>OW052241.1:76740173-77940173 GCA_932526585.2 Philonthus cognatus
ACAGAGAACGTGCTCGAGAATTTTCGCCAACTCACAACACTACATACAGTCTCTATATAAAATTTGGTAATCGCGTTTGGATACTTCATCTAGAAGCATTGGCTCGCCTTGGTATTAGTTACTATAGTTTTGTTTTTAATGCTCTACTTACCATATTATTTATTTGCTGGTAAAATTTAATAACAAACTTATACAAACAATATTTGTATAGCTATAAAAATCAGTTGGTTTGTTTAACATTAGTTAATATTATATAGTTTAGTTTTTAAGACTCTACTAATCATATTTGCTTTTCGTATTAAAGTCTAAAAACTCTTTACAAATATTATTAAATCACTATTCCTGCCTACACTAAACTGAATGAATGCAAAGCCAAATAATAATTCTATTACCACTCTCGAAAATACACATTGTCTGCTAAAAATACCATCAGACTACTGAATGAATTCTATCTAATTTAATGAAATTCGTGTTAGATTGCTGGCACTAGCACAAATTTTCTTATTATCCAAACATTTCCGCGATAAAATCTATGTGCTGTAATGTATGACATCTAAATGCAAATAGCGAGTAATAAATTTAAAAAGAAAACTTCACCCACGCATATTGCTGAAGGGCAATAATTTTCCGGGTAAAAATCTGCTATAAATAATTACAGCTTAAGTCCCGCGTAAAAAAACGCTGGCTCCTCATTTGTAATTTAAATTTGTTCTATTTTAAACGTCGCATATTTTTAAAATATCATTTAATTACATATCTGCGAGTCACGATTTTAATCTAAAGTTTTTATCACAATGTTACGAACACGAACAAATGTACACAGAAAAATATAATATATTTTTTGACATTACATTTATATTTAATTTCCATGCTTTATTAAACTCACAATTTTCCTTTATGCTTAATTAAGGAGTAAAAACCCTTGTTAATGATAAATCATTATATGCTGTTAATATCCCATGAATTTAATGACTTTTACCGCTAACATTTTACCACCCACAGAACATTTCATGAAAATCCACGATTGAATTTTTAAGTTGTGATTTTTTTTATGTTTAACTCCCACAAAAATCGAAAAATCAGACAAAAAACACAATTTTTACTTCGAACGAAAATAACTCAAAAACTAAGAAATAGATATTTTTTAAGAGCTTAGTTTACTCAAGAACTACAGAAAATTTTATAAACATCTATGAGTTTTTATATTTTTATTAAACTTATACAAAAATAAGGGAAATACCAACATACATTACACAAATCCAAACATGTTGAATGTTAAACATTTTGATGAACCCATGATGGGCCCATTAGTTAGGTTAAATGGCATTTTGTTTCGTTGAGAAATTGTGAAGTAAGATTAGATAAGTAGTTGTGACAACTGTCAGGATACAGGATACATACGCATATGCTGTACATTTTCTGACATTCGTTGTTTTTTAAAATAGTTCAATTTAAAGCTTTAAACGAGTGTTTTTACATAAAGCATAAAGTGAAATTTCGAGTTTAGCAAAGCCTACACATTGGGTATTAAGTGATGTTCAAAATATACGTCATTAGCATACTGCTTTAGTAGCATATTGTGAACTTCACAATATATCAGCGTTTTATATGCGTGGCGCATGAAGTAAAATTTCCAGTTTACAAAAGTCTGAAAATTTGGTTTGGTCGCTACGCCCAAGCCAAAATTTCAGGCTTTTCTAAACTCGAAATTTTACTTCATGCTTAATCTGGGAGTGGGAAATACTTGTTTAAACCTCTAAATTATTTTCCTGTTATAAATATTAACTTTCCATTTGTTTTTATTTTTATTGCGCCTAACATCTCTACAGGCTTCTAAGCCCCTCGGGCCCGGGTTCAACGGCACTCGGGTTCGACGGACTGCGGGTTTCGTCGAACCGGGGTGCCGTCTTGTGGATACGCCACTGGTTAAGACTGATTGCACCAAATGGCTTTTTTTCGTAGGATATAAATAAATCACATTAAGTTGTTCATTTTATAATTAAATTTAACACTATTTCACACGAAAGAGAACAGGAACAAATTAAATAAAATCGCATCCGTTACATTAACGATTTTGCAAATGAAGTCAGCCTTTAATATTTATTTATATAAGCACGTCGACTTGAGTGTCCTCCCAGAATGGACAAGTACAACGGAAATTGTTTACATATTCAGGCTTCGGCTTTTTACAGAAATAAGTACTTGCTCTAAAACAGGTAAGTAAATCATGATTCACGCAACGAGATGACCGAGCACTGACAGTTGTGCTTGTTTTGTTTGCTGGAATTATTGTGGACGTAACTTTGGAAAGATATATACAATACTGATATGATAGCTTTTGCAGGCTTATAAACCACACATCCGAATGATAAGTTCACGGACTCGAGGAGATTGAGATAACAAAATGCATTGTTCGTTTTGAAGTTATCTGTGGTGTTTAGCGTGTGTGCATACAAATGTGTTTGGAGAAGATTCGTTCTCAGAAATTCAGTCATACTTGTAATACATACATTTCGAATATTGGGACTTATTTTATTGTCTTACGAGCTGTTGTCGCATATACAGGGTATCCGTATTGCGATAGAATGTGTGGGGATCTCAGTTATTTTAAGAGATAGAGAGCCTAACAATAATCTGAAAACAATTTTGAATTTTTTTTTGTTTTCGAGTTATCAACACAAAACTAATTTTTTTAAAAAATATTTTTATTTTTTTATTCGAAAACTACTGAATCTTTAGAACTTTGACAATATACAGGCACTTTTAATTGAGAAATCTAGTAGCGTATTTTTTCTAATATAACTATAACATTTACCCGGGGATTATGGTTTTTCATATTTTTTAAAAGAATATTTTTTTCTGAACTCAGTGATGTATCACACTCATAATTTATTATAGATTTTATATTTAAAATTATAATATTTTCTTTTTTGCAAAGAGTGCTTTTGAAAACAATGACGTTAAATCTATTAATCAATAGAATCTTGACAGCAGTCAATCATTATTAGCATTCAAAATTAATTAATAACTCTCAATCTATTGTCATAATAATAAGTATCGATTATCACACAAAACATAAAGTAAAACAACGGTGGCGTCCATCCACTTTCCTCGATAAATATATGATGACTTAAATATCAACAGTATGGAAAAGTTGCACAAACTAAATTTATTTTACTTTTATTATTATTATTCTGAAACTATTGATAAAAAAGTGATTCCTGCATTTTTCGCTACATCTCAATAAATATTGATCACCATCACATCTAAGCGTTATGTATTTTTAACTTTGGTTTATACGCGTGGCGCATGAAGTAAAATTTTGAGTTTAGAAAAGCCCCGTGAAAATTTGTCTCGGGTCGCTGAGCGACCCTCGACAAATTTTATACGCGGGGCTTATCAAATCTCGAAATTTTACTTCATGCTTAGTCTGGGAGTGGAAGACACTCGATAGTTTAAAATACATTACACCTGTTAAAATATGTATCGTAACTGTCACAAAGAAAAACAAAAACATGGCAATCTCATTATAGTTCAATTCAAACTCGGGTCAAGTTGGCACGATTGGTTAATCGTCGGCTTACGTCGACTTGTGCGAACTGTCATTATAGTTCAAATGTTGGCCACCGCCGACTTATGTCAACTGTTATTATAGTCATTATAGCTGACATGATGGACTAAATATCGGCTAGCGCCGACTTATGTCAACTGTCAATATAGTTCAAATGTCTGCTATCGCCAACTTATGTCAACTGTTATTGTAGTTCAAATGTCGGCTGGTGTCGACTTGTATGTCAACTGTCATTATAGTACAAATGTCGGCTAACGCCGAATTATGTCAAGTTGACACAATGGTCGGCAGCATCCGACTTATGTCAAGCTGAAACGATAGAGTTATGTCAGTCAGCCTAGTGATTTACAGTCATAAATTTACATTTTGACTATTGTGACATTATGAAGGTGAGTCACTGGGTTAACTTTCTTATGACCATGGTAAGATTTTGTCTAATTAAAACAAATACATTTTCTATCAGTAGAGTAATTAATCAGCTGGATGCCTGTCTTCAGGGGTGATATGTAAAGAAATTATGGGTCCTAGGAGTTGTCATATGAGTGAGTTACTCAACTGTTTGCAAGGCAATCTTTACAAGAAAAAAAGATACAAATTTGACATATAAAATGTACAATAATCTATAAGTGAGATACATCAGTGAATTCAGCAAAAAATATTCTTCAAAAAAATATGAAAATCCAAAATGCCGCCTATAAGAAAAGCAAAAGTTGGCCATGGTCCCTGAGTAAATGTTATAGTTATCTTAAAATAAATACAAAGTGTCTCCATAATGTCAAAGTTGTAAATCTCTGAGTTCCATAGTTTTTGAATAAAAAAATAAAAACGAAATTTCACAAAATCTGTTCTTTGACAATATCTCAAAAACGAAAGAAGATATTTCAAATTTGTTTTTAGTTTAAAATTGGGCCCTAAAATACGTAACTTTGCCCCAGTTTAACCGACCTCTATCTCTTCAAATAACTTAAATCCCCATACATTCTGTTGAAATACGGGCACCCTATAGGTACCGTGTGTCCCCGAAAACTGAAACACTTTTTTATTAACCATTTTTCGACAAAAGTAATTCTTTAAAAAAAGTTTTGGATGACCTAAAAACAATATTTTCATTATCGAATCCTAATTTGACCACAGAGGGCGCTCAAAAATAGTGAATGAACATCTTAAATTTTGTATCGGAAGGAGTGCCAGAACCTTTTTTGAAGATGATCATTTTAATGTTATTCGTGATAAATGGGGAAAAGTAATGCGTTGCGGGGTAATGAAAACTAAAATTAATTTGTATTCTTCTTCAGACACAATATGTAACCTGCACCACTCGTTTTCACTACTACTGAACTCACTTATTAAAAATACTCCCATTTTCATTAGTTAATGCAACACCGATGCAAAACATAAACTTTAAATCTATGGATGATAAGTGCCATTTTTCAACTTGCTATGTAATTGCGCTCCTGTAGGCTATAGTTTAAAAGCGAATTACACCTTTTTGGCTTAATTTTAACATTTATGAGACAAAAAAAGCACAACAAAACACACACACGTTGTTTATAACAGTACTCGTTTCTCTAATAGTTTTTCCTGACACCAAGTAGCGTATTTGAACGCGTTATGACAATGATAAGAGAGCAGCAGTACATCTAATTATATTTTTAGAAGAAAATATTAAGGGAAAACGTAATTTGTAATCGAGAACTAAGTCTAAATTCAAAATTTCAACTTAATAGAATTTTTTTCAAATTATGTATTTTTTCAATGTTTTAAATTGTTTAAAATGTATTAATTCAAAATAAATGCATTTTTATTAAATTACCTCTTTTCAATTAAGATATGGTATATACTATGTGTCCCAGGATAACTGCCCAGATAGATATAAGTTTTTTATTATCAATTTTTGAACAAAAAGTCATTCATAATCAAATGTTTTGCCTCTCATAAAAATACCATTACCATAAAGACATTACAAATTTGATATATAGGCAGTGTTGTTCCGTCGTACTTTCCGGATATCGGCAAATTTCGGTAGATTTCGGTGGATCACTTGTACAGACTTTTAAATTTGATTTAATTAGATGCCACGAAATAATAATAACCTGCATAGAAGATTAAAATTCAATACGTCAACATTTTAACTAAATATGTTGAAAAAACAGCGATTATCACGAATAAATGAATGTCATTATTTAACATAATTTTATTGAAAAACGTCTAAAACACTGAAAAGGATGGCTGGTGAATCAGCTGATGATGACCCTATACCAGGGGTGTTCAACCCAACGATCGCGATCGACCGGTCGATCGCTGGACTATTTTTGATCGATCACCTACCGGTTTCAACGTCCGGTGATATCTTGTAAAAAATAATTTATTTTTTAGTCTTTTTTGCGAAAAAAAAGTTGTTTAATCAACAAAGTCATTCTATACAAAAACATAAATATCAGCATTTTTAATTGCCATTTTTCAAGGAATCACCAAGGTGAGTCGCAAACATTTATTTCTTTTAAATATTGTGAGTGATGTATTTCTCCACTTTAAGAGGAAGTCGACCGCTCTCTAAACGTATAAAACTAAGCATACTGCCGTCTTAATTACATCCCTGTTTGGGGATGAAATATTTTGAAAAAATAGGTATACTTCAAGGAAAGTAAAATTTTTAAGCCCGTCTCATTAAAATATTTTATACTTTTACCGTTATTTCATAAAATAATATCAAACATTGGTAAACTAGCGAAATCGCGTTCCTAATTTTATTTTTGTCTGCAGTAACTAAAAAAATGATTGAAAAACTAAATCAATCACATTGTAGATAATTCCTTTGCAAAGATATGTGATTTTTTTCATTTATTTATTTGGTTAAATATAGTCACTAGGATGTCGCGCGTAAAACAGTTTTTCAAATTTTCTGCAACTTCAATATCGCGCGACATCCCAGTGAATTTATTGTACGATAGAAATAATTGGAAAAAATTAAAATTCTTCGAAAAGAATTCTTATACAATGTGACTGCTTTAGTTTCCCAATATTTTTTATAAATGTTGCAGAAAAAAATTATATTGAAGATGCGATTACGCTAGTTTAACAATGTTTGATATTTTTTTATAAACGAACGGTCAAAGTGGGAAATATTTTATTAAGACAGGCATTAAGATTTCACTTTCCTTAAAGTATGCCTATTTTTTCAAAATATTTCATCCTTGAACAAGGACGGCAGTATGCTTAGTTTTATACGTTTAGAGAGCGGTCGACTTCCTCTTAGTCACCATATTTTTTTTGCTTTTGAGTTTCATGAATGCAATATTGCTGTACCTTAATCAGCTTTTTTTCTTTCGAGTTTTATTAATAAGATATTTTTCTACCTTATTCGTGATCGTGATTTCTGGTACTTTTGAACTTGACTCCATGGTCATGATTTTTGTAAATAAATTTCAAAACAAAAGTACCTTAAAATGTAACGATTCTAACTAGTCTTAATTTTTACATGAGAAAAACCAGTTAAGATATTTTAGTTTTAACGTCTGAAAATTAGTGCTTTTTAATAATTCATGATTTATTTATAATTGTTCAAACAAGATTCCCTTAAATTATTGCAATGTTTTTATTAAATCCAGTTGAGATATTTCTACCTCGACTTCAGGATCTTAAATCTTGTTTATTTTTAAGAAAATAAGGAATGTTTTTTTGTAATAATTTTTGAACAAGAAAATCTTCAGATTTCGTGCTAATCTGACGATTATCTCAACTTTTGACAGGATTTTTCAGAAAAAAACCAGTTGAGATATTGTAACCCCGACTTCAGATTCTTAAAGCTTGTTTATTTTAAAGCAAAATTAGCGCTATCGAAGTTGATTCAATAATTTATAATTGTTTAATAATTTTTCAAACAAGATTACATCAAAATCCAACGATGTTTTCTCTAAATCTCAACTTCGACAAGATTCTTCAGTAAAAGATATTTTAACGACAATTTCAGAATCTTAAAGCATGTTTATTTTTAGGCAAAATTGGAGCTTGTGACATTGATTTAATAATTTATAATTTTCTCTTAATTTCCCAAACAAGATTTCGACTATTCGTGTTCATATCACGATGTATGTTTTTAGGCATTTATCGTTTTTGTCCAGCGTTCAATTTGAAATTTCGAACGAGTTATTCCACTCCCAGGTTAAGCATGAAGTAAAATTTTGAGTTTAGAAAATCCTGAAAATTTGGTTTGGTCGCTTCGCGAAGCGGACCGGCCAAATATGGAATCCAGATCAACGGAGGTCGAAAAGCCTTACGAAGTTGTGTAAACAACTTCGATATTATTTTTCAAATATTTTTGTTGAATCCTAGTAAGAGAAACTCGTAAGATTTGCTAAAAATTTAGCAAAAGAAACTCGTAAGCTTTGCTAAACGTTGAGAACATTTTAAAGTGTCGGCAACAAATAAAGACGTTTTCAAAGAGAACTTCGAAAGAGATTGCAGACAATGACAATCAAACTTATGGAGAATGCCAAAATTGTTTAGGATGTGTACTCTGTTGTTATTCGGTTATCCAAAAGTACAACATGTACAGTAAAACTTATTATACTCTTGGAAAAGCCTGTAAGTACGAGTATTCATGGTTTGTCAGGTAAGTAATGAGAATGATGCCAGAACTTAGTGTTAATATTTTGTATATTTAACTTAAATGACAACCTAGAAAACAAATAGAAACCAAACAGAAATAGATCTGGGCTATAGAAAAATTTGACCAACTATAGATTTTATTTTTTAGCCAAAATCTCATACGAACAACATCGAAAAATATTCCGTAGTGTCGAGATTTAGTACACTCTCAGAACATCTACAATTTTGTTGAGATAATTTGATGCATGTATGCAATGTATTTTGAAATGCCTAATTTATCTACTAGCAATCTGAAATATAAATCTCAATCACAGTTCAAAATTGCTTTCATTTTTGCTACATTTTCTGTCAACTAAACAATTCTACTTTTCCTTAAACATTCTCCAAGTATGCTTTCTAATTGATAGCAATCGTTTTAGCAGCTTATTTTAAGCTTAACACAAAATGTTATCCCGCATTAATTTTAAACCGAGACGCGACTCCCGAACGGTAGTCCACTTTGTCCTCGATTCACACTCTGTAAAAGCTCAGAGGTTAGAAAACTGGGTGAAACCATTTAGCTAACACCCCCACCACTGATTACACACGAAGATTCCCAGACCTTTCGGCTTAGAGCAAAAAAAACTTTCTCATTACTTTCCGGACAAACCATGTATATTACTTTTGTCAATAAATCAAGATCCATGCGAAAACACTTTTTTTTAGCTGAAATATATTAAAAATATATGGACTAATTCAATATTAAATAGTAATATGGATGCATGTATGATGATGTCGTGTGAATATAAGATTTTGTGCAATCTTGACACTGGTACGTAACGGCCCTATAATTTATTCGGTACTTAATAGATTATCGGTAGATCCAAGAAGCATTCCGGTAGATTGGTAGGCAGTCATGAAATTTGGTAGATCTACCGAAAAATCGGTAGACGGAACAACACTTCTTCCTTCCTTCAAAAAGAAAAGCTAAATTATAATTGCTACCTAAAAACGCCAAGTATTAAGTAAAATCAGTGGATGTTTAGTTGATTCAACACCACAATAATTTATATAGTTATGAATTTCTTAATAATTTGATAATCTTTGTAATTTTCATTAAAATTCGTTCATAATTCCGGTATTAGCAAGTTTTTCGACAACTGATCGATTTTATATCCTGCAATAATACAAGGCTTGTTTATTCTCTACGGTTTTTAACAAAATGTATATTTACTTAAATTATTTTGAAAAAAGGCCTATTTTTGTTCTAATAACTATTTTTTAAAATCATTATAACAATAATATTTTTTGACTGAGACCTCAAAAACTCATTTGAATTTTTAAGTTTACACAATAATGTTTAGCAAACTGTCAAAGAAAATAGTTAAATCAATCAAAATAATAATATTTGCGTATAAATTTAGCAAATACGAATACAAATATGGATATCAATTCGAGTATCAGTATAACATACATACAGAGAGTATTCTTTTAGTGTACATATCCCAATATACGCTGTAAATCTTCTAATACACGCTGTTTTTGAAAAGCGTTCAAATTAAAGCTTAAAGGAGTGTTTTCCACTCCCAAATGAAGCATACAGTACATTTTCAGGCCTTCCTAAATTCGCAGTTTTACTTTATGCGCAACACTTATAAGACACTTACTTAAATTTTGCAAAATATACGCTAAAGTCGTATATTTTGAACTTTACTTTAAATCAGTGTTTTATACGCGTGGCGCATGTAGTAAAATTTTGAGTTTCAAAAAGCCTGAAAATAAGAACTAGACGCTCCGCTTCGCTACGCGACCAATCCGGATTTTTAGACTTTTTTAAACTCGAAATTTTACTTCATGTTTAATTAAGAAGTAGAGACACTCGTTAGAAATAAATGTCGGAAAACGTACGGCGTATGTATGCATAAACTCTGCTTTTTTAACATAACCAAACTTAGGGTGCATTTACTGCGAACAGTTGCAGTTCTGCTTTAATCTCAAAATTTAATGTTTAAAATACCCTATATTTTAAACATCAAATTTTGAGATATTGATAAATGATTATTCAATGTGACAAATAAATCATAATAATTTCAAAAAAGAGAAAGTTACAACTTGCAACTTTACAGTCATTTACATTTTCCAAATACACATTTGTTAATCCACAGTCGCTTGAATCAGACATTACCTGAATAACGTGTCGCACTTGTACGATAACTTTTCAAAACTGACGTTTGTCATTTTTTTGTTACAATAAACGCGTGATAATGACAGTGTTTTCTAGATCAGTAAGGTGGTTCAGAAAACACTGTTTTCTTATGTGGTTGCAGGTAAAATTAATAAACATGTGATCAGAACTAGGCAGTATATTTTGAACTTCATTTTAAATCAGTGTTTTATACGCGTGGCGCATGAAGGAAAATTACGAGTTTAGAAAAGCCTAACTTGGCTTGGTCGCTCCGCTGCGCTACGTGACCAAATTTTCAGGCTTTTCTAAACTCGAAATTTTACTTCATGCTTAGTCTGGGAGTAGAAAACACTCGTTTTAAATTGAAAGTTTTTAATAAGATCACGAATGTCTAAAAATTTACATTGAAAAATCGTAACATGTACACCTAAAAGAAAAATTCCTTGTATATAGAACTTTTTAAAAATTTGATCATATAAGTGGGCAGATAATAAAGAAGGCAGATATTCCTGTGCAATGAATATTACCTGATCCTCTTATCCTACCTAATCCTCACAGACATTTTATCAAATTGGTAATAGATACAAATAATTTAAGGCGGTGACAGGTAAATACATTTGTAATCGTAATCTTTGTGAGTTAATTGAATTGTCATATTAATCTCAGATTTCCCTTGACATAACCTACAAATTAAAAGTTGATTTACAACATAACATGTGATTAATCTTGTCCTAACCTAAAATACAACCTGCATCATACCACTAAATTCTTGAAATGTCAAATTCGATTAGCCATATTAAAAAAAAAACAGATTATATGTAGATATACTTAACGAAAACTTCTCTGTATATGGGGACCGCAAACATGTGAGGCCGGTTCCTCCATTCCCTGGTAACTTTTAGAGAGCCAGTCCGCCCCTGATGAAAACAATAAGATTTAATCGCCCCACATGAAATAATTGATTTTATGTCAATAAGCATAATACTTACCTCCACCTTTTCATCAATTTTTAACCAACTCAAAAGTTCAACACGTCTTTCAAAACCACATTATTCACGCTATGATTTATCAAAAGCTCAACAAAACCCGATTTCCCAACGTAAATTATTAACAACGACAACAACCGACGAATAGGTTCTGAATAATTTAAATTAATTAACAAGCGTGTGCAATTTGCATAATCAACTCCAGTTTGAGTCGAATAAACACACAAGCATTTCAGAAGTAACCAAATTGATTTACGCGTACATCGATCTACAATCTAGCCGCTCGACAAAGTAAACAATGATAAATATTAGACTGTTAAAGCAATGAATAGATAAACCACATTAACCGGTAGCCGTTCCACAAACTAATTAGTGAGGTTTGCGCTATTATCGGGATAGTATATGTGTACACGAAAATAAATGTTTACGTCAACGCTCATTTATATGTATGTAAATTATGTTTGGATTACAAAATAATTATAATAATCATTTTTGCGCTGTATATTCAGTGCTTAAACAGAATAACCAAAATTAGTGCCAAATATTTAATAAATTAATCTAATCACAAAATTAATGAAATTCTACTATTTTAAGTTGTTATTCGTTATTGGATAAATGGTCAAACTACTTGCGGAAATAGGACAAACAAAAAGAACTTGCTTTCTTAAATACTGATTAAATTTAACGTCTTTTTTTCACATTACATGTACATAATCGAAATGTTTTAATACAAAAAGAAATGTAACGGCTTGATATCGCTTTGTGGTGAGTTTAGAAAAATATGTTTCAAATATAACTTGTAGCTACTAATGTAAGCTACTAATAAATAATAATTGTTAATATACAGGCTTATTCATTTTCAAGATACGAAAGAGACTTACCTCTTTTTAAATAGAACGCCCTATATATAAAAAAACATACTAGTGAAAACTCCATGTTTTTAAGATACTTAGATCAAAAGTTACAAGGAACAATATAAACAAAAATAAAATATCTATTATAATCAAGTGTTGTTGTCTCAAAATGTTCCAAACAATTGTTATTAAAATTATTTATTATTAAGTTAATTGTTATTAAAATTATTTATTATTAAGTTATCTGTTATTATTGGGGTTTTCCAAAATACAAAAGGTATTTTTGCCTCTCATTATTACAATTTTAATGATGAGACGTTATCGCATGAGAATCATTACATTGAAATTTGAATTCTAGAAGAAATAGAAAAAATATCAATCGGAAAGTAGCATACTGTAGAACAGGCGCACACCTAGGAGGATGGCTCGCGGGCTTGAGCCCCCCCAGGACTAACTAAATTGTAGTATGTCAATGTATATATTGCGAACAAAGCACGAAATACGGACATAACGTGTTTTGTCTAGACAAATCGCGAATCGTCCAATGTCTATAGACAATAGCCGAATAAAATTGCGTTATTTCGCACATTGTCTGGAAAAAATGAGTTGTGTCTAAGGGCTATTAGACTATTAAAAAAATACTGGAAAACAAAATTTTGTTTCATAAACAAAGTGACAAATTATTTATAAGGAATATATATTAAAGTTCACTTGAAATCAATTTTTTATACGGGTGGCGCATGAAGTAAAATTTCGAGTTTAGAAAACCTGAAAATTTGGATTTGCCGGGCCGCGACTCGCGTCGCTCGCACGCCTTGGCAAATTCAACTTTTCAGGTTTTTCTAAACTCGAAATTTTACTTCATGCTTAATCTGGAAGTGGAAATACTCGTTAAAAGTTTAAAATTGAACGCTTTTGTAATAAACCTTGCATAAAAAACTAAAATAAAACTATTAAAAAGTACAAAATTATAAGCATTAGTTTTACTTCAAATAATATCGAACCAAACTAGATTAGTTAATAATGAATCACTTTCGATTATGAGAAGATTTTTTATACAAGGTTAATTATAAAAGTGTTCAATTTGAAACTTATACTAATTAGAAGTTTCAAATTAAACGCTTTTCAGATCTTCAGAATATAAAAATCTAATGTCAATTCTAGAAGATTAGATTATTACAAAGGAATACCTAAATATTAGTTTTTATGATATATTCAAACATGTAAACTGTACATTTTCAAGCATTCGTGATTTTTGAAAGCATTTAAAAGAGTGTTTTCCAGTCTCTGATTAAGCATGAAGTAAAATTTCGGGTTTAGAAATTTGTTTTTATTTCTTTATTATTTTGCGAGAGTTAAAATAAAGAACAATGTTCTTATATTATCAATAACTTCGATTAACCTTGAGCTTCTATTATTACAACTATACAAATATGATATTTTTATGACAGTTAGCATATTAGGACTTGTCTAAACTCATGTGAACAAAACCCGAAATTACGTTTTAATTCGGACTCGGACTATGTCTGTGAGCAGTAGGCATTTCGCGTTTAGTCTAGACCGGGATCGAATACCATTGGAATGTATCATGAAAATGAATAACCGTGTATATTGAAAAAATTATCAATTAGTAGCTTAAATTAGTTGCTATAAGTTTTATTTGAAACGTTTTTTTCTACACTTATCACAAACCGAGATATCGAGCCGTTACATTACCTTTTGTATGCCCTGTATATAGTATGTATATTTTAATGTAGATAATTACAAAATTAGAATCTTAACAATTTTAAATACATCAATAACTTAATTGTAGGCTAGGAAAATGTAAATTAGAAAATCTGTTTTCTGAGTAATTAAAGAACTCGTATTACACCAAAAAATATTATGTTGATTGCTCACATTTTTGTAATATATCACAAATTTTACCTAAATCGGCGCCAAGTATTTTCATCTATCTTAAAACAATGACCTGCTATCATTTTACGAGGAAATCTATGTAAATATTTATGTTTACAAAGTGATTATTGATAATTAAATGTACTCTTCATCGATAAAAAGTGTACAAGTGTTTATTGTATTTATAAAAAGTTTACATTATAAAACGAAATGTAACTTTTCTTGTTTTAGTACTAAGAAGATTACAATTAAATTTACACAGATTTATAAAAAAAGAATAATCATGTATCGAATCTAGATCAAATTTACATACTAGCATTGTGTGGTTGGTGATAATAATGTTTCCTTATGGCGTCTAATGATTACAATAATATCAAACGCAAACATAAGTACATACATTCGCTATAAGTTGACTATGACCACTTTAAAGTACAGTTAATGTTTTTTTTTATTCCCCAAAAAAACAACAAGATTACGATTACATTTTAAAAAATCATAAGATGTGAAATTAAATAACTTAAATTTGGGTGTGTTAAACATTAACAATCCAGTAAAATTAATAAAAACTTCACTTGTTGGGAAATAAGTTCTCCATAATATAATTTTTCTTTTCTTAATATTAACTAATTGATACGCATATTTTTACTTATAATCAGGGTTGTTATGTTTAAAACACTTTGTTTTAAAACAGTGTTTTAAACATGTTTAAAAACAGTAGTCGTTTTTAAAACGGTTTTGTTTTAAATATGTTTTAAATGTAAAATTCGTTTGAAACATGTTTTAATCGTTAAATTTGTTGAAAACGATTTTTTATTGTCTTAAATTATCTAAACTATATTTTATACTACTTCATTAGGAATAGTTTGTTTACGTTTCTAAATTTTGGAGTTATTTTTAATTGAAAGTCAAAAACGTAGAACTTTATGGAAATATTTAGGGAAAATAAAGTTTCAAACATTTAAAACATGGAAATTCTTTAAGAAATGTTTATAAAATTTTGTGTAAATGTTAGAAAGACATTGTTCTTTCAGAATATGCTAAACACGAAAAATACGCCATCGGCAGTTTAGGAAATATTTAGGCAAATTAAAGTCAAGTATTTTAATAAAATGGTTGAAAAATATATATAACTTGTTGTTCAAATTTAGAAAAACACAAATTCGTGTCCGGTAAAAATTCAAGTTTTATACAATCAACATTAAATTTGCATATGCTTTACAGAAAATTAAATTATATTAAGCCAAAGTTAAAATTATGCAATTTTCTTTTAAGGTTTAATTTCAAGCTGAGTGTTTCTAGTTCCAGAATAAGCATGAAGTAAAATTTCGAGTTTAGAAAAGCCTGAAAATTTGGTCAAAAATGTACAGACTTTTTTAAACTCGAAATTTCACTTCATGCGCCACGCGTATTAAACACTGACGTCAGGCAATGTTTAAAATATACTTCTAAATCAGTATGGTGCTAAAAAAGTGTATTTTAAACTTCAGATTATTTCAGTGTTTTACACGCGTGGCGCATGAAGTAAAATTTAGAGTTTAAAGTTTTTGCTCTTTGTCGGGGAAGGGGGGGGGGTTCAACATAGGGGGTGGAATCCCCTCCCCCTAGCTACGGCCTTGGGATAGCCTGTTTTTCTTATCATCTTTTCTGAAAGAACGATGTAACTACTTAAATATATCAGGAGTTACATGATAGTAAAAATATAAATGACAGTTTTAAAGCATTATTTTGAATATATCGATATTGATTAACTTTCTTAAGAAATGTATTCAGAACGATACTGACAATTAATGAAGAATAATCAGAATTTTTGTATAAATTGTCTAATTTGCGAATTAAGTTATTATTGATATCACTGTCATAATTTAAATGCAATAATGATCATATTAGAAGAATTTTTACATAAAAATAAACTATATTTACATAAAAAATAGACTGTATTTTTTGTGTGTATTCACCCGTGTTCGTAACAACTCATAATTTGTTTGTCTATTGAAATGATAAACACTTGTTCCATTTTTTTAACAGCGTTAAAATATATACTGGGTGTTCGCTAAAAAAACGCCTAACACCATAACTCTGTTATTTATTGACCGATTTAAATGAACTCAAAAAACGAAGTCAATAGTCGTTTCAAACCTATAAATTGATAGTAATTCTTTATGTTTTTACAATTACCTTCATTGCTAAATAATAGTCAAGTTTAAATTTTTAAAAGGCTGCATATATTTTTCTTATTTTGTTATATTAGACATTGTTTATCTGAATCCAATTATGCCCGATATGTTGATTTTAATTTAATATTTATACCACAAAAAATAATAATAAATATTGTTTACATAATTTGTTGGCAATAAATGTAGTGTGCCTTGTAAAAAAAATTATGTACTTCTTTTTTATGATTTCAATGAATGACTTATTATATTACATAATGTATACGCGGTAAATTTTCAGGCATTCGTCGATTTTATAAAAGAGTTCAATTTAAAGTTCGAACGAGTGTTTCCACTTCCAGATTAAGCATGAAGTAAAATTTCGAGTTTAGAAAAGCCTTAAAGTTTGGTTTGGTCGCGTAGCGCTAAATTTTTAGGCTTTTCTAAACTCGAATGTTTACTTCATGCGCCACGCGTGAAAACACTGAAATATTGTAAAGTCATAAATACACTTTAGAAATGAGTAATAATCGAAATATTTAAAAAACAAAATATTTACAGTTTTCCACACATATTCTCAAGTCAGGTCCAATAATACAATGTATCAAACTTATGTAGTTAGTAATTAAAAAATAATGTAATAATGTTACGTTATTGCATCAATGGCGCGTAATGGGTTAAATTAATACGGGTGTGAAGTTAGCAATAGATCCAGCAATAGATTTTCAAAAATTCATATCTCGGAAAAAACAAAAGCAAATTAAATAAAATTTGAAGATATACACTTCAAATAGCCTAAATTATTATCCCAAGAAATATAAAACCCTTAACATTTACCCTTAATATTTTTTCACCCCTTCCAAAAATATGTTATGATTTTTTTTTAATTTGGCAATATTTCATAAAGTTACTTTTTAACTCAAAAAATCTCTATAATACCTTCTTTTGATAAGTGAAATCAAAAAAACGTTTCGACACCCCGTTCGCCACTAAACTATTGTTTTACACTAAGATTTCAAAAATTAATATCTCAGAGAAAAAAAATACAAATCGAATAAAATTTGAAATACACGATAAGAGTTGTCTAAGTTATCACCCAAAAAAAAAATAATTGACCTATAATTTTTACCTATAATATTTTTTCACCCCTTCCGAAAATGTTATCAATTTTTTTCTACTTTGGCAATGTTCCATAAAATTCAATTTTATCTCAAAATATCTCTATTCTACCCTCTTTTAATACATCTAATCAAAAAAACGTTTCGTCACCCTGTTCACCCCTAAAATATTTTTTTTACCCCGTAAATATGGAAATCAATATTTCCGAGAAAGCAAAATCAAATCAAACAAAATATTACTAAGGAATACATCTTAATTAATAGCACAAAGAAGTTCAACCCCTAAAATTACCCTTTCATTTTTTCTTGTCTTTAAATGTAATATATATATTTTTTTAAATTCACAATCTTCTTAAATGTTGATATGTATCATATATTATTTCTTTTTATCATGAGTGTGTTTACTCTAATAAGCAAAAGTAAAAAAAAAGTGTGAGGCACTTTACCCCCATATAATAAAATATTAATCTCCTGCTCGTCGTATGGATTTATATGCGTATGGAATTATGTGCAACGATTTAAACATTATTTTTTCTGAATTTGGCAAAGATCCATAGATAAATAAAAATTGTTATTCTTATCATTAATGTGTGTACTCTCATAATCAAAAGTCAAAAAAACGTTTGGAGCACTTTTTCATCCCCGAAAAAAAAAAAAAAAATCTCCCGCTCGACACGTATGGATTCATATGCAATAAATTAAACATTATTTTTTCCGAATTTGGCAAAGAGCTATAGATAAATAAAAATTGTTATTCTTATCAATAATGTGTGTACTTTCATAATCAAAAGTCAAAAAAACGTTTGGAGCACTTTTTCACCCCCGAAAAAAAAATTATCTCCCGCTCGTCACGTTTGGATTCATATGCAATAAATGAATCATTATTTTTTCCGAATTTGGCAAAACGCCATAGATAAATAAAAATTGTTATTCTTATCATTAATGTGTGTACTTTCATAATCAAAAGTCAAAAAAACGTTTGGAGCACTTTTTCATCCCCGAAAAAAAAAATCTCCCGCTCGACACGTATGGATTCATATGCAATAAATTAAACATTATTTTTTCCGAATTTGGCAAAGAGCCATAGATAAATAAAAATTGTTATTCTTATCAATAATGTGTGTACTTTCATAATCAAAAGTCAAAAAAACGTTTGGAGCACTTTTTCACCCCCGAAAAAAAAATTATCTCCCGCTCGTCACGTTTGGATTCATATGCAATAAATGAATCATTATTTTTTCCGAATTTGGCAAAACGCCATAGATAAATAAAAATTGTTATTCTTATCATTAATGTGTGTACTTTCATAATCAAAAGTCAAAAAAACGTTTGGAGCACTTTTTCATCCCCGAAAAAAAAAAAAAAAATCTCCCGCTCGACACGTATGGATTCATATGCAATAAATTAAACATTATTTTTTCCGAATTTGGCAAAGAGCCATAGATAAATAAAAATTGTTTTTCTTATCATTAATGTGTGTACTTTCATAATCAAAAGTCAAAAAAACGTTTGGAGCACTTTTTCATCCCCGAAAAAAAAATAATCTCCCGCTCGACACGTATGGATTCATATGCAATAAATTAAACATTATTTTTTCCGAATTTGGCAAAGAGCCATAGATAAATAAAAATTGTTATTCTTATCATTAATGTGTGTACTTTCATAATCAAAAGTCAAAAAAACGTTTGGAGCACTTTTTCACCCCCGAAAAAAAAAATAATAATCTCCCGCTCGTCACGTATGGATTCATATGCAATAAATTAAACATTACTTTTTCCGAATTTGGCAAAGGGCCATAGATAAATAAAAATTATTATTCTTATCATTAATGTGTGTACTTTCATAATCAATGGTCAAAAAAACGTTTGGAGCACTTTTCCACTCCCGAAAAAAAAATCTCCCGCTCGTAACGTATGGATCCATATGCAATAAATTAAACATTATTTTTTCCAAATTTGGCAAAGGGCCATAGATAAATAAAAATTGTTATTCTTATCATTAATGTGTGTACTTTCATAATCAATAGTCAAAAAAACCTTTGGAGCACTTTTCCACCCCCGAAAAAAAATCTCCCGCTCGTAACGTATGGATCCATATGCAATAAATTAAACATTATTTTCTCCGAATTTGGCAAAGGGCCATAGATAAATAAAAATAGTTATTCTTATCATTAATGTGTGTACTTTCATAATCAAAAGTCAAAAAACGTTTGGAGCACTTTTTCACCCCCGAAAAAAAAAAAAATAATAATCTCCCGCTCGACACGTATGGATTCATATGCAATAAATTAAACATTATTTTTTCCGAATTTGGCAAAGAGCCATAGATAAATAAAAATTGTTATTCTTATCAATGATGTGTGTACTTTCATAATCAAAAGTCAAAAAAACGTCTGGAGCACTTTTTCACCCCCGAAAAAAAAAAAAAAATCTCCCGCTCGTAACGTATGGATCCATATGCAATAAATTAGACATTATTTTTTTCGAATTTGGCAAAGGGCCATAGATAAATAATAATTGTTATTCTTATCATTAATGTGTGTACTTTCATAATCAAAAGTCAAAAAAACGTTTGGAGCACATTTCCACTCCCGAAAAAAAAAATCTCCCGCTCGTCACGTATGGATCCATATGCAATAAATCAAACATTATTTTTTCCGAATTTGGCAAAGGGCTATAGATAAATAAAAATTGTCATTTTTAATTGTCATGTTTAATTTATTGCATATGAATCCATACGTGACGAGCGGGAGATTATTTTTTTTTCGGGGGTAAAAAAGTGCTCCAAACGTTTTTTTTACTTTTGATTATGAAAGTACACACATTAATGATAAGAATAACATTTTTTATTTATCTATGGCCCTTTGCCAAATTCGGAAAAAATAATGCTTAATTTATTGCACATGAATCCATACGTGACGAGCGGGAGATTATTTTTTTTTTTTCGGGGGTGAAAAAGTGCTCCAAACGTTTTTTTTGACTTTTGATAATGAAAGTATGATAATAATAACAATTTTTATTTATCTATGGCCCTTTGCCAAATTCAGAAAAAATAATGTGTAAATCGTTGCACATAATTCTATACGCATATAAATCCATACGACGAGCAGGAGATTAATTTTTATTATATGGGGGTAAAGTGCCCTACACTTTTTTTTTACTTTTGCTTATTAGAGTAAACACACTCATGATAAAAAGAAATAATATATGATACATATCAACATTTAAGAAGATTGTGAATTTAAAAAAATATATATAAAGACAAGAAAAAATGAAAGGGTAATTTTAGGGGTTGATCTTCTTTGTGCTATTAATTAAGATGTATTCCTTAGTAATATTTTGTTTGATTTGACTTTGCTTTCTCGGAAATATTGATTTCCATATTCACGGGGTAAAAAAAAAATTTAGGGGTGAAAAGGGTGACGAAACGTTTTTTTGATTAGGTGTATTAAAAGAGGGTAGAATAGAGATATTTTGAGATAAAAATGAATTTTATGGAACATTGCCAAAGTAGAAAAAAATTGATTACGTTTTTGGAAGGGGTGAAAAAATATTATAGGTAAAAATTATGGGTCAATTTTTTATTTGGTGATAACTTAGACATCTCTTATCGTGTATTTTAAATTTTATTCGATTTGTATTTTTTTTCTCTGAAATATTAATTTTTGAAATCTTAGGGTAAAACAACAGTTTAGTGGCGAACGGGGTGTCGAAACGTTTTTTTGATTTCACTTATCAAAAGAAGGTATTATAGAGATGTTTTGAGCTAAAAAGTAACTTTATGAAATATTGCCAAATTAAAAAAAAATCATAACATATTTTTGGAAGGGGTGAAAAAATATGAAGGGTAAATATTAAGGGTTTTATATTTCTTGGGGTAATAATTTAGGCTATTTGAAGTGTATATCTTCAAATTTCATTTAATTTGCTTTTGTTTTTTCCGAGATATGAATTTTTGAAAATCTATTGCTGGATCTATTGCTAACTTCACAACCGTTAAATTAATACTGGTTCTATTCTACATTAAGTTGTAACTTAGGTACTTATTTGTTGGGCCATTATTATTCATGTTTAACATAACCTCACAATAAATGACATTCGCGACTTTTTACAAGGCACATTAATTATAATTTTAAAAAAAATTAAATAGAAAATTTATTTTAAAATTTGTTCTACAAAAGTATTGAACAAAAAATAAGAAATTGGGTTTTATTTGATTTCGAAAAATTATGTCTAATTTAATTAAATTAGAAAAATGTAGGCAGTCGTTTGAAATGTTTAAGTTGGCTATTATTTGGCAATGAAGTTATTATTGAACAAAAATCAATATTGATGTCATTTCTTAGTATTTACGGCCACTGACTTTGGTTGGGCGTTATTTATCGAAGACCCGGTATACGTATGTTCGAAAGCGTAAACGCTATCTAACTATACTGATGATGGCGTTGAAGCCTGAAACGCGTATATAGTTATCGGGTTAATGAATAAGTACTGAACACAAATTCATAATCCTGATACTCGGTATACAGTTTGAAATAATTTGTATTGTTCAAGTGGCCCGCTATGCTACGCTAATTGTCTTTTTTTTTCTAAACTCGAAATTTGGCGTCATGTTTAATCAAAGACTGGAAACACTTGTTACAAGCTTTAAATTGGACGATTTAAAAAAAACAACCAATGTCGAAAAATTTACTGCGTATGCATCGATTATGTGTACTTAGAAGAAACATTCCCTGTACGTAATCATTATCGTAGGTAATTTTGAAATGCTGTTATTTAACGTTTGATCAAACATTTGTCGATGTTTTCCCACAGTTATGCAAGAAAAGGAAAACTGTTTTAAACATTCATATCCAATTGCAAATTGCAGAGGCCTTTACATCCATTATCATCATAAAATTATTTACGTTGTGAATGTTTATCGTCGAATATTACAGCTTGTTTGGCCGATTACGATGATTTCATTACCATTTTATTAATCTGAAAGACACACACCTTTAACGAACACCTCTATGTAAGCAGATCAAAATGACGGCGCTGTGAATAAACTTATGTATATGACTACCATCTTCTTGAATTTAATTATAAATTAGAGTAGACAGGTAATTAGGGGCGGATGGGACAGTCGGGACCTGGGGAAATTTCCCGATGCGCCGGTATAGTTTGGTCAATTTGGCGTTCAAACGCCATATTTTAGCGTCCGTTGAAACAAACAAAAAATCACCTTAAAAAACAAAAATCCTAGACAAAAATAAAGACAATAGAGACTAGATGTTCAGTATTGATTTAAATCAAGTTTAGTTTAAAGTTACATTTACCGTAATACAATCAAAACCAATATTAACCTAAGGTAGAGTGTACAATTGGTCCTTAATGTTATAAGTAAAAAACATATTGAAATAAGGCGTGTCTCTCTATATCTTACACCTATAGCTCACTCATGACAAACTAATTTTCAAACCAACAACCCTTTTTGCAAACTTCTATAAATACATTATTTTTTGTCATTCTTCAAAATCCACAACTTCTACATTCTATAATCAAATGATAATTCAACTGAAATGACAGTTCACCTGTCAAACTTTGCTTGCATGGATTTAACTTTATATGACTCGTGCCTAAAGTGCGACTTTTGAGTTGTCAAAACGGTGTTCGAAACCTCACTTTCGAGGCGGCAAGATCAAAAATCATTTTAAAATCATTGTTGTAACTTAAAAATGAAGTTTAGTACAGGCGCGCAAATTTTAATTTTATTCGATGGATTAATTTACAATTGTTTACAAACGTTAAAAAAATGTGTGAAAAAATTCTTTTCTTGCGAAAATATGTAGCCCAGATCATTTATAATTTATTTTCTACAAAAAAATCAATTTTAGCAAGAAATGTTATTAAAAAAATCTGAAAAAAATCAGAGACATAGGAACTTGAGAATATTAATAAAAATGTGGATCACTGATTATCTCCACTAGTCCAAAAACAATTTTCCAACGATCATTTATTTTTCTCAAAAATTTAGGTTTGGAATTAAAAAAAAAACTTCAAGTCCTTTAAATCAAATTATTTCTTTCTAAAAACGTATATTTTTGATATAATTGCAATTCCTGCGTTTTTACCAACATTTATTTTTCTCAAAAAAATCGCATGATAAATAATTATTTAGGTTAGGAATTTTCTTGAAAAAAATCTTCAAGTCCTCTAAATCGGATTATTTTTTTAAAAAAGTAGATTTTTGATATAATTGCGATTCCTGTGTTTCTGCTAAACATATATTTAAAGTTATAAAATAGGCGAAGGTTTAAATGAAAACTAATTTTGTTCTAATAAAGTTACTTTAAAATATTTTATTTAAATCTTGAAATATTAATATGTATTTTATTGCATATTGAAACAGTCGGTATAATGATTATTTCCCTTACTTTATTTAAAACCCCGTGTTTCCTAAAACTCTCACACGATTGTGCATTTTCAACCAAACATTTAAAATAATTTGAGTTGTAAACTTCAATATTGAGATTATGACAATTAATTTGATTACATTTTTAATGGAAATTTGTAATAAAGACCAACAACTAATTTCAATATAATATTTACTTATATCTTATATTACTTTCATTGTTACCATTTTTTTAACTTTTAATAAAAAATCAATCGGTCAACATCCTTGTTTAAGCTCCTTTATATGGACGTTGACCAATTGATTTTTATTTAAAGTTAAAAAATATGGTGGCAATAAAAGTAATACAAGATATAAGTAAATATTATATTGAAATTAGTTGTTGGTCTTTATTACAAATTGCCATTGGTAAAGTAATCAAATTAATTGTCACTAACATTAATTAAATTAAAAGCTACTGGAATAATATGAATTGCATTTTCCTCAAACAAGAAGATTAATTTAACAAATGGAATCGTATCTCTTTTACATTATTTTTTTACAGTATGTGTTTATTCTGTATAATAACACAAGTGTGTTTATTATGTAAATAAAATCAACGTGTGTTTTTTACATACAATTCAATCAAGATTAAATTGGAGTATTTTGAAATGTTTGATGCGATTAAAGTCGCCTTCGGCATTAAAATATCGTTTTCACGAATAAATTTAACACCTTTTTGAAACTCGACGCGGGGCTCGACTTATACGGAACTTCGATTGAGTGAAGAAAAAAAACATAGACAAGAATAGACAGAATATGTATATTATGTAAATCGAATGTTATTTATTGTGTTTCTCAAACGGTATTAAATTATTATTAATTGAATCTAAAAGAAACTTTCTAACAAACGATGTTTAGACAAAAAATCAATAGTAGTATTTTTTACATTTTTAATAGTAGATTTATTTATTTGAATTTAAAATGACAAATTCAACTGTTTACATTTTGGTTTGCAGGATCGAAGTCTATCAAAAGTATTATACAATTTTTCTCAAATTTATATTAAGAAAACGCTTTAATAATTACATATACTGTAAATATTCAGACATTCGTTGTTTCTATAAAAGTGTTTAATTTTAAAATTTCACTCCTTGATTAAACATGAAGTAAAAATTCGAGTTTATAAAAGTTTTAATAATTTGGTTTGGTTGGGTAGCGAAGCGAAGCGACCAAATCAAATTTTGAAGATTTTCTAAACTCGAAATTTTATATCATGCGCGAGGCAAGGCGTATAAAATCACCGATTTAATGTGAAGTAAAATATTTACTTTAGAATACTGCTCTAGCAGTATATTTTAAACTTCAAAATATTTTAGTGTTTTATACGCGTGGCGCATGAAGTAAAAAGCCTGAAATTTTGGTTTGGACCAAACCAAATTTTCAGGCTTTTCTAAACTCGAAATTTGACTTCATGCTTAGTTAGTTAGTGGAAACAGCGCCGCAGTAAGGAAAACTTGCGCCCGAGGCCAACCATCCAATTGGCGCCCCTCAACTTGACAGTCATAATAAATGTCAACTAATGTTAACTGTCACTATTGGTAAATGCTATTGGACATACGTCGACGCCGACTTATGTCCAATAAACGTCAACTGTCAAAAATATGTAAAAAAAAAATACGAAACATGAGTAAAAATTTCAGGTTTGTGCGCACGTCACAATCTTAACAAATACAAAGAAAAATTGTCAAAAATGTAAAACAAAACACAATGGCTTTAACTTTAACTTCACTTTGAACGCAATCTATGTATCTTAAATAACATGTCAAAAGTTAAATGATGAATCAAAACATGTCTTGAAAAAATAAAAACGAGCAAAAATTGTGGAAACAACAACAACGAAAGCAGAGTTTTCCGAGTCACTATTGACAGTTGATACAATTAAAAAAATAATGACTATTTTAAAACTCGCTTGGTTTTCTATTTTGACAGTTTTAACAGATACACACCATACCATAGGACACACATCAGGATGATGACGATTTTTATAAAAATTTGTATCTTTTTGATGTTGGTTGATAATTTTTTAGTAGTGTATAAAATTGTCGTTGATATAACGCGATAGTATCAATTATCAAGATATAGGCAGTCAGTAAAGTCAAATGCCTATCAATACTTAATATAACCATTAACAATACCTAGTTTACGAGTTTTTGTGACTTCTTCTGTGACAGTTGGAATGTTTTTGACAATTTTAATATTTCGTATACATCCAATAATGACTTTCTGTGACTATTATGGAATATCATTTTCGACATATAGATTGGAATTCTTGACTGTATTGTATATAATCATTCTATATTTTCATTATTGACATTAACTGAAATATCATTAATCTATATTAATAATGAACTTCTCTGACTGAAATGGAATATCATTTTCGACATATAAATTGACATTATTTCACAATATTGTATTAATTATACTCTGTTTCGGTTATTGTGATATTTTATTTTGATACGTTACGTTTTTCGTGATTAGTAATCTAATATTATTATAAATTATACAATTATGATACATTTCCGACATTTTGTCTGCAGTTAGAAATAAAATATAATACAGTGTTGTAATAGTCTATTTTTGGCAAACGTGGCGAAAGGTTTGTAATTATAATCCTAATAAATAAATGTCAGGAATAATTGACATTATATTTTTTAACGTAGGTTTCCACTCCCAGACTAAGTATGAAGTAAAATTTCGAGTTTAGGAAAGCCTGAAAATTTAGATTTGACGGGGCGCGCGAGCAAATCGAGTAGCGCCCCAACAAATCCAAATTTTTAGGCTTTTCTAAACTCGAAATTTTACTTCATACGCCACGCGTATAAAACACCGATTTAATGTGAAGTTTAAAACAGGGTTTGGAATTCGAATATTCGTGAATATCCAAATACGAAACATTTAAAGTAGTCAAATAATTAAACAAATAAACTATTTGAATTTTTAAATTGTTCAGTTCCAGAAAATATATAAGACATTTTCTAACACCAATTTATTGAAATATTTAAATATTCAAATAGTTAAATTAATCAAATATCTAAAAAAAGTGAGTGATTCAATAATGTCGTATTTGAATAGTCGCG
Organism: Philonthus cognatus; assembly: GCA_932526585.2. NCBI lineage: Eukaryota > Metazoa > Arthropoda > Insecta > Coleoptera > Staphylinidae > Philonthus > Philonthus cognatus. The sequence goes on from OW052241.1 coordinate 76,767,033, forward strand.
AATATTCAAATTCCCAGCCCTAGTTTAAAAAATAGATTCCTTATATAATTTCGAATTTCTGATTTAAATTCACGACATTTCGGAACTCAGGCTTCGATGGCGCCCCTCTGCTTGATGCGCCTCTGGCTGTCGCCCCCTTGGCCCCCTCCTTACTACGGTACTGAGTAGAAACACCTGTCAGAAGTTTTAAACAGAACGCTTATCAAAAACAACGAATGCCTGAACAAATATTCAAACGTATCCCGATGGGTATTCAGTAAATACTGAGTGCACATTAGGATATGTATAGATACTCAAAAGAAAAACTCCCTGTATTTAATTTAATTAATAATTAATTAATAAAACTAAAAAAAATTGAGTCGGGGTATTTGGATATTTGGATGTTAACATTTTTTCCTTGGACTAGATTTTCAAGTTACTTGAAAGCTAAAAATCACCGATCAAAAAGCTTTACTAATTTACCGAAATAGTGGTAAAAAATGACAAATTGGAGCATTTTTTACGATTTACCGGTAAATCGGCAAAACGCTTCACCAGTATTATCTTAATTATGTCCCTAATTATGTTGCCTTGTAATTGGGGTTTTTACTACTGGGCAATAAATAGTAATTATTATAAAGAGGGGTAAATATTTTAGCGTAAATTTACATATTTAAAATTCGTTTTGTTTAGTTTTTCTTTCAATATGTTTGTCATATTCAATCTAGAGTTAGCTGATACATCATTTGTGATATTTCATCTTACAATTAAATTATTCTTAATGTGATACATATCTGCTAAAAATATGATAATCTAATTCAGTGGTCTCCAAACTACGGCCCGCGGGCCAAATCCGGCCCGCGACTTGCATGAATCCGGCCCGCGATTGTTTGTAATTTTTTTCGTAAATGTCATATTTTGAAATATTGTAACAATTGTTCCTTAAATTTTTCATAATTTTATAAAATTAATCGGATCTTGGCCGACTTTATTAGGTAGAATTGTATTTGTGGCCCGCGAAGAAGATAGTTTGGAGACCCAGGATCTAATTATTTAATATCTATTTGCTAATGTATTTACGATACGACAATTAAACACTTTTACAAATTTTCTAAACTCCATAAATAATAATATCGAATTCACTACAGAAATGGAACTCAACAATAGCATACATTTTCTAGATTTAACTATTTTTAAAACATTAGACAATACTTTAGAGTATAAAATTTACCGAAAAGATAGTTTTACAGATATAATCGTCCCTAGTAGTTCTAATACTCATTACAAAATAAAAAACAGTACTTTTCATTCTTTAATTCACCGCCTTATACATATTCCACTTAACGAAAATAATTTCAATATAGAATTAAACACAATAAAAACTATAGCATTTAATAATGGTTATAATGAACAACTAATTAATAACTTAGTAAAAAAGAAAAAAATGAAACAACTCAAAAAATATTTTTATTGTGAAACAAAATCAGTCAAAACAATTTGGCATAGATTAGATTTTGTTATTAATCTTTCAGAAAAAATCACACAACATTTTAAAGGGTATGAATTTAATGTTATAATGACTAATCCATTAAACCTACAAAGACTCCTAGTTAATAACAAATCGTCGGTGGATAAACTTGTGGTAATTGTGATAGTATACATATACATAGGTCAGATTGGAAGAAATTTTAGAACACGGTTACAAGAACATAAAAAAATCAATAATAGATAAAAAGTGTTCAACTGGATTCGCACAACATTGTATAGAAGAAAATCACATTTTCAACACGAAAGACTGTAAAATCTTATACTTGGGCAATAAGGGTCTCCGCGAGGGACTGGAAATTAGGAAGGCGCTAACGCGGGGAAAACCGATTGTAAACAATATGGAAGAGCTTTGGAACTCTCCTATAACGACCGCCCTTATTACCTGATGTTTTATGATAGTTTGATTTTGCATATACAGTCTGTTTGATTTATTGTGACACAGCACATATGTCCGTTATTAGTACAGATAGAAAAAAAAGTTAAAGACAATAGTTTTAGTATTTTTCATGATCTATTCAGTAGCATTGTCAGAAAAACAATTGAAAATCAAATAAACACGTGAAAGCTATTAGCTTCATTTTCTTTAATGGAACACCCTGTATATTTTGTTTATTTCAAATAGGCATTAATATTAGCTTTATAATGATACCACACAAGTACTCCTTCATTATACAAATAACGCGACAATTGCAAATAAATGAAATTTATCAGTTGCCATGGATAACAATTGACATAAAACAATTTGTTAACGCTTTAATGTCAAAGTGGTGTAGTAACTTCCCGTCTTGCGTGTTGTTGATTCAAATCTTTAGAGATGGGTGATAATTACTATTCTAATGATGAAAAAATGGATATGCTAAAGGTCTTCGTTAGATGCAACGATAATTCTAGAGAAGATAGTATCACTTATGGAAACATGTATCCAGAAAGAAGACAACCACATTATCGCACTTTTGCAAGACTTGAACAAAATTTACGGAGAAATGGGTGTTTTAATAATAAATTACGAAGGAGAAGACAAGAAAGAGAAGATAATAATGAAGTATTGATATTGGCCTATTTTAGAGCACATCCACGTAATTCAATACGCGAAGCAGTGGCTGACTTAGGAATAAGTATGCATAAAATATTTTCTATTCTGAGAAAACATAAAATGAGACCATATAAAATTAAGTTAGTACAAGGTTTAAGAGATGGTGATTCTGACAGGAGCTTAGCAACAATCAACATTTATTAAATTTAATTCTTTGGAGTGATGAATCAAATTTCAACAACAACGGAATCTCCAACCGAAAATATGACCATTACTGGGATACTGAGAATCCACGTCAAATTCGAGAATGCAGATTCCAACAAAGATTTGCAGTTAATGTGTGGCTTGGTGTGTTAGGTGATACCATAATAGGACCATTTTTTTATCAAGGAACGTTGAATGCGGAGCGATATGCCAACTTTCTTACGATAGAATTTGAAAATTATTTAGATGATATCCCCCTAGAAATACGTCGAGATATGTGGTTCCAACAAGATGGAGCTCCTCTCCATAACGCAAGAAATGTCAAAGATATTTTGGAAAGAAAGTTTGGTTTGAAATTGATTGCAAATGGTGGCCCCATAAACTGGCCAGCAAGGTCGCCAGATATGCTATTTTAGATTTTTTTATTTGGGGATTTTTAAAGCAAAAAGTTTATGTTACTCGTCCAGAAAATCTAGACGAATAACACCACGGATGTTACAAATAACACCACGGATGTTGCAAAAAGCACGACGAAATTTAATGAAGAGATGTGAAAAATGTATTGCAAACAACGGACGTCACTTTGAACAGACACTTTAAATAGTTATTCATGTCAACTGATAAATTTCATTTATTGGCAATTGTCGTGTTATTTATATAATAAAGGGGTACTTATGTGGTATCATTATAAGGCTAATATTAATACCTATTTGAAATAAACAAAATATACAGGGTGTTCCATTAAAGAAAATGAAACTAATAGCTTTCACGTGTTTAGTTGATTTTCAACTGTTTTTCTGACATTACGATTGAATAGATCATAAAAAAATACTAAAACTTTTGTCTTTAACTTTTTTCTATCTGTACTAATAACGGACATATGTGCTGTGTCACAATAAATCAAACAGACTGTATATTGTTGTGTAGATATTTTTTGTACATTCCTCTTTGAAGATGACCAATGGTCGAAACTAGTCGGAGAAAATATAAATAAGTGAAACAAACCAAGTGTTTTAATTTAAATTTAATATAAATCATCCAGTATTACTGTATTTACATTTTTCTAATTAAATTATTCTATATAATTATGTACTTATAAATATATTGTCATCAATTTGTTCAGGTCATAAACAACATTGAGTTGAGTCTTTCGATCATTTGGGAATGATCCTGGAAATTACTGCAATTTGTAAATATAATTATAATGGAGTTTCCGTAAATGAAGCTTAAGTTAATTTTAAACACTTATGAAAATATATATCCTTCCAAACTAAACATAATATAATATAATATATTATATTTTGTATATTCTTTTAAACGAAAATCTCGTTGCTTATAGTAATGTTATTCAGAATTTCATTACCCATTAAAGCATAAAACAGTAGCAAAGTTGTGAACGTTATTATGAAAACCGGAATTATTCGTATAATTTTGTTACCAAAAAGAATATAATATTTCATATAATTTTCAGAATTTTTAATAGTTTTACAAGGTTTCACATTTATTATATAAATAGAAATTTACATGGCCTGCGTCACGACACGCACACACATGTTGACATGTTGATAAAAATATTTTTGCAAAGGACGTGTATCGGATTTTGCACTTTTTGGCATGCACTAAATTTATTTCCATCAATAAAAAATACACCTGCAGAAATGTTACTCGCCTAATAAAATATTGGTACCTATTTACTGAAAATGTAAACTCTATTTAGATCTCTAGCGAATGATCATATCTAGTAGGAATGTCAGGAGGTGTTGAAAAGTAAGTGTAAACATTTGACGAATAAAGCACTAATAACTTTCTTCACATGTTTATTTAAATTACCAAATGTGCATACATTTCGGACACAAAGTGACCATTATCAATGGATTAAAACTGTGTTAATACATTGATAATTTGTGTTCGAAATGTATGTACATTTGATAATTCAAATAAAAGCGTAAAGAAAGGTTATTCGTGCTTTATTCGTCAAATTAATTTGGTCTTCACGTAACTCAATCAATCAACTTTAGTGTAAATATTTATAAAACAATCATTCACCTAAAATGCAAGCTCTACTTAGATTTTTAGCTAATGATCATTTCTTAAACGAATATCATGAAGTGTCAAACATTAAAATAAAACAGAAGGTGTTTAAACATATTTTTATTTTTAACTTTCTAAAACTAGTTTTTATGGTTTACATAAATATAGGTATGGGCATAGCTAGGATATTGGCTAAGGAGGGGCATGAGGCAAAACATGTCATACTTAATTAAAAGCTTAGAGAATGCAATTTTTTCACATGAAAAGTAGTTTTTCAATGAATATTTGGAGACTTGTCTCAATGAGTCAACATTTTTGAAGAAATTCGATATTAATTTTAACTCGTTTTTATATTTTGTAAATAAATAATGTCATGTATTTAAGCATGAAGAATATGTTTGGAAATTTGCAGGCTATTCTAACTAGAGCACTGCACGGGCCAAGCCTTGAATTTTCTCAAGCGGGCTGGACCAGCTTTCAATCCAAAATATGAGAATGGGCCGGGATTGGCTATTTTTTTAAAGTTTGTCTTTATTTTTAATTAAAAACTATATCTATACACAAGTAAATATACAGGGACTTTTTTAAATATGGAATATAAGTCCTTCAGCGGAGGTAGCTCGAAATATAAAAAATCCTCGGACATGTCGATTTTTGTTCGCTTTAGTACACTTTCTGACTTACTTAAAAAAAATATGACGTCAGTAATTTTTGATTTAAATGAAATTCGTTTTTTTTATTTCGCAACTTTTGTAAAAGGATACTGGATGTTTTGGTCAGGAATAGAAGATTAAGAAAGAGCGAAAGGTGAGGTAGGATTAATAATCGCTCCAAATACAATAAGAGATATTATACAGGAAAATGAAAGAATTATGACAGTAGAAATAAATATATTTGACGAGGAAACATGGACAGTAATAATAGCCTACGGGGAGAACGAAGACGCAAAGAAAGAGGACAGACATATTTTTTGAAAACATACAGAGAGAAATAGATGACGGACGAGAAGCAATAATAATAATGGGAGACCTAAACGGACGAGTAGGAAACCAAAATATAGGAATAGAAGAATATATGGGGAAAGAAGAAGAAGATATGAGAAATAGTAAAGAGGAAAGAATAATTGAAATGTGTATTGAAAATAATCTAATAATCGCCAACATAAAGTAAGTAATAAATGGCAAAACGTAAAAAAATATTAAAGTGTCAAGACAGGCAGAGATTAACAGTGAACACTACCTATAGTTTGTTTAAAAACTAGAAGGAGTAAGTGCCAAAGGCCAATTTACACTATAAAAAGTTACCAGAAATATCATTAGATAAATTTGGCGGCAATTTTAAATTATTTCATAATTACGTACGATATCGTCAGTTCAATTAAAATGCTTATACGGCATCTCGCTATATATCTGTGAAATAAAACATATTTACATTATGTTCATAATGTTATATGGAATTTATATAATAATGTGTCTCTATCACAGCTGGGACAAATCCTCGTAAAAAGGATTCGAATCACGAATCCGAATCACCTAATATGATTCGAATCATGAATACTCGAATAAAGGACACGTAAGAGATAAATATGATTCGAATCGAATATGATTCGAATCCTGTTTTTTCGAATCACGAATACAACTCCTTTGAGAATAAATTTAATTTTATTATTTTTTTGCAACCATTAATATATAAATTTCGTTACCAGTTGTTATAACAAAAATATTCAAAACCTAATTATTTATTATTATCACTGAACATCGTTGATAACAGACTAAATATCTGACTCTCTGTTACTTTGGTTAAAGATTTATTTGTGTGTTTCTGAACTCCACTTTAAATCAATGTATTGTACGCGTGGCGCATGAAGTAAAATTTCGAGTTTAGAAAAGCCCAAAAATTTGTCTCGGGTCGCTGCGCGACCCGAGACAAATTTTCACGGGGCTTTTCTAAACTCGAAATTTTACTTCATGCTTAGCCTGGGAGTGGAAACACTCGGTCAAAACTTCAAATTGAACTCTATTAGAAAATCGACTAATGCCTGAAATTAACGTAAATAAAAAAATCACTGAATATCATTAAAACCGGGAAAGTCAGAGAAAAGTCGTGGAATTATATTGAAATTGGCCAAAACACTAACAAAAAAGCCATATGATATTATTAAATTTGTCAAAATCAGCAGGCAAATTACAGCACACGTAAAAATTTATGAAATTAACTTAAATATTGGCAAAAACAATAAAAACTATTAAACAGAATGGGGGTTTCCCACAGAAGAAAGTTATAATAAAAGGCCAGGGAAAAAATCATTAGTCAGGGAAAAATTTAACATTTCAGATTGTGGCTACCGTGTCAGTTTTACTTCAAACAAACTATTAAACAAAATTTTGAAAACTAGATTATTATCTTTAAAAACATTTTCAATCATTTAATGTTCTTATAAAAGCAATCACTTTGAAGTTTCGAACGAGCGTTTCCACTCCCAGACTAAGCATGAAGTAAAATTTCGAGTTTAGAAAAGCCCCGTGAAAATTTGTCGATGGTCGCACAGCGACCCGAGACAAATTTTCTGGGCTTTTCTAAACTCGAATTTTTACGTCATGCGCCACGCGCATAAAACAGTGATTTCACGAGAAATTTAAAAATACATAAAAAAACATTTTTCATCTAATACCTCAGAATTTATTCGAATTATTTTTGACGATTCAAATCCTTTTGTAAGTATTCGAATCCTTTTACAAGGATTCGAATCCTTTTACAAGGATTCGAATCCTTTTACAAGAATTCGAATCCTTTTACAAGGATTAGAATCCTTTTATAAGGATTCGAATCACTCACATTCAGACTCGAATTCGAATCCTCTTAAAACAATGTAACGAATCCTAGTCACGAACCCAGTTGAACTAAAGTATTCGAATGCCTCTTTTAAATCCTCTAAAAGGATTCGAATCCAGGATTCGAATCCTGAATGATTTGAATCCTGCCCAGCTCTGGTCTCTATCTTACTTAAAATTGATTTGTTTCATAAAACTATACAAGGTAGAATGACTCATCTTCGGCATGCCTGCATGATCGTATACTTCTTTTAAAACTTTATTTAAAGTTGGCAGTTCATTTTTAGAAACTATGCACGGATCTCTTCACTACGTCATCAAAACTTGTAATTATGTCCTCCAAGCTGTTTAGGGCTACAAATCTCTCAGGGTTTCTTATATTCGCTAATGGTGCAATAGACAGTGGAATTTACAATTCCTAAAAATTAAACATTTTATTATTTGATGCATATTCTTATGCTATTTGATATCTCACCTACTGCACCAACAATGTCTGGTACAACAGCAGTCATTTTCCTATGTGGATCATCTGTTATCATCTGCTGACCCAAATTCAACTTCTTACGCTTTTTTGGAGGTGAAGGGGATATTATCACCGAGCTTGTATTGGGTCCATAATCCATCACAATAATATAAACAAAACTAACTTTTAACTATGCCAAAGAAATACCGCACAAAAGGTTATTACGAAACAGACAAACTTGCAACTCGGTAACGCTTCGAATTAAGGTTATGTCAGCTGTTGCGTCTAATCATGACGTAATTAGCATAGTGTAAAATGGGCTCGCTCTCGGCCAATCAGAGTTGTAGGTTTTGGCGCGTGAAATTTAAGACGCTCCTCCTAGTTATTAAACAGATTATAGTAAAGATGTATATGAAGTAAAAGAAAATAGAAAAGCCAGACAAAAGAAGAAAAATAGCAAAAGAAAAAATAAACAGCTATAAACTAAAAGAAACACAATATCGAAAGAAATACCAAGATATATTAAAACAAAAATTCAAGAACAACAGATAAGAATTGAAGAACAGTGGTAGACACTGAAAAATAATATACTGGATGCAGCCAAAGAAAGCTGTGGAACCACAATAACCACGAAAAAGGAGACAAAAAAGACAAAGTGGTGGACGAAAGAAATAAGACAAAAAATTAAAGACAAGAAAGATAAATGGAAAGGAAATCTAAATACAAAAAAGGAAGAAGACTACGAAGAATACAAAACAAAAAGAAATAAAGTAAAAATAGAAGTCAAGAGAGTCAAACAATAATCATGGACACAATTTCGAAAGAAAATGACAAGTAATTACCGAGACAATAAAAAATTATTCTACGGAACACTAAGGCAACCGAGAAAGAAGAATGAATATAAAAAGATGAATATAAAAGATTAAGTAGGAAACCTAATGACATAAGAAGGTAAAATAATGGAAAAGATCCTAGCAAGAATAACAGAAAAAAGAATTAGAGACCAGATTGATGAAACCATAGAAGAAACGTAATGCGGCTTCAGAAGAGGAAAAAACACTTAAGACCTAATATGTACATTAAGACAAGTCAGCGAAAAACTGATAAAGAAGATACATGTTTGTTTTATTGATCTGGAAAAGGCGTTCGACCAAGTGAGAAGAGAAGACATATGGAAAGTACTGAAAAATAGAGGAATAGACACAAGGACAATAGAAGCAGTTAAAACTATGTACAAAAACAACAAACAAATAATTAGAACAAATAATAAAGAGTCAAGAGAGTTCGCGACAAAGATCGGAGTAAAACAAGGATGTGTTATGAGTCCGCTACTATTTACAATAGTATTAAATGATGCTATAAAGGCAGCAAAGAAGAAAATAAAGACACTAAAGTTGGGATACTGGAAAATTGAAGAAACACATGTAACGAAAATGTTCTCAGATGCTATGGCGATATTGGCAGAAACAGAGAAAGACTTACAGCATAAGATAGAAATACTCGACAAGGAATTAACAAAAATAAATATGAAGATAACTATAGACAAGAACAAAACAATGATGATCTAGAGAAAACAAATTACATACAATAAAATTACATGGAAAACAGATCGAACAGGTAGAAAGTTACAAGAACAATAATAGAAAATAATGGTAAGGTAGACAAAGAAATAAATGAAAGACTTAAAAAAGCAGGAAAAATATTCAATATGATGAAGATAGGAAAGACATAACAAAAAACATAAAAGCAGAAATAGTGAAGAAAGTTATAAGACCTACAATAATATATAGTAGCGAAACATGGACCATGACAGAAAAACAAAATTAGAAAATAAATGCAATTGATATGAGATTCTTAGGGAAAATTGCAAATAAAACCAGAAGACATAAAATAAGAAATGTGACGTATAGACAAAACCTGCAAATAGATCCTATTAATGATACTATTGTAGAAGGACAATTAAAATGGTTAGATAAATAGAATAGCAAAAACAATATATGAAACAATAATGCAAGGAAGAAATTACTGGGAAAGGCTGAGAAAAACATGAAATGACAGAATCAGAGAAGAAGCGGAAAGAAAGGATATAGACTGGAGGAAGATCAAAAACTTAACTCAAGACAGAAAAACATGGAGTGACAAATATAGAAACTGACACTAAATAAAACTCCTTACACCTTACGGTAGAAAGGATAAAGATTAAAAAAAAACGTTTGTAGAGCTATTAATGCACAGAAAAAACGAAGAAGCAATTGAATGGCCAGCTCGATCCTCGATACCAAAGTCGTGTATATGTCAATAGGCCTCATAACTTGGATGATTTGAAACTCTGTATTCGCGTTGAAGTAGCTGCCATTCAAGAAAACTGGACATACAATCTGGACATAAATCTTTTAAAAATCGTATTAATTACTGTCAAGAAGTAATGGGACAACATTTAATTTAAAATTTTTAGCTAATGAACTAAATGAAAATCTTCTATTACAAAATCAGTTTTTTTAAATGAAAAGTACAGGGAAAGAGTACAGGAGAATGTCACATTTTATACATTCTAAGAAAAACACGATTTTAAGTTTAACTTTTAGGTTGTGTGGATACTACTTAACAGTTTTGTTTCATGTTTAACATACTATTGCTTTATTATGTTTTAAGTAGCGCTATATAAAAATGTTCCAGACAGCATAACTAAAATCTATTTTTGATATCTTTATTTACTGAGGTGAAGAAAAAAAGGTCAAAAACGAGGAATGTCATTTATTATTATGATGTGTTTAACCTTAACCACATTTATTTGCGTGGCAGGCTGTTAAAGTAGCGTCCTTTTGAACCACAAAATTACCGTTATTTGGACTTGTGTATAGTGCGTTATTATGTTATTAAAATAAAAGTCAATCGATAAGTGGTAACATCTTTTTTGACAACTCTGTATTTAATCATGTTTACCAAGCGATCTATTAGAAACAATTTAAAAATATAGATGTATTATGCATTATAATATTATTATCCAGTCAATAGAGATGAATTGATATTAAAAAAATCACTGCTAACAACAACAATATGCCTGTGAATGTCGGCAAACGATCAATATTTTGATAATAGCCAATAGTAGTCAAAACGCTAAATTATTGAATAACAATAATAATAAATAGTTTAGAAATAATTCACATTAAAATATTCAATATCTTGGTATTTACTGTAAATGAACGTGTATATTTTAATAATTGTTATTGTTAAACAAGACTGTAAACATAACATAATATTATTATATAATGGTTTCTATCGTTTTCTATCCTAAATAAATGATGAATGAATGATGATAGCATTTTACTTATAATACAAATTGTATGTATTTTAAAATTAAATTATTTGTTATAATTTGTGTAAAACATGCAACATATATACAAGTTAAGTACATGCTTTTACAACGGTACAGAAAAAAAGTTGTTCAAATAATCATTTAAAACCATTTCGAAAACAGTCATAAAAATCCACATGCATATTTTTTTTATAAGTACTACTTAAGTCGGAATTGTGACCGCTTTAAGCGCACTTTTCGCGAAAACGAGCCTGAACAATAATTAACATCGCTTAACATCCCCGTGTAATGAATTACGATTTCAATAATGAAATTATTGGGCGGAGAAACCCGTTATTATGAAACCCGATTGAAGTGAAAAATTGCGGTGGCCGATCCGAATTATCTCTTGGATGTACAAAAAAAAAACGAGATAACTGGTTTTCGTTGATTGGGATTAACGCAGATATTTTGTTTCAATGTGATAATATTGAAAAAAATATTTAAGAATAGCTGTGTAAATATTTTAGCTACAGTTCATCTCTGTAGTTTAGAACAATGTCAAGACCTTAATATTTATATTCGAATATTAAAATATTGACATGATTAACTTAATCACATATTTACTTAATGAAACTATTTGAATATTCAAAAATTTCAATTATGACACTAGACATTTGAGTCGCCTATTTCCAAAAACATTGTCACATTTGGTTTATAATGCTACGTGACATTTAGACTATTATGGCAGTTGACAATCGTGATATAACTGTTGACATTTATTTAGTCTACAATGTTACAGTTTAAAATGCCATACATTTAGACTATTATGACAGTTTAGAATCGTGATATGATAGATCAAATTTATTTAGTGTACAATGTAAAACTTAGTTTATAATGTCACATTACATTAAGAGTATTATGACGTGATATTACTCGATACAAAATGCCAATATCTTTACATTAAATCACTGTTTTACACGGCTGGCGCATGAAGTAATATTTCGAGTTTAGAAAAGCTTGAAAATGTACTTCATGCTTAATCAAGGAGTAAAAACACTCCATAAAAGCTTTAGGTTAAACGCTTTTATAAAACAAACGGATTCCTAAAAATGTACAGTTTATACAGGGTGATTCTTAACTTAGACGCATAATTGCGAGTAATTACACTTCCGTAATGTGAAGTGATGGAAAATTCAAAAAAAAATTACATATGTTCGAAAGCGTAATCGCCATCTAATGCCCATTAGCTTAGGTGGCATCGTCAATAAATACTGAACACAAAATCATATTCTTGATAGTTGTACAACAATAATAGTAAAAGATTTTTTCAACAGACATAACGAATTGTTCATGTAACTTAAACTGAAGTATCACAATAAGTGTTCGAAGTGATTTCTTTCGTTTTCAATGCACAACTGAGCACATGGCGTAAATCGTGTTGTAGAATTAACTCGGCAGCAACATGTATACGAGATCGCAACTCAACTCTTCGGTTGAGTGCACCAAACTTTTCAAGTATCCCCAAAAATAAAAGTCAAGGGGATTTAGACCAAGCGACCTAAGAGGCTAAGCAGTTGTACCTACAAGACCTACTCTTTCTCTTACAAATAAAAGAAGTTCTAATTTGGCAACCAATGACAGAGAGTGATATATACAATTTAAGACAATTGCAATAATTTTACCAGTTCACCTATCACAGCATCATTAATTCGTTATCTCTGTTAACACACAACTGTTACTAGACTTTTTTTTTGTTTCCCATCAATATACATCACGAACTATAATTCCTCGCAATTATGCGTATAACTCAAGAATCACCCTGTATGTACATCGGAATATGTCAAAATAAAAATAAAAATTCCTTGAATGTTTGCGAGCACTATATAATTCAAAAATTCAAATGGTTTAACTATTTAAATATTTCACTATTTTGATGTTTCATATTTAAATATTTAAATTCCTAGCCTTGTTAATATTGCAGATATACGGGGAATTGTTCTTTTAAGTATACATATGCACACGTTGTAAAAAAGTTCAATTTTAAGCCTTAAATGAGTGTTTTCCACTCCCAGACTAAGCATGAAATGAAATTTTGAGTTTAGAAAAGTCCCGCGTAGAAAATTTGTCGAGGGTCGCGCAGCGACCTGAGACAAATTGTGAAACTCATAATATTTTTGTTTAGCTGTACACATTTTAATTCTGCTTTAGAAATTCATTTTTAATATTGATTTAGCAGTATATTATTTTAATTTCACAATATTTCAATGTTTTATACGCGTGGCGTGGCGCGTGGCGCAATTTATAAAAGCCTGAAAATTTGGTTTGGTCGCATAGCGCTACGCGCTATGCGACCGAACCAATTTTTCAGGCGTTTCTAAATTCGAAATTTTACTTCATGCTTAATCTGGGAGTGGAAAACACTCTTTTTCAGCTTCAAATTAGACTTAAAAAAAAACAATATCTGAAGATTTACAGTATATACGCAGTAATTCCGATATGTATACTTAAAATAAAAACTTCCTGTATAAAGCAACAACAGAAAAAAAATATGATTTAACAAAATTTAAGTTAATCATCTTATATTTTACAAAAATATAGTATTTATTATTAGTATACATGTATTATAATAAATGTACGATTTTGTTTGTTAATTCCTAGTAAAAAATATATTGAAGGGCGAGTCAGAATAATAAGTTTCAATTATCAACACTAAACCAAAGTTTGTTAAAAAAAATAATGAGAAATTAAAATTATTAGTTAAGCATCAACCTTAAAAATCATTTAAAACTTCCTTAAACAATCATAGAAACTAAAGTATGAGTATTTTTTTATGTAATTTTAAATGCAACATGAATTAACATTTGTTCGGTTCATTTGTTATAATTCTAATAAAATTTAAACTCCTGTACACTTTTTAAAGTTAAGAAATTTAAACTATGTTTGCACAAAAATATATTAAAAATGAGCCTTATGTTTGTGTAAGCATGGTTAACATTTCTCAACTGGTAAAAATTTACAGGAGATTAAACTTCAATAACTAATAATAAAACGACATTGAACGATTGATAATTTATGTTACACGCTGATAAACATGCATATTTGCGTCATTGTATTCAGATCAAAACATATCTCAATAAAATTATATACAAACACGCACATATTGTTATATATTGTGAAAACTACTGAGATTATTTGTTAAAATATTTATATGGAATTAATTTGAACACGTTGACTGTAGGATGTTAAACAGTTTAGTGATCCTAAGTGACGGAGGGGGTTATAACTTCTCACTAGGGATGTTCCGATCCCAAAAAATGTATCGATATTTAGAATCGATTATATCTTATAGTAAAGTTTTCTTGTGGAAGTTATATTTCTACAACTTTAGCCCAAAAAGCTGCCGATTGCTAAATAATTAACTGGTAGACAGGCTGAAAAAGGTGTATTCAAACGTAAAACACTCAACTTCTACCGCAACAATAAATTAATTAGTTCCCCAAGGATAAATACTTAGGCCTCTTTTATTTATTTTATACATCAACGATCTCCCTTCATTTCAGAAATCATCGAAAATAATATAGGGCTATTCAAAATAAAGGAACAGATTTTAAACATTTATTTCATCCAAACTACAAAAGATAGAAACACAATACGAACGTTCCTTGAAAGAGAAAAGTACAATTTTTTATACATTCAATATGAGCACCATGTGTTTCCCGTGCTGTGGATTTTTTTTTTGGGCTCATTTCGTAGACTGTACGAATAAGCTCGACATTATTATTCGATGTACGTGGACGTCCCGTGATTTTTTGTTTATAGATGCAACAATCGTCTACGAATTTTCGGTGCCACTGGTAAATCTGCTTATGACGAAACGGTAAAAGGGACGTTAAACTTCAATAATGGACTTTAGTTTTGCTAATTGCAGCACACAAATTGCTTTTTCTAGTTGTATCGCCATTTTACTACAGACAATCCAAATGACAAGCAACAGCTCCAATGCAGCCGATCTACCTTCTACCTTTTGTAGTTTGGAAGAATTAAATGTTTGAAATCTGTTTCTTTTATTTGAATAGCCCTGTACATCTCAAGACTTACGTTCTACACAGGAGAGTAATGATATCGCGGTAAACAACATCTCGCAATGGTTTGTGTCGAATAAACTTGCACTTAACCCAGATAAAACGGTGAAGGAAATATTTTCCCTCAAAACAAATATTGAAACATCCTCTGCCCGTTTCCTGGGAGTTACATTTGACAGTAAGCTGAACTGGAATACCCATGGTAATGTTACTTCATTAAAATTATGTAGTGTTATTTATCATCTAAGAAATTTAAGCTCAGGTTTGCCTTTCTCGGCAGTTAAAGCAGCATACTTTGCACTTTTTCACTCTCACTTAAAGTATGGCTTGTTATCTTGAGGACACTCCAGTATAGTTAATCGATTATTTCGTCTCCAACGGCGTGCAATTCGAGCTATGCTAGGCTTGGGATCAGAGCTGATTGTAGACAATCCTTTATTAATCAACTTATTTTAACACTTCCCTGCGTTTATATACTTGAGTTAAAACTTTTGTTGCATCTCATGAAATTTCATGATTTTAATTAGTTTTAAAATTCTTTGCGTATTTTTTTTGAATTTTCAATGTTTAAAAAATATTCGTTTTTCTCGAGTTTCGAAAATTCCCGTTCTCTTTGAGAATTCGGACTTTTTTGTTAATTTCATAGATTTTCGTTAATTTTAAATATTTTAACACTTTTTATGACCTTGAGTTAGTTCTTAAACCCTGGCAGTTTTTGTTAATTTCCAGAATTTTTAATTGATTTTTTATATCTTGACGATTTTTATAAAATTTATAGATTTTCAAAATGAATTTCTTGGATTTTTTTGGAGTTAATATTAAAAAAGTTGATAATTTTCATGAATTTACAATTTTTTTTAAAATGCTGAAGATTTTTGAAATTAACAAAAATTTACGAACATTGCTAAGAATTTGAAAAGTTCTTAGGAATTTTTGTAAATTACTTAAATATTCGTTAGTTTTGAAAATGTTGCAACTTTTCATAAAATTCCTAAATTTTTACAATTTTCATCAATTTTAAAAACATCGATACTTTTACTTTTATTAAAAAATGTTGGAGTTTGAGTGAATTTATAAGATTTTTGGTAATCTATAGAATTATAACAATTCGTGAACATTCCTTAATTTCTAATATTTTTAAACCATAAGTATTTTTTAAAAATTGCATTTAAATTAAAAAAATACAATTCACAAAAATTCGGGGGTATTTGATTTTAAGATATTTTCAAAGAGCTAAGCTTTACTAACATCCACAAGTAATAAATCTATTTTTATAAAAGCGTTCAATTTGAAACTTCCAACGAGTGTTTCCACTCCCAGGTTAAGCATGAAGTAAAATTTCGAGTTTAGACGCGGTGTCTTAAAATTATCTTGCAAATATTATGTAATTTGTCTCATAAGTAGAAAACAAACATCAGCTGATAAAATTACGCTACCTTATTTGCAGTAAACAGACACATTTACACTAAATTTAGACCTAAAAACAAATGAAAATGAAGGCTAGAGCAGCATATTTGTTTCCGCAAGTCGTGAGGAATCGTTTCAAACGAACGAGTTTCACGTTATCTCGTTCGCCTAGATTCCATCGAATGAGTTGAAGTTGTGCGCGGATTCGGGCAAACGAAATTGTCATCCGATTCGAGCGGATTCAGATTCAGACAGCATGTACAAAGCGGAGTTGAAATTGTGCACGGATTCGAGCGAACAAATTAGTCATGCGATTCGGGCGAATTCAGACCGAATGTATAAATCCGAATCGGGAATACGATTCCGCTCGATCAAAATCGTTCGGTCGGTCGTCTCAAGTGAATGAATTATTAACGAATCAATTCTTCTTGAAATACGGAATCAGTTCATTCAAATCACCGTACAGGATCGTTCTTTTCGAACGAATCGTTAATGAACGACCCATATCTAGTAGGTATACTTAAAAGATAGAAATTCCTGCATTTTGCTTACTTTTTCTTATTGGCAATACAATAGATGGCGATATTAGCGATATTAGAGATATATCGGAAAAAGAAATATCTATATAAATATCGATTATTTTCCATAAAAATATCGATACTTCAAGTTATCGATATATATATATATATATATATATATATATATATATATATATATATATATATATATATCGAACCTTATTATTATTATATATTATATATATCGAAACTTACCGGTTAATATATTTAATATAAATAAAATAAAATTTAAAAAACAAATAAACAACTAAGATTAAATTTAATAAAGTCTAATAATATTTATTTTGGTGTGTTTTAATTATAACTCATTATAATTGATGTTAGGTAGGTACCAATAGAGTCTTAACATGTATTAATAAAAGTTTGTAGCCACTAAAACCCTCTTAAAATACAATTGAAGGGCTTATTGTAAAAACATGATAAGCCACACAAACAAAAAATTCTGTTATATTCTTGGATTCGATTAAGCAGTTATATAATAAGCTACAGTAGATGAATTTAAGTCATCGTCCAACAGATATCGTCATCATATCTAAAATCAAGTTATTACATTTTAGGGGTTTTGTATAAATACTTTAAAACGTGATAAGCCACATCAAAAGGGCAACAGGTATTATTACACCTTCCGAAAAAAAAAAACGAATTCGTGTGAGAGTTTAAGTTCAAGTGATGAAATGCATGGCACAATTCACGAGAGTATTATTGATTAAGGCTTTTGCTACCAAACGATGGTGGGTCTTCGGATACAAGTAAGCTATGTATTTAATTTCTTTTTTGTGGAATATCAGGATCTCAAAAAAAAAACAAAATTTTTAACATGGCTTACCATGTTATTGCATTAAAAGTTTTTTAAAGAATTCAATTTAAAGCTTTAAACGAGTGTTTTCCACTCTCAGGTGAAGCATGAAGTAAAATTTCGAGTTTAGAAAATCGACGCGTAGAAAATTTGTCGAGGGTAGCGCAGCGACCCGAGACAAATTTTCACGGGGCATTTCTAAACTCGAAATTTTACATAATGCGCCACCCGTATAAAACACTAAAATATTGTTAAAGACGTATATTTTGAACTTCAATTTAAAACCAATGCTTTCCATTTTGTAATAGTTAATCCAGATTTGTGTGGTGGCAAATATTAACAATATATAATTACATATTTTCTTGTAAAAACATTTACACTTGTTTTTGTAGGCAATAAAATGATAAACCAAAATATTTTAAAATAAAATTGTATTTCAGAAGGCGATTACATTTTTGTATCCCCTTTCTAAGCATATTTCTCAGAAAGATACCTAATGAACTTATTACAAATGCTTTAATTTTAAATTTCATAGTAAAACATTTTACACATTCCAACAACTCATTTATTTTACTTGTAGCATATCACGTTATTACAATAAGCCATTCAAAGGTATTATAAATAGGTTTATTAGTAAACAAAGAATTAAATGTTTGAAACTCAAAAAAGTGTATTAAAATGCAAATGTACGGCGTCTATTACAAAATGTATTAATAGGTTTATTATTAAACAAAGAATTACATCTCTGAAACTTCATATTATTTTCTTATTTTAACTGAAAATATCCATCGAATAAACTACGAATTAATTCTTGAACTCGTGGTTCAAGTTTATCAAAACAAACTCTTCAATAATAAACTCCGGATTTCGAAAGGAAACCACGTATTTTACGCTTTCCGATAAACGAGTCCGCCTTTTCGGATGTTTTGTGCGAAAAGCTCGGGATTAAGTGTCGAGTTGTAAGTGGTAAATGTAATTACAAGGAGTAAATTGATTCGTTCGGCCAATACTTGCCATTCAACTTATTTATTTTCGTTTGTACGAACGCTGTATTATTCACCCAATTTTCGCTTTGCTTTGCTCCTTTGTCCGAACACAGAGAAAGCAATTTTCATTGCAAATGGATTTGATATAATTTGTTTACGTTTGAGTTGTAACGATTTTCTTTTGTAATATCGAATACTAGTAACAAGCAAAATACAAAACTAATTCTTCAAACAAGAAAAATTACAATTCATTTCTTGTAATTTCATTACACATTTTCTTTTTTTCTTGTAATTTCTTGAAATTTCTCCTTTCATTTTTCATTATTATTTGTTAGTTGTTTTAAAGAAAATTTGACCTAAATGTAACATATATTTTAATAGATATTTATTGTCTTAAGTTGTCTTATTAATTAAGACACATTGTTTGCATTTTACACGAAAAATATTTTCGTAATTTTATATACTAATTCTTTAAATCTTTATTGTGAGTGGAATATAAACAAAACTTGAAAATCTACATTTCCAGAATTCAAGATTAATTTTACAAAATTGAGTGTATGAAAAATTGCTACTAACAAACATTATTAAAATATCCCTCCTTCTTTTTTGCTATTTATACAGGAAGTTTTTCTTTTAAGTATACATATCCCAATTATGTGCGGTACATTTTTAGAGATTCGTTATTTTTATTTAAAAGAGTGTAATTTGAAGCTTTAACCGAGTGTTTTCCACTCCCAGGCTAAGCATGAAGTAAAATTTCCAGTTTAGTAAAGCTTGAAACCAACCAACCGACCAAACCAAATTTTCAGGCTCTTCTAAACTCGAAATTTTACTTCATGCGCCACGCGTATAAGACACTGATTTCAAGTGAAGTTCACTTGTTCACAATATTTTAGTGTTTTCAGTGTTTAATGCGCGTGGCGCATAAAGTAAAGTTTCGAGTTTAGAAAAGCCTGAAAATTTCCAGGCTTTTCTAAACTCGAAATTTTACTTCATGCTTAATCTGGGAGTGGAAAACACTTTCAAGCTTCAATTTGAACTTTTTGAAAAAAAGTGTATGCATATCTATACTTTAAAGAACAATTCTTTGTATAAATACTTAAACGAAACATTTCCTGTATGTGTACCTAAAAGAAAAATTCCCTGTATACAGGGTGCCCGTTTTTGGAGCTCAAGCATGGGGATTTCGGTTATTTGAAGAGATGCAAGGTCGGTTAAATTAGGGCAAAGTTGCCCAATCTGGAGTATAACCCAATGCCATTTTCAAACATAAAATATTCCGAATACTTCCGAAGATATCCGAAAAAAATCATAATTATCTAATTATTTTATTTATTTTTTTGCGAGACTATTTGAAGAGATACTTCAAAACAATTTACACTTTATCATTGCCACTTTGTATGTTCTACAACCTGGTGATATTATAATAAACATTCGACGTTTCGATTTTCGGCAAACATCATCAACTTTGTTTTTTCTTATGGGCGCCATCTTGGATTTTAACATTTTCAAATACAGCTTTCTTTTCTGATTACGGTGATGTGTCATGTGTTGGGGTTTGGTCTAGCAGTTTGATGGAAATGCCAAAAATCCTGTGTTTGCAAACAGTGCCTTGAAAATGACAGCTACACTTTTGTTAAATAAGGTAATTTTGACACTTCGACTGAATTTCGCTTATCCTGACCTACACTTACAAAACTAGTATAAATTTATAACAAAATGCCGTTTTCAATTAAAGAAAAACGCGATATGCAGAACTTTTTTACGGATCGCATTGAAATGTGCAAGTTACTTCGGATGGGTTCGAATGGGTTCAGCGGTATCAAGAAAGAGAACAACCTGCTCAAAAGTATTTTCTGATTCTTCATACAAATTTAGCTGATTTTAGCGCATTTTCTAAGCCTAGAAGACGTGTTCATAGGCCCAACGGAAATGAATTGGAAATTTTACAAGCAGTAAGTAAAATATTGAAACCTTCTGAAAAATAATGAACAGGTTTAAATTTATTTCTCCATTAGATTAAAAATAATCCTTCTGCTTCGACAAGGGTTATAGCAGAAGAAATGAATGTATCTCATCAGGTAGTGTGGAGAGTCTTTAAAAAACATAAGTATCGTCCCTTTAAAATTCATATCACGCAAGTCTTGCATCCAGGAGACACTGAACGAAGAAGAAGTTTTGTAGGAACATCATGACGATGTTATTGCAAAAGGTATGTTGAATGTCACGAAGAACATGTATGGTCCGTTGACAATCCACACTAACAACAAGGATGACTATCTATGGGTTAGTTTATTTGGCAATAAGATCATTGGCCATTTACGAACACAATTTGCCTGCAGATGGGCATTTGCACTTTTCAATGACCTACCTGCTCGATTACATCAAAGACAACATTTGCTTCAACCACCTAAATAGCCATTGGTTCCAGCAAGATGGAGCTCCACCACATAACGCTAGAAGAGTGTCTGCTTACTTGTCTGAAATATTTCTCGATAGAGTCTTTTCAAATAGTGGGGACGTACGCTGACCGGCACGTTCGCCAGATCTTTTCCCATTAGATTATTATTTATGGGGAGCTATAAAAAACATAATTTATAAATCTGTACCCACCGATATCAATAACTTGCGAAGAAAGATCATTACAACTTTAGAGACCAAAATAAAAATAAAGGATTTTTAAGATCAATATAAAATTCAAGAAGACGTATACAGACGCATATACTTGGAGATGGAGGATGGGCCATTCCAACACCTCTTATAATTGTTTTTTAATTTATTCGTTTCTCATGCTCTAGTTTCATTCTATGTTATGAATTTGAATAATATTTTTGTACTTTTTATATCTTATAATGAAATAGGAATAGAAAACAATTTTGTGTTAGTTTTGTATTATTGTTTATTAAATTACTTTATTAAACAAAAGTGTAGCTGTCATTTCTAAGGCACTCTTTGCAAAAACAGGATTATTGGCATTTCCATCAAACTGCTAGACCAAACCCCAACACCTGACAGATTACCGCAATCAGAAAAAAAGCTGTATTTGAAAATGTAAAAATGCAAGATGGCGCCCATAAGAAAAAGCAAAGTTGATGATGTTTGCCAAAAATGAAAACGTCGAATTATTATTATAATATCACCACGTTGTAGAGCGTACAAAGTGGCAATGATAAAGTGTAAATTGTTTTGAAGTATCTCTTCAAATAGTCTCGCAAAAAAATAAAAACGCTTTTTGAAAATTTCTATTTTTTTCGGATATCTTCGGAAGTATTCGGAGTATTTTATATTTCTAAACGGCATTATGTTATACTCCAGATTGGGCAACTTTGCCCTAATTTAACCGGCCTTGTATCTCTTCAAATAACCGAGATCCCCATGCTTGAGCTCCAAAAACGGGAACCCTGTATATATGAACTTCAAATTCTCTTAAAAAGAAAAATATTCAATTTCTTATCCTGAAAGTTGCTATACATAATAAAAGGGACTTACAAATTCTCTCGTAAACAAAAATGTTATTTTTCTTTTCAACTTACGGAGTATCTTATAAAAGTAACCATTTTCTTATGCTTGCAAATTCTATTAAAATAAAAAAAAATCACTTTTTTAATTCAAGAATTTTCTGTATACAGGGAATGTTTCTTTTAAGTATACACATCCTGATAATAACAGTGTTTGGTACATTTTCAGGAATTCGTTGTTTTTAGAATATGTTCAATTTGAAATTTTTAACGTGTGTTTTCACTTCTTAGTTAAGAATGAAGTAAAATTTCTAGTTTAGAAAACCTTGAACATTTTTAGCGACCAATTTGAAGTTTTTAACAAGTGTTTTCACTTCTTGGCTAAGAATGAAGTAAAATTTCGAGTTTAGAAAACCCTGAAAATTTGGAGCAACCAACCAAATGTTCAGTCTTTTCTAAACTCGAAATTTTACTTTATGCGCCACCCATATAAAACACGGATTTAAAGTAAAGTTCATAATACACTGCTTAAGTTTGATCTCACGTTATTAATTATTATTAGTATTAATAATAATAATAATAATATTTATTCCAAACAGTCAAGTAGCAGTAATTTTTAAAGCGTATGATTTGGTTAGACGAAATAAACATTTAAAACATTTATTTACGGTAGATTAAACTTTAGCAGTATATTTTTGACTTCACTTTAAGGCGCATGAAGTAAAAATTCGAGTTTAGAAAAGCATGAAATTTTACTTTATGCTTAACCAAGAAGTGAAAACTCTCGTTTAATGCTTTAAATTCACGCCTATATAAAATTAACAAATGGTTAAAGTTTATAACGTATGCATCGGGATATGTGAACTTACAAAAAATCCATATATCAAAAATTTAACATGCGAACTCTCCTAAAACAAAATTATTTCTTTTCTAATCATCAACTTTGGTTTATACATATAAAAATCTGAACTTACCAACTTACTTAAAATTAAAAATATCCTTTTTTATTCCGAAAACTTCAACACTAGCACAAAACAGAAAAGCACCAAAGTAAACACTGAATCCATTCACACTGGTTAATGCAATTTTATCGCGACTAACCCAAATTGATTAGGAGCGAAAAACTGGGCTATGTTGTTCGATACTGGCCGAAAAACCACGGCGGATTTTCTCGGCGTTTACTTTGGACAAAATCCAAAAATAAATCCTTTTCGAGTGATGCAAGGCAACGGCAATTCATTAACTTATGACACGTGTCTAGGCTAAACACATCCAAGTGGCAATGAAAGGTCTAAAAACGATGACAATTTGTGTATGATAATATTTGTACATCTGGTAAGACAACTGTAGAATTATGTAAATCAACATAAAGGAAAGTTTAAAAATAGACACTTACTTAACTTCTTTTTGATCTGCAATTAAATGCTGAACAACAAATCTACAGCGTCAATTAAAAATATCGAAACATATTTAGATAGATAGTGAAGCTTGGGGATTATTATAAAAATGTTTGAAAACATAAAATGTTACCTAATTTATATGATTTTTCTTTGGTTTTCAATGTTTTGAGATGTTTATCAAAATTACATGATTTTTGTCAATTTTGATTAACTTCTCTTGCATATTGAAAAACATCTAATTTACAGTATAAGTATAATTGATTTAATAATAAAAAATCAAGTGATCTATTACGAGTTTGTATATTCTAAAGCTTTTATTTTTTACGATATATTTTTTTTTAAATTATCACGCGCATTGCACAGGGCTATTCAAAAAGAAGAAACAGATTTCAAACATTTATTTGTTCCAAACTAAAAAAGGGAAAACCATATTTTCAACTTTTCTGTACAGACAAAAGTTTAAAATTTGAACAGCCCAATCCTAAGTTCCAATCACGGCCGCATTGGCGCTGTTGCTTGTCATGTTGATTGTCTTTAGTAAAATGGCGACACAACAAGAAAAAGCATTTCCTTGTGATTTTTATTTGTGGGGTTACGTAAAAGATTGGGTTATGCCTGACACTCTTGAACATCTGCGACATCGAATTGTTGACGATGTGAATTCGATAACTAGAGACCAGTTGATTCGTGTGGCAAGTAATGAGCCACCGTTTTGATATTGTCGTTTAACACATGGTGCTCATATTGAATCCATAAAAAATAACTTTTCTCTTTCCAGGAACGTTGGAATTGTGTTTCTATCTTTTGTAGTTTTGAAGAAATACATGTTTGAAATCTATTCCCTCATTTTGAATAACCCTGTATTTCAGTGTCATTTTTAACGCTCTGTAATTCAAAGAAAAAAATCAAGCACGCTCGAAACGTTTATTTATAGAAATTCAATTTTGTTTTTTTAACATTCCCTGCAATATATTTAACAAAATAATAACAATTATTATTATTCTTTAGTACATTTGTGTTTCATTATCTGTAATCTTGATAAATATTAATGTTTTGGTGTTTATCTAAGTTATTTTAAATCGACTCACATTTTTGTAAAACTAAACAGGGCCCGGCCAAACAAAAGCGGGGCCCGGTGCAAACTTAAGTTGCGGGGCCTTAAACAGGTGCGGATCCACGAGGAAAAGGGGGGATTATTCCCCCCCCCATAGTCAAATGACAAAAAATGATATGAGAAAAGGTTGGCTATAATATTTCGTCGTTATTAAAATGACAATTAAATATGAAAAAGTAAATATTTCAAAATCCAAGAGTTACAACAAAAGATGTGTCAGTATATAAGTAAATAGTAAACATATGTAGAATGTATTAGACTAAGGGTTGCACATAAGGTGTGATTGTATTTTGAAATTCACTTTAAATCAGTGTTTTATACGCGTGGCGCATGAAGTAAAATTTCAAGTTTAGGAAAGCCTCAACATTTTACTTATGCCTAATCTGGGATTAGAAACATTCGTTAGAAGCTTCTAATTGAAAGGTTTTATAAAACCTTGAAACGAATGTTTGAACATTTACATCGAAAAATCGTGATATGTATACCTAAAACAAAAATTCTCGGTATGTGGCCAGGCCCAGACACAGCAAAAAAAATTGCTAAATTGGGATATTAACAAAGAAAAGACTGAAATTGATTATAAAAAATCAAGATTGGAAAAATCGTCGAAATTTAAAGAAAAAGAAATATTGTTGATATTTTTAATAAATTTATGAACTCGTAGAATTAGATAGTAGATAAACATACACACAGTTTGTTATTGATAATGAGCACTTTGTGTCTCGAAATGTACATCTAACGATACAAATAAAAAGTAAAGTTAGGAATAATAGTCTTTTGTAGTGAGATAAACATATAGTGAAATTTAATAAAAATAGTAAAAGTAATCAAAATCAACTAAAATTCATTTTCTAAACATTGCGAAAAACAAATTTTAAATAAAATCGTCAAAGGCAACAAACGTAAAAAGTTACCAACCTATAGAATTTAGAAATGTAGACAATTTCAACCAAAAAGAAAATGTAATTTCTTTTTTTTTTTTTCGAGGTCTGGAATTATTCGTACACATCGATCCACTCAGATTTATTTATTAATATTACGATTTCCATTAACAATATAAAATTTCCCAATTGTATTGAAAATGGGTATTAGAATATAAAATTATGAATAAAAATAATATAATAATGTTGAAATAAAAAAAAATAAGGATAATTACTGGGAATTTGTCATTTTGGTATACATACCAGAATTTTTTTACGATCGTTGAATAATTAAAAACATTCAATTTAAAGCCGCTAACGAGTGTTTCCAATCCCAGATTAAACATGAAGTAAAATTTGGATTGGTCGCTCCGCGAAGCGGAGCGACCAAACCAAATTTTCAGACTTTTATAAACTCGAAATTTTACTTCATGCGCCACGCGTATGATTTATGATTTAAAGTGAAGTTTGAAAATTTTAAAACTGTCTTTAAAAGACTAATTCTTGTTATGTGCTTAATTTAGTATGTCATGTCAATGACCAAACTTTGTAAACATTAAAATTAAGTTAGTTTGTTTTCTATTAATTGCGCGGAGCCGTGTGCGGTGGTACCGTTCGCACCGCCCCCCGGCTGGCCCTGAAACTAAATATTTATTTTTTACCATTTGTCTAATTTAAAAGTATTCACTTTGTAAATACATGTTTTTATAAATGTTCATATTTGCCACTTAGTAATTGTTTTTCTGGATGCTCGATTTTACTTTTCATGTGTCAGAATAAACTACGTTCACATCTCAACTATATATTTGATTGTGTATTTATTGATTTTACCATTTTACGTTCTACAAACTTATTGATAGAAATACAAGTGTATTTTTGTTTACGTTGGAAAAAAGTACATTTATGAAAATAAAGCCACAATTTTTTTATTTTAACTTTGTCTCATATTTGACATTGTAATTTTATTCTTGTAATATTAATAGTATTTCTCCGTATTTTAGCAGAAAGTTCCTAATTTTCTTAACAAATCTGTGATTTTTTTAATATCAGTTACCAGAAGTCAAGTTGTCATCTGTGATTTGACCAAATTAATCAAGAAAAAGAAGAAAAAGTTAAAATGTATTCAAATGCTGTAAATTAAAAAAAAAACAGATTTTTTATGAAAAGATTGTAATTCCTTTGAACATCAAACAGATATAAACAGAATGAAATTATAGGAAGTCTGATTTTTTTTAAATACCCAAGAATTTTTAAAAATGAACCCACATTTTGTTGAATAATAACGTAATCTCTAATTTTGACTTCCTATAATTTCATTCTGTTAATATCTGCTTCATGTTAAAAGGAATTATAATTCTTTCTTAACAAATCTGTATTTATTTTTTAATTTACAGCATTTGAATATTTTTTTAAATAAAACTACCTTTTTACCGATTTAAACTTTTTATTCTTTTTCTTGTTTGATTTTATCAAATCACAGATGACTATTTGACTTTTTGTAACCTCATTCTTGTAATATCAACGTTGTTTTTCTTTATTTTAGAAGATATATTAATGTTTTAACAACACTCTCTTTACTAACATTTTTTGATTTTCTTTATGTGAGAAAAAATAGTTCTTTTCTTAATAATCTCTGTAATCTGCACTAATAAATAACAGTTTGTTTATTTTTACAATTATATTTTATTATATGATCCTTGGCTATCAACCGTCAGTCTTTCAGCCTGAGTTGTAGTTGTCATTGTCTTGTAGGTTAGTTATGATTTATGTGAGATGGGATGAATTGATGAATTGATGAATGGTGGTTTCTGGGTTTTTGAATTTGGGAGAAATATTGGGGTTTCGTACTAGACAGAGGTGATTAAGGAGGTCATAGATGTGTGGGATAAATGAGCATTTTTGGGACAGTTGGGTAAGTCGTTGTTGAATAGGGATTATTTCTGTTTTTTCATACAATAAGGTTTTGGAGGGGTTGTGGGGTGGGTTATTGGGAAGTCGGATTTTTGTGTTATTTTGTAGATGTGGACAGCTGCTTTTGTCGTGATCCCTTTATTCTGGAAGGTTAACGATCTGAAATGTCGCGCAGTATTTTGAAAGATTTTTGATGCTAAGGTATTTATAAGCAGGGGATTGGCTGATTACGGTGTTTGATATGGTTATGCTAAATGGGGAATTGCGCAGTCTGTGAAAGGGTATGAATATATAGGATTTATTGGGATTAATGGATATTCTCCATTTGGCAAACCAAAGAGATAGCGAATCTATTAGCCCTTGGAGAGTAGAGAGAGCTTTAGGAAGGATGGGTTGGTCTGTTATATGGGCAGTGTCATCGACAAAGAGCAGAAAATATCCTGAGGGATTAAGGTACTGTGAGTTAGGGTTGTATATGCCATGAACATAGATATTGTATTGGAGGGGAGAGCCTTGAGGAATACCTTCTTGGGGGATAAAGGGCCGGGAGATGGAATTTTGGACGCGAACATTAAGGAGTCGATTGTTTAGGACACATATGGGCAACCCCCGGCCCGAGACATTTAAAAAAAACGTAATTAAAAAAATATTACATTAGGTACTTATACTCACGGGAGTGACATTGACGCGGCGAACATCAAATTCTTTGATGTTTGCCGCCTCACTCTATGATAATCGTCTCCACTCGAATTGCTCGATCAAATTCTTTGAGGTTTGCCGCCTCACGGGCGACACATCAAAAGATTGATTGCATCTCAATTATTCTAAACTAGTTTATTCCAGATTATTCGTTCATTTTGCCTATATAAGCGGGTGGATGGCCCGAACGTTAGTTCAGTTCTATTTGAGCTACCGAGGTGATAACTTGGACAAGCGATATCCTAGCGAACTGCTCGAGCCGTCAACTTGCTTTGTGACTTTGTGTGCATCTTGAGTGGTTACTAACTATAGTTTGTTATTAAGTTTATTGAACGAAAAGTAAACAAAAATGATGTCTGGTGGAAAGATACGAAAAGTAGATACAGAGGGTCGCCATTTTCGAAAAAAATGGACTGAAGAATTATTTTTTATCTTGCACAATGGTAAGCCTATTTGTTTGCTGTGTAATGAATCCATTTCAGTAATGAAAGAATTCAATATAAAGAGGCATTACTCAACTAAGCATGCTACGCTACACTCACTGACAGGACAATTAAGAACAGACAAAATCCAGAAGCTTACCGCAAATTTGGAAAAACAGCAACAAATGTTTCATAAACAAAGAACACAACTTGATAATGTTGTGAAAGCTAGTTTTATAGTTAGCTCAAAATTGGCAAAGGCATTAAAACCATTTGCCGAGGGAGAATTTATCAAGGAGTGTATGTTAGAAGTTTGCGGTATTATGTGTCCTGAAAAGAAAAAAGAATTTGAAAAAATTAGTTTGTCAAGACGAACTGTTGTTCGACGTATAGAAATGATGGCTAATGATATAAAAACAACATTGACTGACCGTATGGCTGGTTTTGTATCATTTTCCATAGCATTAGACGAGAGCACCGATTTGTCTGACACAGCTCAACTGGCTATATTTATTCGAGGTGTTGATAAGGAGTTCACTGTTACTGAGGAATTGCTTGCTTTACAGCCGCTAAAAGGAACCACTACAGGAGAGGATATTTTTATTGAAGTTCAAAAGGTATTCACAAGTTTTGGCTTGCCATGGTCAAAATTAATTAGAGTATGCACTGATGGTGCACCTTCTATGGTCGGCTTACGTAAAGGTTTCATCGGAATTTTGAATGAAAAAGCAACAGAATTAAATGTGCAAAAAGATAATTTGATAGTCCTTCATTGCATTATCCACCAACAGAATTTGTGTTCTAAGTCCATTCGACTCCAGAATGTTATGAATGTGGTAGTAAAAACCATCAACTTTATTCGATCCCGAAGGCGTAACCATCGTCAGTTCAAGGCGTTTTTGGATGAAATATCAGCTGCATATAACGACGTAACATATTATTGTGTAGTCAGATGGTTGAGCAAAGGAAAAATGTTGAAACGGTTTTACGAGCTTAGAAATGAGATAAACCACTATCTGAATTAAGTGACCCAAAATGGATAGTTGACTTAGCATTTCTGGTCGATCTTACAGGCTTTTTGAATGATTTAAATTTGTAACTTCAAAAACAAGGACAGTAAATGATTTGTACAGCCATTTAAAAGCGTTTCAGATCAAACTACGCTTGTGGGAGTCACAGATGCTGTCTGGTAACAGTAACCATTTCAACACGCTCTCTGCGTATGAAAATATTGCTTATGCTCAATATGCTGAAGAACTCAAGTTACTGTCGGAACAATTTTCGAACAGATCTTGCGACTTCAAAAACATGGAAGACTGTTTCAGTTTATTTGCTACTCCTACAACATATATTGTACAAAATGCTCCAATACACTTACAAATGGAGTTGATCAAGATTCAAGAAAACTCACTCCTAAAATCCAAATTTGAAGACGTAGAGTTGTGCGATTTCTACAAAAAATGCCTAGAAGAAGACAATTTTCCGCAGCTTAGAAAATTCGCAAGAAGATTGATTTGTGCGTTTGGCAGTACTTATAAATGCGAACAGTTCTTTTTATTGATGAAACTTAATAAATCAACACATCGTACAAGACTGACTGACGATAATTTGAAAAATTCTTTACGTCTTTGTGTCAGTGGAATTAATCCAAATATAGATGGATTAGTATCCCAAATTCAAGCTCAAGTGTCTAATTGATTTCGGTGTATTTAACTTTCGTAGTTTGTAACAATTGCAAATTTAACGATTTAATTATAATGTACCATTTTTTTAAATTTCATTTTGTTATTTTAATAAATTGTACTATAATAACATTGTCGTATTATTTCATGTCTAATATCTATCGCAAAAAATATTATCACTACTTTAAAATAGTTCTTTTAAACGCGGCCCGCGAACGTATTTGCACGCTAAAGTTTGGCCCTCAACATGTCAAAGGTTGCCCATACCTGGTTTAGGAAATTATCAATGAGATAAATTAAGTCTAATGGGATATTGAGGGGGTTGCACTTAGACAGCAAACCTCGATGCCAGACTGAATCAAAAGCCTTTTTTATATCTAGGAATAATATAGCAGTTTTTTTGTTTTCGACGTGTGCTGTTTGGCAGTTGGAGGTTAGGATAGCGAGTGGCAGAGTCGTTGATCTATTTTGGAGGAATCCGAATTGATAGGAAAGAATGTGTTGGGAAATATGAGTTAGGAGTTTAGTTTTGAGGATGGATTCGAATATTTTTCCCAGAACTGGAAGCAGGGTAATTGGTCTATAGCTAGAGACTTCTAGCGCATCGCTATCGTGTTTTAATATGCACGTAATTATAGCATGCTTCCATTCCTGGAGGGATGGTTTGGATTTGATAAATAAAATTGAGGATTTTGATAATACATATATTTATGGATGTTCTCTGGAAGGGATTTTAGGATTGACTTACTAATATTATCATAACCAGGCGCGCTGTTTTTACCTTTATGTAACTCACTAAAATACTCTTCCTCTTCTATGTCATCATCAGGGAGATAGGGATTATAGTTATTTATGAAGGATGTGTACTAGGAGTTTACGGTATTATAAAAATCGTCGTTATATGTCATCGTCTGTTTTTCAAAAAGTTTTCTTCGAAATACCCGGCAAATGTACTTATAGTAGACTTTACATTGTATAAATTTAAATTTTATTTATATTTTTACTTGATAAAAATACACTGCTCCAAAAAATGAACACAGCACTTTACAATTTCCTAAAAATTATAACTTTTTAAGTTTAGCTAATTTTACTTTACTTACCTTTTATGTGTTTAACCAACTGTAACCTGTCAAAATGAACACAAGAATCAAAGCATTCTTCTTTATTTTAAAGATGCTAACGTGAAATACACAAAAATACACACATATCTAAATGTTTAGAAAAATTGCAGGTGGTGCCTTAATTTCTTGGAGCAGTGTACATGGATAAAACCAGAAAGTTCATTAAATAATCAAAAAGTGTTTATGAAGTTCATAAATATAAACTGAAAGAAAGATTCACCGAATTTTACAAAAAATATAAAAAGGTAGTTGCTATGCTAGAAGCACACTTAAAGAGGATAATAAATTATGATAAAATAAACATACGGCCAGGCCGATAAGCCATCGACTCGAGAATCCAAAAATACAACGGTAAACGGATACGAAGTTCGTGAGCGCGTCTGCGAAGAAACTGAAGACCGCCGATCATACGGACATCGAAGTCAACGTAACCAGCAACTACGTCCTTTGCCACTTCATAACGATGTTCACCTTTCTGAGTGAATGTCTGGTTTGCAAATCGTGTGGCAAGGACGTCAAATTTACTCAAACCAGCGGACCAGGAGTCGCCTTCCACTTGGTCATCACGTGTCCCTGCACATCGCGCCGAGTACCGTCAAGTCCCCAAGTGAGTCATAGTTTTGAATTAAATCGACGTCTCCTGTTTAACTTCATTTTAATGATTTTAAATTCGACATGAAATTCTTGTTCAGTGACCCCGAAAACCCTTATATTTAAAATTTTATTAACATTGATGAATATTTTCAATTTTTGGTCCGCCATATTGGATCCGCCATTTTTATTTTTCAAATCCGACCTCGAATTCGTGTTCAGCGACCCCAAAAACCCTTATATTACAAATTTCATCCAAGTTGATATTTTCAATTTTTGGTCCGCCATATTGGATCCGCCATTTTTTTCAAATCTGACCTCGAATTCGTGTTCAGCGACCCCAAAAACCCTTATATTACAAATTTCATCCAATTTGATATTTTCAATTTTTGGTCCGCCATTTTGAATTTTTCAAATCCGCCCTCGAATTCGTGTTCAGCGACCCCAAAAACCTATAAATTACTTCATTCTTGGTCACATTGATCGAGCTAATCAAATTGAACACGAAAAAACAGTTGTCAAACTTCAAACGCGTTTATCTCGAAACAAGATTTTTCAAATCTTCGGGAATTCTAGCTTGCGAACCGTTCAACCAATCGACTTCTAGTTTTGACTGCCTAAAAGGAAATTGAATTTATGGGCCTCTGAACCTTTAAAATCGCAACATTTGGATGACTAACGATTTTTAACGGCATGCCAAAGTTGAAAAAGTCATGCGAAAATTCGTACCTTTTTTTCAAACGGCCGCCATTTTGTTTCTATAAAGAATTTTTCATGTTTCTTAGGTTCAGATGCCTCCTTGGAGTTTAAACTTTACTTATTTTTTGGTTTCATGCTTCTAGGTGACGTATTGCGGCTTCTATCCATCCCGCAGATAACAAATATTTTCAAAACATGACTTCTCGGAGCCGCCATTATGGACGCCATTTTAAATTATTATACTTCGAAAAAAATGAATTTTGTAGACAAGAGATAGAATAAACATTGTGCCAAAAACCGCAAGTGTCTGTCTTTTCAGTTTCCCCAAAAAAATTGCCAAACATCAGGTAGTTTTGGCACAATTATAAAAATACTCCCCCTTAATTTAACTAAATATACTTTAAGCCGTCAGTTTGATTAGCTCGAATATAATTTGATAATAAACACAAGTTATTATTTACTTTTTTAGAATTCGCACATTAAGTTGTAAATTATATTTTAACTAATTGTTATTGGTACACTAATCAAGTGATTAATTTAAGTAAATATACTTTGATCCGTCAGTTGTATATAATGTTTAAAATATTGTTTATTAGTCCCATAATTTATTAATCAATTTAACTAAAAATACTTTAAACTGTCGCTTCATTTAACTTGAATTTTATTTGATTTTAAACACAAGTTATGTATTTATTAGAATCTGCCGATTGAGTTGTGAATCATATTTAAAGTATTTTTATTGGTATAATTGTCGAATTGCCGGTTTAATTATTTTAATTAAAAAATACTTTAAACTATAAAGTGTTTTTTTAATTGAATTGAATTTAATAATAAACACAATCTTGATTATTACATTAGCATTTAAAATATCTATAGAATACTGTTATAAATTAGGAACGAAATCAAGCAAGTGTTTATTTTAACACCAATTTAAAACGTAGGTCTATAAATAGCCAACTGTAATTTCATAAATATGTAGAATCGAAAAATAAACGTTATTTAAATTTATTTGAACATATTCGAGTTATGTATGTAATCGTTAACATGCAAATAAACCTCGGATTTATCGCACGTCCAACACAGAAATATTTCCCCATAACTTCTATTTTAAAGAGTGCCAACATTTATATTAGATGTACGAGTATTTCGAATGAAAATTAGAGAAAAAATAATCTATGTGTAGTATGTAGTAGTACTGTTTTACAGGCACGAGATATACAGGGAGTTTTTCTTTTAAGTATACACACCCCAATATACTGTATACGCTGGAAGTCTTTTTGAAACGAGTTTGAAATTAAGCTTAAAACGAGTGTTTTCCACTCCTTGATTAAGCATAAAGTAAAATTTCCAATTTAGAGAAGCCTGAAAATTTGGTTTGATCGCTCCGCGTATAAGACACCGAATTCAAGTGCAGTTCACTTGTTCACAGTATTTCAGTGTTTTCAGTATTTAATACGCGTGGCGCATGAAATAAAATTTCGAGTTTAAAAAAGCCTGAAAATTTGGTTTGGCCGCTCCGCGCTTCGCGCTACGCGGCCAAACCAAATTTTCAGGCTTTTCTAAACTCGAAATTTTACTTCATGCTTAATCTGGGAGTGGAAAGCACTCGTTTAAAGCTTAAAATGGAACTAATTAAAAAAAAGCGTGTGCATATGTATAAAAATCCCTGGTCAATGTCAATGTATTTCTGACTTGAAAAACTTTAGGTCTTCGACGCCTTAGAATTTCTTGTGGTTTAAATTAATCACTGTCAGGGAAGAAGGGTAGACATGATAATCGTAATGAAATTAATAAATGCAAGTAGTAGAATCTAAAGTAATGATAATAATATAATACAATTTTGACTTTTAACTGTCAAATTATTTAGATAATCAAATTTACTTGGCAGAAAAACAAACAAATAATTTACTGAGGAGACTTATTAGCCAAATAAAGTTATTTTGTGTTTATAATACCGAAACCTTTAGAATAAATTAGTTAATTCCTAAAGTAAATTTTACCTAGAGAATAAAACGTTCTATAATACTAGGCATTAAACAAAAAAATCTCTGTATTTTATTTTTGCTCTTTTATAATAAGATTATATAATTATTTCTCTAAATATAATTTTGGTTATAGACAGTATGATATATTTTGAAAATCAATTTGTCCTGGATTAAACATTAAACACTTATAAACATTGTCACTTGTATAAAAAAACAACATCTTTACAATCTCATACATGCTTTTTTTATTATTTGGCTTATCCACAAACACATTTCCATTATCCGCATGTCAATTTCAAACGCCGTCAATTTGATGTCGGGAATATTTGGAAGTTTTCCAAGTCGTTTATTAAATAATGCGCGAGCCAATAACGCATACGAACCGATTTATTTGTGTATATCGGCGTTTTCGAAATAAATAGCCGGAGCGCGTTTTGTTTCTCGAAACGCCTTTTAGTGTAAATAGATAAACGTTGAATCCGCGTCGTGGAAAGTTAATGCTAATTGTAAATAAGCAATTTTTATTGCTAATTTTATTGTATCGTATAACAAGGTTAATGTGGATTTTTAGTGTTTGGTAATTATAGAGTATGTTACTAGTTCGTGTAAAAAAAAGTAACTACATGCTTTATGGTGAAAAAAATAATTGTATTACGTCAGTCTTAATGCACCACAAAACGTGTATTTTCAGTAAGTAAATCAATTAGAGTGTTTACTGATTCAATATAAATTTAAATAATTATTAAATTGCGATAAAATTATAATACAAATCCTAATATCACTACTATCCTCAATCATCGACCCTAATGTTTTATATATATTATAATATAATATGCAACCAAAAAAAAATACTCATGCTTTTCTAAATTAGAGTAATAGAAGTTAACACTTTCAATTTATGATTTTAGAGTTTAAAGCTATAAAAAAAACATATGGTTTAAGCAGTCTGGTGCACAAATAAATATCTTTAATGGTTTCGGATGCTACATCTATAGCACTACAAATCTAAGCAAGAAAATCAGTGTATTTATCTAGAACTCAAACCTTGTACAAGACAATTTGTAGTTCTGTAGTTTCAATCAATGAAATAAAATATGATTTCGAAATCAATCACTGGTTTTGAAAGTCTGATGTGCAAATCTATACCTTTGAATACTCAGCACTACAAATCTAAACAAACAAATCTGTGTATCTACCTAGAGTTCAAATTTTGTTCAAGTAAATTTGTGGTTCTGGAACTTTAACCTATGAAAAAATGTTTTCATAGGTTAAAGTTCCGGAACCACAAATTTACTTGAACAAAGGGGCCCAAAAATGCCACAAATGGCCCACTTAGACAACTTTGAGATAAGATATCTCAAAATCTGGCGACTTTAGGCACAAATGAGGATGAGATTTGAAATAAAAAATTCGAATAAAAAAAAAAACAATGAAAGCCCACTTAACCATATTGTTGTAAATCAGTGATATCAACACCAGTCTTAAATTTGGCAACTTAAATCATAAATTTAACTAAACTACAAATTAATCTTGATCTTGACATTGATGACTCAATCTACGACAACTCTGCTTTAATTGTCAAATATTCATTCATATGAACTTTTTTGCTTGAAATAATCTCAAGAACATGCCCCTTAGGTGCCGGGAGAACTTCGCGAGACACTCTGTATATCATTAAGAGTCATGTTAAATACCAAGGTTTTATAGTTTAAATATATTACTTTGAATCTATGGTGCTAGAAATGTAACCTTTAAGTCGATGTATATTTATATATTTAAAATCATGATAACGAAGGCCTAATCTATAGTAGTATGGTTTGTCTCAAAAGTAGAAGGACCACAACAAAAATTAAATTATGCGAACTTATTGGTCACCGAAAAGACAAATTCATCACACTGGTATTGAAACCCAAGGTTTTATAATTCAAATCATACAGCGTAATCTATGATCATTAAAGGCTGTACTACCAATAAATCTACAATCTATGTTGGGTATGGGGTCAGTTTTCCTAATCCTTTTTTCCTAATTTTTTTTTTCCTAATCCTTTTTTCCTAATATTTTTTTTTCCTAATTTCTATTATTATTATTTTCCTAATACTATTTTCCAAATTCACATTTTATTTCCGAGACTCATTTCCAAATGTACAGTTCAAAAACCAATGTAGCAACCGACGTCCTTTAAGTACTCCATAGCTTCCTCCCGCCGATCTTCATACTGGAGAACGACGTTCGTAATCCTTTCTTCGTTCTGCTCCATAGCTTTGCTCACGTCTCGCCGGACTCTTTTCCCTAAATTTAGGTCGCGGATCATGCCTTCAGTGTCAGATTGCTCTTTCTTGAGTTCCTTGAGGAGAGTGTACAAACCCGGATGGTTCTTTCCCACCACAAGTGCGAAACGAGTATGCCAACCTGTAAGATAAGATGTGGGATAAAGGACAGTTGTTGGATTCAGGAAAAAGTAAAAGGAAAAAGGAAAAGGAACCTTCTGAAAGGTTGTTGGTTCTCTATAGGTTTTGGAGCGTCGCATCGTACATGTTCCAAACATCTGGTGGGTATCGGGCATCAACGGCTCGACGTATACCTCGAGCTGTCTGTCCTTTTACGTACGTCGTCTACGGGGTAGTAATACTTGTAAAAAATAACTGATGAGCAGACTGATAGCGGACTGATGAGAAAGAAAAAATACCCGAAAATAGTCGACCACCGATTTGAATGCAGGAGGTGCTTGGTTTTCGAATTCAGCAAACACAGATAACACGTCGGCGAGAGGAACGAACGCGATAGCGCACATCATTCGCGCTGCATCTTTTATAGTTCGATCTTTCTTATCGCTATACGCCACTTGCAGCCCCTCCTGTTGGATGTACCGGTACACTGCTTGTCGGAGGTGAAAAAAGCAGGCTCTGACTTTCGTACTCTCCGTCATGATTTTTCTAATTGCGTTCAGGATAGCGAGTTCAAAATCCGTCATCACAATAACCGGCACTCTGCGTGGAATTTGGACACACATGGCTTAAGTTAGTTTGAATCAGTTCAACGGTCATTTTTACAGACGCAAATTTGGACACACGCACTGAAATATTGACACTTTCTAGAGGTTTTGTTTGCCTGACAAATGACGGTTGGCATGGGAACTTCATGGTTAACATTGGAAAATTACGAAAATTAGGAATATTAGGAAAAAAAAAATAGGAAAATTGTTAAATTAGGAAAATAATAAGTTAGGGAAAAAAATCATTAGGAAAATAATATTAGGAAAACTGTACCCCAATCTCTATGTTGTAATCGAAGGCCCATCCTACAAGACTAATCTAGAGTACCAATGGTTATAGGATTTAAATCCTCGGATAGATATAGATATGATCTGTAGTTCAAAAGGCATCAATTAATATTTTACTGTTTGATGACAGTCGATTAAATAAGTTTTTCAAGTAAAAAGTTGTGGATCTAAAGTGTAAATCTACGTCTTTGAAAAACTGAAAGTCCAGAGACTTTCAGTTTTTCAAAGACATAGATTTACAAGTCAATGGCTTTAGAATCTATGGCTATTATTACCAAATTTATGGTATTATAGGTTAGCAATACAAATCTATAACTATAATGTTTAATTATATTTCTTTAGTCGCTTTAATTTATAAATAGAGAACTATAAGTTTGTAATATACATTTGTTTGTTAGATTTGTTTTAGATACAGATTCTTGAATAAACACAGTGGCGACAACTGTGGTGTTCTGATTGATTGGTTGTTTGTAATTTAGACCCAATATGGCGGACAAACAGCAGCGTAGGTATGAGGTCTAAAGTTTGTCAAAGCAATTTCGTCTAACGTTTGTGGTTTATTTCAATTACCCCAAAATCGTACTTCAAAAATTCGCAACAGTAGGTAGAATCAACCCAAACCCGGTAATTTGATTTATTATCCATCATATGTTCCTATTTAAAAAAACTAGGTGAATGATCCCCATGGACGACGCTTCAAATAAAGCATAACAATGAGCCCGTTCATCAAAATGTTCAACATTCAACATTTTTGGATTACTTTGTGATGTATGTTGGTATCTAATGAACGCTACTCCGGTCGGTCTATTTTGTACGATTAAAAAAATCCCAAACACGTTCACGATTAACAATCTGGTCATCAAAGAATTTTTCAAGAGTTGGTAGTAAACTACCAACTGTTGTCTCTAATGAACAGGCGCAATAATTCGCTGTCGCAATTGAATATCAGATGTTTTATCATAAACTATTTTGTTGATTAATTTTGACTATGCATGACGGATGACGAGTTGTAGCCACTGTGTTTAATTAAGTCACTTTAGCTTTAGAGTTCAAATGTATAGCTCTGAAGTTGAAGACTACAGTTTATATCTGTAGATGCTTTAATTGAAAACATCAGTAGCTTCTGATTCAAAATCTACTGCGTTATAAGTCAATACATAGCTCTAGTGTTTAATTTATAGCTTTAGTTGTTTTTAATTGCAAACATTTAATAGTGTTCGTTTGTAGTAGAAATATGTATCTCTACAGTATAAATTTATAGTTTCAATTGCTTTTACTACAAAATCTATGACTCTATAAGAGTCATTCCACGTCAAGCGGGACACCTTTCAGACATCATGTTTTCCAATTTCTCTGATTATTTTCTTACAGATTCTACGACAAAAATAAACGAGAGAAACATGTGTTTAAATCTGTTATCTTTAATATTTTAAACGTTACAGTTTAAAAAAAAATACGTAAAAGAGCGAAACATCGGAAAATGGGTGTCATAAAAATATTAATATCATCGGTTGCATTTATCATGCAAACCCTACAAAATACTCATTTTAAAGCTTATTAAACATAGATTTATTATACAATAAATACATTTTTGTAATAACTAATATTATGATTGTTATAATTATTTGTTAAAATAATGTTTTATCATGAAAACCGCACTTTAAAATTTTGTAAAAAACACGACCAGTTTTCTTGATAAATTCATTTCTTTTGTTTGTTTTTATGTTTCATTGTGTTGGTGTTACTTTATTACGTTCATTGCAATTAGCCAATCTCCAAAAAAATAAGTTATTGCTAAAATATATTCGAAGGCAAAAACATCATTGAAGGCATTAATTTTGAAATAAAATTATGTGACGGATAAAATTTTAATGTTACTTATCTTCAAGGTACAATTTTAACACTAAAATTGTTTGTGTTTTAAATCCATAATGTTAGACATTACACCTCTCTTTAGCATTGCTAAAGATTTGTAGAAAATATATTTTAAGAATAGTTTTCTATCAAAATATAAAACTTTTTTTTATGTAAGGCGTTGAAATTTGTAAGCAGTCATACTAATTATAAAGATACTTTTATGTCTATAAAATGTCATGACGTTATATTTTTGTCATAGCGACGCATCTTGATGTTTTTGTCTTTAAATGATGCCTGTCAAGTTGACTAAACAAAGTTTATTTGCGTTTTTAACATTTATTTAAATAAAAAAGTTGCGAATTTTATTTATTCGCATTGATATACATACCCTTATCTATATTGCTTTTAAAAAATAGAAGCCGTCAAAGCACCACCTTGAAACTGTACACCCAGCGCAAATTTTAGAGTGGGATTGTCATGATGAAAAATTAGTTTAAATAATATAATTGACTATAACAATTACAATATTAGTTATTACATCATTCAATTTATTGCATAATAAATCTATGTTTCATAAGATTCGCAATGAGTATTTTATGGTGTTTGTAGGACAGATGCAACCGAAGATATGAATATTTATATGAGAGCAATTTTCCGATTTGTCGCACTTTTACGCATTCAAAAGAAAATGTAACTTTTACAATTTTAAAGATAAAAAATTTAAAAAAATATTTCGTTGTTTTATTTTTGTCGTAGAATCTATAACAAAAATACAGGAAAATTAGAAACAGTTAGTGATATTTTTAATTAATTTCGTCCCGTTTGACGTGGCATGGATCAAGAATCTGTGATAAATCTATGGTTATCAAGTTGAAATATATTACTATTGAGTGTCATTTTCTAACCCTT
Source organism: Philonthus cognatus (assembly GCA_932526585.2). Taxonomy (NCBI): domain Eukaryota; kingdom Metazoa; phylum Arthropoda; class Insecta; order Coleoptera; family Staphylinidae; genus Philonthus; species Philonthus cognatus. Next base: position 76,808,318 of record OW052241.1, read on the forward strand.
TACATACAGGGATTTTTTCTGTTGAGTATTCATTTCCCAATATACCGGGTGTAACTAAAAACTCGTACACCCCCTTTAGTGTTTTCTATTATTTGTGATATCAATTTGAAATTTGGTAGGTTAATATTTAGCAGAAATTGGAGTATAGTGGTGATCTGAACGCTTTAGTTGCACTTCCGGTTTCCCCAGAAATGACATCACTTTTCAAAACTCGAATGAAATGCACTATATATCTTTTTGTTTTTTGGTACAGGATGTCATTTTACATACAAATCAATTGAAGGGCTTATTGTAATAACATGATAAGCCACACATACAAACAAATCTGTTTTATTCTTGTATTTGATTAAGCACTTATATAAGCCACAGAAGAAGAATAGTGATCATCGACCAACAGATCTCGTTACCATACCAAAAATCAAGTTATTACATTTTGGGGGTTTTGTATAAATATCACTTTAAAACATGATAAGCCACATCAAAATGGCAACAGGTTTTAGAAAAAAAAAATCGATTTCGTGTGAGAGTTTGAGTTCAAGTGATGAAATGCAAGGCACAATTGACGAGAGTGTGATTAAGACTTTGGGCTATCAAACGATGGTGGGCCTTCGAGTACAAGGGCTCTGTGTATTTTATTTCATTTTTGTGGCATATCATGTTTTACAAAAAAAATCAAAATTTTTAACATGGCTTAGCATGTTATTGCAGTAATAACATGATAACATTAACCAGAGTTACAGAAACAACACCTGAAAAAAACCCAGAGACGAAAGTTATAAACAAGTCATATGAAAAAAAGGAGTAAATTAAAAAAAAGTATTCAACAGCAAAAAGCAAGAAAAGTATTAAACCTCGTGAGTTGGGTTCACCATGCAGATGTACGAACAATTGCAGAAAGAAACTCAGTAATACCATTGATTAACTAATAATATTCTCTTTATTCATTAGTAATACCAATGAATGAATTTTTACAAATTGAGACTAATCAATATCAAATTGTGAGTAAGCAATATTAAATTGGGACTTCAAGCTTAGCTGTCAGTTTAATCACAATCAAATTGGAAATAAAGAAATTCGAATTGGGAATCAGCAATTTCCAATTGGAATTGAACTAATATTCAAGAAATAACCAGTTTAAATAATTTAACAAAAATAACAGAAACTATTTTAATTTAACATGTTTTGTATCAGTCTTCTAAATTTAGAGTATTATTGAATGTGAGCAATATATAGAGAGTGTTTCTTTTAAATATACATTTTTCTATTACAGCGTATACGCTGTATATCTTGAGATATTCCTTGTTTCCGTTTTTAAGAGTTTAATTTAAAACGAGTGTTTTTCACTCCCAGGCGAAGCATGAAGTAAAATTTCGAGTTTAGAAAAGCCTCGCGCAGACAAATTTTTACGGGGCTTTTCTAAACTCGAAATTTTACTTCATGCGCCACGCGTATAAAACACTGAAATATTGTGAAATTCACAATATGCTACTAATGCTGTATGCCGAAGACATATATTTTGAACTTCAATTTAAAACCAGTCCTTTCCATTTTTTAACAGTTAATGCAGATTTGTGTGGTGACAAATATAAACAATATAGAATTACATATCTTTTTGTAAAAACATTTACACTTGTTTTGTAGGTAATAACATGATAAACCACAATATTTCAAAATAAAATTGTTTTTCAGAAGACAATTACATTTTTATATCCCCTTTCTAAGCATATTTGTCAGAAAGCTACCTAATGAACTTATTAAAAATGCTTTAATTTTAAATTTCATAATAATATTTTTTACACTCATTTTTGTTTACTTGTGGCACATGACGTTATTACGATAGGTCATTCAATTGTCTTTTTTTTTTTTTAAATAAAACTTAGACGATTAATTTTTGTTTTCAGAAATTAATATTGCATCTAGGTATTTATAACCGCCCCAACATGTTTTGTTGTAACATAAATTTACAAGAAAATCAAACTAACAACGTTTGTTTTATATTTTATAGTATAATTTAGAAAAACTAGTAAATTCCAACTTCTTATCGCAAAACTTATGTGCTGCTCAAAATGCCCACCATCAGCCTCTTGTCATAACCTGGCTTTTTAAATTACTTCTCGTATAATGTTATTAAGTTGCTGAGGAGTTATAGTAGCCATTGCCGCAGTTCTGTTAGTCTATGACACGAAATAAAACATTTTGGGGCGGTCATAGACACCCAGATGCAATATTAATTTATGGAAAAAAAATTTGCAAGTGTAATTTAAAAAAAAATCAATTAATTTCTATGTAAAATGGCATTATGCATCCTAAAACAAAAAATATGTAGTGCATTTCATTAGAGTTATGAAAATTGATATCATTTTCGGTGAAACCGAAAGTGCAACTAAAACGTTTATGACCAATATACTCCAATTTCTGTTTAATATAAACCTACAAAATTTCAAATTGATATCTCAGATAATGAAAAAACAAAAGGAGGTGTACCAGTTTTGCCTAAATGTCTGAACATCGGAATATTTTTTTTTATAATTTTATAATTTGAAATATGGTTAGGACGTTTAGAGAACAAATCTATCACTGTAAACTTCAAATGTATAGTCTGATATGACTTTAGAATATTTATGATGTAGACTTTAGAATATTTATGATGTAGAAGAATAAAAAAAGTATGATTCTTAATAATAAATATTTATGGCAAATACATAGTTTGGCAAAAGAAAAGTATGATTCTAATGATAGCCTCAGAGTTCATCTAGTCTGAAGTTCAAATGTATGATGCTGAAATTTAACATAAATTGCACACTACATCTACAGCTTCCTATATAACACTCTACTCATCTTTCAACTTTGTAATAATCTCCTATGATATGTCTAATATCTTAGTATCCTACAGTGATGTATCTTCTCACATAGATTCTAATAATCCTAGATACAACAAACAGTAATCAATTGACATACGGCTTTTGATTAAGGTCTATGTACAATGAACCCTTTGGAGGAAAGCAAGCTGTCTGACAGCTGAATTGCGGCCGGAGCTTTCGCACAACTGGAAAGCTCCTCCGACAGCAAACACCATTACGCCAGCTACATTTAATGCACATTTCCGGTTTTAGTTAATCTAATATGGCGCATAAATTATTCAGTATGTACCTAATTTTAAACGTGTGCATGGTAATAAAGTCTTGAATATAGGAGTAGCCTCACTTTTTCGCAATGTAAATATTATGCTTTAATTATGAACACGGAGTGAGTTTATTAAGTGCAGTTTGTGAGCGGGGTTAATTTTTTAGTAGATTCCTTGATGAATGAAGATCTACTGTACATTGTTTCTAAAAGTCTGAACATGCTGTATTAAAGCTGCTTTTAATAAAGAGTATTAGAAAATGGAAACTATTAGATAGTAAGTTAATTGCAGCAATTACAAATATTTATAATGAAACGTTGATAAATAAACAGAATTGATTAACCCCTTAACTTCATTAACCCTTTAACTTAGGATTTAAAATTACATTTAAGTTATAAACAGAGATATTTTTTGAGTATACTTTCACACATTAAAAAACAAATTGCTACAGGTATTTGAATTAATTAAAATAAACATTTGTAAAATTAATTAACGTGAGATCAAACACAAGCAGTATATTTTGAACTTTACTTTAAATCAGCGCATTATACATTTTTTCTAAACTTGAAATTTTACATAATTTTCAAGTTTAGAAAGGTCTGAAAATTTGGATTAATCGTTCCGCTTTGTGGAGCAACCAATCCAAATTTTCAAACTTTTCTAAACTCGAAATTTCACGTCACGCTTAATCAAGGATTTGAAATACTCGTTAAAAGCTTTAAAGTGAAAAAATACATATTTCTTACTCGCTATTGTATGTGAATGGGTTAAAATGATAATATATTTATATTTTTAAGATGAGTCTTATGAAAGTAAATAAACAGGATTGACAAACTTCGTTGAAATTATAATTTATCTATTAAAATTTTTACATCTCTTTAGGAAATTCCACATTTCTTATCTATTCCACATCTTATACTTACTTCCTGCAGACAGATAATAAACTTCAAAGAGACTTGTGGCTGTATATATGTGTGTACACGTATAAATAGAAAGCCAACTGATACAAGTTATTATTGCGGGCAATTAAAATTTATATTATTGCCGCAAACGTCATGTCATTCATCTGCGGAGACACGTTCTCTACTTACTTCACGGTTTATATCGCATAAAATTTTACTACACCAGATAGTGACGGGGCAAAATGAGATCATTTTCATGGAAAGCGCGTGTTTTATCACGACTGTTGCAAAAAATTCCACGAATTTCACACCCGGAAAATAATGGAAAGGCACAAGATATGTTACAAGTATTATGCCTTTTTCAAAGGAAAATTGATATTCGAGAAGCGTTCATGGAAATACAAAGACACCTTACAGACACTGAAAGATCTTTGATATAATTTTGTAATATGGCGGATTTGGTATGAAATGTTAGTACAAATTAATGTTTTAATTTAATGGATTCAGAAAAAAATCTTATTGAAATTGAAAAACCAGTATGAATTTTGTAATTTTGAAAATTGGTAAAAAAATCTCGTCGAAACTGAACATTCTGTGAATTGAAAAATTCTATTCTGATTATGTGATTTGGTTTCAGCTAAATAAAATTTTTAATTTACAATTATTTTAAATTAAATCACAAAGATAATACATATTACCTACATACGTTTCTTAAAACTAAGGTTTAATTCTGAATAACCTAGGTAGGTATGAGAGGACAAATCTATGGTACTGGAAGGTTGTTTAAACTACGAATTTAAGAGGTACATATTTTTTTAAAATTTACACAAGAATAAGACTTGTTCCTTATTAATGTCACGGTAGCCCTATCTTCAATACTAGTTTATGGTTTTTAAAGCAACATATATATCAATGCTTGATATTAAGATTTATGACTTGACAAATCAAATTCATAAATCTGTAAGTCAATTCAATGAAGAATAACAATTCTAACAACATTAAAGCTTTAACGTTTAAATCAATAGCTTTGAAGGCTAAATCTATCTCATTTGAGATTTGATATTCAAATAAATAGTCTTATAAATCTGAAATTTATAAATTGTAACGTAAAATTCATTAGGATGGAGAATTCTAATCCACTAGAGCTTCTATATATACCGGGTACTGAAAAGTAAAAAAAAACTGGAGTCTATATGTTAAATTGTGATACAGCCCTAATTATTACAGAGGACAAACCGGAAGATCGTTCGTGGAGAGGATAGAGGAACACAAAAAAAGCCCACGTTAAACAAAAAAGAATATCAACGTTTGCCAACCACCTAATAGACGAAAACCATAACTTTAACCAGGATGTAAAAATCCTACAAACATAAAAAAGGCATAAAATTAAACCTACTAGAAAATTAGGAAATTATTAAACACCAAAATTCCGAACTTCTCAACGAGCAATTAGAATTATTCACCTCCCCACTACTAAAAATGTTTCTCCCACCAAAGTAGTTTGCATATAGATAGTCATAAGAAATCTGTACATTTTGTAACTCTCTTTATCTGAAGAAGCAATAAATTTGGGAAACAATTGTAGTGAATAAACATTCCAATTTTTTAAAATCAACGAGTTTTTTTCTGTAAAATAAGTAAAGTAATATGGATTTTCAACGATTAAATGCCTCAACAATCAACAATGATAAACATAATTATCATTAACATTGGTTAATAATAGTGTTAATTCTATCTAGTAGCAGCGAATTAAATCCTTTTGAAATCAAAACTTTTCACTTTTCAAAGCTTTTCATTCGGTTACAGTAGATGTATGTATTAAACTTCCCACTCAACTATTGTCACAAATCCAATAAAGAGACCTCATAAAGCTAAACGCATTACGGCTTTAATGTAGGTCAACGCAAATCTATCGAATCCACGCGAGAACGATAAATCACAACGACAAGAACAGTTAAAGATAAAATTACCAATTGTTAGAAAAATCAATAATTGAAAGAAAAAGAATGTAAAGGTGAAAACAATGAATCCTACTAATAAATCATACTATTGTTAGGATACGAATTTCAAGAATTTTTTTTATGAGAGTGTTTTGCTTTAATAAAGGCATTCCGATGTATCCGTGAAAAGTGTGGTATAAAAGTGTAAAGCATGATGAACGAGGTACTTAATGTTCACGATTCGCAGCTATTGAATCTAACGAATGATAAATTATAATCGTAAAGAGGTCAAAGAACTTCTGCTTGAAACTTATTAAATAATTTTAAAAATAAGTATTTTGTTGATTTGGAATCACGCTCTGATGATTAACACGTGTTATTTTTGTGTGCGTTGTATATCTCTAAGGATGAACATACTAAAGTAGCAACGATAGCAGTTACATATATCATTAAGATTTTAGCATCGATCCTAGAAACTTATCCTTAGGATTTAGCACTGATACTCTCGCAGCAATTCATAAACATTGGGTCGTGATCCACTGGTGGGTCGCGAGTCGAGTTTTGGTGGGTCGCCATAACATCTTGATTGACTGAGACGTGGATTTGGGAGTTATGTTAGGTTAAATCTTGTTTTAAGGGTAAGCTTAGACCTGAATTTCAGAGTTAGATCAGATCTGGATTTCAAAGTTAGGTTAGAGGGTTAGGTTAGACCTTTTTGACAATTAGTCTAAGCATCAAATACAGTATATATTTTAAACGTCACTTAATTTGTGTTCTATACGCCAGGTGCATGAATTAGAATTTCAAGTTTAGAGAAGCCTAAAAATTATAATTTGTCGGGCGCTTCGCTTCACCAAGCAATTCCAAATATTGGATTATTGAAAAAAATCTATTAAATCAATCTTTATGTTTCGACGTCATTTCATTTTTGCTTTAATTTCATGAAAGATGTTATAACTATTACATAAAATTTGTCAATTTTGAATCATCAATCACAGTTAAATTACCTACATCAACAATTTTCTAAATTTGATTTAAAATGAGAATATTTTTACCTTACAAGAAGAAAATCACATCTATTTTACATCATTAATGTCTTAAATATCTGTCTATTTATTTAAGTAAAGTAAGTATGCACATACATATCATTAGAAGAAAAACAAACAATCCAAAATATGGATCCATTTTAAAGCGTAAAGATTTTACGATGTGATAAGATTTTAAATGCTTTCGTGTGAGTAGATCTTGATAAGCGTTACTTAAGCACAGACCGCTTATTGCACTCGTGTTGCAAAAATAGCATTTTTGTTCGAGTAATTTTTTTTTTTTTTTTATTAAATAACATTCTTAACAAATCGACTTCTTACGTAATATGATTACAATTAATATTAAATGCAACACGGCATCACAATGAATAAGTAAAATTTGGTAATATATCAAATTAACAATATAACGAAGCAAGCGTATAATAACGATGTAGTAAATTTCATTTCCATCAGTCCGTTTTCAAGTGCAGATTATATTAAATAAAAGCAACAAACCCAATAAATAATTTTATGGAAAGATTCAACATTTTTAAAATTAACAAATATTTAGGAAATTTACGAAAATTGTTAAGGAAATTAACAGACAAAATTCACATATATTCATAAACAGCGTCAAAATATTAAAAATTAACGGGTGCCTTAGAAATTCAAAAGTCTCTGTATGTCGCCATACACGTATCTTATAAATGTTGAGATAAGAGAGAGAGTTTTGAGCAATGAATACATCTTTTTTGTTATTTCAAAGTATTTTAAGCAATTGATGGCGCATTTAAAACCTCCTAAATCTTGAGACTTCATATAAAAGTCCTTGAGACAACCTTATGACAAATTGTCTGGGTGCGCGTATGCGAAATCAACTGAATTAGTATTTGTTGATTTCGCTATAGAGTGAATCTTCAGTTTTGTATTTCCTAAATAAGCAATTGTTGATACAACAATCTTATAATTTTATTGACTTTTAATTTGATTAATTAGATGTGTTGAGTCAAAGCGATGAACAAATTAACAACACCACCAGTAATTACCTCACACACACACGCACACATTAATAAATTGATAATTACCGGTCGGCATAATTCGATGTAAACGCGGGACAGGTAGTCAAGTCGGTTCTTGTGGGTGGGACGAAATAGTGTTCGACTCGTCGGCCGTGAAGCGGTAACATTTTTACGCTTACATAACGTTAACGAGCGGACGTCATATTGATATATAATACATTAACTCCTGCACACACGTAATTGAATATTCACTCTGCATACTTGTGTAAAATATGTACGAAACTCGGGAGTCGGAGCTGGAGAGATCGCGATTGCAATTAGCGAGGTTGTTAATTTCTAATTAAAAATAAAAGTCTGACGGGAAAATGTAGGGTTTTATTAATTGAAGAATTGCATGGGGGATTTTGTGATGAATGGGGATATTGCGTATTTGTTTAGATTTTGTTGCAGAAGGGAATTAATTATTATGTAAACGTTACGCGACTTGATGCACTAAGATAAGCTGTCTTGTAATAAACGTTAGCAGAGAGTTTACTACTAAGAATATCATTTAGTACTTAAAGAAACTTGAAACCGTTCTACTAGTGCGAATTATTTAATTTAATTAGGTTATAAACATACTGAAGCACTGATGCTAGAAGTGAGCTGCTAGGTTGGAAGCTGACATTGTCTAGGCCAGTGGTGTCTCAATCTGTTTACTGTTTTGGCACATTTTCCAAAGAAGAAACATTTCGCGGCAGTAGTCATAGAAGAAGACATTTAATGGTGTTGTGCTTATTAGAACGTTGACAACTATGCCTTTTCAACCAGCCACAGAAAATTGGTTTTGTTTTAATATATCAAAAATGATGATAAAAAACGACAAGACTTTGAGGCCAAGGCCATTAAATTCGAAAACGAAGTAATCTGAATAATGCGCAAATAAAGCAAATTAAAATTTAATTAGTGATTATTACGAAGTAAGCTGAATAATGCACAAAGAAAACAAATTAAACATTACGAAGTTGTTATTTCAATTACATTTAAAGTGTGTATTTTTCCACTTCGTAAGTCTGTGATTTAGGCGTCTGCTGCGTGAAGTAATATAATAAGTGACAAAGAAAAGTGAACACCAAGAAATAATTAATTAATTTCAATGTTTGGTATACATATTCAGTAAGATAATGTGTATAATTGATTATTTTTTTAAAAGTGATTGGTTCACCAGAATGTGTGCAAGTGTTAATAATGTGTTGGTCCTCCACCATGCGTTACACGCTAGGTTAGGTTAGGTTTTAGTGGCTGCACCGCCAAAGGAGGTGCACTTTTAGGCCTGAAAGGCCCATTGTAATACCACGACTTCCATCCTCTCACGGGAACCACTTGGAGCCGATGACAAACCTTGCAAAATCTCTGACGTCTATAGACTCAAGTTCCTCCCTTGGCATCAGCCAAGAGAGGAACTTCTTATTCCAGCTAGAGAGGGGCATTGACAGAGATAGTGGAGCACGATTTTCTCCTCCTCTTCATCAAGGCACCCCACAGTAGTCATTATATGGTAATCCCGGCCTTTGATCATGCTTGCCAAAGGGGCAATGTCGCACTACAGCTGCTCTCATTTCTTCATCTACTGTTTGTGATGTTAGAAATGGTATTATTATTGGATGTCGATTTATTGAGGACGAGTGTAGCCTCGTACCGTTCATTGCTAACTCGTCCGCTGTATTGTTACCTGGGTTGTTGCTGTGGCCTGGAACCCAGATAAACTGGAGGTGTACCTGAGCTGCCAATTCATTCAATGCCTTCGGGCATCCCAGGAAATCTGTATTTGACGGCGAAGATCTCTTAAAATCTGTAGAGGACGAAGTGAACGCCTAAGTCATTCTACTGTCCGTAATATCCCACACATGTTCAATTGGAGGTACATCCGGATATCTTGCTGGCCAGGGTACAAGATTAACTCTGGAACGTGCAAAGAAGTTCAATGTAGCTCTTACAGAATGTAGTCGAGCGTTATCTTGTTAAAAAGTAGACCTTGTAGTGTTTCAAGGTAGGGTAAGGTAGAGTGAATGATAAGGGGTAGTACAATTTCTTGCATGTAACGAGCAGAAGTCATACTGCCTCTGATAAATACTATTGGTCACCTGCTACCATAGGCAATAGCCCCTATACCATAACTCCAACTGTTTGATAAACATACATTACAACATCATATCGTGGATCTTGTTTTTCAGCGCGTCGTCATCTCACCCTTTGTCAGCCATCATTTATCCCTAAACAAAAGCGCGATTCGTAGCTAAAGACAACTCTGTTCCAATCTCCATCCCATTGCAATCGCTCTCTGCACCACTGTAAACAATTACGTCAACGCTGTGGAGTTAGAGGTAGCACAAAATATGGGCGGTAAGAAAAAAGACTAAAACTAACTATCTGTCTGTCTACGGTTCACATTCCAATAAGCCTTCCATGTTCGGTAAACCATTGATCTGCAATTGTCATAGTGCTCGAGTTACGGTCCATTATGGCTAGTTGTCTAAGGCGGCGATCTTGGAGCTCTGTTGTACTTCGCAGACGTCCTGTGCCTCTTGCTAGCTATGTTCGGCCTTCCTCATAGTATGTACACTTCTATTAATTCTATGAGCGATTTCACGAAAAGAAAAACCGTCATCTCGCAAGCCTACAATTCGACCTCTCTCAAACTGAGTAAGTTGGCGAAAATTGGCAGAAGTAAACGTTTTAAAAAGCAAAGTCAAAAGTTAAACTTATACGGAAGCTATAAACGTTAAATATAATTGTGTTAAAACAAAAAATCTAAAAATAACACAAAAAGACTAAAAGTACAAGGCTGAAAATTTAATCACTTATTCTTCTATGGCTAAACAAACACATACATTTTTATTAAAAATAGAATAATAAATTTTTGGTGTTCACTTCTCTTTGTCATATACTATATTTGGAGTTTAGAAAAGCTATTTTAAAAAGAAAATGAATATTATATTATACAATGGTGAGTATCAAGTCGAAAATCGACGTAAATTGCATGATATGTCATATTATCAACGTGCACCTTGACGTTGATTTGCTGAATTATAATTAATAATTAAAAGTCACCTTCTATAATAAGATTCAACACTTATATTTAAAATATTAAGCTGATGAGTTACGTGAAGATTAAGATAGGTAAACTCTAGTTTTATTGTATTGTTTTAAACTCTAGTTTGAAAAAAGTTAATTCACAAACTAATGTTTTTCTATTTTCTATTCGAGTTGCTTTAAAGAACATTCTTTATGCATGAATACATATTATAATTGCTTGAATGATTAAAGATTTGGAATAAAAAGAAAATTGCCTGAGTTGTGTTGTTGTTATACACATAAGGTAGCAAAAGTTCAAGTTTTCTTGTGCAAAAATTACGTCATTCTCGGTGTGTGTGTGTACAAAACCTCACATAATTTATTATGTATATTATACGGCTGTGTAGTTTTGCAAGATTGGTTGTTGTACACTTTCCTTCAAGGTACGGTCATTGTTTGCGGTTGCAATATTCGCACCGAATAATTTGGAAAATGTTACGTCTTTTATAAGCTGACCACGTTATTTTTATTGCAATTACTCCTGGTAATAATACTGTTAAGATACCTATATAACCTGGAATACTTGCATATATATATATATATATATATATATATATATATCACAAAACAACAAAATGTTGATAGTAAGGTGGCCAACCGTACTTCTTTTTCATGACGTATACCCCTTAATAAATTGTGCTTGAAAAGTACACCTCTTTATTCGTTTTGTATTCCCTTGTGAAGATATTTTTTTATTATAAATTTTTCTTCGCGTACTACTTTTATGAAATATGTGCGTGATTGCATGGAAACGTGTATGCTGCTCTCAGGTGTCAAATTGTTGTCAAATCAAATGTATGACAAAAATTGTATAAGTATATAAAAAATTCAAATTTTTTTAAAATAAAATTTGAAATTTACCCGTTTTATCAAAACATACTTCTGAGATTGCTAGATCTAAATTAAAAAAGAACACCTTTTTTAAATTATCTCTGAAACCACGAAGTAACAATAAGGGATTGTAAATTTAGCAACTTTTTTAATTACCGGTCATTTAGTAAATATGTAAATCAAAATCGGTTAACCGATGGTTTATCGCTGCAAAGTGTTCAATATTATTCTAACGTGAGTTTTCACTGTTTGATTAAGCATAAAGTAACATTTCAAGTTTAGATAAGCCTGAAAATTTGGATTTGGGCGCGGGTTTACCGATATTACAGTCCCTATTAACAACTACTTCCTGTTTCCAGATCTTTGACAAACGTTTTTTAGATCCTAATATTGCAATAATAGGTTTACATTTAAAATGTCTTTTCACAATCTTGACACAGTCATTTTTCCGAAAAAGCCTTAATTGACTCATGGAAACTTGAAACAAATATATTTAACTGTGTTCTGTAAACATTTAGTAAATTTGTAAATGTTTCGTGATTCTGAAAGGGTTAAGAACCACTACTTTAAGCTTAGGTTAGACGGATAGAAAGAGAAAAAATCTGGTGATACACATAACTCGAAATTGCATTAAACACCTATTCACTGGTTCTTCAAATATATTTGCCTCACCACAAGAAAACCCTCTGGGCCGCTACTGAGATACAGTAATAATAATATATCTTGTTTGAGAAATTTGACACGTGATTAGCGTCAATGCATCGGTATGTGCTAACACTAATTGAAAATGCATATCTAAAAAAATTGGGTTAACAATAATTTACAATTTAAACACATCACATTTTAGAAATGGAGCATCCTTGGTTTTTTTTTTGTTAAGCTAGTATTAGACGGCACTATCTTCTTGTTCAAGAAAATACTATACTATTTTCTAGCATGGTGTACCAAATAGAACATGTCCTATTTTCATTATTCAACAAAACTGTACAAGACTCGCGTTTGGTCATATTTTGTGTATTACACCATGATAGAAAATAGTATACTATTTTCTTGTACAAGAAAATAGTGTCGTCTATTACAAGCTTTACACTTGGATTTTAATCCACGTGTAAGCTTAAGATATACTTAATTAAGGCTTTAAATAACCGCACATTTAAACCCTCAGTACTAAATACCACCACCGTAATCCCCCCTTTTATCTAACAAAACCCTCTATCACCCCCATTAATCATTGTTATCCATCATCAGACGATACGAAGAATTGTTTTTCGCCCCCCTTTCAAATTATCCATTATCGATTGACGAATCGCACATCCCTTGCGTATTTTCCTCTAAACTTGCAACTTTTAGAGAAGAAATTCAATTCCGAAGCGAAATAGGCTCAATTTAGATTGGTTATTAGAATTGCCAATTAAAAGTTTTTCGAAAGACGAACTGAAATATGATGTTAAAACACATTAACAGATAGTTTAAAACGAAATTAAGCGTATTATTCAATCATTAAACTTATATAAAAATTCTCTAGTACTATCTAATAATAAATATTCAGAATTGTCTAAAGTCGAAAGTACATATTTCCTCGCTTGTACCGTTGAATGACGAATAAATTTACCATTTAATGCTTTAATTTACGTATAGGGTTTTCCATTAAGAGTTCCTATTTTAATTATTTAAAAACAATTTATTTTTTTATGAAATAGTGCCAACAAATTTATTTTAAAACAAAGTACAAACTCTACGATTAGTTGTGGAAAATGACATCTGGTAAATGGTCACCTCGGCTTCTTCTACAAATGGCTATTTTTTTAAAAAGTTTGACATCACATTTTAGCATTTTAACTCTAGCTCTATTTGACCCATACCCGCTCGAATATTTTCTTTGAGCGCTTGAATTACGGTAATGTTCTCAGCTGACCTGGTAGTACGAGTACGAACTGGCAATTTCACATCAGTAATTTGTCCATTTTGTTCAAATTTCATACCGACCGAAAACACGACGAATGCTGCGATCTATCTAGGCGAATTTTTCACCATATTGATAATGAATTTTCACTATTTCTATACGTTGTTGGAGTGTATATCATTTCATGTTCTCAAATCGTACAGTTTTCAGATCACAGGTGTGAAACAATCAAGGCCCTCTAATTAACAATTTAAAAATGCCAGGGAACTTAAAATGGGACCTCTTAGTGGAAAACACTTTACTTATAAATATATATACATAAATATATTATAATAATTGTGTAACTACAATTTGCTTATTACTACCTAGAGGGTTAAAATATGTCTGTGTGGGTCGTTATTATTACCAACTATGTAATACATTTAGGGGATGAAATTTACAGCGCCACATATTTATTTGATGCAGCTTCCTTAATCTTGCGGATAATAATTAAGGGGTGTTATGTAGGTAATTGTGGACGTCATGTAATCCTCGGATGTGAAAGGGATGCTGAATTGTTGCCTTTTCATATGTGATAATGCGGGTTGGAAATTGTTTTATGGCAGCCGAAGGGGTCAGCTTTGTAGTATGGGAATAATTGGGTTGGAACTGATTCGGGTCTGCTGTTATTAAAGATTTTCTCTGGTACATGTTTTGTTATTTTTATGCGCTTGTATAAATATTACATAATGGAATAATAATAATGATAATAATATATAGAATCATGATATGTAACATGAATATTTTTAAGTAAAAATGTAAAATATAGGCTTTTAATTATAATTTACTTGGTTTGTTTCAAACAAATTATGCAAATTTTAATTAAAAACCTACATATGTATTATATAAGTAGAAATGATTTACCAAGTGATCAATGAAAACAAGTAAACATAAAAATAAAAATTTAGCTTAAGAAAACGCATAACCGAAAAAGAATATTAATTGAAAAAACCATTGTTGTTAAAATAACGTTATTTTTTCATTTTAGTTAAACCAAACGTGTTATTTACATTGAAACGGTTCAAAACTTTAACAATTAAAAACATGTTTAAAACATTTTTAATACATGTTTTATATATATGTAAAACAGGTTTAAAACATGTTTTAAGTGAGTACTAAAATTGTATGTTTAATAATGTCATTTCAAATATTATCAACAATTTAGCAAACATTTATTTTGCAAAACATTATTAACAAAACTACAGGTAAATTAATTAATATTGATACAGTTTAACAATTTAAGCATAACTAAGTAATAACACAAACAGAAAAATAACAAATTTAAACTTCATAATAAATCAGTGTTTTATACGCCTGGCGCATAAAGTAAAATTTCGAGTTTAGGAAAACCTTAAAATTTGGATTTGGGCGCTCGCTTCGCTCCGCGCCCAAATCCAAATTTTCAGGCTTATCTACATTCGAAATTTTACTTCATGCTTAACCAAGGACTGGAAACCTTTGTTTAATACATAATAAAACAAATTAAAGCTATCACTTTTACTTTAAATAATATCAAGCAAAACTTGATTATTCGGTGGATTCATTACCGAATAATCAAGTTTTGTTTGTCAAAAGTAGATTATTATTTAAATACTTTTGCAGACATTTGTTGTTTTCATCAAATAATTTTAAACTTCTAACGAGTGTTTCCACTCCTTGATTAAGCATGAAGTAAAATTTCGAGTTAAGAAAAGCCTGAAAATTTGGATTTGGACGCGAAGCGAAGCGTAGCGTTCAAATCCAAATCCAAGTTATTATTGAAAAAAAATCAATATTAATGTAATTTTTTAGTATCTAAATGGCCATTGACTTTGGTTTTTAGTTCAATAAAATTGGTCAATAAATAGAAGAGTTATAGCGTTGGACGTTTTTTTATCGAACACCCGGTATACTGTAAATCTTCAGATACTGGTTGTTTTTTATAAGATTTCAATTCGAAGCTTGAATCGAGTGTTTTTCACTCTCAGATTAAGCATGAAGTAAAATTTCGAGTTTAGAAAAGCCTGAAAAATTGGATGGACAAATCAAATTTTAAGGCTTTTCTAAACTCAAAATGTTTCTTCATGTTTAGTCTGGGAGTGGAAACACTCGTTCGAACTTTAAATTTAACTCTTTTATGAAATAGACGTATGTAATATAATACATCATTCATTGAAATGATTTAAAAAGATGCAAAATTTTACCTACAATCAACTTTTAGAGTTAAATTTATAATTTGCTCGGCTCTTCATGGATTAATATTCTATTCCTAAGAAAAACAGTATTTATTTAATACTGAAGTTGCATTTAATATAATAACAAACTGTAAATAAATCGACATGTTAAAAATTTTGACGGTCCACTCCCAAACTAAGCATGAAGTAAAATTTCGAGTTTAGAAAAGCCTGGCGTAGAAACTTTTCACGGGGCTTTTCTAAACTCCAAATTTTACTTCATGCGCCACGCGTATAAAACACTGAAATGCTGTAAAGTTAAAAAAATACTAGCCTTTATTTTGTTCGGTTGGTTGACAAATTATGTTGAATCTTCTAAACTGATTATACATACTAATTATATTTATAAATTTTGATCAGTATTAAAAGTCCAATTTTGTTTCAAGGCGTTTCAAGGATACATGTATTGCCAAAAAATCATGTGAACAAGATTTAATATTATTAATGATTTCGATAGCTAACGCCATCTAATGCTTCATAGTGGCATCGTCAGTGACACGAATGCACGAAGTGCATATACAGGTCACTGTTTCGTCCACGAGCGAACAGAACTCTGTTTGTGAAACCAGAAAACAAATATCAAAATTGAATTTGTGTTCAGTATTCCGGCACCAGGTACCCACAGACGCGTTTCGGACTTCAAGGTCCTCTTCAGTGTGGTCCCGACCCAGTGCTGAGAAATACTGATCATTTCTGACTATTTCAAGCCAATAATAGTTTTCACATATTGGCTTGAAATAGTATAATATAATTTTTTCTAGCATAAATGTAATAATTATAATTATTTCAAAAAAACAATGTCCAATATAATAAAATAAGAAAAGTATATGCAGCCATTTAAAAATTTAAAGTTAACCATTATTTGGCTATGAGTTAATTTTGAAAAAAATATATAATTAGTTAATTATGGTATTGAAACAGCGATTGACATTATTTTTGAGTTCATTCAAATCGATCAATAAATAACAGAGTTGTGGCGTTGGGCATTTTTTATCGAACACCCGGTATACGCTGTAATTGGGATATGTATACTTAAAAGAAAAATTACCTGCATTCATTTTAATAATTACCAACATGTATGTTTTCTAATAAAAATGCAAAAATTATACTACCTATTTAAAAATGTCGAGCGTATTCGTATTTCGAAAGGAGCCCAAAAAAAATCAAAGAACGTATAATACATAGTGCTCATATTAAATGCATAAAAATTTGAACTTTTCCAGGAACGTTGGAATTGCGTTTCTATTTTTTGTAGTTTGGAAGAAATTAATGTTTGAAATCTGTTCCTTTATTTTGAATAGCCCTGTATTTATTTGAGACTTGTGAGACGGAAAAATAATAATACAGAACTGCATTTTTTGCAATCGAGTAGGCTAAGTCTAAAAAAACAATTGATTTGTATGTAAAATGTTATCCTTAACCTAAAACAAAAAAATATGTAGAGTATTTTATTTAAAATTTCAAAATTAATGTCACTTCCAGTCAAACCGAAACTGAAACTGAAGTTTTTTGATAATCACTAAACTTCAATTTATTTTAAGTAAAAAAACGTACCAAGTTTTAAATAAATATCTCAAATAATATAAAAAAAAACTAAAGGGGCTGATCCTCTTTTGTGTTAAATGCGGTATATTTTTTTAAACTATGGTGGAAAACTGTAAATATATGTTACGAAAAAAAATTGTATGAACATTTAGAAATAAATATTATAAAATACAAAAAATACTATTATGAGACAAACAAATACTCTAAAAATGAATGTCAATAATTGTCGAATACCTTAACTGTGTTAAAAGTATCAAAATAAAAAATGATCAGAATTTTTAATACTCATCTATTTGTCAATTTCTATTTTTAATATTGTCATTTTTTATTTTTATTATCTTCATTTAGGATTCATCCTAGATTAATATTAAAAATATAGTGTCTATATATATTTATTTTAATATACCTTTTAAATTTTTATTTGTAAGTATGATACATCACTAAGATATTTTTATTAAGTGTTCATAATAATTGGTATTATTAATAATGATTTTCTACTTGTATTAAAAAATGCTCACATTCATAATGTGTTTCAACAGGGTTGTTATGTTTAACACTTTGTTTTAAAAAAGGTGTTTTAAGCATGTTTAGAAACAAGTATCGTGTTTTGAACGGTTTTGTTTTAAACATGTTTTAAACGTTAAATGTCTTTAAAACATGTTTAATACGTTTTTTTGTAGTCTTAAAATTATCTAAACTATATTTTACACTACTTTATTATTTTTTTTTAAATTTTAGATACATTTTTTTTTACAACTGTGTGTTTAATTATACAGGGTGATTTAGAACAAGTGTAAAAATGCACATCTTGTTTATAAACATGGATCTGATTTTCATTATTTAAAAAACTACTGCTGATTTAAAGTTTGTGACATAAAGAATGATTATTATATACAATCAAGGAATGAAAACACTTGTTAAAAGCTTCAAATTATTTGATAGAAACAACAAATGTCCGCAGATGTATTTAAAAAGAATCTACTTTTCATAATTGGAAGTGATTCATTGCCGAATAATCAAGGTTTGTTTGATATTATTTAAAGTAAATGTGATACCCTTATTTTTGAAAGTTTTAAAGTTACGAGTTTAGAAAAGGGTACAAATTTTGAATTGGGCACTGAGCCAAACGAGCGCCCAAATCAATTTTTTACGTACAAAGGTGTTGTTTGTTACGGTTCTTTTATATATTTGAGATTTCCTGGATTTGTTGTTGAAGACGCGATTTAGTCAACTTGGGTCTAAACACAAAGATACTTAATAGATTAATTTACAGTTTTAAACATACTAAGATTTAGATATAATATATAAAATTACGAAAATGTTATTGGTGAAAATGCAAACAATGTCTTAATTAATAAGACAACTTAAGACAATAAATATCCATTGATTAAGAAGTTAAAGATTCAGAGTTTAGATTTAAATTTTGCAATTAAATTAACTGTCTTGCTCAAATGCCGAAGTAGAAGTGTTCCCCTTAACCCCAGAACAACTCCATTTCTTTAGTGATAAGATAAGACAACGAGATAATTACACTATAATGATAAATATATAGAGTTATTCATAAACACATTAAATATTTTAACGTGTGAAAGGTACATTACATAAGGTTTAAATTTGTTATTTTTCTGTCTGTGTTAGGTTGTTATTATTAGTTATGCTTAAATTGTATCAATAATAATTAATTTACCTGTAGTTTTGCAAATAAGTTTTGCAAAATAAATTTTAGCTAAATTGTTGACAATATTCCGATGACATTATTAAACACACCATTTAATAACTGACTTAAAATGTGTTTTAAACATGTTTTAAATATATTTTAAACACGTTTTAAACATGTTTTAAACGCGTTATAAGAGTGTTTATAATTATTAATATTTTAAATACCGTTTCAATGAAAAAAAAACAATTTTTGTAAAAAAAATTGTTTTAATTAAAATAAAATAAATCTTTTTCAACAACTCTGGTTTTCAATGAGGAAAATGATCAATCAGTTAAGCAATGGAGTAATGTTTTAATGTTTCAAAACTCGCCGAGTATTTTTTTATTACTGTATTGCCTAAAATATAAGAGGCTATATTAATTATATCAATAAATCCAGACATAATCACATATTGCACATAACGCCAGTCTAAAAGTAAAAATCAATAAGTGTTATTGATTTTCTATTTCCTCGATGCCTTTTACCTTTTAACCGATGCCATGATAATTTACTAAGTAATTGCTACCATAAATAAATCTCTCATATATGTATTACGTATAATTAGCTAAATTGCATATAGTCATTGATACATATCATTACTAACCATAATTTACGATTAGTTTTGATCGGCTGAAAATAGGTCTTACCGTTTCCAATGTAAAATTATACATTTAAACATGTTTAAACTTGAAAATTTTTATTTAAAATCTGACTTTCACACTAAAAATATACTAAAATAGAGTTTTCGAATATTAGCCGCAAAATATTGTGCATAGTGTTGAAAAACCTAAATATTTCAGTGGATCATTCTCTCTAGAATTTCAGGTTTTCTGAAGTCCAACTGCCTTATTAATAGAAGTTATCATAAAACTACGGCTCTACGGATAATACCGTGCGATCGTTTAAAACATGATTCAGAGTAGACTTTCAATTTTAAATAAGATTGGCACTATTGACTGTTAACACATAGTTTAAGCATAACCTTAAATTTATTCCATCATTCAATTAGCATTCTGGGCAATCGCACAAAAAAATGCCGCCTACTCTAAATCATAATTTAAACGATCGCACGGTACTAATATAGTCGTAACGCAAACGTAACGTACAATATATAGTCGTAACGCAAAATAAATATTTTTGTGTTTAGATAAGCGTCCAAAGTTAAAAAATAAATAAACAAAAAATATTAATTATATATTTCTAGGTAAACTTCCATTTCTAAGATATGAGTATAATTTTATTTAATATTTAAAAAATCTTTAATATTTTCTAAAAATTGCGAAAAATAAAATAACTAACAATTTAAAATTGCCCCCAGTCTCTTGTAAAAATAGTGTGATGAGAACAAAATAATTAAAAGAATTAATAATCATTTTTGTGAGAGCGGTCTCTGTGCTCGTAAATTTTGTACCGCCAGCAGCTTCTCTTTTCCCTGACGCTCCAATTAGCCAACATACTAGGAAAATGCCCATTTCACAGTCTATTTTTAATATAAAGGTTATTACCCATCAAAGTGTGTGAAATTTTTGACAGAAATTTGTATACCGGTTACGGGTTAAATAAAAGGAAAAAAAAGTGATTGTCTATATCCTAGCGCTAAAACGTCATTTTATAAGTATGTTTGATACAGAAAGTTTTATCTTAGAAATTCAGGCACCGCCCAAGGAACAAATCCATTTAAGTAATGTTTCATCAACATTAAAACAACGTTTAATGTTGCTGCACTGTTGATATAACGTAATTTGTTTGTTTTTTGCTCAGTGGGTGGAATGCATGTGGAATTTAGGTAAGTAATATTTATATTTATAAAAACATTAAATACATAAATACAGTAACGTCTTTGAATAATAAAGGATAAATAAGTAATAATATGACGCAATTAAATCTATTTCGTCCATGCTTATTACTCAGCGTAGCACAACGGAATGATAGACGGCACCGAAGGCTCGGCGGCGAACTCGCCAATCACCCGCTTGCAAAACGCGTTCAATCCGCTCCGTGTAAGAGCTAAAAGCGGAGCGGAAAAAACGATCCGTCCCGCTCCGCTATCGCGCTAAAAACGTCCACCTAAGACCGCCCTAAACCTCGTGAGTTGGGTTCATCATGCAGACGCATGAACAATTGCAAAGAGAAACTCAGTAATACCATTGATTAACTAATAAAATTTTCTTTATTTATTACTAATACCCATGAATTAATTTTTACAAATTGAGACTTATCAATATCAAATTGGGAATAAGCAATATTAAATTGGAACTTCAAGCATAGCTGCCAGTTTAATCACAATCAAATTGGAAATAAACAACATCAAATTGGGAAACAGCAATTTCAAATTGGGATTGAACTAATATTATTCAAGAAATAACCAGTTTAAATAATTGAGCAAAAATAACAAAAACTATACTAATTTGAAATGTTTTGTATCAGTGATTTAAATTTAGAGCATTTTATCTGAAGTCCAACTGCCTTATGTAAGCAATATATAGAGTTTTTCTTTTAAATATACATTTTCCTATTACAGCGCATATGCTGTATATCTTGAGATATTCGTTATTTCTTGTTCCTAAGAGTTCAATGTAAAGCTTTAAACGAGTGTTTTCCATTCCCAGGTGAAGCATGAAGTAAAATTTCGAGTTTAGAAAAGCCCCGCCTAGAAAATTTGTCGAGGGTCGCGCAGCGACCCGAGACAAATTTTCACGGGGCTTTTCTAAACTCGAAATTTTACTTTATGCGCCACGCGTATAAAACACTGAAATATTGTGAAATTCACAATATGCTACTAAAGCAGTATGTTGAAGAAGTATATTTTGAACTTCAATTTAAAACCAGTACTTTCCATTTTTAACAGTTAATGCAGATTTGTATAGTGGCAAATATTAACAATTTAGAATTACAAATTTTCTTGTAAAAACATGTACGCTTGTTTTTGTAGGCAATAACATGATAAACGACAATATTTTAAAATAAAATTGTTTTTCAGAAGATAATTACATTTTTCTATACCCTTTATAAGCATATTTGTTAGAAAACTTATTAAAAATGCTTTAGTATAAATTAAATTGCCAATTCTTGGTTGCAGAATACTTCAAACATTGTTTGAAGTATTCTGCAACCAAGAATTGGCAATTTCATTTATACTTATGTTTGAACGGTAACGTGACCGCCAGTCTAAGGTGTCAAATTGTTTAGAGGGAATGGCAAAGCTATACTGATGAGAGATAAATCTCAAAACGCGTCTATAGATGGCTTGAATAATTTGACCCAAATTGTTACATTTGCAGTAGGTTACTGTATGTAACAGCAAACACTTGTTGTATAATTCAATATCCGTCGGGGTATTAGCCCGGGAAGTAGTTGTTTCAATGAGTGTTTGATATAGTCTTTGTAAGACTAACTTGTTGTAGATTGCGAAAAGAAAAATGCTTTAATTTTAAATTTCATAGTAATACATTTTACACTTTATTTTTTTTAATTTTAAACTCCAATAACTCATTTTTGTTTACTTATGGCATATTACGTTATTTTATTATTGCATTCAAGTTAGAGATAAAAATAACAATCATTTTATAATTGAATGGCGTATATTCAATTATAAAATGATTGTTATTTGTATCTCCAACTTGAATGCAAAATAATGCTGAATTTACCGTTAGTAAATTCTTGATTTTTCATTCAACAGTAAAATTAAATAAATATCACCATCTGGAATATTTAGTTAATCGTATTTATTGATTGATTTATGTGATTTATGATGTAAGGCATTGACATTTAATTTTGCTATACAAACAAGTAAAGTTGAAACGATAATAAATAAATTTGTCAGAACGTTTGTTTAGCTTCTATATATATCTGGCTATATTAGAATCAGCATGTGTGGGCTTTGCAGTCATTAGTCATTGATTTTTTCGAGCAAAGTGAGCTTGTTAATGACATTAATGCTTTGTGCCATTTGTGTAAATAGGCTCCTACTTTAATGTTTCTGAATTAAACTTAATAATTGTTTAATATAATTAGCATAAATCAGTGCAAAACCGCGATATATGGAAAATAAGTTTTTTAAAAATTAATTGTTGTAACTAGTTATGCTTTTAAATACTATTTTACATACCTTTAAAATGTATTTCCACCGAATCTGTAACAAAACAAAAAATCATTATCAAATATAATTTATGCCGAGTTGTCTTTATTTTACAAGTTAATTTCAGACGAAGTCAATTGTTCGACACTCTTTTCGTATATCGATTTTCACTATAGTGTTGTAAATCGAACCATAAGGCACACTCCAATATTTAGAGTTAAAACTCATAGGAAAAATTACGACTACAATAGCCCGCTTTCGCATTTGATGCGGTACTCGAATATACTTTCAGTCAATCCACATTTTGATTTATTTCATAGTTCGCACTCGCAATTTATGTCCGAATTAAAATGATACATTTTGGTGAAATAATTCTTTCATAATTAATGCAAACCATATAAATATTCATCTGCCTGATGAAGCCACTGTGTGGCGAAACAATTGTTGCAGTGTCAATCAATAAACAGTGAAATCTTAACCAAGTGTGTTATTTACTAAAAGTGTTGTATATAAATATTTAATTTAATTTAGTAGAAATGGTGTTTTCTTTATACGTATCGTTAGTTTAGTTTAATTCATTTTTGTAAACGTTTTTTTTTTATTATATTACATGTTTATTTTTATTTTATATTTAGTAATTATAGTATTATAGTTATAGTAATATTGGTTATATCATATTTGTATTTTTTTTTTTCGTAATAACAATGGAAATATCAGAAAATAAATACTCAAATACTTAAATATTTGCATTAATTAGAGCAGAGCTTTCCAAACTGTTTTCTTCGCTGGTCACACAATTCTATTTAAGCGAGTGTTTCAAGACATAACAAATTTTATAACTATTTTTGAAAACTTTAATTAAAAATTGTTATAAAATCCAAAATGTGACATTTACGCTAAATTTTACTTATTATATCTTGAATTAATTTCTCATTTGGCAATAGAGAAATTAATTTAACATATAATCAGTAACATTTTAGGTAAATATCATATTTTCTAACGGTTTTTTGTTTTTTAAAACGGCTACATCACAGTTGGTACTTACTGTTTCAAAAATTACATTTTACTGCTGGTTTGCCAACCCCAAATTAGGGAATTTAGAAGCCAATCAAAATTCCAACTAATTTGAATAGAGTGCAATTACTTTGCTTTAAATAAAACGTTTATAACAATACAACGAAACACTCTTTCAAAAAATGGTCTATCTTGTTTTACACATTACACAGATTTCAAAATGTTTTCGCAAATTTATTTTCTTTTTTTAAAAGATGTACATAATTATCCAAACATTAACTTGTCACTCCATTCACTTTTTTTATTGGGTAAAAAAATGTTATGCAATTAACAATTTTATCTCCTGTAATTTTATTATGCTGAGAACGACGTATCAGGACCGTATAATGCAAAACTTCCGTAGCTAAATTAATTACTCTTCCGTTCTAAATTTGATATTCAAAAAGGTCAGGCCAAGCGAAATTAGTTATTGCCCCCAAAAACGTATTAATAAGATAAAACATTATGAGCTCACCTTAAATTTATCTCGCATTTTCTAAATACATATTTAGATGTTTAATTAATAAATAATAATAATAAAATAGTTAGTAGTTGCGACTGCTCGTCCACACAAAACTTACAATTTTTCAAATAATGTATGACACAATATTTGTCTTTCAAGTATAGGTAAATTTCTAAATCAGTGTTACCATCTCTACGGCAATATAATCTGAATGTACTTTGATAAACACAAATACAGTAACTTGTTATTATTTGTATTTATCGTACATGTACTTTATTTTAGGGTAAAATTATAAACCACATTGTATACCGAACGAGGTGATTTAATTTAATTTAATTTATTTACAGAATCTCCATTTTTCAATCTATATTTTCATTTACAAAGAATAGTAATACTAATAGTAAAAACATAACATAATTGGTGTGTTAAATTTAAACATGTTACTTCACGTAAATAGTTTTTAATACCTTATTTTTTTAGCAAATGTTTCTTATTCCTGTTAAACTTTGTTTCTAAGCCTCACTTATGTGTTCACTTTTTCTCAAAATCATGACAACGTCAACGTAATTTATAGTAGTAGCTCACTTTATCAAAGTAATTAATTTTTAAAATTCACATTTTTAAAACAATTTTAATAAAATAACTAAAAGAGCTACGACATAAAGTGAATACGCATTAAATGCTAATTTTTGATTATCTACAACTTTTCTTAACAAGATTTTTTTATATGATCAATATTACAGAAAAATAAAAAATGCTAAGATTAAACTACCACTGCGCGAAAAAAAACCTTTATGAAATTATAAAATATGACATTTACTCAAAATTTTACTGATTATATCTTAAATAATTTTCTGTTGTAATAAAAAGCTTAAGTTTATAGTATCATCTTAATAGCTCAATCGTTTTAGATTTTATCGTGGCGACAGAATTACAGAAGGACAGAATTACAAACGGACATTTTTCAAAAATGGTTTGATTCAACTCAGGAGACCCCAAAATGGATATATCCACTAAAATTTTTAATTCGAAAATATTCGCGAAAACAATACTTTCCCTTTGTTTTGCATATGGGGAAAACTAAAAAACAATTGAACAATTCTTCCAGACATAAAATTACAAAAGCTCCAGGTTTATACATTAATTCAAAATGTGTGTGTTTATTTTAATAAATACTAATAATAAATCTGTATTGTCCATCAGGAGACATATCCTAATAATAAGACAACATAGTCAAAAATACAGTAATACAAAAAATATGTGAATGTGTAATACAACTAAATACATTCATTATTGAATTTTAATTTCTTTTTAATCACAACTGTTCGAAACAGGCTTTTGTTCCGGGTAAACTTCCATCACAATTATGGCATTTATAGTCCATTTTCGCGTATAACCCGGTATTGTAATTTACTCATATAAATAAGAATTTTTTAATTTTTTCAAGATCAATTATTGTGTTTAAAACCACTTATTATTTATTGATCTAGGTATTATTATGTACTCCTAGCATTTTTGTTTAGTTTACTTTGTTAGTGTTAATTGCAATATCTATTTATTGTAACTTACATGTACAGTTGCGAGAAAAAAAACTAGTACAGCAAAATATTTGGCTATATGAACTGGACTCACTTTGATTTTTCAAATTGTCAATTGACAAATTTGCGGAAATTTCAAACAATATTTAATTAACGTAGACATGCCTCAACTGACTGAATCGCAAAAAGCGATAATAACGACCCGTTTAGAAACGGCGCAGTCAACAAAAACACGGTCTTGTTGGCCAAGAAAAAATTGTTGTCATCCTGTACATCACAAGTTTCTTTTACAAGAAAATATACGATATTTTAGAAGTGGCTAAAGCTCCCTGTTGTACTGGTTTTTTTCTCTCCCAAGAAACTGTACCTATGATCTGTTTTTTTTTTAAATGACTAATCAAATTTGACATTTTATGAATTTAGTGGTGTAATGCAGTTGTGCGTTTTTGGGTTAGGACAAGATTAATCACATGTTATGTTGTAAGTCAACTTTTAATTTGTAGGTTATGTGAAGGGAAATCTGACAATAATATGACAATTCAATTAACTCACAAATATTACGAATACAAATGTGTTTACCTATCACCGCCTCAAATTATTTGTATCTACTACCAATTTAATAAAGTGTCTCTGAGGATCAGGTAGGATAGGAGGATCAGGTAAGCCCATTTATATGTTCAAATTTTAAAAAAAGTTTGTAATATTTTAAGGATTTTCTCTTTTAAGTATACATGTTACGATTTTTCAATGTAAATTTTCAGACAATACTGATCTTATTAAAAACTATCAATCGAGTTTAGAAAAACCCCGTGAAAATTTGGGCTTTTCTAAACCCAAAATTTTACTTCCTGCGCCACGCGTATAAAACACTATAATATCAAATTTATGTATATTCGAACTTCACTTAAAATCTGTGTTTAATACGCGTGGCGCATGAAGTAAAATTTCGAGTTTAGAAAAGCCCAGAAAATTTGTCTCGTGTCGCTGCGCGACCCTCGACAAATTTTCACGGGGCTTTTCTAAACTCGAAATTTTACTTTATGCTAAGTCACAGCTAAAATAATTAAGAAAAAGTAATGTGATTTTATAAAAATAATAACATACTATGGAATTGATACAACAATTGCGGATGTCAAAATAGCACAAGATATTGCTGTTACTTAATTAACGACAAAAAACATAACGCAGGCATCGTGATAACTATGGTCTGCGTAATACCACATTATTAGGATAATGTTTTCTTGTAAGTGTATATCACTTTGAAAACATTTACTTTAATCAAGTGACTGCAAATCAGGCTTTTCTAAACTCGAAATTTTACTTCATGCGCCACGCGTATAAAACACTGATTTAAAGTGAGGTTCAAAATATACTGCTTAGTTCTGATCACATGTTCATTAATTTAACAAATGTTTATATGGAATATGTGAAAGTATACTTAAAAGAAAAAATCCCTGTATGCGTTGTAAAGTTGCAAGTAGTAGCGTTCTCTTTTTTGATAATCTCTGCATCGTGAAAATTTATTTCACAAATTATGATTTATTTGTCACGTTGATAATCATTTAACAACATCTCAAAATTTGATGTTTAAAATACCATACTGTTAAAACAGGACTGCAACTGTTCGCAGTAAATACATACCAAGTTTGGTCATATTAAATAAAAAAAACAGAGTTTACGTACTATCATTTTGTTGTTACACATTTTTTGTAATGCAGTAAAAAGGAGAAATCCGTAAATAAATAAATTTGTATTAAAATCAAATTAATTGTAAAGCTAATTAATTTGATTTTAATACAAATTTATTTATTTACGGATTTCTCTTTTTTACTGCATTACAAAAAATGTGTAACAACAAAATGATAGTACGTAAACTCTGTCTTTCTTAATATGACCAAATTTGGTATGTATTTACTGCAAACAGTTGCAGTCCTGTTTTAACAGTAGGGCATTTTAAACATAATTAACTGGAAATTCAGTGCATTTATTTTGTGCGTGAAGTGAATTTGATAAAACAAAGTATTACATAAAATACCCAAATTATTAAAGTATTGTATTTTCAATTCTTGATTGAATAAAATACTAGAGTATCTCCACAAATATGCATCGTGCAAAAAAATGTTTCGTACAAAAGTTTAATGGTTTCGAGAAGGCCATCCGATTCTATGAAATGTTCGTCACCGCCGGCCCCCGGGGGGGAAACTTTGAAATCTTAAATAGGAACCCCTATTATTATTAAAGATTCGGATTCTACACCAAAAATTATGCAGGTTATAAACAGATTTTTTTTTAAATTTTGATAGATGGCGTTGTAGTCGCAAAAATGAAAACGTTCCTCTCATATCTGAAAAAACGACCTTTACGGAGACCGTGAGTCCTTATATTAAAAAAAAAGTATGTAAAATTTACTTTCACAGTATTTTAACTCCTGATAGATGGCAGGAGAATCACCAATATTAGAGTTTTTTCAAAAATGACACATACAGTTCGATTTTTAATGCCACCAAAAAAATTCCCTATTTTTTTTACGATGTATATGCTTTTTTATTTTTTTAGGCCGACAGGATTTTTTTTAAACGACATAGTTGAAAATAATCATTTTGCCAATAGCGGAAATTTTATTGTACAAAAATAACTTCAATAAGTCATTGGAATATTATTATAATTTGCGGTCAGTATCTGTGTTGGCCACAGCAGATTTTTTAGGTTTACCGGAAACGTTTTTATTTTTGCGACTGCGGCGCCATCTATCACGAGTTCAAAAACATTTCTCAGATAAAACCTACAAAACGTTTGATGTAAAATCTGAATCGTCAATAAAAAATAGGGGTTTCTATTTAAGATTTAAAAGTTACCCCCCCTCCCCCGCCCCTGGGGGGGTGGTGGTAAAGAGAATTTCATGGGAACGGATGGCCCCCTCGAAACCAATAAACTTTTGTTCGGAACATTTTTTTTGTACGATGCATATTTGTCGAGATATTCCAGTGGATAAATTAAAATGGGTCACCGGATTGATATTAAAAGTACCTTGTCAGTTACACATGATAGTTTATTTTCAAAGAAATCAACTTCTGCTAGAATGGACTGTTCTAAAAGAAATATAGAGCGGATTTTTCTTTTAAGTATATACATTAGGATGAATACGCTGTAAATTAGCGTATTTATCGCGATATGTATACTTAAAGGAAAAATCCCCTGTATATTTCTTTTAGAACAATATGTTTCAGTAAATATTCAAAATTTAATGCAACCATAAAGTCTAGACACAATGTCTATGTGCATGCATGGAAATGCGGACGTTTTTACGAGAAATTGTAAAATGTCGGTGTATTTTCGTGAAAATATGGTCAGCGAGATAAAATTTTGTTACCGCCGCCTGAGAGGCTGTTGAAACCAGACCGCCGTAAATCCCCCTGAAGCACCTGGAAGAGCTGAAACTCCCCTTTCATTTAGGTACACGTTCCATTTATATATATACTTTAATTACTCTTTGCCAAGACACAGACTTTTATTGTAATTGCAAGAAACACGTAGCTACATATAACACGAGTTATGTTTATTATAAGAAATAAACATTATTAACGAGTTTTTATTAGAAACAAAAATACTATAAAACCAAATCTGCATTTCTAACAGAAAATTCATGATTTACCTGTTTTACAATATTGTTTATCTACTCCTATTATAAAATTTCTTACTTATGGATCCATCACTGATTAGTAAATGTAATGCGATTTTTTATTATGTGGTAGTTGCCATAGGAACCAACTCAGTTCAAGAGTTACGAAATACCTATTCAAACTGTAGAACGGAATTGGTTTCTATGGCAACGTCCAAATAATAAAAACAATCTTAGCTGAGTGCTACTTAAAATATACTCAATGACATTAGAAGCGTAACACCCAGAAGGAGTTATTATTTTAACTTGATTTTTTGCCAGTATGGTAGTCTTACATCAAGAATAAAATGATTACATTTTCAAGAAATTTTATTAAAAAACTATCTAAAAAAAATTAATAATGTGTTTGGCGACCCCTTTGCTGTATACACTCCTGTAGACGTCTGGGCATCGACAAATGAGATGGTCGATGTCGTCTTGAGGCATCTCGTTCCAAGCAACTTGAATTTCATCGATCAACTGTGCTAGAGTCTGTGGAGGATGGTGCAAAGAGAATATTCTTCTTCCCGTGATATCCCACACATGTTCAATGGGATTTAAATCCGGCGAACGAGGCGGCCACGCCAAAACATTAACACCAGCTTCATTAAGAAAGTTCATAGTTCGACGAGCAATATGGGGACGTGCGTTATCTTGTTGAAAAAGTACGTCTGGGCGGCCATCTAAATAAGGCAACAAAGTCGGTCGTATGACGTCTTCAACATAACGC
The DNA here is from genome assembly GCA_932526585.2 of Philonthus cognatus. Lineage (NCBI taxonomy): Eukaryota > Metazoa > Arthropoda > Insecta > Coleoptera > Staphylinidae > Philonthus > Philonthus cognatus. Next base: position 76,839,192 of record OW052241.1, read on the forward strand.
GCAGCTGTCATACTGCCTCGAATGAATACAAGAGGTGATCGACTACCATAAGCAATAGCCCCCCAAACCATTACACCAGCAGTCCTGTGTACATGCCTCTCAATAGCAAACCTAAGATCAGGTCGTTCTCCACGGTAGCGTCGTACCCTTCTACGGCCATCATGCGTGCCTAGACAAAATCGTGATTCATCGCTGAATACGACATCGTGCCATTCTGCCTCCCAATGCTGCCGTTCTCTGCACCAGTCCAACCTTTGGCGACAGTGTCTCGCTGTTAAAGGAAGCACTAATCTTGGACGGTGCGAAAGAAGCCCAAAGGATTGAATGCGGCGATATAAGGTTCGCATACTAACGGGCCTACCTTCTTCTCCAATCCATTGATCACCGATTTGACGCGTAGTAGCGAAACGGTCTCGCAGGGCTATTTGTCTTAAGCGCCGATCTTGACGTTCTGTGGTACGCCTTGGTTGACCAATTGGTCTTCTTCTTGCTCCTCTACCTTCTTCTGTCCATACCTGATACACACGTATTACAGTTGCTGCAGTGGAATCAATACGGCGGGCAATTTCGCGATAGGACATACCGACATCTCGATAAGCAACAACTCGACCCCGGTCAAAATCGCTCAAATGGTGATATTGTGGACGTCTTCGGACTCGAGGCATTTTATTTAAGCTTAGCACACTCAACGGAAACACGAAAACTAAAAACATCTGTACTAATCAGCTCATATAAATAGTTTTATCAAAAAAGAAAAAGTGAAATATTTTTTTTTCACAATAAATATAAAAGGCACAAGGTTGAAATTGTTATCAATGTATGCTTTAAATATAGTCACTATGTTGCTAAAATATGAATTCAAAAAAATCATTCCTTCTTGGTGTTACGCTTCTAATGTCATTGAGTATACGTGAATCTGACAAAACGTCAGAAAATTAAATTTGTATACGCTCGGCAAAACCGAATGGTGTCCTTGGATTGCCAATTTCGATGTAAGTCAGTGCCCGCGACACGTGAAGATCGTCAAGAGTGCCGATTAAAGAAGTTAAGTATTTTTAGAAGAGTGCTGTTGTGCAGTTTAGTGTGTGAGAACGGAGCAATAGTGCAAGGGGGATACAGACTCGAAGAAATTTCGTGCAGAATTGTGCGTTTAGAGTTTAAATGGCGAAAAGTAGTGCCAATTTTTATAATAAATTAAACTGATTTTTTTAAATATATGTGTACAGTCGTAGAAAAAGTATAGTGTACGATTTGCATGGAATCGCCATTTCCCACTTGTATGAATTGCTGCACTCCCCTGCAACTCGTGCAACAAATTTCATACTCGTCGGAAATGGTATGATTCCATGCCTATTGCACAATATACTATATTATACCGGGTGTTGACTTGGCGGACGCAACATAGGAAATCGCATGTTAATTTTAAAGTGTTTAAATATTGGCTTCCCTATTTATTTTAGAGACAAAATGTATTTTACTTTTTTGTAGAGAGAAAAATTCTAAATTTATGAATGTTCACACTCAACACTTTACATTTCTCTAAGTTAAAATAATTAAGAAAAAGTAATGTGATTTTATAAAAATAATGACATACCATGGAATTGATACAACAATTGCGGATATTCTCTGTTTTTATTTTAAGTTCAATTTAAAGCTATAAACAAATGTTTTCCACTCCCAGACTAAGCATGAAGTAAAATTTTGAGCTTAGAAAAGCCCCGTGAAAATTTGGGCTTTTCTAAACTCGAAATTTTACTTCATGCGCCACGCGTATAAAACACTATAATATCAAATTTATGTATATTCGAACTTCACTTAAAATCTGTGTTTAATACGCGTGGCGCATGAAGTAAAATTTCGAGTTTAGAAAAGCCCAAAAAATTTGTCCTATGTCGCTGCGCGACTCTCGACAAATTTTCACGGGGCTTTTCTAAACTCGAAATTTTACTTCATGCTTAGTCAGGGAGTGGAAAACACTCGTTTTAAGCTTCAAATTGAACTCTTTTAAAAATCAAAGAATGTCAGAAAATTCACAGCTAAAATAATTAAGATAAAGTAATGTGATTTTATAAAAATAATGACATACCATGGAATTGATACAACAATTGCGGATGTCAAAATAGCACAAGATATTGCTGTTACTTAATTAACGACAAAAAACATAACGCAGGCATCGTGAAAACTGTGGTCTGCGTAATACCACTTTATTAGGATAATGTTTTCTTGCAAGTGTAAATCATTTTGAAAACATTTACTTTAATCAAGTGACTGCGATATCTTTTGCCATTTTGACATCCGCAATTGTTGTTTCAATTCCATGGCATGTCTATATTTTTATAAAATCACATTACTTTTTCTTAATTATTTTAACTTGGAGAAACGTAAAGTAATAAAGGTTAACACAAATGAATTCAGAATTTTTCTCTCTACAAAAAAGATAAATGCATTTTCTTTCTAAAATAAATAGAGGAGCCAAAATTTGAACATTTCAAAATTTACATATTTACACATTTCCAATGTTGCGTCCGCCATGTCAACACCCGGTATAGTCTGCGTTTGTATTAAAATATGGTATTATTGCTTACATACCGCTGTCAGAGTCATTATATAGGCAACTTAATATATATTGATTGGCACAGTATATGGAACTTTATGGGAATGACAGAAAGTTATATTAAGTGTTGATTTTAGAGTGCATATAAAATTTGGTAGTGGCCCTTTGACCTTATTTAATCTGCTTAATTTATAACTTGTATAACATGTAATGCTCGCTCATGCGTATAATACAATCGCCCAACAAAAAGGTACACATTCTCTAAATGAATATATCCAAACAGTAATATTGATCTCCGATAGACCCTTGAAATTAGCATGTGTAGTGCCGACCTTGTGCTATTGCAATGCATAATTGGAATGTTTAATTGATTAAATCCATCATCACATCAACATTGTGTCAATAATTTTCATTTTCTGTTTTCAAATATTGTAGATAATATTACAAGTAATTACAGTGTAATCAGTTTGTTTTAAGGCTATTAAACAAACCTATTTTGTCTAAAAAATCTGTAACTAATAATGTAACAGTTTTATTGTACTCTCCTCTGTCAACATAAAACATTATGTAAATAGGATTCTAGCAGTTTTAGTGTTATATGCTATCTTAATATTTTTCTTGAATCCTTCAGAAGTATACTTTTAATTGTTGTTGTTGTTTCTTTATTAAACGGAATCTCCTTTTACAAAAAATAAACAAATCTAACTTATAATAGTAAATATTTAAATAAATAATATTGCTGCAAATACAAAAAATAAAAATATTAAAATTAAAAAGAATATACTAAAAATAAATACACATATGTATATATATACATACATATATATACACACATACATACATATATACACACATACATGCATACACACATACATGCATACACACACCTACACACACCAATATCCCTATTAATTAAATCACGCAAAATACATAACCGAATAATTATACTAATATATATATATTTTTTTTTATCAAATCATATACAAATGGTTACATCAAGATGATTCAACCGTCTCCTAAATTGTTCAATCGGTTCATTAAAAATATTCAAATTATAATTCGCAGAAATTACATTTAGATTTCTCATAATTCTTGTTATTGGGTTATTTAAACCATAATTCGTATTATGAAATGGTAGTCTGAACAAATCTTTGAATCTCGTATTTCTTGATACATTAAATTGAAATGAATATAACAGATAGTTACAATCAATAAGCCCATTAATAAGTCTGAAACCAAAATTTACGTCAATTACTATTCGCCTAGTTTTTAATGGTTTTAAATTCAGAAGAGTTAACATATTCGAATGGCTAAAGTCAATTCTACGGTAACCCAATTTAAAATTAACAATTCTCAAAAATTTACTCTGTACCATTTCAATTTTGTACGACCATTTTTCATATGTAGGATTCCAAATAATAGAGCCGTATTCAAGTTTAGATCTAACTAAAGATATGTACAACAACCTACTAGTATTTGCATTAAATAAGGATGAGAATCTTTTAATCAGACCAAGAGTTTTGAGAGAGTTAGATACAAGGTTGTTGATATGCGGAATAAATGTCAATCTATTATCAAATATTATACCAAGATCTTTAATATTTTCAGTAGTACTTAGTATTTGATTATTTAAATGATACATAAACGGTATTGATATTGAACGGAAAAATGATATGGTAGTACATTTAGAGATATTTAAATGTAACTTATTGGAAGTACACCAATGTGAGAGACGAGTTAAATCATCTTGTAGCATAATACAATCATCAACATTTTTAATAATATAAAATAGTTTTAAGTCGTCTGCGAATAGTAGATAATTTGAGTACCGAAAAGATATCCCAATGTCGATAATAAAAAGTAGAAACAAAATTGGAGCGCAATGGGACCCTTGAGGTACCCCAGATGTTACATTGATTGCTGTTGACAGATAGTTATGAATCTTAACATATTGAAAGCGCGATGTAAGAAAACTTTGAAGCCAGTTAATTACAAGATTTCCGAAGCCTAGTTTTTTGAGTTTGTTCAACAGTAGAACATGGTTAACACGATCAAACGCTTTCGAGAAATCGGTATAAATAGCATCAACTTGATAACCGTTCTCGAAAGCGTTTAATAAAAATGTTTGATAGCACAATAAATTGCTGATCGTTGATCGATTTTCCATTAACCCATGTTGTTCCTCACATATGACATGTTTGCAAGCCCACATCAATTGCTTAGAAACAATACTATCTAGCAGTTTAGGAATTGTAGATTGTATTGTAATCCCCGGTAGTTTTTTATATCAACTCTATCTCCATTTTTGTATAATGGATTAATATATGAGTGTTTCCATAAATCTGGAAACACGCAATATTTTAGCGAACGCTCGAAGAGCATATGAACAGGTTTTGTTAAAGCATAAACACATCGGCTATACATTTAAGGCTATTAAACAAACCTATTTTGTCTGAAAAATCTGTAACTAATATTGTAACAGTTTTATTGTACTCTCCTCTGTCAACATAAAATATTATGTAAATAGAATTCTAGCAGTTTTAGTGTTATATGCTATCTTAATATTTTTCTTAAATCCTTCAGAAGTATACTAAGTTCTTTTTCTGTTTGATCATCATTGCGGTATAACATTGTCAGAATAAAGGTCTCTTATCTCTAGAAAGAAAACAATGGCAATACTCGTACATCTACATATATTGCATAATCATGAGTGCAATTTACTTGAGGAATAGATGGGAAAACTCGTTTTCAAATAATTATGATTATACACAGACCTAAATAGACAGATTCAAAAATAGTTTCTTATGACAACCGACATATTGCCCTGAATCGAGCCACATTGATGAGGACCAGGGCAGGTATTCTCGAAATTTGTCGTACGATTCGTTCGTATGAAATCTGTCATTAAGATAGGGATTTAACATGTGAATTTGACAGTTGGCGGGCCACCGATCGTTCGATCAACTTCAGGAACGGCCCAGGGATTTTAAAACGCGTACGTGATATATCCTCACGGTCTTAAACTCAAATTATATTTTGTATTTTATCTCTTTCTTGAGTGTAATTCGCTGTTATGCTGTAGATGGCGACACTCGTGTTCAAATGATTACGATTACACATAGTCAGATACAAAAGATGTTCGAAAAGCCATTCGTACAGGATCACACCACATTAATGAGGGCCTGGAATTCAGAAGCGCGTCGTTGGGTTATCCGTGTTTTTATCAGAGCTGGGATGAATCCTCAAAAACAGGATTCGAATCACGAATCCGAATCACCTAATATGATTCGAATCACGAATACTCGAATAAAGGATTCGTAAGTGAAAAATATGATTCGAATCAAAGATTCGAATCCTCATTTTTGAATCACGGATACAAATCCTTTAAAAATGAATTTGAATCTATTATTTGCAACCAGTAATATTTTATTCCATCAGTTTCTATTAACAAAAATGTTCATCCATCGACTAAATATCTGGTTAAATAATGATTTTGATTAATAATGATATATGTGTTATTGAACTTCATTTTAAATCTGTGTTTTGTACGCGTGGCGCATGAAGTAAAATTTCTAGTTTAGAAAAGCCCCGTGAAAATTTGTCTCGGGTCGCTACGCGACCCTCGACAAATTTTCTACGCTTTCTACGCTTTTCTAAACTCGAAATTTTACTGTATGCTTAGTCTGGGAGTGGACAACACTCGTTCTTAGAAGTTTCAAATTAAAGGATCACTCTAGATTACTAAGTTTATTACCATTTTACAAAGGCTACAGCTCGAAGGACCAATCATGGTCTTCGGAGACCGAAGGACTACAGGGAATCGAAGTTTCTTTACAAGAAAACAACGAATATTTAAAGGTTTACAGCATGGATAGGAAAGAAAACATCCAATTCTGAAAAAATATCGCAGTTGGGTTGGTTTTTAGTGCGTTTTTAAATTCACTTTAAATCAGTGTTTTATACACGTGGCGCATGAAGTAAAATTTCGAGTTTAGAAAAGCCCCGTGAAAATTTGTCTCGGGTCGCTGCGCGACCCACGACAAATTTTCTACGCGGGGCTTTTCTAAACTCGAAATTTTACTTCATGCTTAGTCTGGGAGTGGACCGTCAAGATTTTATACATGTCGAAATTTTCGATATTTCTAGATTTTTGTCGATGTATTTACAGTTTGTTATTGTATTAAATGCAACTTTAATATTAGATAAATACGGTTTTTTTTAGGAATAGAATATTCACCCATTAAGAGCTGAGCAAATTATAAAGTTAACTCTAAAAATTAATTTTAGGTAAAATTTTGCATCTTTTTTTATGATTTCAATGAATGATTTATTATATTACATACGTCGATTTTTTAAAAGAGTTAAATTTAAAGTTCAAACCAGTGTTGTTTACTCCCAGACTAAGCATGAAGTAAAATTTCGAGTTTAGAAAAGCCCCGCTTAGAAAATTTGTCGAGGGTCGCGCAGCGACCCGAGACAAATTTTCGCGGGGCTTTTCTAAACTCGAAATTTTACTTCATGCGCCACGCGTATAAAACACTGATTTAAAGTGAAGTTAAATATGCACTAAACACCAACCCAACTTCGATATTTTTTCAAAATTAGATGTTTTCTTTCCTATCCATGCTGTAAACCTTCAGATATTCGTTGTTTTCTTGTAAAAAAACTTCGATTCCCTGTAGTCCTTCGGTCTCCGAAGACCATGATTGGTCCTTCGAGCTGTAGCCTTTATAAAATGGTAATAAACTTAGTAATCTAGAGTGATCCTTCAAGTTGAAACTTCTAAGAACGAGTGTTGTCCACTCCCAGACTAAGCATGAAGTTAAATTTCGAGTTTAGAAAAGCCCCGCGTAGAAAATTTGTTTCGGGTCGCGCAGCGACCCGAGACAAATTTTCACGGGGCTTTTCTAAACTCGAAATTTTACTTCATGCGCCACGTGTATAAAACACTGATTTCAAGTGAAGTTAAAAATATACTATTAAGGTTGAAAATTTTTCATGGTTAAGTAACCAAATATGCATTCACAAATATTTGAATTATTCGAAAATTTAAATATTTATATTCAAATATGAATAATTTATTGATTTAATTATTCATATTAGAATATGTAACTATTTGAATTAATCGAATTCGAATCCCAGCCTTAATAGCGATGATTCGAATTATTTGGGAGGATTTGAATCCGTGTATGAGGATTCGAATCCTTTTATAAGGATTCGATTCCTTTTATAAAGATTCGAATCCTTTTATAAGAATTCGAATCCTTTTATAAGGATTCGAATCCTTTTATAAGAATTCGAATCCTTTTATAAGGATTCGAATCATCTACGTCTGGATTCTGGACTAAAGTATTCGAATACCTCTTTTAAATCCTCTAAAAGGATTCGAATCCTGGAATCGAATCCTGAATGATTCGAATCCTGCCCAGCTCTGGTTTTTATTACCAAGTATTTATTTTTGTAATTTTACATCATCTTTAATACATTTATACAGAGGAACTGACTTCCTATTAGGCCCACTAGACTCGGGCCTAGGGCACTATGAATAGAGGGTGGCAAATTGCACTTTCGAGTACGAACAAAATTATTATTAAAAACATTAAAAGTGTGATTCTACAATAAATATGTCTTACAATGACTAAATGTAACACTCATTGAAACTACTACTACTACTACCCCGACGGGCATTTTATTATACAAGTGTTTCGTATTAGCTCGGGAAGTAGTGGAAAAGATTGCGTAAAGAATCGCACTTTTAATGTTTGAAAGTATTCTACAACCAAGTATTGGCTGTTCCATTTATACATAGGTTTACAATTATTATTATTTAATTTCAAAGGATTTGTACAATTTGTACAACCGAATAATGTCACGTTATAAAAGATGAAATATCTGTTTTTGAACTTCACAATAAATCAATTTATACAAGCTTTCAGGCTTTTCTAAACTCGAAATTTTACTCCATGCTTAATCAAGGAGTGAAACCCTACTCGTTAACATTATGTTTAAATCAAAACATATTAACCAGGGTTGTTGTGTTTAAAACACTTTGTTTTAAAACAGTGTTTTAAACATGTTTAAAACAGTCGGGTTTTAAACGGTTTTGTTTTAAACATGTTTTAAATCTTAAATTTGTTTAAAACATGTTTTAATCGTTAAATTTGTCTAAAACGTTTTTTTTTTATTATCATAATTTGATAAATTATATTTTATGCTACTTCATTAAGATTGTTTGTTTAAGTTTTTAAATTTTAGCTAAATTGTTGAAGATATATCAAATTACATTATTAAACATAACATTTTCTTACAATAAAATATCACAACTGTGTGCATAAATGTGATTTATAAATACAGGGATTTTTTCTTTAAGGTATACATATGCATACACTGTAAACTGTACGACATTCATTGTTTTTTTTTTAAGATTTCAATTTGAATCTTTAAACGAGGGTTGTCCACTCACAGACAAAGCATAAAGTAAAATTTCGAGTTTAGAAAAGCCTGAAAATTTTGATTGGCCGCGTAGCGAAGCGGAGCTGCTAATCCAAATTAAGCTTTTCTAAACTCGAAATTTTACTTCATGCGCCACACGTATAAAACACTAAAATATCGCAAAGTTTAAAATATACTGCTTTGGCAATCTAATATGTAGATGTGAATAAAACGTGAGTCAAATTCTACGCTAAACAAATTGTTTAAAACAGTGATTATAGGCAACCCAATAACTCTGACGTATATTAGGTTGCCTATAATAGTTGTTGTATATGTGTGTTTTTTGAACTTCACTGTAAATCAGGGTTTTTAAGCGTGGCGCATGAAGTAATTTGGATTGGCCGCTCCGCTTCGCTACGCGGCCAATCCAAATTCTTAGGCTTTTCTAAACTCGAAATTTTACTTTATGCTTAGTCTGTAGAAAAAAATACATTTGCTAAAAGCCTCAAATTAACCGCTTTAAAACAAATTAATAAAAAACGCTGTAGTTATCGGGATATGATATGATATATGATATGATATGTTAAACGCTGTTTTAATGAAAAAAACACGTATTGTTGAAAAAAAAATGTTTTAGTTAAAATTAAAAAAAAAAACGTTTTTTAACAACCCTGATATTAACATATTAAGTTCTATTTGTTTAACTGCAATAGTTTTCAAGTAAAAAATTAAAACGAAATTTTTAAAACATCAATACTTTGGTGATATCTCGAAAACAAAAGATGTTTCAAATTTGTTTTCGGATTATTGGTGGGTCGTAAAATACGCAACTTTGCCCCAATTTAACCGACTCTCTATCTCTTCAAATAACTGAGATCCCCATACAATCTCTTCAAATACAGAAACCTTGTATAATCTAGCTATAGTAAATACAGAGAGTTTTATGTAACACCGAACATGCAAAATGTACTCAATGTTAAAATTCCTTTGTTCGATGTGTACTGGGTTGCATCAAAGCATTGAGTGCGATGTGATTGGCTACGATTTCTAATTGTAATATAGTCAACCCAATTTACACCTTCAAAAATGGTGATGTGTCCATCATAGTACTTTTCCCCGTAAATTGCGTATTAAATCACTTTTAAAATATTTGTAGCATTATTATTTTCAAAATGTCTTCAACTTTTTGATAACTACAACTTTTATTTGAAACATTTTTCAATTGGATCAACACATACTGACACAAACCAATGACTAGATAAAAAACACTATTCATTGAATATCTCAAAAACTAAGAGTGCTATGACAAAAAGTGAAGATACAAAAAATCTTTAATATCTTATTACCTACAACTATTATTTGAAACATTTTCCAATTGTATCAACACACACACACTGACACAAATCAATGACTAGATAAAGAACACTATATATTTATTTTTTTTTTTTGGCTGTTGCCTGGCCTTGGGAACTTGCCCATTAGCCATCATCAATCTATATATTTTTGTATCAATTAATTTTATTACAATTTACAATTTGTAGTATTTAACTATTCATTCGGACAATCACACGCATTCATACTACACCCAGGGTCACGACGAGATATTATTTTTTAAATAAAGTCTCCCCGTGCACGGGAATCGAACCCGTATTTGTGGCTCGCCGAGCGATACAGCCCGGCGACGTTACCGCTCGGCCACCACCTGCCCACACTATTTATTAAATATCTCAAAAACTAAGAGTGCTATGACAAAAAGTGAGTCGACAAAAAATCTTTAGTTTTTCATTTCCTACAACTTTTATTTGAAACATTTTTCAATTGTATCGACACATACACTGTCACACACCAATAACTAGATAAAACACACAACTTTTGAAATATCTCAAAAACTAAGAGTGCTATGACAAAAAGTAAGTGAACAATACATCTTCATTTTGTTATTATCTACAACTTCTATTTGAAAGAATTTTTTGTTTGATGAACATTTATTGAAAAAATCTGAAAAAATCTGAAAAAAAAAAGAGTATCGGTTTTCCGATTTTCACCAAAAGCTTTTCAGTTCTTCCGATTGTAATAAAAATCTTAAGTTTCAAGTTTCATCTCGATATCTTTAGCGGTTTTTGCGGTACAGCGCACACAGACACACACAGACACACAGACAGACACACAGGCAGACAGACAGACAGACAGACAGACAGACAGACATTTTTCAAAAATGGTCTTATTCGACTCAGGGGACCTCAAAACGGATATTTCCGCTAAAATTTTTGATTCGAAAATGTTCACGAAAACAATACTTTCACTTTGTATTACATACGGGGAAAGTAAAAATAAATGTACCCTGCCAGTTATCCCAAGCAAATGATATTTGCTGTTCTAGCACTTGAAACAGACGTAGACGAAGAACGGAGAGTTGAACATATCAGTAATATTTACAAACAAGGAAAATATTTATCTAGTAAACTTATACTATGGAGACAACAGTTCAACAAATTCCTATGAACTTACTGTAAAATTTTCTGATTAACTAATACCATTTAGTTCAACCATTTCGAACCTTATAAAACATATTGTTTGGATAAATTTCATGAGCGAGGAGTTAGAAGTCCGTCGATATTATTGGAAGAGATAAAATTAAACTATTGCAAAATCATTTAATATTTAAGAAATTGTCTGTACATAAAAGTTCTACAAGAATTTAAGTTTAGGTCCTACAAATTCCAACGTTATTAGTTGCCGTATGATAAAATTAAGCGATAAAATGTTGGTAAAATTATATTTAATATCTTAAATTAAACAACGAAATGTTGCGAAAAATTGTGTTTACTGATGAAGCGTTTATATCTTCTTACCTTCTTTAATGAGTATTTTACTGATTAAAAATATAACAAAAGTTGATAAACATTCAGTTGAACTGAAATATTCAAAATACAACATATTGTGGTTGATATAATAACTGACAAATTTAATTTATTTTTGACAGCAAGAGTGTACATTGGGTTGACTATATTACCATTAGATATCGTAGTCAATCACATCGTACTCAATGCTTTGATGCGTCCCAGTACACATCGAACATAGGAAAATTTACATTGAGTACATTCTAGCATGTTCGGTGTTACATAAAACTCTATGTATGTTGCACATTGCATTGGATAATATCATTCGCACTGATTGAGGATCGACATTTTCGAAGTCCGTGCTCGAATTATTTCCTGTACTTACTTAAAATATCTTCAATTTGGTTCTCATTAATCACTTGATGAAACATGTTTACAATATTGATAATTAAATAAAAGTCACTTGGTTTGTTTCACTACTATTTTTTATTCTCTCCGACTAGTTTCGACTTATCGTCGAATACTCCTTGAGAATGACGATAAGTCGAAACTAGTCGGAGAGAATAAAAAATAGTAGTGACACAAACCAAGTGACTTTTATTTAATTATCAATATACTTAAAATGTTTTAGAATCTTAAATTTATTAAACTGATAGTGTCCAATATATCATTAGGTAACTGATTTATAAAGTAGAATTTTCGCACGCGATTTGGGAGTGCTTATCAAGATAATATGTATTAGTGATTTACGCACTTGTGTATAAAAGTATCGCGTCACGCTTACTAATATATGCAACATTTTTTGATGGGGTGACACATAAAAGTTCTTACATTCTAGATCTAATTCACATTACAACAATAATGTCCAAAATTCGTGTGCAAGGAAAGGGTTAAAAATTATAGAATAGACTCAATAAAATTTATAGAATAGACTCAAATAAATATATTATTTCAAATTGTTAATCTCGTTTGGAAATAAATTATGAAAACGAACGATATTGCACTTTATGTACACCTATATTTATTTATTTATCAGTTATTTTACAGTTATTAAGCGCGGAATGCAATTATGGGAAATGCAGCCAATAAAATTATGATTGCATTGATAAACTTTACGACGATACTAGCCATGGCTTTTATACGCTTCATAGATTTCGGAATCGCATGTATTTTTTGCAAGCGTGATGGATTGTTCACAATGATTTATTGTAATGAGGTGATAAAATCGTTATGCTAAAATGAAAATAACTCTAGCAAATTTAAGAATATACATAAAATGACATTATTTCATTCAAATATCGAGCGTAGAAATGCCTGTTTTTTTGTGATTTGCCGGCACGAAGCAAAACGTAACTCGCCGGCAAAATCAAATTTTCAAGCTTTACTAAACTATATATTCAGATCACCAAAAGTGATTCTGTTGTTTATGCAATTGTCTATACCTAAATGTGGATTAGTAAAAATGGCAACCAAAGATTCATAAAAGGAGCAATCTGTGTATTAAGTTCCCTATAAATAGACTAGATCAGCAATGTATGCAACTGAACTAGAAAAACTGATTTTTAAATTATAAATCACACGGTAGAATTCAAAGTCACGAAAAAACGACACTTTTTGCATACGTCCTAGATTTGATTAAAGAATTTTTTTTCATCTCATCATTTTTAGTATCATTATTTTTTTAGTAACAGTTTTAAGAACAATTGATTTTCACATATTTGCCCTTTTTATATTTTAAAGTATATTTTTAACGACCCATGACACATTTCAGTGGAGCCAACCTTACGGTTTTACACATCGGAGCGAAATCGGCTTAGACCCACGTCCGCTACAAAGCGGCTTTGGAAAAGGTCAGATTCTAGGTTGAATGGACATACAGATTGTACACTCAAAACCGAACGAAATAAGTCTCTTGGTTAATTTAATGCCCACAGATGGTCCTTGATTGAGATCCGTGCGGAAAATCAAAGCGAATTTTGCAAATTCAACCGATAAATATCCGCAGAACAGGAAATTGCGATCGTAAAACTCTTTCTTATGGAGCGAATTGGAAGCGTACTTTTAATTTATGCAAATGGAGTAATAATGTAAGTTACCGCTACATGCAAATAGGTGACGTTGGGGTTTTAGAATGTTGGAAGTTTTGTAGTTTATAGTGGAGGTGTTTGATAGGGAACCATCAAACCTATTTTTTTTGGACAAGTTTGTTATGTTTGCTCATAATTTTATTTCAAATATTAAGATGTATAAAAATAATAGAAATTAATATTTTAACCGTTTTACATGTGCTATAAATATTTTTGTAATTTTTACCCGGGCCACTCAGGGTTGTATTTAGATTTTATCATAATTTATTGATAATTTCATTATTGCAATAATTTTTATTTGAATTAACAGGAACGTTTTCTAATGGTTGTTAAAGAATTTTAATAATAAATTTATGAAAATCTTGAAAAATAAACAACAACAAGAATCTTGAATACATGACAAAAAATATCAATATTGTCAAACATTAAATTTACGTTTTATGTTGTTATAATGTTAATTATATAAAACGTTATAGATTGAGCAAACAGACAGTTAATGGTGATTTGAGAATTATTTAAAGTAAATATAATAAAAGATCATAAACATTGACAAAATTTACAGAACTCGTTTCAAATGTACAAGTTCGTGAAAGGTATGAAGATTGTCTTAATTTATAATCAGAATATTGCAAAAACCAAAAAAGAATTGCCAAGGCTAAAAAAATAGTAAAAATTAACCATACATTAATTGATAAAATTAACTAGATATGATAAAAGTCTTTAAAATTGACACATTCGATTAAACGAAGTTAAAAAACGCCAACATTGCAAATTTAATAACAAAAAAAAGTCGTGAAAATTTACAAATATTATTATAAAATTTGTGGATATCCAATACTTTATATTTATGAAATCGTCGAAATAAAAAGTCCTCACAAAAACGTTGCAAATCAACAAAATTTGTTAAAAATTTCAACACAAAATTATAACTATCATGTGTCTTTATTTCTGTCATTTTTCATAATCACAAACAATAAAATTAAAAACAAAAAACAAACTTCTCAAAAACTGACCAAAGTCTTGAACTTCAAATAATAATTTATGCATTTTTTTATTACTAAAATATCATAAAAATTAACAAAAATCTGCAAAATTAACACAAATTGTCAAAAAAAAAAACGTAAATATTTACCAAATCAACCAAAAACATTGACAATTTCAATAAGAATATCGACAAAAATTAAAAAGCTAGATAATAATGCAATAAAATGACCTTTATGCAACAATAACAAAAATCTTAAAATTCACTAAAATAATTTTAAAAAAATGTAAAAATTATGAAAACTAAAAACATAAAAATCCAAGTTGAAAAATCCGTCTAAGGTGTTCAATACAACTTAAATCAAATTGCTTGTAAGAATTTATAAATAGTATTATTAGCTAATTCTTTGAATATCTATGAAAATGCCAATTGCTTTCGCATGAAACGTCAAAATTAGTGTAAAATGAAAGGTAGTTTGATTTTTAAGATTATGAGCATTAAAATCTTTTGTCATGGTGTTTAATTTGATTTCTACACGAGTGTTTTCCAATCTTTGATTAAGCACGAAGTAATTATTTCCAGAAAAGTCTTCTCTAAACTCGAAATTTGTACTTCATGCGCCAGGCGCATAATACACTGGTTCACTGTAAAGTTCAAAATATACAGCTATTTGAAATAAAACAACGCAGTTGGGAGGGTTTCACTTTTATTGTTGAACACTGCAACATGTTTCACCACACAGTGGCTTCATCAGGCAGATGAAATAATGATTTTTACAAAGTGCAGGTAAAAGCTTATATACTAATGCAATTAAATTAATAGAAGGGGGGGGGGTAATCAGGTAATTAGGCTGAAACTAATACAAACAATTTTGAGCGACTAAATATTGATTAGGGGTGAATTATTTACTTCTATTTGGTGATTTAATAGAATACCTTTTTTGTTATATTTATTAATTTCTAATTCTTCTAATAAGTTTAATTTACGACTTTTGTTACATTCGTGCAAAATTTTGAATTTAGGGTTAAAGTTATGTTGGTATTCGATTAAATGATTGGCGTAGGTTGAGGAGGTTTTCTTAAATTGAAAGCATTTTTGATGTTCTGAAATGCGATCTGGGAAGCTACGTCCAGTTTGTCCGAAAGCCGTTGTTATTAGCTATTATGAGAATTCTGTTGAGCTCATTATTAAAATTATTAATTGATAGGGGGATAGTGGTTAGCCTATGCAACATGGAATGGTAAGCTGCTAGTTTATATTGCATAGGATGGAATGATGTGCTATGGATCGTAGTATCTGTATGGTTCGGCTTGTGAAAAAATATTGAATTCATGTTTTTGACCTGGATGTGAAATTGTTAAGTCTAAAAAATTAATAGATTTATTAGTTTCGATCTCCCTAGTGAATGAAATATCCTTGTGAATTGAATTAATGAAATTTAAAAGTTGATCTGTCTCTCCGTTCCTGTGAAACAGGTGAGAATGTCATCAACATATCTAAACCAGTATAGGCATTTATTAAACAATGGGTGTTTACTAATTATTTCTTCTAATGAATTCATGAAAATTTCGGCAAGTAACGGACTGAGGGGATTACCCATCGCTAATCCTTTGTTTTGGATGAAGAAGTTGTTATTGAATTGAAAGTAATTTTGTCGTAAACATTCATTAAGGAGATCAAGAATCTCAGACCTAACAATCGGATTAGTACCCCGGGCGGTCAGCAATCCCTCAACCAGGTTTACCACCTCTTGAGGCGGCACACTAGGGAAGAGATTACTAACATCAAAGGACACCAACCGGCTTTTCATCGAAACTTTGAGGTCTTTAATTCTAGTGATTAGGTCTAATGAGTTTTTAATAGTCAGTAATCTCTTCCCTAGTGTGCCGCCTCAAGAGGTGGTAAACCTGGTTGAGGGATTGCTGACCGCCCGGGGTACTAATCCGATTGTTAAGTCGGAGATTCTTGATCTCGTTAATGAATGTTTACGACGAAATTACTTTCAATTCAATAACAACTTCTTCATCCAAAACAGAGGATTAGCGATGGGTAATCCCCTTAGTCCGTTACTTGCCGAAATTTTCATGAATTCATTAGAAGAAATAATTAGTAAACACCCATTGTTTAATAAATGCCTATACTGGTTTAGATATGTTGATGACATTCTCACCTGTTTCACAGGAACGGAGAGACAGTTAGATCAACTTTTAAATTTCATTAATTCAATTAACAAGGATATTTCATTCACTAGGGAGATCGAATCTAATAAATCTATTAATTTTTTAGACTTAACAATTTCACATCCAGGTCAAAAACATGAATTCAATATTTTTCACAAGCCGAACCATACAGATACTACGATCCATAGCACATCATTCCATCCTATGCAACATAAACTAGCAGCTTACCATTCCATGTTGCATAGGCTAACCACTATCCCCCTATCAATTAATAATTTTAATAATGAGCTCAACAGAATTCTCATAATAGCTAATAACAACGGCTTTCGTCAAAAGCTTATCTTAGACATCCTTTATAAAAAACAAAAACAACAAGCCCTGAAATTAGTATATCCCACCAATTTTCAAAATCAGAATAATAAATATTGCTCATTAACATTTAACGGCCCCCCTTCGATTGCCATCAGCAAAAAACTCAAATCCTTAAACCTAACTCCTTCTTTTAGAAAGGTCAATTCACTTAATAAATTCATTAATAATTCTAAAGACAAATCTGATAAAACTACGAACTCTGGTGTGTATTTGCTAGAGTGTGAAGATTGCCCTAAGGTATACGTTGGACAAACTGGACGTAGCTTCCCAGATCGCATTTCAGAACATCAAAAATGCTTTCAATTTAAGAAAACCTCCTCAACCTACGCCAATCATTTAATCGAATACCAACATAACTTTAACCCTAAATTCAAAATTTTGCACGAATGTAACAAAAGTCGTAAATTAAACTTATTAGAAGAATTAGAAATTAATAAATATAACAAAAAAGGTATTCTATTAAATGACCAAATAGAAGTAAATAATTTACCCCTAATCAATATTTAGTCGCTCAAAATTGTTTGTATTAGTTTCAGCCTAATTGCCTCATTACCCCCCCCCCCCCTTCTATTAATTTAATTGCATTAGTATATAAGCTTTTACCTGCACTTTGTAAAAATCATTATTTCATCTGCCTGATGAAGCCACTGTGTGGTGAAACATGTTGCAGTGTTCAACAATAAAAGTGAAACCCTCCCAACTGCGTTGTTTTATTTCAAATAGTATTATGGAGTTTCATCATGTATCCGCCTCATCAATTAAATATACAGCTATTTTTTTGACAATTTTAACAAGAATATTGACAAACATTTAAAACACAAACAATTATACAAGTAGCAATAACAGAAGTAGTATGCAGAACGCATGCGGCAATAACGAAAATCTCAAAATTGTCTAATAATATAAATTCAAGAAAATAATTGGCGAAATCAACAAATTTAACATAAAATGAAAAATATCTTTAACACTATCGACTACACATTTGTAATGTTAGTTGATTGTTAATGGCATTATAGACTTAACATTTGCATTGTTAGTTAATTGTTATTGGCATCATGAGGTTAGAATATTTACTCAATATTAATTAACAAATCACGTTACTTGAAGCTTTACACAATTTTTGTCCACACTGTATGTTACATACTTAATTTGAGGTGTTGATTGGGCCCCTGCTAAGCAATATGTTTTTAAGTTTGCTAAGCAGTACATTTTAAACTTTACACTTAGTTAGTGTTTTATACGCGTGGCGCATGAAGTAAAATTTCGAGTTTAGAAAAGCCTGAAAATTTGGACCGATCCAAATTTTCAAGTTCGAACTTTCATGCTTAATCAAGGAGTAGAAATAGTTGGTAGAAGTTTTTCAATTTAAGCTTTTATTATTAAGCTTGGAGAACTCGCGTCCAGTTATTTCGCGCGAGAACTCGCGCGTGAGTATTTCTTTCACCTACATTATTTAAATAATGCAAATTCCAATATAAAAATTTAATCTAATAAAAAAACAAAGGTATTCTAATAAAAAAAGGGAAACACAAAATGATATACCATGCGGTTTTTTTATCTCTGAACATACAAATTCCGACCATATAAAATTTCCTATGTTCAATTTTAAAAAACACAGTTTAATCGCATTGCACTTTGACAGTTCGCAACCAAACGTACAATTTGAGGTGTGGTGTTTAAAACTGAACGTTGTACAGGGTGGTTGTTTTTCATTGATATTATAGGGTATAGGCTAAACGGTAAGAGATACAAAAAAACTAAGATGTGAGTCCCGTTCTCTTTTTTAGTATTTACTCTAATGGCGCAATCAGATCTATGCTAACTAGATTGGTTTAAAAGATACGTGACTTTTAACGAACATTTGAATGTTAAAGGATAAATCTAAATTTTGGACGAATAATTAATAATCGAGTTGGATAACATGCCATTGGCTATAAGAAATAATATTTATTTAGAACAAGACGGTGTTCCAGCACACAATAGCCATATGGTAAGGCGCTTACTAACTGCCAATTTTGGCGAAAACGTTTAATTTACTTGTGCCAATATATTTTTTAATATTACGGCTAGATACCGTCGGATCTTTATTTTCCTTTGTGTAAATCTTAACTCTTGGTTTTCCAAATGATCCACACTCACTTAAATTGTGATTTAATCTTTGAAATATTTCATCAGTTCGGATAACTCAAAATATAGGTCTAACGCTGCGTCTTTACTTTCATAACGGCTATATTGAGGGTAATGAAAATAAAGACCTAAAATGATTAATTTTTTATAGTTTTAAAAAATATTCATTTTAGACTGCTTTTTTAAAGAAGTATAATCGAAAATATCAAAACCAATACGTAATTAATCTTGAATTTTATGACATGCAAACAAACAAAAACAAACGCTGAAAGAATTTAATTCATGGCCATCTAGAATTTTTTTTTTGTTTTTTGATATTTTAGCTATTTAGTACAGGGTGTCCCATTTAAGAAAATAGTAGTTTTGATAATATCTCAAAAATTAAAACATCTATATATTTTTAAGTACGCCACTGGATTCTACATAAAAAGTTATAAAACTTTCGTATTTAAATTTTGTTCGTATCTCCATAAATAACCGAGTCATAAAAGATAATAGAAATCGGCAGATATTGAAAATCACCCTGTATCTTCTAAACCAATCTAGTTAGTGTAGATCTGATTGCGCCATTGGACTAAACACTAAAAAAGAGAACGAGACACTTATCTTGTTTTTTTTGTATCTCGTACCGTTCAGCCTATACCCTATAATATAAACGAAAAAAAACCACCCTGTACATGCTTGAAATTTGTATGTTCAGAGATAAGAAAAAACGCATGGTATACAGAGAGCTGTTCTTTGTAAGCATACGTTGTAATTTTTCAGAGATTCGTTTTTTTTTTAAACATTTCGAGTTTAGAAAAGCCTGAGCGTTTGGGTTTGGACGCATAGCGCATGAAGTTAAATTTCGAGTTTAGAAAAGCCTGAATTTGGATTTAAACTCGAAGTTTTACTTCATTCTTAGTCAGGGAGTGAAAAACACTCGTTTAAAGCTTAAATTTGAATTTAAAAAACGAATATTTGAAGATTACGCTGTAATTAGGATATGTAAACTTAAAAGAAAAACTTCCTGCATGTATAAATATATGTATATATAACAGGGTGTCTACGCTAAACCGTTCGTTAAAAGTTTATGGGGTTGCCGTTGCACTAAAACTTTGAAACAAATCCTTGTCATATGGTTGAATCAGTTCTCCTCATGTGAAATATTTTCAGATTTATATCACTTCCGGTTGCAACGGCAACCCCATAAACTTTTAACGAACAGTTTAGCGTAGACACCCTGTATATATATATATATATATATATATATATATATATATATATATATATATATATATATATTAAATAAAACTGTTAACTGTGTACACGATGCTTTTTTTATCTCTGAACATAGAAATTCGTAGCAAGTAAAATTTTCTATGTTCAGTTTTAAAAAACACACCTAAAATTGTACGTTTGGTTGCGAACTGTCAAGGTGCTATGAGATAGAAGTGTTTTTTAAAATTGAATATAGGAAATGTTATATGGTCGGAGTTTATATGTTCAGAGATAAAAAAACGCACGGTATTTATTTAGTTTTAAACACATTAGACCAACAAGAATAAATAATAAAAGTCAAACTTATCAATTACATTTTCGTGTGATACTAAAAAATACACAACTCTAGGACTCATGCGGTCAGATAATTGCTCACGGTTACGCACAGTCGTCGACTAACATTCGATATCTCACATCAAAATAAACTAAATAAGCAATCTGCATGAAAACCTTTTTAAATAGACTTGTAAAGTCAGCTAGAAAAGGGGAAATCCCCGCGCTGTTGTGTACATCTAAGATATTGTAATATCAGAAACATTTTGAGAAAAATGCTCATTGCGCGTGTCCTCTGGGGGAGTTTACAAAAATTATAAAATTTTAATGAAATTGTTTACATGCACTAAATCTTTAAAACGAATCACTGAATAACCTATTCTGTGAAACAAAGGTCCGGTAAAATGTTACGTAGGCATTTAAACTATAGTTCATCTCTAAATTGCAGATCAATATCAAAATTTTGTAATTTCAACAGAATAGAAAATTTGACTTTCATCTGAATTTCAAAAATGACTGAAATATTCAAGTGCCTTTATTAGACAAATATGTTTTTTAATCAAGTTTCTCAAATATTTTATTAATATTTGCCTTGTATCGATTTTTCGCCTAACTTGAGAACAACTATTTTAAAATGTAAAAATTCGTGCAGTTTCATGCCTACGAAATTTATCTTGAAAACCGTTACCCCAACAGACTTCATATATTCCATGAAATTTATTGACACACATATTTATTCGCATGATAAATGATTATGAATGGGTGTCGAAGTGTACAATTTAATAGTCCATTACTCAGGTCCGGGATATTGAAATTGAATGATTAATTGCGTTGACAGCGTCATTTTTTTATTGATGATTCACTTTCCGTAATAAAAGTGAAAAATCCTGCCATTTTTTATCCATGTCAAATTTCCTGTTCCTTCCTTGATGGTGTACACAGAATGTAATAAAATTTTCCTGAATAATAAAATGAGTGTGTGTCATTGACCATCATAGTCTGACCAAAGATTATTACCATCACGTACATGAAAACGTGTCTTGAAATTTAAGTTTAGTTACTGAAATATTTCCTGTTTTATACATATTCGTACATTGTCTCGAGCTTCTTAATATTATTACGTAACTAAATATTATATCGCGCAAGACTTCCTGGAGGCAGTTGAATATTTATTTATACAAGACAATCTTATTTTAGCGTTAAAAATACGGGATATTTTAAAATAAAAGAAAACCGATTACATTCGAAAATTAAGAAAATTAAGAATGTCTTTCTTGCTAAAAGTAAAATGCCATTGTAACTTTGGCATTGTTCATTATAAAAGAAGTGTAATGTACTCAATAATAAATAGTCCAGTAGGCATTTTTCTTATATCATTTAGTAAACATCGTTTAAGGTCCGTTTGGATCCGCGTGAATATTTTGTAATATTTTGCAGTCCAGAAACTAGACTTTGTTTCCTATGCTATGCGTGTTTCTATTTGGTTATTGTTATCTAGAAAAGTATGGGTTTTTCTCTGGGGAAAAACATTTCTCTATTTGCTAGTCAGTCTTAATTCAGACAACGATTCAAAACTACTAAACATTATTGTCAAGAGTTTATTCGTTAATTAATATTTGTGTAGGTTCGGGCTTACTCTTAAATAACTAAACTAAATAATCAAACATGATTATATATTTTTATTATGTTAAAATTGATAAACTTGGTTACCAATAATAGCACACAATGCATGTATCATGTGTTCTAACTAAAGTAACCGAGGGAGTTATCAGTACATCTATTTCAAATTTGAAATTTTTATTTTGCGAATATGGAAGCTCTAACTTTGATATAAAACTACTACCAACTTTTGCGGAGTAAATCGTACACCAAAAGATAAACTTTAAATGGTATCTTAAACTACAAACCTTGGGCTACAGAATCTATCATGGATTATTTAAAAACGCTTCGTAACAATTGTAGTAAAACGCTTAGAATAATTGATAAAATAGAACTGATATTAAAGACAAGTACCCGCTCGATCATTGCCTCAGTTTGAGAGTATATTATTAAGTAATTAGCGAAACTCAGGTAGCTGTTGAATGGAATTTTTGAAGAAATGGATTATCTACCTAACTGTTGTAATATGAAAATCCTTAAAATTAAATGTTATTTTTTTTATTTGTGTCCATTGCTCGAAACACTGTGTATTCTAGATCACACGATAAGTATAGATATTAATATAATTGTTAAGTTGCCATTGTTAAAATTAAAACGTGTTTTCGTAGAAATTCAAATAAATTAAATACTCTACGAACATAAACTTGTTTTCATGCGGCATATCTTTACTGAAAGGAAACGTCCCTCAAAGTTATCAATATGACCAACCCTCTATTCGTCCTTATCAAAACATTACATATTTGCTGCCGCACGTTTTGTTTGCTTAGGACTTCCATCGTGGTCATTTTAAGGGCTTAGATAATTTGGTGAAAGTTTGCATTATTCGTTTGTATAAGTCTTGATAACAAATGATATGTATCGATATGGACATTTTTCAATATTTATTTGTTTACTGTATTCACCTTTTCGAACATTTTAGATATATTCTATACTCTGTTTTTTTTATTTTTTTTATAGGACTTTACTAACCAGAAACCTAATTTACACAGCTAGAATGATGAAATCTAGTAACTTTTTTGCTGCAAAATTAAAATCTAGGCATAAATTATAATTGAAGGGCTTATAGCATGATACACAAACAAAAAAATCTGTTTTATTCTTGGATTTAATCAGTTATATAATAAGCCACAGTAGAAAAATTGTGGTCATCGTCCAACAGATTTCGTCCCCATGCCTAAAATCAAGTTATTATAATTTAGGGGTTTTGTATTAAAGCATAAGCCACATCAAAATGGCAAGAGGTATTATTACACCTTCCGAAAAAAATCGATTTTGTGTGAGAGTTTACGTTCAAGTGATGAAATGCATGGCACAATTGACGAGAGTATGATTTATTAAGACTTTGTGCTACCAAACGATGGTAGGCCTTCGAATGCAAGTGAGCTATGTGTTTTATTTCTATTTTGTTGCATATCATGTTTTACCAAAAAAAAATCATAATTTTTAACATGACTTACCATGTTATTAAATAAATAGATTTATTCATGTTAATACCATAGATAGTTTACTCTTGTCAGAATATAATGATAATAATACAATGTAATAATAGTAATAGTACAAAATAATAACAATAATTCAAATATAATTATATTTACTACAGGCTATGAAAGAGAGAACAAAATGAAATGAAATAAAATATGATTAACAGATCAGAGCTTGTTAAAAAAAAAATGGTGGTAATAAATAATTAAAAAATATAAAATCAGAAACAATTAAAATTGACGTAATAACTAAATTTTAAAAATATCACTGCAATAAAGTTAGTGAAAAACAAAATTTTTAAAAATAGTTATGTATACAAGCAGAACTTTAAGGCTCGTTAATGATATCGTACATTGTATAGAACGCTCTATCGATGAGATATTTTTTCATGTACACTTTAAAGTTTTTATATGGCAGGCATTTATTCATAGTAGGTAGTTTGTTGAACCATTTCAGTCCCCAATATCTTGGACCGTTTCTTGATTTTGTGAGTCTGTTATTTTATATATAAATGTTATCTCTTTTTATAATTATGTATAAAGTTGGTGATGGTGTAATCATTAATATTTTTAATTACGTACAATAAACATTGAAATATATACATTAATATATATACATATATATATATATATATATATATATATATATATATATATATATATATATATATATATATATATATATATATATAGCGATAGTTTTTTTTCTTTAGCCAAAATCCTTTACGAATAATAAAAATGTTCTGTAGTGTCGAAATTTACAACACTTAAAACATCTGCAATTTTGTTGAGATAATTTCATGTAAAATGGATTTTGAAATGCCACAGTTCAAAATTGCTTTTATTTTTGCTACATTTTCTGTCAACTAAACAATTATGTACTGTTCCTTAAACATTATCCAAGTATACTTTCTCATTAAAAGCAATCGTTTCAGTTGCTTATTTTAAGCTTAACACAAAATGTTTCCCCCGTATCAATTTTGAACCGGGACGCCACCCCCGAACAGCAGTCAACTTTGTCCTTGATTCGCACTCTGTAAAAGCTCAGAGGCTAGAAGTTAAACCATTTAGCTAACACCTCCCCACCACCGATTACACCAGAAGATTCCATTCCCAGACCTTTCGGCATAAAGCAAAAAAGAAAACATTCCCATTACATTCCAGGCAAACCATGTATATTAACTTTGTCGATAAATCAAATACAATGCGGAAACACTTTTTCTAAGCGAAAATATATTAAAAGTAGATTGAGGAATTCAATATTAAATAGTCATTTGGATGCCTGTATGCTGATGTCATGTAAATATAAAATTTTGTGCAATCTTGAAACTGGTATGTAAAGGGTGTATTATTTATTCGATACTTAATAGATTATCGGTAGATTCAAGAAGCATTTCAGCAGATGGGTAGGTAGTCATGAAAATCTGTAGATCTACCGAAAAATCGGTAGACGGAACAACACTGGTCATCATTGTTATTCTTTCTCGATTTGGCTTGATTAATATTTTGTGTTTCGATTTTCGTAAACTGATTATATAGAGGTGAAACAAACAGTCAACGACAACTAAAAATGTTACTCTTTCTAAAAATACTTCTGCGAAAATTATCAGAAGTGGGTAAAAGTTAATAGCGTGCAACATTTATTTAAAGTATAAATCTTCAGGAAAATGAAAACTGAAGCCATAAATCTCAGTGCTATCGATATGGTAGATTAGAAATAACAATGTTTAAAATGTTGGTGAGATGAAATAAATGACTAATTAATTAAAAGTTAAACGATATGAGGAAACTCTTTCACGAAGATTTGCTATTTCCAATCGAAGAAAAATTGTCGAGTTGCGCTGAACATGTGAAAAAAGGGGAAGAATTATTCAAACTGGACAACACTATTGAAGAAATTCCGTTATAATTTAAAATGCGCACAGGTTCATCAATGGAGGGCGAGTTGTCAGATTCAGATGAATAATTTTTTTATAATTTATTTTCAGTTCTTTTAATTGAATTAATGACTGTTTAACTTCATCAGGATACTGCTTAAAAACGACAATGGCATTTACAATTTTTTTTTACAATCGCATTATTATTTAAGGACATGTTTGGGATATCATACAAGTATACAACATTTTTATGTTCTAAAATTTGGTTTAATCAATGAGTAGTAGAGTTAAAGTTAATTAGTTATGATTTTAAAAAGAAGGCATTTGTTTGAATTTCACTAATGTTAGTGAAATTTAACCAAGTAGTTTTATTTTAAAATCATAGTTAAATATGTTTGTCCACGTGAAAGGTGAAAAACTTATTCAAGACTAATTAGTCACTTGCCTATTTGCATCATAATAGGAAATATAAACGTATGTTATATGAATTAAATAGATAGCAGGCCTAAATAAAATAATTGAATGGCTTATTGTAATAACGTGATATGCCACAAGTAAATAAAAATGAGTTATTAAAGTTTGAAATTTTTAAAAATGTGTAAAAAATGTTACTATGAAATTTAAAATTAAATCATTTTTAATAAGTTTATTAGGTATCTTTCTGACAAATATGCTGAGAAAGGAGATACAAAAATGTAATTGTCTTCCGAAAAACAATTTTATTTTAAAATATTATGGTTTATCATGTTATTGCCTACAAAAAAGTGTAAATGTTTTTACCAGAAAATATGTAATTCTATATTGTTAATATTTACACAAATCTTCATTAATTGCTAAAAAATGAAAAGCACTGGTTTTAAATTGAAATTGAAAATATACGTCTTTAGCAGACTGCTTTAGTAGCATATTGTAAATTTCTCAATATTTCAGTGTTTTATTTATTTATTTATAATTTGTCTCGGGTCGCTGCGCGACCCTCAACAAATTTTCTAAACGGGGCTTTTCTAAACTCGAAATTTTACTTCATGCTTCACCTTGTAAAAGGAAAATGTATATTTAAAAGAAAAACTCTATACATTGCTCACATTCAAAAATACTCTAAATTCAGAAGAGTGATACAAAACATGTTAAATTAATATAGTTACTGTTATTTTTGCTAAATTATTTAAACTGGTTATTTCTTGAATAATAAAGGGTGATTCAATTTGAATTTCCACATTACAATCTAAAATATTTTTGACACACTACTGTATTTGTCAAGGGCAGCGTGTGATTTCTAACCTAAAAAGTTAAACAAAAGTAGTCATGGAGCAATATACGCAAGAACAACGTGTTAAAATTATCCAAGCATATTATGAAAATGGCCGTTCGACGAAAAGTGCATTTCGTGCTTTACGTGAAGTTTGTGGTGCGCAAAATCGACCTTGTGAGAGGACAATTTGGAATGTGGTCCAAAAATTCGAACAAACTGGATCCGTAGCTAACATCAAAACTCCTCAGCGTGCTCGTAGAGGTCGTTCGGAACAAAATATTGCCATTGTTCGCGAAAGCGTGGCCGAAAATCCAAGCACATCGATTCGTCATCGATCGCAGCAAGTGGGCCTTACGTATTCCACTACACAGCGAATTTTAACAAAAGATTTGAAGTTACACCTGTACAAACTCCAAATAACACAGGAATTGAAGCCTCGAGACCATCAACAGCGCCGTGTGTTTGCCGAATGGATAAGAGAACAAGGGGTAAATTTTTCAATGAAAATTATCTTTAGCGATGAGGCACATTTCCACGTTGATGGCTTCGTAAATAAGCACAATTGTCGTATTTGGGGATTGGAAAATCCAAGAGAGATTGTTGAAATAAAAATGCATCCTCAAAAGGTCACTGTTTGGTGTGCCTTTTGGTTCGGAGGCGTAATTGGCCCATTTTTTTTCGAGGATCATGCGGAGAACTCTGTTACGGTTAATGGCGTTCGTTATCGGAACATGATAACAGATTTTCTTTGGGAACAGTTGGAAGATATGGATATCGAAGATTTGTGGTTTCAACAGGACGGTGCCACCTGCCACACAGCAGGAGAAACGATACAATTACTGCGCGGTAAGTTTCCCGGTCGCATTATTTCACGTAACGGTGACTTCAATTGGCCGCCACGATCGTGTGATTTAACTCCCGCAGATTTTTTCATTTGGGGGTATCTGAAGAGCAGAGTATACAAGAATAAACCGAACACCATTGCAGAGCTGAAACAGGAGATCAGACGCGAAATAGCCGGCATAGAACCTGATTTGTGTCGCAGAGTAGTCGAAAATTTTAACAAACGAATTACGTCATGTCACATGAGCCGCGGCGGTCATTTACATGATATCATCTTTCATACATAATTGTAATGAACTAACCTTAAAGGGCAAATATTTTTTTTATATTTTTCAACTTCTACGTGTTTTTTTTATTATTTTTAATGTGGAAATCCAAAATGAACCACCCTTTATTAGTTCAATCCTAATTCGAAATTGCTGATTCCCAAGTCGATGTTGTTTATTCCCAATTTGATTGTGATTAAACTGAAAGCTATTTTAAAAGTCCCAATTTAATATTGCTTACTCGCAGTTTGATATTTATTAATCTCAATTTGTAAATATTAATTCATGAGTATTACTAATGAATAAAGAGAATATTATTAGTTAATTGGTATTACTGAGTTTCTCTTTGCAATTGTTCGTGCATCTGCATAGTGAACCCAACTCTCGAGGTTTAATAGTTTTCTTGCTTTTTGCTGTTGAATATTTTTTTTCATAATTTGCTTTTTCTTTTTCATATGACTTGTTTATAACTTTCGTCTCTGGGTTTTTTCAGGTGCTGTTTCTGTTACTCTGATCAATGTTATCATGTTATTACTGCAATAACATGCTATCTAAAAAACTATGCCGCAATATATTCTTACTTCGAAATTTTGCTCATTGTGTATCACCAGATGTTCTACTGGCGAGTTACTACGCAAGATGTCATGCCTATATGACATATTGTCTTGTGATTTGGGGTCATTCGGCCATTTGTGATAGAATCTTTGGTTTACAGAGACAGAGTTCGAATTATCTCCAGAGCTCAGTACAGGGATGATTGTAAACCATTATTTCTTAATCTCCGAATAATGACACTACCATCAGCATATATATATATATATATATATATATATATATATATATATATATATATATATATATATATATATATATATATATATATATATATATATATATATATATATATATATATATATATATATATATATATATATATATATATATATATATATATATATATATATATATATATATATGCTGATGGTAGTGTCATTATTCGGAGATTAAGAAATAATGGTTTACAATCATCCCTGTACTGAGCTCTGGAGATAATTCGAACTCTGTCTCTGTAAACCAAAGATTCTATCACAAATGGCCGAATGACCCCAAATCACAAGACAATATGTCATATAGGCATGACATCTTGCGTAGTAACTCGCCAGTAGAACATCTGGTGATACACAATGAGCAAAATTTCGAAGTAAGAATATATTGCGGCATAGTTTTTTAGATAGCATGTTATTGCAGTAATAACATGATAACATTGATCAGAGTAACAGAAACAGCACCTGAAAAAACCCAGAGACGAAAGTTATAAACAAGTCATATGAAAAAGAAAAAGCAAATTATGAAAAAAAATATTCAACAGCAAAAAGCAAGAAAACTATTAAACCTCGAGAGTTGGGTTCACTATGCAGATGCACGAACAATTGCAAAGAGAAACTCAGTAATACCAATTAACTAATAATATTCTCTTTATTCATTAGTAATACTCATGAATTAATATTTACAAATTGAGATTAATAAATATCAAACTGCGAGTAAGCAATATTAAATTGGGACTTTTAAAATAGCTTTCAGTTTAATCACAATCAAATTGGGAATAAACAACATCGACTTGGGAATCAGCAATTTCGAATTAGGATTGAACTAATAAAGGGTGGTTCATTTTGGATTTCCACATTAAAAATAATAAAAAAAACACGTAGAAGTTGAAAAATATAAAAAAAATATTTGCCCTTTAAGGTTAGTTCATTACAATTATGTATGAAAGATGATATCATGTAAATGACCGCCGCGGCTCATGTGACATGACGTAATTCGTTTGTTAAAATTTTCGACTACTCTGCGACACAAATCAGGTTCTATGCCGGCTATTTCGCGTCTGATCTCCTGTTTCAGCTCTGCAATGGTGTTCGGTTTATTCTTGTATACTCTGCTCTTCAGATACCCCCAAATGAAAAAATCTGCGGGAGTTAAATCACACGATCGTGGCGGCCAATTGAAGTCACCGTTACGTGAAATAATGCGACCGGGAAACTTACCGCGCAGTAATTGTATCGTTTCTCCTGCTGTGTGGCAGGTGGCACCGTCCTGTTGAAACCACAAATCTTCGATATCCATATCTTCCAACTGTTCCCAAAGAAAATCTGTTATCATGTTCCGATAACGAACGCCATTAACCGTAACAGAGTTCTCCGCATGATCCTCGAAAAAAAATGGGCCAATTACGCCTCCGAACCAAAAGGCACACCAAACAGTGACCTTTTGAGGATGCATTTTTATTTCAACAATCTCTCTTGGATTTTCCAATCCCCAAATACGACAATTGTGCTTATTTACGAAGCCATCAACGTGGAAATGTGCCTCATCGCTAAAGATAATTTTCATTGAAAAATTTACCCCTTGTTCTCTTATCCATTCGGCAAACACACGGCGCTGTTGATGGTCTCGAGGCTTCAATTCCTGTGTTATTTGGAGTTTGTACAGGTGTAACTTCAAATCTTTTGTTAAAATTCGCTGTGTAGTGGAATACGTAAGGCCCACTTGCTGCGATCGATGACGAATCGATGTGCTTGGATTTTCGGCCACGCTTTCGCGAACAATGGCAATATTTTGTTCCGAACGACCTCTACGAGCACGCTGAGGAGTTTTGATGTTAGCTACGGATCCAGTTTGTTCGAATTTTTGGACCACATTCCAAATTGTCCTCTCACAAGGTCGATTTTGCGCACCACAAACTTCACGTAAAGCACGAAATGCACTTTTCGTCGAACGGCCATTTTCATAATATGCTTGGATAATTTTAACACGTTGTTCTTGCGTATATTGCTCCATGACTACTTTTGTTTAACTTTTTAGGTTAGAAATCACACGCTGCCCTTGACAAATACAGTAGTGTGTCAAAAATATTTTAGATTGTAATGTGGAAATTCAAATTGAATCACCCTTTATTATTCAAGAAATAACCAGTTTAAATAATTTAGCAAAAATAACAGTAACTATATTAATTTAACATGTTTTGTATCACTCTTCTGAATTTAGAGTATTTTTGAATGTGAGCAATGTATAGAGTTTTTCTTTTAAATATACATTTTCCTTTTACAAGGTGAAGCATGAAGTAAAATTTCGAGTTTAGAAAAGCCCCGTTTAGAAAATTTGTTGAGGGTCGCGCAGCGACCCGAGACAAATTATAAATAAATAAATAAAACACTGAAATATTGAGAAATTTACAATATGCTACTAAAGCAGTCTGCTAAAGACGTATATTTTCAATTTCAATTTAAAACCAGTGCTTTTCATTTTTTAGCAATTAATGAAGATTTGTGTAAATATTAACAATATAGAATTACATATTTTCTGGTAAAAACATTTACACTTTTTTGTAGGCAATAACATGATAAACCATAATATTTTAAAATAAAATTGTTTTTCGGAAGACAATTACATTTTTGTATCTCCTTTCTCAGCATATTTGTCAGAAAGATACCTAATAAACTTATTAAAAATGATTTAATTTTAAATTTCATAGTAACATTTTTTACACATTTTTAAAAATTTCAAACTTTAATAACTCATTTTTATTTACTTGTGGCATATCACGTTATTACAATAAGCCATTCAATTATTTTATTTAGGCCTGCTATCTATTTAATTCATATAACATACGTTTATATTTCCTATTATGATGCAAATAGGCAAGTGACTAATTAGTCTTGAATAAGTTTTTCACCTTTCACGTGGACAAACATATTTAACTATGATTTTAAAATAAAACTACTTGGTTAAATTTCACTAACATTAGTGAAATTCAAACAAATGCCTTCTTTTTAAAATCATAACTAATTAACTTTAACTCTACTACTCATTGATTAAACCAAATTTTAGAACATAAAAATGTTGTATACTTGTATGATATCCCAAACATGTCCTTAAATAATAATGCGATTGTAAAAAAAAATTGTAAATGCCATTGTCGTTTTTAAGCAGTATCCTGATGAAGTTAAACAGTCATTAATTCAATTAAAAGAACTGAAAATAAATTATAAAAAAATTATTCATCTGAATCTGACAACTCGCCCTCCATTGATGAACCTGTGCGCATTTTAAATTATAACGGAATTTCTTCAATAGTGTTGTCCAGTTTGAATAATTCTTCCCCTTTTTTCACATGTTCAGCGCAACTCGACAATTTTTCTTCGATTGGAAATAGCAAATCTTCGTAAAAGAGTTTCCTCATATCGTTTAACTTTTAATTAATTAGTCATTTATTTCATCTCACCAACATTTTAAACATTGTTATTTCTAATCTACCATATCGATAGCACTGAGATTTATGGCTTCAGTTTTCATTTTCCTGAAGATTTATACTTTAAATAAATGTTGCACGCTATTAACTTTTACCCACTTCTGATAATTTTCGCAGAAGTATTTTTAGAAAGAGTAACATTTTTAGTTGTCGTTGACTGTTTGTTTCACCTCTATATAATCAGTTTACGAAAATCGAAACACAAAATATTAATCAAGCCAAATCGAGAAAGAATAACAATGATGACCAGTGTTGTTCCGTCTACCGATTTTTCGGTAGATCTACAGATTTTCATGACTACCTACCCATCTGCTGAAATGCTTCTTGAATCTACCGATAATCTATTAAGTATCGAATAAATAATACACCCTTTACATACCAGTTTCAAGATTGCACAAAATTTTATATTTACATGACATCAGCATACAGGCATCCAAATGACTATTTAATATTGAATTCCTCAATCTACTTTTAATATATTTTCGCTTAGAAAAAGTGTTTCCGCATTGTATTTGATTTATCGACAAAGTTAATATACATGGTTTGCCTGGAATGTAATGGGAATGTTTTCTTTTTTGCTTTATGCCGAAAGGTCTGGGAATGGAATCTTCTGGTGTAATCGGTGGTGGGGAGGTGTTAGCTAAATGGTTTAACTTCTAGCCTCTGAGCTTTTACAGAGTGCGAATCAAGGACAAAGTTGACTGCTGTTCGGGGGTGGCGTCCCGGTTCAAAATTGATACGGGGGAAACATTTTGTGTTAAGCTTAAAATAAGCAACTGAAACGATTGCTTTTAATGAGAAAGTATACTTGGATAATGTTTAAGGAACAGTACATAATTGTTTAGTTGACAGAAAATGTAGCAAAAATAAAAGCAATTTTGAACTGTGGCATTTCAAAATCCATTTTACATGAAATTATCTCAACAAAATTGCAGATGTTTTAAGTGTTGTAAATTTCGACACTACAGAACATTTTTATTATTCGTAAAGGATTTTGGCTAAAGAAAAAAAACTATCGCTGGCCAAAATTTGTGGTTTCTATTTGTTTTTAGGTTGTCATTCAAGTTAAATAGACAACATTTTGAAACTAATAAACTGGTACAAGGTGCCGTGAAGAGTGCACTGACCGGCATGCCAGTCTTGGAATTCCTGGAGGATTACTATATAAAACCAGAAGAAATGGTACATTGATGCCCAAAGGATGTATGTTCAAGAATATTAACTGAATTTAATAATATTTTCAAATATAAAAAAAGTTCTGGCATCATTCTCATTACATACCGGAAAAACCATGTATACTCGTACTTATAGACTTTTCCAAGAGTAAAATAAGTTTCACTGAACATGTTTTACTTTTGGATAAAAGAATAACAACAGATTACACATCAATTTTGGAAATTCCATAAATTTGATTGTCATCGTCAGTATTGTCTTGGTATATGTCGTCTGAAAGATCAAAAACTGTTGCTTTCTTGATCGTGTGGATTTGAGTAGGATAAAATGATTTAGGATGTGAAATGTTGATGGGTTTGAAAATGTTCCCTTCACTTGGATTTTTTCTTTTATTTCGGCTCTTAGGGTAATTGTGGAGTCTTGAATCATGCAGAGCGAACTGAAATGTATAATCTGAGCATGCTTCAAAACGTTATGCTCTCGTTCACCGTTGCAAAGAATGGCAGCTGTTGCTGGAAAGCTTGATATGGCTAACCACGTGTTTGTTTTTGTTAACTTCTTCCACATTGTGCCGTTTAAATTTAGTCGGTGTGTTTCGCATTATTCAACGTCAAGTTTTGTATATATTGTGTCTAATAAGCAATTTTGATTTCGTTTCATATCAAGGATTACTGGTGGAGTGCATAGTAATTCCATACTGAAAAGTCTAACGCATTTATCCAATTCTGTTGTGGTTAAGGGAAAGTACTGTTAGGAGTTGTGGTTAATTGCTATGGTTAAGTACGTTGAATATTCCATCGGTGACTTTTTCAGGAGCTGGTGTTACATGTAGCATTTGAAAGTTAGAAATGTCCGCTATTGGAAAATAACCGAAGATTGATATTTGTTAATTTTTGAGTATACACTCCATGGTTTTATTGGTGTCAATATTAGTTCTACGTTTCTTGGTATCATATCTGTTAATCTCCTTACTATGTATGACAATTGTGTGGCTGTTAGAAATTCTAACATGTTTCCGCTTCGCATTGATGCTTGTACGATTCTTTTGTATTTGTTGTGTGCATTTACTAATTAGTTGTTTCGACTGAACTTAAACATGGTCTGTAATCTCCTTCGAAGGGACTGTTTTTTTTTAAACATCTTTATTGCTGATACTTTAAAATCTCAATGTTTAGCAAAGCTTACGAGTTCCTTTTGCTCAATTTTTAGCAAAGCTTACAAGTTCTTCTTGCTAGGATTCAACAGAAATATTTGAAAAATAGAGTTTACACAACTTCGTGAGGCTTTTAGATGTAAGACCTTCCTTGTTCTGGATTCTATATGATTTATTATTGTATCTAATATCCTATTATGTACTTTTACTTCGTATTTTTTCGTCCGGTTTGTATAGAGCAGGAGTGTTCAACCTTTTGTAATACGCGAGCTATACATAACAAGTTATTTGGCTATCGACAAGTTATAGGTAATAAATACAAATAAAAAAAGTATATATTCCAAGTATACCTTAAAATTTATTGTAAATTGAGAACGCGAGATTTGGTTAAAATTGATTAACCACAAGCTGTATATTTCCAACTTCACAATATGCTTAGTGTTTCATACGCGTGGCACATGAAATAAAATTTCGAGTTTAGAGAAGCCTGAAAATTTGGTTTTGCCGCTTTGACCAAACATCTCAACTATTTTTATTTTCTTGAAAAATCGTGTCAAAGTTTAGATTTAGTAAAAATATCGCAATATTTTAAGGTAATCTAGTTTGAAAAATTATAAATACTTCACGAACTAATAAACTAACTTCAGAAGCACTAATATTCCTCAGATATAAACACGTTTTAAGATCCTGAAGTTAAAACTGAAATATCTTAACTGGTTTTCTAATGTCAAAATTGAGACTCCTTAGAATCGTTAGATTTTACCGTAGTTTTGTTTAGAAATTTATTAATCAAATCATGAGCATTGAGTCAACTTTACAAGCACCAATAATGCTTGGAAATAAACATACTTTAAGATCATAACATTTTATTACTAAGATATTTTTCTACCTACCATCTACCTACCCCATCATGATTAAGGTAGAAAAATATCTTATTAAAAAAATTTGAAAGAAAAAAAAAGTTGATTTAGGTTCAGCAAAATCTTATTCATGAAATTCAAAACGAAACAAAAAATATGGTGATTAAACTGGAGAAATATATCATTCACAATATTTAAAAGAAAGAAGTGTTGGTGATTCCATGAAAAGTGGCAATTGAAAATGCTGATAATTATGTTTTGATATAGAATTATTTTGTTGATTAAACAACAATATTTTTTTTTTTAGAAAACTAAAAAATAAATTATTTTTCACAAAATTTCACCGGTCGTTGAAACCGGTAGGTGATCGTTAAAAAATTGTCCAGCGATCGATGGGTTGGACACCCCTGGTGTAGGGTCATTATCAGCTGATTCGCCAGCCATTCTCTTCAGTTTTTTAGACATTTTTCAATAAAATCATGTTAAATGATGACATCCATTTCTTCGTAATTATCGCTGATTTTGCAACATATTTAGTTACTTTAGTTTAGTTAGTTTTGACGTATTGATTTTAAATTTTTTATGTAGGTTATTGTCATTTCGTGGCATCTAATTAAATCAAATTTAAAAGTGTGTGCAAGTGATCTACCGAAATATGCCGAAGTGCTCTACCGATATCCGGAAAGTACGACGAAACAACACTAGTGATGACAATCCCTCATTTATTCATAGGCATGCGTATTAAGTAATTTAATATTTTCAATAACTTTAAAATAAATTAGTCGCTTTTTTCAGTATATTAGTACGTGTATTTTTTCTTTTCTTTTATTGAAAAACATGTAATTTTAACCAATTAAAACACACATTGGTACGTAAATTAAAAGGGGAATAGAAAAAAATAGAAACTAAATTAGCGCCTGTTTGAATTTGCTCTCGATTTCAACCAATTAGAGACCAAGGCCAAACAGGCTTTATCCAGCGGCGGCTCGCAGCTTAACTTCAGGGTAGGCCAGAGACCCAAGGCAATTTCTTGTATTTATAAAGCGCGATCCCAACCTCAAATTTTGTGTGCCTTGGCGCAGTGGCCTACCCTGAAGTTAGGCTGCGAGCCGCTGCTGGCTTTATCTTTTCTTGAGTAGACTCTCATGTAGAATAAAGTATAGATGTCTACAATATGACTCAAAGAAAAGAAAAATAAGAACAATAAAAAAATAATAGTTTCTTTTAAAGAAGAACAAAACACTGCCGAGTATATTGAAATTTACGTAAATATTAAGGTTATTAACACATTGCATCAATTGAACTATTAAAAGAGTAGTTGATTTTATTTGCACCTATATGAAATAATAAATGTTAAAAAAAATACTACTACAAGAAATGTTAAAAACTTGTATTGCAATTATCTACAATTACTCGGTATTTTGCTTTTGAAATGAATCTTTTCAATTTCTCTTATAAAAACAAAATATATTAATTGTCTATAACAAATAATGCAGGCATTCGTTGTTTTGTAATAAGGGTTGAATTTGAGCTTCTAATGAGTATTTCCATTCCTTGATTAAGCAGAAAGTAAAATTTCGAGTTTAGAAAAGATTTGCCAGCTCGAAGCTCCAAATTTAACTTCATACACCAGGCGTATAAAACACCGATATCAAGTGGAGTTCAAAATATACTGCTTTATAATACTGCTTCAAAATATATTTTGAACTTCACGATATGTTGACTTTAGAAAAGCGTGAAAGTTTCATTTTCTGGCGCGCTACGCTCCGCTTCGCGCCGGCAAATCTTTTCTAAACCCGAAATTTTACTTCATGCTTAATCAAGCAGTAGAAACACTCGTTAGAAGCATCAAATTGATCGCAAAAACAACGAATTTCTGGAAATTTACAAATCGGAATTAGTATACTTAAAAGAAAACATGTGTTGATATAGATAATTTTAAAATTAAATAAAGTGCGAAATTTGTACCAGTTTTTTTATTAATCGAAGAACACTGCACAAGTCGAACTACATTTTAAAATAGACGTGCCCTGCTCGAGTAAATTACATCCGAGATTAAAACTGATAGACGGCTTACTTCTAATAATGTTCGTGTTGAGTTTGATCAGAAAAGTTGATACCGTTAAAATTGCATCGAGGGAATGTTTGAAAGTGGACGAGCAATTTATTTTAGAACGAGGAAAATGAGATTCTCGCTCATTATTTTTTTTTTCTAGCCAGCCGTGCTTTTCATGAAATCCAACAATTTAATCATAAAATACTTCCAGCTTTATAAATTCAAGCATTTTTAGGTATTTTTTATTTACTATTAAAATAACTTCTGTGATGTTACGCAGTTTTGTGTGCGTTTTTAAGATTAATTTGAACAATTGTTAGCAAATAAATATAATTACATTTTACAGGTAGTCATTTTTAATATACTTAATGCCTTTTCACTAAACCTACTATTTCCTTCAATGAATTACACAAGAAAACTAAACTTTATTAATTCATAATTCCATTTGCACAACGAATGTTTCCTTCCCCCTATTACATCTCTTAATGACAATATAATACACTTCCAAGGCTCTGCCGTATACATTAACAAAGGCAATTATGTACAATGTACGCGTACATGAAGACAAATTATCGTTCCGTGCAAAAGTCGGGAGGGGGGTTGTCAGTGACCCGGAGAGCCTGTGAATGCCAGGGGAAATTATACGTCCTATGTCTGGAAAAATATCAATGCAAAATCTCCCATTTTCGAGCGCTTATCCACGAAACTTTTCCTGTCATGCTTTCGAATACATTAAATACACCTAAAATCCTCAGTAATTCTTGAATATATTACGCTCCCGCCTGCATCCATCATGAATATGTGCGTTTTATTCAAATTGTTTGGAATTTTTTGTATTAGTAAGTAGAAAAGTAATATTGTGTTAGTTAAGTCTAAATAATGTACTTAAATATGGCGTACCACACAAATTAGTTGTCTAGCGCTGCAAATAAAAAAGTTATACTAAATTATATATTAAATTTTCTGAATTGTTCTTAATTTTGTTTCTTAAAATATTTAGAAATAATCACTCAAATACTCCAGTATTTTATCTATATCTAAAGTTTTAAGCTTCCAAAATGAAAGCGATTAATAGATACGCTTGGAATTTTTATCCAAATACGCACTAAAATAGTAGAACATGATTTATTTCACTGATGAAAATCAGTGAAACAAACCAAGTGTTTTAAAGTTCTACTATTAATTAAATATGTTTCACCACTGGTTAGTGAAATTTTACTTCATGCGCCACGCTTAAAAATACTGATTTACAGTTCTATTTAAAAAACACACACATTCAACAACGATTAAAGGCAACCCAATATACGTTAGAGTTATTGCGTTGCCTATAATCAATGTTTTAAACAAATTGTTCAGCGCAGAATTTGACTCACGTTTAATTCACATCTACATATTAGATTTTTAGGCGGTATATTTTAATCTTTATGATATTTCAGTTATTATACGTGTGGCGCATGAAGTAATATTTCGAGTTTAGAAAAGCCTAATTTGGATTGGCCGCTTCGCTTCGCTACGCGGCCAATCCAAATTTTCAGGCTTTTCTAAACTCGAAATATTACTTCACGCTTAGTCTGGGAGTGGATGACATTCGTTCGACAATTCTCAATACCTTATATTGTTTGTTTCTATTTTGTAGACAAACAAATAGTGATATTAAGAATAGTTGAAAAATGATAAACAATATGAATATTGTAGGCAACAAACGTTATGTAATGTAGAATCATACTGTATAGATTTTTTTGTTTCACTTTTAACGCTTTATTTTATGAAACTACGATTTAAATGCGCACGGAAAGCGTTTTATGGCCGACGTTAAAATTACGTAATAAATATGCGTTGCCTAGAATCAATGTTTTAAACAAATTGTTCAGCGCAGAATTTGACTCACGTTTAATTCACATCTACATATTAGATTTTTAGGCGGTATATTTTAATTTTTATGATATTTCAGTTTTTATACGTGTGGCGCATGAAGTAAAATTTCGAGTTTAGAAAAGCCTAATTTGGATTGGCCGCTTCGCTTCGCTACGCGGCCAATCCAAATTTTCAGGCTTTTCTAAACTCGAAATTTTACTTCATGCTTAGTCTGGGAGTGGAAAGCCCTCGCTTAAAGATTTAAATTAAAATCTTTTGAAAAAACAATAAATGTCGTAAAATTTACAGTGTATGCATATGATTACCTAAAAGAAATATTCCCTGTAATCAAAAATCACATTTATGCACACATAGTTGTGATATTTGATTGTAATAAAATGTTGTGTTTAATAATGTAATTTGAAATATCTTCAACAATTTAGCTAAAATAAAAAATGTTAATGAAGTAGTCTAAAATATAATTTAGCAAATTTCAGATGATAAAAAGAACGTTTAAACAAATTTAAGTTTTAAAACATGTTTTAAACAAATTCAAGATTTAAAACATGTCTAAAACAAATCCGTTTAAAACACGACGTCTGTATTTAAACATGTTACAAACACTGTTTCAAACATAACAACCCTGTTAAAACCTACACATAAAAAATCAAAAATATACCAAGTGTTCTATTTAAAAAACATAGGTTTGATTCTGGATATTTAAAACACTTGGTTTGTTTAACTAGTTTATATTTTTTTTTTACTAGTTCATATTTTCTCCAAATATAAACTAGTGAAACAAACTAAGTGTTTTAAATATCCAGAATTATTTAAAAAATGTTTAACCACTTGTTAAGTAAAAAATTAATTAAACATATACATAAGTTTAGGTTGGCTCTCCGTTGTGAGGCACTAATTATCTACAACTTCAATGTAAATGATATTTTTCTATCTTGAATATTTAAGGCCAAAATGTTACTTTAACGCTTCAGTGAGACACCCGTATATCTTATAATTGTTTTTTTATTAAATGGCATCCGTTGATTATCAAATAAACAATGCCAATAAAAAGTGGCAATAATCATATATAGTTTCATAGATTTGACTATGAATTCATTATTGATAATCTAACTCAATTAAAGCCAATTTAATATGGAGCAGAAGGAGCGAAAATACCAGCCCGAAGCCAATTGACACTAATTATCGTAAACGCTCCTTAGAGCCGAGCGAAAATTGAAATATCACGTTTCGCGTTGTGGAAATGCCAATTAAACGGGGTCCAGATCCTAAAGAAGCCATTTCGCGAAAATTTATCGGCCAATTGTCAATTCCGCCATTATTTACAAAACTATTCCCACGCTCCGCTCACCGCGAAAATAAATCGTCTCGCTGTAATTGGTATTTGTTTATTTATATATACCTTCGATATAATAGTGTATTTTATTCCGGCACGATTTTCATCGTGAATTACAAATTACTTTGTTCACAACAAAAAATACATGAATAATAATAGAATAGATATAAGAT
Organism: Philonthus cognatus; assembly: GCA_932526585.2. Classification (NCBI taxonomy): domain Eukaryota; kingdom Metazoa; phylum Arthropoda; class Insecta; order Coleoptera; family Staphylinidae; genus Philonthus; species Philonthus cognatus. Next base: position 76,880,609 of record OW052241.1, read on the forward strand.
ACTTGAATTAAATCACTCGCGAATGGATTATCTTTCTAACAGGTAACTCTGCAATACTTTACATCGAACTTGTAAAATGTAGGGGTAAAAGTCATTAGATGTATGGAAAATGAATAGCATTTAATATCTCACCGTTAACAAGGGTTCCACCCTTGATTTATATATACTTTGAACATAAAATTGAAGATTTTAAAGAAGTGCATTCCACGGAAACGCATTACCATATTGTAATTATTCCGAGACAATAATGACCAACTATTTATAAATCGCTTGTGAATAATTCAAATCCGATGTGAATTAATGCCGCCTGGTTAACACCTTGCACAGTGAAACGTTATTAAATTAAATGCCATAAACATTCATCACACAAGCTCCGTATCTTATTCTCACCGAGCGCCGAGAATCGACAATTCCGGCTCATTTATATTACCGTATTTTACTGCGACGGTTTCCTGACTTTTCGGAAATTAATTAACAACGATGCAAATCTAGCTTTTTATTACGTAATTTTAACGTCGCCCATAAAACGCTTTCCGTTCGCATTTAAATCGTAGTTTCATAAAATAAAGCATTAAAAGTGAAACAAAAAAATCTATACAGTATGATTCTACATTACATAACGTTTGTTGCCTACAATATTCATATTGTTTATCATTTTACAACTATTCTTAATATCACTATTTGTTTGTCTACAAAATAGAAACAAACAAAATAAGGTATTGAGAATTGTCGAACGAATGTCATCCACTCCCAGACTAAGCGTGAAGTAAAATTTTGAGTTGAGAAAAGCCTTAAGAATTCGGGCTTTTCTCAACTCGAAATTTTACTTCGGGCGCCACGCGTGTAAAACACTGATCTCAAGTAAAATTCAAATTTTAACATATTAGCAAGTTTCGTGAATTTTGTAAATTTTCATTTAACTTTTAATAATTTAAGATTTTTCTTGATTTATAAAATTAAAAATTTTTATGAGATTTTCATTATTTTAAGGGTTTCTTAAGATTTTTGAATAAAAATGTTGATACTTTTCTGAATGTCATAAATTCTTTAATTCATGAATTTACAAAGTAATTGTTAATTTAAACATTTTGACGCGTTTCAGATTTTTTCTTTTAGTTATAAATATCATGACGGGTTTTTTTGTGAATTTCTTCAATTTTCAAAATCTTAATGCGTTTCGTGAAGTTCCAAAGATTTCTGTTAACTTTCAAATTGTTAAACGATTTTCGTAAACTTCCTAGATTTTCGTAAATTATCAAAAATCACGAATTTCTTAAGATTTTCGTTATTTTTAAAAAATGTTATACATTTCATGAATGAATTTTCAAGACTTAAGTCGATTTGTAAAATCTTGTTAATTTACGTCAATTTCCTAAATGTTGGTTAAACTTAAAAATGTTGACGCTATTCGCAAATTTTCGAAATTCTGTCGGTTTTCCTGCATTTCCGTTGATTTTAAAAATCTTTGGTCGGTTTTCGTGAAATTCAAAAATTCAGTAATTGTTTCAAGATGTTTATGAATTATAAAAATCTTCCGAAAAGGCAACTTTTCGTAATGAACTTGAAAATCGTCGACATTTTGAAAATTAACGATAATTTAAAATAAAAAATCCATAAAAACTGCCGAAATTTCAAAAATTGACGAAAATTTATTGAAATTGCTAACATTTTTAAAATTACCGAAAAGTGTTAGCATTTTTAAATCACTAAAAAGTGTTAATCTTTTAAAAATCAACGAATATTTATGAAATTTAGGATAACCGTAAACATTTAGAAAATCAACGAAAATCTAGGAAATTCAGGAAAACCGTCAGAATTTCTAAAATTGATGGAAATGTAAAACATTCTCGAAAACTGCCACGCGAAAATTTTGAAAATTTATGAAATTTACAAAAACAAATTTAAAACCTTGTAATTTCACGCGAAGCGTCAATATTTTTTGGCAATAATAATTAAAAAAAAAAAAATGTATATGCGCATTATCAGGATATTCGCATTATCCGAATATCCACATTATAGGAATATCCGGGATATTCAAATATATTGTTAGGGATTATCCGAATATTCGTTATTCGGATAATCCGGATAACGAATATCCATTATATATGTTATTCGAATAATTTGTATCCAAATAACCGCAGCCCTAGTATAATTGTGTGTGTTGTGTGTGGTTTTCCGAATGAGAATACAGGGTGGGGCAAAGAAACCTATCCGATTTCAAAACGTTATAAAATTAAAACCACTCAACTTGACAAAAAAATTTGTTTATTAACATATCGCATATTTTATACCATTTTCAAATTTAAGTTTTGAAAAGCACATCACTCAAATGTCGTCCTTGGGAGCGGATACACTGATTTAGGCGCTCGCGGTAGCTTTCCATGACTTTCACCGTCATTTCCACAGGAATTTCTTCAATTGCCCGAGCAATTCCCCTTCGTAAAGCAAGAAGGGTCTTTGGTCGATGCTGGAATACCTTCGATTTGAGGTAACCCCAAAGGAAGAAGTCACATGGAGTGAAATCCGGTGAGCGCGGCGGCCAGCCAATATCACCTCTCAGAGAAATGAGGCGTCCGGTAAACATTTCCCTGAGAATGTCCATTGATCGTCGCGATGTGTGGGCGGTTGCACCATCCTGTTGAAACCACACATTTTCCACGCCTTTTTCTTCCATTTTGGGTTGAAGAAAATTTTCCAGCATGAAACAATAGCGCTCGCTGTTGACCGTTACGGTTTGCCCATTTTCTTCAAAAAAGTAAGGCCCCCAGACGCCTAGGCGGGAAAGAGCACACCACACAGTCACTTTTGGGCCATGGAGGGGTTTTTGATAGATTTCCCGAGGATTTTCGTCACTCCAATATCGAAAAGTCTGCCTGTTTACGGCGCCAGAAAGGTGAAAATGGGCTTCGTCCGTGAAGAGCACAACATCGTCTATTGGGAGTTCTCGGAGATCGCGACACAGGTTCATACGGGTTTCAAAATCCCTTTCAATTAATTCCTCTGCAACAACGGTTTTGTAGGGATGCATTTTGAGGTCCCGGTGCAAAATTCGCCGAATACTGCGGTTGGAAATTGCCAAAGCGAGCGAACGACGCGGAGAACGTTCAATCGCGGCTCTCACATTGGCCACGTTTTCAGATCCTGTTGCTGTCCTGGGACGTCCAGGCGACTTCTTTTTCAATGCTGAACCCGTCTGTCGAAAATTTGACACCCACACTTAAATCGTAGCGTGATGTGGAACAGGATCATGACGCCCGAGTCCGAAATGAATTCGAAAAGCACGTTGTGTAGCAATTATCGAACCGCCGTTTTCGATAAACCGCCCAATAACAAAAGCACGATGTTCACCAGACCAAGGCATGTTGACTAATGACAAATGGCATAAAACCGGCTTTCTAACGGATTTTACCCCACTACTCTACCTGTTCCCTCTTCTGAGAAAAAGGGATTTGAAATCGGATAGCTTTTTCTGCCCCTCCCTGTAGTAGCAAATTGAAATTGTAAAAATTAATACAAGCTATATAAATAAATGATGCTAGCTAATGGGCAAGTTCCCAAGGCCAAAAGCCAAAAAATAAATTCTCGGCATGTACTGTATGGAAAAAAAGAATTCTTTCATATGTAATGTATATCATCTTATTGTATAAGATCCCTTAATTTAAAGATTGAATATTTGTTTAAATAATTAATATATTCCAAAGTGATATTACGCAAATGGATAGGGAATTCTGACGTAATGATTTTAGATAGAGTATTCAAATACTCTTAGATATATAAAAATATTTTTATAAAAATGAAGACTTTATTTTATCACTAATGTGATTACCTTGGATGGAATACCGTAAGATTTGAATTGATGAAAATTGTTTAGATTTGTAACAGCAAATATTTAAGTTAGGTTAGATGCCCCACCTCTAAAATCCTAATTCTTATTACTCGACAAGTAAACTCCCTTATGAAAACATATGCAAAAGAAGTTAATTTATTCCCGAATTGCCCCACTTAAACTCTAATTGCCTCCTTGTGAGGCGTAGGCCCCACCTAATCCTAGTACGTTAGATTTGTACGTTAACCTTACAAACTTGAGACTAGATGGTTTGTCCGGTAAGTAATGAGAATGATGCCCGAACTTTTTTATATTTAAAAATATAATTAAATGCAGTTAATATTCTTTAATATACATGTTCAGGGTGAATCAAATTCGATGTTTTTATAGGGTATCTCAGTAACCTGAGTAGTTAGACGAAATCATTGCAGGTCATGGCTAGCTCGATTAGTTTGTAAGATATCTGGCGTTTTTCAATTATGAGCTATTTTAAAATACGTCGTTTTTCAATAACCATAAAATATACAAATATATGGTTAAATATACACTGAGGAATACTGAACATTTCTTACTATATCAAACCGATATCTGAACACTATTAAGATGGGATATGTAAACACTATTAGATGACGTTAGCTATCCAATTCACTTAATAGTGTTCACATATCGGTTTGATATAGTAAGAAATGTTCAGTATTCCTCAGCAATGGATCGGGACCACACCGAAGAGGACCTTGAAGTCGGAAACGCGTCTGTGGGTATCCGGTGCCGGAAGACTGAACTCAAATACAATTTTGATATTTGTTTTCAGTGGTTACAAAGAGTATAGCTCCGTGGACGAAACAGTGACCTATATATGCACTTGCGCATTCGTGTCATTGACGATGCCACTGTGGAGCGTTAGATGGCGTTAGCTATCCAATTCACTTAAAAGTATTCACATATCGGTTTGATATAGTAAGAAATGTTCAGTATTCCTCAGCACTGGATCGGGATCACACTGAAGAGGGCCTTGAAGTGCGAAACGTGTCTGTGGGTATCCGGTGCCGAAAGACTGAACTCAAATACATTTTTGATATAGTTAAATAGTTATTTTCTGTATTATTGAGCAACACATTTTCTACAACAATTTTAAGAGTACCAAGGGTTTTTGCAAAAATTGAGAAGAATATGATCCTATTTTCGGCAATTGCACCTTAAAGATTCATTCAATATTATTTTAAGTCCTTAAATCCTAGATATTTTATTACCATACCTCCAGTTACCTAGCCCCACACTTCAAAAAATAATTTAAAAAAAACAATGCAGCATAATGTACTCTTTATATAATGTACTTTCGAAAGGTGTTAATAACAATTTTTACACTAACCTCAAATTCGAAAATAAAAAATATATTCGATATTTTTCCCGTTTGCACAATGACATTTGTTTATAAAATGGTTTATGATTGATATAATTTACTTAAATAATACTCGAACTATGCACTTACTATGTACTATACAAAAACATCACAAGTAACTTTCACACAAACACCCTTCTCAAAAAAATAATTATTTTCCATATTTTAAGTTCCCCAATAGAAAGATGTTTACAAGATTGTTAAAAGATGATGGAATTCCATTAAAATACAGGGTGGCGATCAACAATGTTATACAGCATTATATCGCTCTGCTAATTTCTCGAATTGGCGAATTCTGACAATGTTAATTCTTCGCCGGACCCACAAATATTGCCACTCAGTCGGCAGCGCGAAAAATACACGGAGTTGCACTTCTATATGATTCCTCATTCAACGGATTTACGAAATATCAATTTATTTGTATGTGCATATACCGGGTGTTTGATTAAGCGTGGCCACCGGCTGTATCTCAGAAACTATGTAGCGTAGCATATTCGGGTAAAAAATTGCAGAGTGAAAGTGGCCAAAAGAAATCACTGGAAATTAGTTTGACGTTCCTACCTTCGTTGCTAGAGGGTGTAACATCTATCGCCAAATACAAAAACAGATTTTTATTAAAAAAAACTGCTAAAATGAGCTACATTCAAAATATACAAATTGTAATATATGTTGAATTTTACTTAGTTTTAACTACTCACTAGTTACTTTATCTCGCATATATGAAGCTGGGGCGGAAAAGTGTAATCATTCAACTGAGTGTAACTTTTGTTAGAATTAACCGAAATTAATTAAGTTAGTCTCATTTGATAGGTAATTGATTGGTATTTACTCTCGCTTACTTTGATTCTATAGAAAGCGTCAGATGGCGTTGTTTAAGCAACCGCCATATTTTCTAGATTTTCTCAAAAATTTTAAATTATATAGTTCTCTTACGCCAGTTAATTATAGGAAGAAATACTGAGAAAGGTGGTGAAAACCTCATCCTGACCGCGCACCATATAAAAATATATTTTAAAATCTAGTAGGCCTTTAGGGTTTTTTGTTTTATGTTCAAGTGGTCAAAAACAATAATTTAAAGTATAACGGAGATCACTTTTCCTCATTTATATGTTTTGGAAAGCAAATATGTAATATGTAATCCATTATTATTTAAAATCTCAAAATATAGTAGCCTATGAGAATATATAGTAGCATGTTTAAAACAGCGTATATTTACTACAATTAGAAACACTTATTACAATACGACAACAAACAAAACATAAAATAAAACGAATACAATAATTAAATCTAGCTTCGCTGGTAGAGGGCGCAATGTCTACCGTAAAGGATAAAATAAGATGTTATATAAAATGCCAAATTAAGCTGCATATGTTAAAAATATGTAAGTCCTAATCTACTTAAAGTTTTGCTCGATTTCAACTACCTTCTCGTTACCTTTGCTTTTACATGCGATGCAGATGAAAATGGAAAAGTCTAATCAATGAAATGGTTGTAACTTTAGTTAGATTTGAGCAAATTTAATAAACTTTGATTAAATTGATAAATAATTGAATGCACTTTTAAACACTATGTATTCTGATTTAATTTAGTGTCTATAGTAAGGATGAGAGAGCGCTATTAGTACAAAATAACCCATTCTGCACAATTTTCAATATATCTTCGGTTAGGATGAAGATATCGGGATGCAGCTTGTGCCAGTTTTTACACTATTTCTCATTTTAATTAACTATCGTAACTTACGTATACCTTCCGATTAAAAATTTAAAGAAATTGGAAAAAATACGGTGATTGTCTTAACCGCACCCTCTGGCGCTTAATATCGAAACTAATATAAATCAGAGTAAACTATGTTTTAAAGTGCATTTATTTATCTATCAAATGAGCTCAAGTTTGTCAAATTCAGTATAACCTAACAAAAGTTACAGGCATTTAAATAATTAACTATCGACAAGATAGTTAAAATTAGGTAAAATTTACAGTAGATTAGGATTTTCATATTTTTCATATCGCTTAATTTGGCATTTATTTGATAAAAAATCTTTTAATCTTTTACTATGGAGAAGCGCCCTCTTGCGGCGAAGCTATGAGCTTAAAAATAATTTCCAGCGATTTCTCTTGGCCATTTTTGCAATGACATTTTTTACCGCAACCTGCTACGATGTATAGTTTCTGAGATACAGCCGATGGCCACGCTTAATCAAACATCCGGTACAAGTAAATTGATACTTCATAAAACTTATGGTTAATTTTTCGATAATATAATGTGGAGCAGCATTGTTTAAAAAGCTCCGCTTTTTCGTGAATAAAGTTTGTTTTCATGCAGGATAGCTTTGTGGAAATTGTTTGAATTATTTGATGTTAGAGTGCTTTGTATGTACTGAAATGCAGATAAGCTACGTTTTTTAAATGCTATGTATAGTTTTGTTTACGTTTTTATCACGTTTGTGTTCGAGCACGAGTGTTAAAACATTTAAAAAATTGGATTCAACGCTGATAACACTGCATTTGCTGCACCTTTGAAATGATAATAATGCTCATAATAATTTCAGATGTATAAGTATATTTTTCAGAAATAAAACAATAGTAACTTAGTATACTACTCATAATAATTTTATATATAGAAAGAATGTTTTTTTAGAGAAAATAGATAAATAACCCACTGAGCAAAAAACAAACAAATAACATTTTATCAACACTGCATCAACATTAAACGTTGTTTAAATGTTGATGAAACATTACATAAATGTGTTTGCTCAGTGGGAATGCTGTAAAAAGTATGTTTTCAGGAAAGGAAGGCAAATTTTAATTAAGTTATCAAATTATACAAGTTGAAACAAATTTAATAATAGCCGCAATTTTTGAAAAGTACTACAAATAAGTGTAAGGTACGATTCACGAGAGGTGTCCCATGGTTTCCTTGATTTGTAGTGATTTATGCACCAGTAAATGTAATACGAAAATAGTTTGATGTCATTAGATTGCGTGTGTGAAAAGAGACAGAAAACTTCATAATATGTCTGCTATGCTTTTTAGATGGAACATGCGAAAACTTATGTTCCGGTAAGCAGCTTTAAAATGTTAAGGTTAAACGTCACATTTTGACGTCTTCGTAAAACTAAATCAGCAAAAACCTAGCCACAAAACATTTTTATTAATATGCACAATCGTTTTAAATGTTGGTTTAAGTGGTATAATTCTAATTTCCACATCTACTAAACAGTTCAGGTATTTACTGAAATAAATAATGCATTTATGTTGATTTTTTGTAAGCTCTAACGTAAATGTTAGTTTAATCGAATGTGCATTCAGTAGATTTGGCAAATAGTCATCGGATAAATCTGTTAATACAAGGAATTTTTGTTTTGATTATACATACAGGGAATGCATACGCCTTTTTTTAAGAGTTCAATTTGAAGCTTAAAACGAGTGTTTTCCACTCCCAGACTAAGCATGAAGTAAAATTTCGAGTTTAGAAAAGCCTGAAAATTTGGTTTGGTCGCGTAGCGCGAAGCGGCCAAACCAAATTTTCAGGCTTCTCTAAACTCGAAATTTTACTTCACGCGCCACGCGTATTAAATACTGAATGCACTGAAATATTGTGAACGAGAAACTTTTCTTGAAATCAGTGTCTTATGCGCGTGTCGCATGAAGTAAAATTTCGAGTTTAGTAAAACCTGAAAATTTGGTTTGGTCGCTCTGCGTTTCGCGCTACGCAACCAAACCAAATGTTTAGGCTTTTCTGAACTCGAAATTTTACTTCATGCTTAACCTGGGAGTGAAAAACACTCGTTTAAACTTCAAATTGACCTCTTTTAAGAAAACAACAAATATTTAAAAATCTAATTGGGATATGTATACTTAAAAGAAAAAAATCACAAGAAATTATGATTTAATGCTTTTCTAAAAGAATGAACACTAATATACTCGCGACCTAAGCAGTATGACATTGTCATGTAACGTCAAAATTTGACACAACTAGGAAAAATCGTTGCAAATACAACTGTTGACTGTAAGGGGGAAAAGGGTTATAAAATTGTACGTTGAAGTGTAAAAGAAAATATTAATGCCAATAAACGTCTTTTTTTTACAACTGTTGACATACTCTCTAAAAAATTTGAACCACTCATTTCACATCAATGAGCCATAGGACATCTCTCCCCATTTCCACTATAATTAATTCATTTTTTCATATTACGATCTTTAATCTCTTCTAAAAGTTAAAAGCTAAATTGCAGTGTTCTCACTTTTAAGAAACGTAAATATTGCAAATTTTGATTTACAGTAAATAACCAACTATTAATATCGAAATTGCCCAACTTTGTACCTCCTATAATTTTCAACAATTATTTATGGATTTATTTTTATTTCATACAATTTTATTCAAGAGTTATTAAAATAGTGGAAATATATTCCTGGCATAATTTTTCCGTCTGTTTATGGATTAATAATTATTTCATATCCCTTTTTTAAACAGAACTGCATTGAATGTAAAACAGTTATTAATGAAATGGTGATTGGAATCGAAATGCATTCGTTACGCACGTAAACTTGTTTTGGCTCGTACGTCACACTAACTAACTAACTGGGGAGACGGTAATTACGAATGCGAGCTTGTCGATCGAAAAAACAGGCACCACGACAAAAACGTCTGCCAATCCCACTGGCAGCATTCTAATAATATGCCATTACACTATCTAAATTGCAAATAATTGGAACACACAAATCGATCGGTATAAATATCCGACCCACGTGGTTAATCGCAGAAATTCAATTCGAATTACTTCATTTCACTTCACAGAGAAGTTGAAATTAATGGAGAAGAATATTTGTAATAACTTGTACGACGCTTGTTTATTTGTTCTGTTTAAGATTTTCTTTGGCTCATTTTTAAGTTAATATAGTAGAGCAGTTCTGAGTAGAATGTATTCGAGTACTGATTACAAGTACTCTACATAAAATGTACCCTACTACTAAGGCCTAGTTGCACCAAAAACGTTGAAGCCGAGTTCAAGCTAAACTTCACTTCAAAATGACAGTTCCTATTGTTCTAATGTCACTTTGAACTGAAGTTCAGAGTTGAACCAGTTCAACTTGTTTGGTGCAACTGGCCCTAAGTACTAAGCACCTTCAAGTTTCTCGTTTAGAAAAGTCTGAAATTTTAGATTTACCGCTATTAAACAACTCGCCCGAAAAGTTTTAAACAATTTAATTTTCTTGAACACATTGCCGGTTTTAACTATAAATACATTTGTGGTGAATCTGAGAAGACATTAGAAACTTCTCAGATTATGCATATTATCTTTTGCTTAAAAGAATACAGGATGAACTTAAACTGAGTTATTTAACTCTTAAAAGTTTTAAAACTTGAAGAAGGAAAACCGTATAAAATGCCATTGGTTATAAATCACCCCAAAAAATTATTTAAAATGACATTTTGAAGAGGACATTTTATGTGTTAAGTACACTGCACTTTTACATTTAAAACAACGATATTTAACACTGAATAGTTGAATAGAATTGAACTAATAATATATACAGAGAATTTGTCTTTAAGTATACTCTCGATGCGTATGCATTTTGAGGCGTTTTGGTCGTTTAATGAGTTTGATTTGAAGCCACTAATGAGTGTTTCTACTTGATTAAACATGATGTAAAATTTTGAGTTTAGAAAAACCTTAACATTTAATTTTTCTTTAATATTGATCATATAAACTAATCTTGCTAAGAAAAGTTGTGGATAATCGAAAAAATAGCATTTAATACGTATTCACTTTATGACGTAGCTCATTTAGTTATTTTATTAATTTTGTTTTAAAAATGTAAATTTTTCAAATTAATTATTTTGAATAAGTAGGCTTTTGATATAAATACCGTTAGTTTGACTTTGTTATGAATAATATTTTGTGGAAAAGTGAAAACATATGTGAGGCTTACGATCAAAGTTTAACAGGAATAAGAAACATTTCTTAAAAATAAGGTAGGTTTATAATATACGAATATTCTCTTGATTTTATAGATCATAGATATTTTCGAAAATTCTGAATAGCAAACCAGTTTCTACAGCGTATAAACGAACTACTGTACAGGCTCTCTACCACATAAGGGGCAGCGTTTAAATAAGCAATACCTGCATTTGAAATTACCATACCTTTAGTAGATAGCTCACAAATAATTATTAAAAATAATTAATAATAATAGGCCACATGTTTGTGGTATCTGGTATACGCGCACATTGCGTATTTTAAGAGATATTCCACATAGACTGGTAGTTTTTAAACGATTTGGATATCGAATTACACCATCCAGAGAAAAGTGGGTCAGATTGTGAAGAATTATGTCTATGTTATCGTTTTCATAAGTACCCATTGCTGACTAAATTCCGAATATTTTCTAAACGTGTTAATGAAATTCAATATTTTTCCTTATTAGGTTCACACTTCACTTTATCTCCACTCTTATTGAAATGTTTAGATAAGAGCGGCGAGGGTGGATGATTTTTAAACATAAAAATAGTTTGCTGTTTAGTCTATGGTGAAACTTATTCCATAAAACATCTACATTTTGTAACATGGCGCGATACGTTTATTCAAACATTGAATTGGCAGACATGTTTCTTATTTACGGTGAAACTCGGTGTAATTCCGCGGAAGCTGTAAGAATTTATCAAGAGCGATTTCCTGAACGACACTTACCACCGCCAAACCGATTTAGAAATTTATTACAAAGAGCACGCGACACTGGAAGTTTGCAGCCCGTCATTGTCGCCGAAGCTCCGGAGGTGGTGACCGTCCAATGCGATATTTGCGAGCGGAAGATGAAATTTTGAATCTGTTGGAAGCGGATCCTGGTTTAAGTACCCGTATTATCGCCGCTCAGCTAAATGTATCGCACACATTTGTCAGCAGTGTTATACGAGACAATAATTTTTATCCGTATCACTACCAGCGTGTACAACATCTTCAACCCCATGATTTTCCCAAAAGAATTGCATTTTGTCAATGGATTTTGGCACAAAATGTTCAAAATCCTAACTTTACCAAAGACATTTTAGTGACCGACGAATCGTGCTTTACGCGTAATGGAAGTTTTAATTTCCATAATATGCATGTTTATGCAATAGAAAATCCTCGTGTTACGCGTAGAACTCATTTCCAGCATCGCTTCTCCCTTAATATCTGGGCAGGTATTTTAAATGATCAATTAAGTGGGCCATTTATGTTCCCATTTAATTTGAATGGAGAACGATATTTACGATTTTTGCAAGATGAGCTTTTAGATCTTCTAGAAAATGTACCCTTAGCGGTTCTTAGAAGAATGTGGTATTTGCAAGATGGTGCGCCAGCTCTCTATGAAAGGCGCGTTAGAAGATATTTGGATGATGAGTTTCCAGGACGTTGGGTTGGTCGTGGAGGACCTGTACCATGGCCTCCAAGAAGTCCGGATTTAAACCCCTTAGATTTTTTCTTTGCGGATACTTTAAAAGTGAAGTCTACACTACGGAAATTGACAATGCGGAAATGCTGATACAACGAGTAAACGCCGCGGCTAATACCATTCGTGAAAAACCTCGTGAAATGTTTGCTACTGTTCGTGCAAATTGGATACGTAGAGCCCAAATGTGCATTGAGTGCGGCGGACGTCAATTTGAACACTTATTGTGATTTTTTTTATACATGACCCAGTTTCATCTAGTAATTCTAGACAGTGTGTGTGTGTGTGTGTGTGTAGTGCGTGCTAAGTGATTTATACGTCTCGCAGTAGTAACAGTAAATAAACAATACCACAAATGAGTGACCTAGTTTCATCTAGTAATTCGAGACAGCGTGCGTGTTTAGTGCGTGCGAAGTGATTTATGCGCCTCGCAGTAGTAAAAGTAAATAAAAAATACAACAACTTACGCATCCACGAAAAATATCATGAACACAGGTAACCAGAATTTCTCAAAAAGTAAAAAATGCATGAAAAATTATGAAAAATCCAATATTTTTTTCCGATTTTATTTTTGCTGCAATTGGTGTCAAAATATTTTGTGTATACGCCCTTAAGAGGATGTACATTAGTTCGATTACACGCTGTATAAGCACCCAGTTATTAATTAGTAACACTGAAAGTCGTTGATAACGGATAAAATATCTGATTTTGTGTTATTATATCCAAAGATAATGTTTTGATGTGTTTTTGAACTTCACTTTAATCAGTGTCTTGTACACGTGGCGCATGAAGTAAAATTTCGAGTTTAGAAAAGCCTGAGTTTGGATTTGGACGCTTCGCGCATCGCGTCCAAATCCAAACGCTCAGGCTTTTCTAAACTCGAAATTTTATTTCATGCGCCAGACGTTTACAACACTGATTTATTTTAAAGTTTAAAAACAGATACAGTATTGTGCGAATTAATATGAACACGACCAAAAAATTAGTATTTTGGTTATAGCAGCACTGTTATGCTCATTCTGACAGTTGTCAGTCGATAGTAAATCATTTAACCTTGATCGCCATTATTTTTAGGTTATGTTTGAAGATTTTTGATATTTTGCAATAATATTCGATAATTTCCAAGTTTTTTTACGACTGTTTGGCATTATGGATGTTCCTCCAAGAAAAAGAGAAAAGATCATCACGCCTAATGAGCATACCTTAATGACACGGAGAAGCATTGCAATGGAATGTGGTGTGAGTTTGGGTGCTGTAAATAAACTATTAAAGCAGAAGAAAGAGACGGGATCTCTTGAAGTGCAGCGAAAAGGAAAATGTGAAAGAAAAGGGAAGACCACTCCTCGAGATTAAGCCAGCCATCTACGAAACAGCAAATTGCATCCAAGAAAAACAAGCAAGATTTAGAATGGGTTGGGGTGAAAATACATGACTCTACAGAAAAAACAACTTTTGACTGCCTCTATGATGAAAAAGAGACTGAATTGGGCCAAAAAATATGCCAATTGGACCGAAAATAACTGGAGGAAGGTGATGTTGTCAGACGAGACAAACTTTCTAGTGCAAGGCCAGCGATCAAAATTCGTTCGTAAGAGAGTGGATGAAAAAGTTAGAAAATGTTCTGGTGCTGTTATTCGTACTCAGGACCTGGCAAACTTATTCCAGGAATGATGAATAGCGAAAAATATAAAGCAATGATAGATCAATGTTTGGCTGAGGAACTGGGGAAAGTTCAAGCCAACGGCAATGCAATTTTTCAACAAGACAGCTCCATGCTATACTTCGAAGACTATGGTGAAATATTTCACGGACAAGAAGATAAGAATTTTGGACTGGCCTTTAAATTTGCCAGATCTCAATCTTATTGAGAATTTACGGGCGATCTGCAAGGCAAATTACAAAATATGGACTGTACGACGAAAACCAAGGTGGACGCAGTAATTCAGGTGTTGTATCGAGAGGAGGCAATCAAGAATAATTGTAAAAATCTAGTTGACTCCATGCCGAGGCGAGTTCAAGCCGTGATTACAGCAAAGGGAGGACATATTTCATATTAAATAATAGTATTTATACCTTGTTTATATGTCTAACAATAGTTTTATTTCGAATAAACTATATTTACGAAAACAATCCTTGAGTTCACATTAATTCGCACAATACTGTACATATTTCATATTTCGTTACCCAAACCTACTGAAAGTGGAATTAAAGGTGTGAAATATACAGAACATTGATAAGGGAAAGGAGACAACTTATTTTAAAGTCGTAATCCAAAGTTATATAAAATTTCAAAAATACTAGCTTTACATTTTCCATGTATATTCTGACAATAATATTAAATTAAAAAAATTCGCGACACACTTGAAACATTTTAAGGCACACACTTTGCCATAGTGACGAAAAATAAACAAATGGAAAATCATCGAAATTTTATAACATTGAAGAAAAACTTCAAAACGTTACTTCATTGACAGAATCCAATAAATTACAAATCATGAAATATGACGATAATAATCAAAACATATTTTTAAACATTTTACAATTGCCCAAAAATGTATCATGATTTCGAAGAAGTAGTGAAGACTGATGGCACATAATATATACGATAGAACTTCGAAATTTTAACATAATTGACAAAAATCACCGAAATTAGCAAATATATAAGAATATTCATAAAATCAAATTTGGGGAAAATGTTTAGAAAATTGTACGAATTATTGAAATCTTGCACTTTAATATAACTCGAATTTTTTTTATAAGTTTTTTCTTGTTTTCTTTAAACCTTGATAATAAAACAACAATAATAAATTATCAATTCTTTTAATGTGAAATGAGTGATTTCCACTCCCAGACTAAGCATGAAGTAAAATTTCGAGTTTAGAAAAGCCTAAAAATTTGGCTCGGGCGCGTAGCGAAGCGGAGCGACCGAGCCAAATTAGGCTTTTCTAAACTCGAAATTTTACTTTATGCGCCACGGTTACACAATACTGATTTAATGTGAAATGGTCCTTAACCAGTTGACAAGTAAAATAAGTTTAGTATGTCAATTATCATCAATTGTTTAATTGACGTGAAAGTGGTATGATAAACACATCACCATTTTTTTATCAACATTAGTTTTCGAGATATAACACAAACTTACATTTTTAAATTTAAACCATAATACGATTTGAAATAAAAGCACTTCGTTTGTTTCACTAACTTTTTAATTTATTCCGACTAGTTTCGGCTACAAGCCATTATCAAGGAATGTAAAACGCTAGTTATTTACAATTTTATATTTTATTTAAAAAATTGTTAGTCATGAACCAATAACAATTATTAAACAAGTACAGTTCTTTGTTATATACTACAAAGTTTCTTTAAGTTTTATCAAATGACCCTAATTTCATGTTTATGACTTTTTGTGGGGTTATGTAACAAATAAAAAAAAGGTATTAGCCATAGGTGTCGCTACTCGCACTCTCTAAGAACCGGTGATCCACAGAGGCAGCTTCCAATCTAACCTATCAAAAACTAAGTTGGCTTTTATTCTAAGATAATTTCACAATGCCTAAACGCAATTGTATATTCACTGATGAGTTACAAAAGGATTATGATTTTTTGAAGAAATTGTGTGGTGATGTCAAGAAAAAGTAAAATGTATCCAGTGCTCTTCTGAGTTTTCAATCAGCCACGGTGGCCGATCCGATATCAAAGACCATCTGAAGACCGGGCGCAACCAGCAGTTCGACAATTTCATAATTTAAATAAAACACTGTTTATCACTTTGTTTGTATAACAATTGGTTTATTTGGTGACTATAGTTTCGATACTACACGTATCATTATCAAACCGTTAGTGAGTTACGTGTAGTATCGAAACTATAGTCACCAAATAAACCAATTGTTATACAAACAAAGTGATAAACAGTGTTTTATTTATGTTCAACAATGTATAACGAAGTAGAAGCCTCTATAGTCAGTGAATTTCATAATTTTTAAAAAATACGACATCGTCTGATGAGAATTTGGAAATCGCTGACATCAGATTGCACCTCAAAATTAGTTTCAAATTTTTTTGATTGGTCACCATTTCAACAGACACATCAAACAGAAAGGAAGCTAAGCTGGCGCCTGTTGTAGTCAGATACTTTCAACCATTGAAAGGAGTGCAGGTGAAATTGTTTTATTTGGAATCCGTCGATGGCGAAACATCTAAAACTTTAACGAATACCTCGTTTCAACTACCAAGAAGCATACCATTAAAAGGAAAGTTACCAATTTCGGTGGCGTGAAGAGGAGAGGCAAAAACAACGTGCTTAGTCTGCTGAAAAATGAACTTAAAGTGGATGTCGTAGTCATTGGGTGTGGTGCCCACGTAGTACATAACTGTTTGAAAACTGCGGTGCTATCGAAATTGAAAGTCTATTGGTAAAAATCTATAAGCATTTTTGGATTTACACAGTACGTGTGACGAAATTAAAGGATTTCTGCGAATGGGTTGACGTAGAGTATAAAAAACTGATGCAACATGGTAGCTCCAGGTCCCTGTACCTTTTACCTGCGGTCAAGAGGATACTTGAAACATTTGTACGACTGAAATCATATTTCGTTTCGGAAGAAAGGGGCCCGTCCGTATTCAAAACTTTTTTTAAAATGCAGAAAGTGAATTATAATTATGGTTCGTCCATGGCCAACTCGAGTTTTCAACAAAGTTGCCATCGAAATGAAAAGCTTTAAAGAATATCTAGGAGAAATTCTTCAGAACAAGTGTATCCCTCAAACGGCGAAGCAACTTCTCAATAAGCTTGAACAAGAAAATCCAACACTACGCCAAAAATTTCAAATGGAGGTTGATGAATTTTATAGAAGAAGCATATCATATATTGAATTATGAGAAGGCAGTTTTGGACGCGCTGAAGATTTCACCTGGATTGGTTTGAAGAATGAAATTCAATGGAACGAGGTCGAGAAGACAGCAGGGATAATCAATGAGAAATTGAAGGAATCGGATTATGCCAAAATCAATAGTGATGAGCTTTTTGACGAAACAGTTTTGGCCAAAAATTTTTCCAGTCGAAGGATGAAGACTGGAAGCATTCAACTGCTTATGAAGTTAAACACTTGACGAAAACCAAATTCAAGTGCTAGATTTGACTAAAGTCGTTGAATTTGTACTGTGTCTGCCGGGAACCTCTACGCCAGTTGAAAGGGTTTTCTTAATTATGAAAAATATTTGGTCAGACGAGCGAGGACGGATGAACAAGGCTACAGTTAGGGCACTATTGTACTGCAAACTCAACTTTCAAGACATCAACTGTATGCAGTTTTATGAAATTAAAGCGGACAAAACCGTTCTAACAAAAGTTCTCTCAAGTGAAAAGTAGGAGTGGTTTCAAAACCCAAATAAATAGTGCCTACCGATATGTTTGTTGAGGAATATGTTTTGCAGAATTGTTTGCAATTTGTTTGTGTCCAGTTGTTAAATTTGTGAAATTTTGCCAGTTTGAGCTTTTTCTAAGAATACATAAGCTCTTTTTTTGTCGTTGAAAATATAAAAAGTGATCAAGATTAAGTTATTTTATTTTATAAAATAGTTTTCCCTACCCCCACCCCACCTTATCTCCTAACCATTTTATATTTAATTTAATAGTAATGCGGTTAACATGTTACTGTAAGGCCTAAAATCACCCCTACCCATTTTTTCTGAAAATTTGGCAACGCTAGTCCCGGTTTGTTATTTTGAAATTATGGTAAGCCTACATTTAATTAAGATATAATTTATGCTACAATGTTAATGTTTAACTTTTTGAACATATCTTGTAATATTTATATTTCAGTGAAGTCTATTTAACACCAAAAAATGAAATCATTACAACAATAAAACCAACTGTTAGAAACAATTCAAATTGTTGTTATATTGATGTCATTATTTCATGGCAAACTATTATATATTTTTTTAAATAACTACAATGTTAATGTTTAACGTTTTGAACATATCTTGTAATATTTGTATTTCAGTGAAGTCTATTTAACACCAAAAAAATGAAATCATTACAACAATAAAACCAACTGTTAGAAACAATTCAAATTGTTGTTATATTGATGTCATTATTTCATGGCAAACTATTCTATATTTTTTTAAATAAAATAGAAAATTTATAAAAACTTAGACAAAGTATTATAACTACATTAATATTTAAAAAATCTGAAATAAGGTTTTTAATATTAAACATATCTAAAAATAAATTTCATATCGCATCAAAATAATACCGAAAACGATTGTAAAACAAACAACCGCGTCAATAAAAAAATATGCATCGTCATCGCCACTGCGCTTACGAAATGCACGATCCGGTAAAGAGCGGATCCTAACTCACTCTCTCCTGACCCGTTTCGTGAGTGTATCACTCGGAGTGAATCACTCCTAAATCAATCATTTCTTGAGCCGGTTCAGGAGCGGATTCCAATTCACTTACGAACCGTTTCGCGGAGCGGATCCGCTCCTGAACCGCAACTCCTGTTTTGCGAATCGGTTCAGGAGTTTTCTTTTTAGTGAACTGGTTCAATTGAGTGGTTCAGGAGCGGATTGCTCATTTCTATTTCACTATGTTTTAGTGTTTTATGTGCGTGGCGCATGAAGTAAAATTTCGAGTTTAGAAAAGCCTGAAATATTAGTTTAATCGGTCCGCTTTGCTACGCGACCAAACCAATTTTTTAGCCTTTTCTAAACTCGAAATTTTACTTCATGCTTAATCAAGAAGTTAAAACACTTGTTCAAAACTTTTAATTAAACCCTTGTAAAAAAATAATCAATGCCTAAAATTTTACAGCGTGTGTATCGTAATATGTGCACGTAAAATAAAAGCTCTCTAAAATATTAAATACAAAATATAAATTACTACCGACAAAACAATGATATTTAGCATAAAGTAAAATAGATTTTTCCAAATACTTCCACAATAAATATTTAAAAAATATATAAATACGAATTTATCGTCTTTCTACAAAAAGTTGTTTCGTTGAGACTTCCAAATAGTAGTTTTAATGAACATTTGAAAGACGTTTTTTGTGGAAAGAGGACAAATTTGTAGTTTTAATAAGCATTTGAAAGACATTATTTGTAGAAAGAGGACAAAGTTTTTTCTTTTAATTTATTCTAAATGTCAATAAAAACAATTTAGAATTAACTAAATTCCCGAGCAGAATGTTGTATTCTCTTTGCAACTGTTGTATGTTGTAAAGATAATTCAAGATGCAATTATAATTAGTTAGGTAAATGTGTACCTTACTTGTTTTACAAACATTGCCCAGTAACCACATCATGAGAAAATATCTGTTTTGCAAGTTTATATGTCCATTTAGTAAAAACAAAGTTGTTCTGATATACAAATTTTGCAATTTCACGTCCATTAGGTTAGCACAAAGTCGTTCTAACATTCATATTTCCAGTTTTCTTATAATTGTTTTAGCAGTTCTCGTTTCGTTTTATATTTGGATTCGACCTATTTTCGCGGTTTCATAAATCCGTCAGACGGCAAATAATCAAATGCACATTCGTTTTAAATACGAGAATGAAATAATAGGACATTTTCAAATACATACTAACAAAACTTACAAAGTAGAATACAATAAAATCAATCAAAAGATTTGTAATACACCTTAAATTTCCTACTAATATCATTTTCAAAAGTTTTGGCCCCTGTGTTTAAATGCCAATAAAACGAAAAGCGTTTAATGATCACAATTTTAAAATACGCATAATGAGGAATTAATTTAATTTTTTTCCAATATTTATATAATATTTATTGTTCATATTGACCTTTAAATGAAAAAAAAGTACTAATTTTTGGTTAGATAGTTAGTTTATAATCGAGATGCTTACTTTAAACCAAGGCCGTAGCCAGGGCGAGGGGTAGGGGGGTTCAAACCCCACTACCCCACCCCCCCCAACCCAAAATTTTAAAATCTTAATTTTTTGTACGTAAAAGCGTAAGAGCAAACACAAAACCGGACAAAACCGTCATTTTTTTGTCGGAACGATAACCGGAACTGAACCGAAAAAAAATATCAGTTTTATTGCAATGTTTAAATCAAAACTGTTTGCGGAAATATTTGTTTCATTAAAACTATTTTAGATTTTTTTACCTAGAAATTTTAGTTTTCGTTCGGCTTTGATAAAAAGTAAGTTTTTGTTCCACCTCTGTTTTTTTTTTTTTCAGAATAAAAAGGATTTTGTTATTAATTCACTGTATATTCATTATTACGATATTATGACTGTAAGTTACTTGGTTTAATGTCTTTTGATTATGATATGATTTTGTTAGTAAATCACTATATCGACTGTATTTTCACTATTGTGACTTTATAACTGTAAGTCATTTGATTGACTGACATTAGTCTACCGTGTCAACTTAACTTAAGATGACGAAGACGAAAGTTGACATGAGTCGCCGTCAGCAAACATTAGTCTATCCTGTCAACTGAAATGACATTTAGTCAAATGTATCAAACTTGAAACAAATCGGTGTCAGCCGATTATTGTCAATTTGAGACCACTATTATTTGAAATATATTATTCGATGGTCATGTTATTGTATTTCTTTATGAACACACATTTTGATAGTTGTGACATGTTTTAAACTAACGAGTGGCTTCCACTCCCAGACTAAGCATGAAGTAAAATTTCGAGTTTAGAAAAGCCCCGCGTAGAAAATTTGTCGAGGGTCGCGCAGCGACCCGAGACAAATTTTCACGGGGCTTTTCTAAACTCCAAATTTTACTTCATGCGCCACGCGTATAAACCACTGATATAAAGTAAGGTTAAAAATATATACTGCTAAGTTGTGACAGTAAGATATAGTGACAGTAAGATATAGCGAAAAAATACAAAAAAAGATTTATTTTGTGAATGAATAACATTATTCTTTTAAATCACTATGTCGACTGTTTTTTTACTATTGTGACTGTATGTCACTATTGTGTTCACAGGGCTTTTCTAAACTCGAAATTTTACTTCATGCGCCACCCGCATGAAACACTGATTTCAAATAAAGTTAAAACTATATCAAAAATGTCAAAATTGACAAGTTAGGTGAAAATATTGACATATTAAAAATTAATAAAAAGTCAAAATTGACAAATTAGGTGATAAATATTAACAGATTAAAAATAATAAAATGTCAAAATTGACAGATAACAGTTGACACAAGTCGGCGCTAGCCACACGGCTAAACCACTGACATCAATTGAAGTTTATCAGACATTTGACATTGCACATTGACATTTATGTCACAGTTGATATATTTTTCTTTAACGAAAAATTGGAAATATTGAAAATCTTGTAAATTGATGGACACATTAGAATATTGAAAATCTGATGAAAATCACAAAATTTTTAAAATCTTATGAAGTTTTGATAATTCGACAAAAATCACAAAGTATTGAACATTTTATAAATCGACAAAAATCTGGATATATTAAAAATTTGAAGAAAATTTTATAAATTGTTGAAAAAAATCGAAATCTGATGAAAATTTTATAAATCGACAAAATTACAAAAATATCGAAAATATCAAAAATGTCAAAAATATCAAAAATATCGAAACTAATAAACATTACAAAAATATCAAAAATACAAAATTGTAAAAATATCGAAAATGTCAAAAATATCAAAAACATAAAAATTGTCATTAATTTTCATTCAATGTCAAAAGTAACATTTAATGTTAAGAACGTAATTTAATATCTAGACTGTCATTGTTAATCAAAAGTAACATTAAAACTGTCATTTAATGTCAGAAACGTAGTCTAATATCAAATGTTTTATCAAATGTTAAAACTATTAGAAATGTGAAAAATATTATCTAATTTTAAAAAAATGGTAAATTACGTCAAAAATGTAAAATTATCAAAAATTTACAAAGTATCGAAAATGTCATATGATGTCAGAATGGTCAATTTAAGTCGAAAGTTTCAATAATTAAAACTAGATTTTTAAAAGGCGAGGTGTCTCACCTTTTTTATATTTTTATATTTTTTAAAATTCGTCATTATTTACATGAATTGTCGCTTTTGACATAATTTGATTTTTTCAACACCAAAAAAGTGTATTAAAAAAAATCAAATTTGTGTGTATAAATAATTTTCAAATACATTGATAAATTAGGAATTAATTTTTGTAAATTGTTCTAAATCTGAATAAAAATCTGATTTGAACTATTATTGTTACATCTGGATATTCATTACGTTGAGCAGAACACTGCTCAATATAAAAGAAATATATTATAGAACGGATGCTAATTTGTTGAAAATATATGTACTTATGTTATGTAATAATAATAATAAAATAATAAAATAAAATAATATTATGAAAATTTTAAAAATGTTTGAAATTCTCGATATGTTGAAAAATGTAACGAAAATTAAAACGGGTGTCGTCCACTCCCAGACTGAGCATGAAGTAAAATTTTGAGTTTAGAAAAGCCCCGCGTAGAAAATTTGTCGAGGGTCGCGTAGCGACCTGAGACAAATTTTCACGGGGCTTTTCTAAACTCGAAATTTTACTTCATGCGTCACGCGTGTAAACCACTGATTTGAAGTAAAGTTGAAAATATAGACTGCTGAGATGTAATAGGTATTTACTAAGATGTAGCGAAAATGTAAAAAATATTTATTTTGTAAAGGTCATAATAATAATTAAAGTAGAACAAATTTAGTTTGAGGCACTTTTTCATATTCTTAATATTTAAATCATCATATCTATAATGAGGACAGTGCTATAATGGACACACTAACATTTTTTTTTTTTTAATATGAAATAAACATTTGAAAAGTTAAAACAATCAATTTGAGTTGAACCGAAAACCGTAAAAAATCGTAATTTTTCCGGAAAGAAAAAAATTACGGTTTGAATCCCTAACTAATTTTTATAATCCCCATCGATTGTTTTGTTCTGCCAACGGCCTTGCTTTAAACTACACTGCACATATACGAATCTTTTTAGACATTTAATACACTAATTTGTTAGTAAATAGTTATTTTCTTTCATATATTGTCATATTGTACAAAATCCATAAATATAAAATAATTCTCGTTAGTTATTTATAGATTTCGTGTATTTTGTGTTTAATTATGTCGCATCCGTTCTGAAACCTACGGGCCAGACGAATATATTTACTTTATAAATATTTATACGTGCCCAGCGCGAGTTTTATCAACAATCTGATCGATGGCTTGGAGGCATGACCGAAGATTTTCTGTTAAAGCTAAAATATACACAAACAACTTTTTAGTAGAGTATGCAGATGTATTACAGGTCATTTACCTAAAAATAAACATACATTTTATTGTAAATACAACAATTAGAAAACTTAAATAATGCCAAATTGCGAATTACTGATTAAACAAAGGTTAACTTAGTTATTGGCTACAAACTACGGGATGCTTAATAAAAGTACTACATTTAAAGAAGGCCTGTAAGTGTTTATATCTTCTTTTTATTAATGAAATTGGCGACTAAGCCCTTTGATCAAGCAAAAATAGTGTCTTTTCTTGCACATGAAGAAACAGATCTTAAATACCGTGCGATCGTTTAAATTATGATTTAGAGTAGGCTGCATTTTTTTTGTGCCGTTGCACAGTGCGTCGTCCAATGGACAAAAATCAAAATTCGAAGATACTATTTTTCAGGTAACACTTGCGTAATCCTCAAAAAGGATTACTAATTCATCAGGTAAACGGATTATCCGTTCTTGAACAAATTTGTATCACTCTGTTTTACACCCTTAAAGTGAACACTTGTTGAATAATAATTTTAGTTGCGTTGCGAGTGCATTAATATAATTGTGTTTTTAAACCAATTTATTTTTGATTAAACAAAAAATTGTCATGGACTCTCATCCTGAAGGTATGTATGTATTATTCTTATAATAAATTCTTCTAAATTTATCACATGTATCAAAAAATTAAATAGTGAAAAGTATTGATTTTTTTTATGAGAGTTTAAACTTTGGATTGAATTTAAAAAAAATACCTATCAAAACATATTCTTTAAATTAACGTCAAATAAGCTTTAGACTATAAACTTAATAATAAGCTAAGCAGTACCCGCTAGTAGCCGTTAATATCAGCGTAATATTTTTTTTAGTTGACGCGGCGCGGATTACAAATTTAGACATTTTCAACATTTGGTTGGATAGCAAAGGCGCAGAGAAGGAAAAAAAATATGTTTTCATTTCTGAAAACTAAATTTAAAATAGATAAATAATGAGGTTTTAAATGAATTATCTAAATTTTGTCGCTTAAAATGTTTGAATTTTAAAACCTTTTGAATAAAGTGCAACAAAAACAAAAATTTGTTATTATCCCGGCACAATGTATAGGTACATTCCATAGTAGTGTTGCCAGAAAAAATTCAAGAGCTTGTAGGGGATGAAGAGATAAATTATGAAGCCTCCACATCTCGCGGACGACCCCCCAAACCATTCGAAGAATGTTTAACTAAAACAAAAATTCGACGGACTGAGGATTTGGTTATAAATAATAGCTATGAAGAACTAAGTTTTGCGGCAAAGCGGTTAGATAGTTCCGTTGATAAACGAAAATCTTTTAAACCAGTTCAAGCTTTAGCATTATATTTGGATTTGGGCTTATCGGAGAGTAAATACAAAATTTTGCGTAGTACGATTAATTGTGTTAGTGAGGAGTGCGTACCGAGCTTACACGTTTTGCGACAAACTAAAAAATAATGTTTGTTAAATATATCGGTGAATGAACTATCTGCATCTGTTTTGCTTCAAAATATTTTAAATAAAACAACCGAAAGCATAATCAAAACAATAAATACAAAAGGTTCAATTACTGCAACATTAATTTGTAAGTGGGGATTCGATGGAAGCTCGGGGCATAGCAATTACAAACAAAAATGTTAAAATCTTGAAAATACAGATGAGTACATATTTTTTGTAGCATTTGTACCATTAAAGTTTATATGCATTGAATCAGGACAAGAATTTTGGGCTAACCCACGTCCTGGTTCGAGCATATATTGTCGGCCAATTAAATTTCAATTTATGAAAGAATGCCCTAAATTAATTCATGACGAGGATGAATGTATGAAAAATCAAATTACCAAATTGCAAAATTATATATTAACAATTTTTTAAAATACTATTAATGTTTCTTTTGAAATGCATTTAACGATGGTAGACGGAAGTGTTTGCAATGTACTAAGTGAAACAAATGCAGCTTCTAAATGTTATATTTGTGGTGCAAAACCCACAGAAATGAATAATGCATCTATTTACAAAAAGGAACCAAATCCCGAAAATTACCGTTTTGATTTGTCTACATTACACAGTTGGATACGATCATTCGAATGCTTATTACACATTTCGTATAGGTTACCTTTTAAATCTTGGTTAGAGGAAATGAAAATAAAGTAGTATTCGAAGAAAGAAAAAACTTATCCAAAATAAATTCAAATAAATATAAATAAAAAACTAAAAAATTAATCGTAGACAAACCAAAACCGGGATTTGGCTCATCAAATGACGGTAATACGGCAAGACGATTTTTTGAAAATAGTGCTATTTCTTCAGAAATTACTGAAATAAATTTAGATTTAATTAACAAATTACATATAATATTAAGAATTATATCCACTGGATATCCAATTAATACCAAAAAATTTGACATTTTATTGAAGAATGTTAAAGACTTATATTTAAATTTGTATGGGTGGTACTACATGCCTAGTAAATTGTTAATGCATGGGACACAAATTATTAATAATTTTAAAGTGCCTATTGGTCAGTTAACAGAGGAAGCTCTTGAGGCTACTCATAAATTAATTAGAAAATATAGACTGTGTCACACACGCAAAACATCGCGATGTGATACAAATAACGATTTATTTAACATGCTGACATTATCATCGGATAGCTACTTGGCAAGTTTTTGCAAAAATATAGCTCGAATTTAAAAAATAAAACAAGTGATGATATAATTGAATATTTAGTTATAAAAAATACAGAATGTAGTGAAGATGATGATATTTTCAAATTTGATGATTCTGACAAAGAGAACAATTCAGATGAAGATAGTTTAATTTAAAATTTAATGTAATTATGTATCTTTTTTATTTTAATTTGGTTAATTTATTAAAAAATAAATATGTTGAATAGAGGTATTGATTTAATTTAACCCATTATATATTTAATAGTTGCTTAGAATATTTTTCTCCGTTCATAATAAAAAAGCTTAATATTTTATACAACAGGTAAGTCGTGTGGTGAACACACTAAAATATTTTGTTGTATATAGGTGCATATCGGTTCAATATAACATTTTATATTAAAAAAATATAATATTATTTATTAATAATGGAAATATGATTTTTGTCTCATTTCTCCATAAGCGCGGTGCACTGTGCGTTGCCCAGAATGCTAACTGAATCGTGGAATGAATTTGAGGTTATGGTAAACTATGTGTTAACAGTCAGTAGTGCCAATCTAATTTAAAACTCAAAGCCTACTCTAAATCATGTTTTAAACGATCGCACGGTATAACATATCCTGACAGCTAGACACTTTCTATCAATCACAAATAGTGTGTCTCTCCTTACACATAAAGAAACAAATGTCAAATATTAGTCGATGTAATCAATCGATTTTATTTTATTGTACACGTTGTCAATGCACAGCGAACTATAAAAGAGTTATTTTGACGTTCATCCTCGAGCGTTTATAAGTAAAATCAAGAAACGTTTACAAAAATGCAACCTACGCCAATCCTGAAAGTATTTAAACCATCTGTATTTATTTCTTATGGAATTCCTTGGCATGTTTGTCACATTCAATAACACATTTTCAAACTAAGCAATGTTTATAATTAAAATGTGCAAATCATTTTGTTTTCGTTTTATTCAGGAACGCTTATTCTGCGGTTTATGAGGAAGTGTATCATATTTCATAACTTAATATGGCTTCAGAATATTAATAAGTGCAATGGATTAATTAGTATGTTTTTCACTTTGAATATTAAGTATCAGTATTGACAACTGTGGAAACGAAAGTTTCATCAGAAAGTTAAAAGTATTAACTTTCTGATGGAACTTTCGTCTCCACAGTTATCTGATGCCTAATATTCGAAGTAAAAAGCAAACTAATTAATGCATTACACTTAATAATATTCTCAAAAATTCCGATTAAAATATTTTTATTGTAAATATTAAAACTAATTTTATTAAAAAATGATAATAAATTACTCAAACATAAGATTTTCACATGAAATATAATGAAGTGCCATTACTAGGAATTAGAATATTTCAAGAACAATAAAAGTGCGATACTTTTCTTAAGATTTTCATAAAACTTTTAGCAATTATAAGATGAAAGAATAAACTATACTCTTACGAAAGCACAAACAAAATTCTCCGGTTATAAAATAAATTACAGGAGCTCAAAGTTGTTTAAAATATTACCAAAACATCAGATTTTCATGAAATGTTGAGAAATTATAAATGAGCTATAGTGTTGTGTAAGCACAAACAAATTTCTTCAGCAGTAAAATAAATTACATGAGGTCAATTTTTAAATTTAGACATAATTTTTCTGAATCCAATAATGTACAATTTCTTGTTTTTTGTTTAATTTTTGTGTAAAAAAATAATAAATGAATGACATTTTACACCTTGTAAAAAAAGTGTAAAATGTCATTCATTTTGAGGTTATGTGAAATATAACTATTAACAACCCAACAAATAAGTACCTATGTTACAACTTAATGTAGAATAAAATAAATAAGAATAACGCAACATTAATATATTATTTTTTAATTACTAACTAAATAAGTTAATTTGATATATTGTATTATTTAACCTACCTTGAAAATGTGTGAAGAAAAATATTTAAATATTTCGATTATTACTTATTCCTAACGTGTATTTCTAACTTCACAATATTTCAGTGTTTAATACGCGTGGCGCATGAAGTATAATTTCGAGTTTAGAAAAGCCTGAAAATTTGGTTTGGCCGCTCCGCTTCGCGGAGCGACCAAACCAAATTTTAAGGCTTTTCTAAACTCAAAATTTTACTTCATGCCTAATGCATTTAAAATAATAAAAAAACTGTGAATGTACAATAAATTAGTTAACGCAGCACACGGAATTAATATAAACCAATAAACAATTTAAACATTATTAAAAGGCCACTTGTTATAAAGGCACACTAATTGGAGTTGGGCGAGTTACGTGAAGATTATAATAACTTTTATTAAAACACTTTTAACCTTTCTTCACAATTTTTATTATATACCAGATGTACATTTCGGTCACAAGGTGACCATTATCAATGGATTGATACCCAGTATCAATCCATTGATAATGGTCACCTTGTGACCGAAATGTACATCTGGTATATAATAAAAATTGAGAAGAAAGGTTAATAGTGTTTTAATTAAAGTTAAGGCACACTACATTTATTGCAGAAAAATCATGTGATCAAGATTTTTTGTTGTCATAAATATTAAATTAAAATCAACATATTGGGCATAATTGGATTCAGAATAACATAATAAAATAATATAATAAAATGGGAAAAGTATAAGCAGCCATTTAACAATTTTATGTTGACTACTATTTAGCAATGAAGTTAATTTTGAAAAAATATATAATTATTGTCAATTTCTTTGATTTTTAGTTTATTCAAATCGGTCAATAACTAACAGAGCTATGGCGTTGAGCGTTTTTTTATCGAACACCCGGCATACTCCTCCATGTCCGAAGAAACGTTAAAAATGTCACCATCTTATCTATATTTACAAACTCTGTGGATTTGATGTTAAAAAGTCTATAACATTTCTGTAACAAGTGTCTTTAGAAAATATTCTTGAAAAATGTAATCTATAGGTTGTCCATACTTCCTGGAAACGCGGTTATTTGAAGAGATAAGGAGTTGGTTATATTGGGACAAATTTATGTACTTAAGAGGCCAATAGTAAACTAAAACTTAGTTTGAAATATATGTTTTGTTTTCGAAATATTGTCAAAAAAATGATTTTTTCAAATTTCGTTTTTATTTTTTAATTCAAAAACTATTGAGTCTTGAAATGTAAAAGATTCACATTATAGGAAATTTTTAATAAAGAATCTAGTAAAAAACTCGGTTTTACGATAACACTAAAATTTACCTAGGAGCCCTAGCTAACTTTAGATTCTCTTATGGGCGCCGTTTTGGAATCTAATATTTTTTTCTCAATTAAGTAATACACCACACTCATAATTTGTTTTTAAAATGATAAATGGTTCATTTTGTTTAAGTTAATCCTTTCACAGAATAAATGTTGACGTCTAATAATCAATTTTGCCTAAATTAAGTAATATTTGTTAGCGCATAATTTCTAACAATTTCATTTTAGATATACTTATACTTAAACTTCCAGACGGACCTGAAGCCAAATAAATAAAATAATTTAATGATAATTGTAATAGGTGAATTCTAAGCTTTAAGCAGGTTTATATACTCAATGACATTAGAAGCGTAACACCCAGAAGGAGTTATTATTTTAACTTGATTTTTTGCCAGTATGGTAGTCTTACATCAAGAATAAAATGATTACATTTTCAAGAAATTTTATTAAAAAACAATCTAAAAAAAATTAATAATGTGTTTGGCGACCCCTTTGCTGTATACACTCCTGTAGACGTCTGGGCATCGACAAAATGAGATGGTCGATGTCTTCTTGAGGCATCTCGTTCCAAGCAACTTGAATTTCATCGATCAACTGTGCTAGAGTCTGTGGAGGATGGTGCAAAGAGAATATTCTTCTTCCCATGATATCCCACACATGTTCAATGGGATTTAAATCCGGTGAACGGGGCGGCCACGCCAAAACATTAACACCAGCTTCATTAAGAAAGTTCATAGTTCGACGAGCAATATGGGGACGTGCGTTATCTTGTTGAAAAAGTACGTCTGGGCGGCCATCTAAATAAGGCAACAAAGTCGGTCGTATGACGTCTTCAACATAACGCGCAGCTGTCATACTGCCTCGAATGAATACAAGAGGTGATCGACTACCATAAGCAATAGCCCCCCAAACCATTACTCCAGCAGTCCTGTGTACCTGCCTCTCAATAGCAAACCTAAGATCAGGTCGTTCTCCACGGTAGCGTCGTACCCTTCTACGGCCATCATGCGTGCCTAGACAAAATCGTGATTCATCGCTGAATACATCGTGCCATTCTGCCTTCCAATGCTGCCGTTCTCTGCACCAGTCCAACCTTTGGCGACAGTGTCTCGCTGTTAAAGGAAGCACTAATCTTGGACGGTACGAAAGAAGCTCAAAGGATTGAATGCGGCGATATAAGGTTCGCATACTAACGGGCCTACCTTCTTCTCCAATCCATTGATCACCGATTTGACGCGTAGTAGCGAAACGGTCTCGCAGGGCTATTTGTCTTGACGTTCTGTGGTACGCCTTGGTTGACCAATTGGTCTTCTTCTTACTCCTCTACCTTCTTCTGTCCATACCTGATACACACGTATTACAGTTGCTGCAGTGGAATCAATGCGGCGGGAAATTTCGCGATAGGACATACCGACATCTCGACAAGCAACAACTCGACCCCGGTCAAAATCGCTCAAATGGTGATATTGTGGACGTCTTCGGACTCGAGGCATTTTATTTAAGCTTAACACACTCAACGGAAACACGAAAACTAAAAACATCTGTACTAAACAGCTCATATAAATAGTTTTATCAAAAAAGAAAAAGTGAAATTTTTTTTTTTCACAATAAATATAAAAGGCACAAGGTTGAAATTGTTATCAAAGTATGCTTTAAATATAGTCACTCTGTTGCTAAAATATGAATTCAAAAAAATCATTCCTTCTTGGTGTTACGCTTCTAATGTCATTTAGTATATCAAGAATGTCCCGAGATGCCACCTAGTCTATTTATTATTTTTGTAGGTAAAGCTTTCTAGTTTACTCTCAAATAAATATAATAATTCAGACGCACCCGGAAGCATTACAAAAAACTTAATTTATTTCATACATTAAAAATATGTAAGAAAAAAAAGGAGCATTACTATCGAGCTATTTTTGTTTCAAATCATAATAATTATCAAAATAATAGGCATTATGCATATTCTTACATACCTGCCGAAATATAATCCACAGCAAACAAGAAGTTACACTTCCTTGTTTAATAAATTTCTTTGATAAAAACAATCGATTACTTTGAAATGTCGCCACAACAAAATTCGTCTATCAAAAATCATCAAATTCAAATTTACATTACTGACCAACGGAAAGTGTTAGAGCGACGAAACAAAAAAGCTCATAAATTTCGAAAACCTACTTTTGGCCGCTTAAATCCTGTATATACCCCATAGTGCGCCGGCCAGTCCAAATGTTCAGGCTTTTCTAAACTCGAAATTTTATTCCATGCTTAATCAAGGGGTGGAAATCCTCGTTAAAGGTCATTGACGTTAAATGATATTAATTTGATATTATTTATAATTTAGCGGTTTATTTGAAAAATGTACTGACATGTATAAGAATCCCTACTGACATGTATAAGAATCCCTACTGACATGTATAAGAAGTAACCCAACCATCAGGTTTTCACTAAAATTGGAAATTGTGAAGAGAAATAAGGAGCTCTATTTTTGTATAAATATAAGTATAAACATAATGACTTAACCAGAAAATTAATTAAAGGAGCTCAAATTTGATTAACATAATAAATAAACGAATAGAAAAACAAAAAATAAAATTAGTAAAACTTTAAATATTCATAAAAAAAATAGGAATTCTGTAAATAAAACTATAAATAAGTTATATTTTGTGTTTGTTAAAATATGTAATAATACAGAAGTTAAAAATTATCTAAAAACAAGATTTTCGTGAAATTTGAAAAAATTGTGAAAGAAAACAATCTTAATGTTAGTCTAGATAAAAGTAAAATTCCTCCCTCAACGAACAAAAAAAAAATAAAAAATACCGAGACGGGAAGCTGAAACAGTGCAGTTCTAACTAATTAAAAAGAAATGTTTCAACTTCGAGCTGTAATTAATTTTTGACTCAATTTCAACATTTGCTAGATCCAAGGATTCCTCACTGATTAGCCCTGAATTCAATTTTCATTCGACGTTAGAAAATAATGATTTTCCCTCAACACCTCATAGTTTGAGAAGATTCCTCCATATGTTTTCCTTTATAGTTATACTATGTAGAAAATGAGAACTTGAATGAAAGAAACAACAATTGTAAGTTATGAAACATAACATTTTTACAGAAACTTGAGGAAAATAAAATATTTTGAAATTAAAAATTTATAAGAAAACAATCAATTTTATGATATTTGTAATATTCTAGAATAAAAAGGTCATTCTTTTGAACAAAACTGTAATTTATATCTAAGTATCAATTTTTTTTTAATCGAACACACTCGTAATGAGGATACCAAATATTTCATTGATGTCAAGATTGCAAATTAAAAAAAGTAAATATCATACGTCACAAACCAAAGATGTCAATTGCATAATGTCGATTATATCGAAAAAGCAGATCTTATAACTTTAGCCAGGCCAGGCGAAAATTTGGATTTGCCCTGGCGCAACTCGCTTCGCTTGCGCGCCCCAGCAAATCCAAATTTTCAGGCTTTTATAAACTCGAAACTTTACTTTATGTTTAATCTGGGAGTGTAACACTCGTTAAAAGTTCAAAATTGAACGCTTTTATAATAAATCTTGCATAAAAAATCTACATTTCATAATTGGGAGTGAATAAGTAAATACAGGGTGTCCCATTTTAAAGTACCACATGGAATATTTTCAGAACCATGCACCGAATGAAAAAATGTTTCACATGAAAGTTGAATGATTTGGAGGGGAACATCCAATTCAGTAAGAAAATGCACCTCCCCCCCCCCCTCCTGATGCTGGGAAGAAATATTTATTACAGATTTAGATAGAGCGTGGAAAAGTAACTAAGTTTTATATAAAAACATTTTTGTTACTTTGATAGATGGCGCTGCAATCAACAACATTGTTTTTAGTATGTACATTTCTTGAAAGCAATGAAATCAGTGTGCGCGCGTGCTCTTTGTAAAAATAAAAGCTAATAAAATTTATAGAATTTAAATTTCGTCACAGGATATTTCAAAATATCAAATAAAATTTTGATTTTAAATATTTATGAGTATTTTGTTATTGAATTGATTTCTATTAATTTTGAATAATTTCTGATCATTTTGAACTTTTGCAATTATTTATTAGGCTTTATTTTACATAATTTAAACTTTTCCAATTTATTCGCCGAAGTTTAGTAACAAACAAATAATGCACAGGAATTTGTTTTCGTTCTAAATTTGAAGTAAGAAATAACATCAACTCTATTTATTTTACGTCATAAATTTGACAATAAAAGAAATTCCAAACTAAGTTCCTGATTGATCGTCTAACGAGAGTTTCCACTCCCAGATTAAGCATAAAGTAAAATTTCGAGTTTAGAAAAGCCTGAAAATTTGGATTTGGTGGGCCGCGCGAGCAAAGCGAGTCGCTCCTCAGCAAATCCAAATTTTCAGGCTTTTCTAAACTCGAAATTTTACTTCATGCGCCACGCGTATTAATCACTAACTTCAAGTGAAACTTCAACTTCAACTAATCGGTTAGAGTAAAACAAATTTAGTATGTCAAATATCAATTGTTCAATTGTGTTGACTGCAGCGTCATCTATCAAAGTAACAACAAATGATTAGATAAAACTTACGTTTGCACGCTCTATCTAAATGTGTAATAAAAAATAGGGGTTCGCATTTAACATTTTAAAACTACCCGCTCCCCAACCGCACCTGGTGGGGAGTTGAATTTTCTTACAGAATTGGATGTCCTCCTCCAAATCATTGAACTTTTATTTGAAATTTTTTTTTATTCGGTGCATGTTTCTGAAGACATTCCAGGTGGTAATTTAAAATTAATTAAGAAAAGTAGATTTATTATGCAAGGTTCATTATAAAAGCGTTCAATTTTAAAGTTATAACTAGAGTTTCCACTCGCAGATTAAGCATAAAGTCAAATTTCGAGTTTAGAAAAACTTGAAAATTTGGATTTGCCGAGGCGCGCAAGCGAGGCAAGTCGCGCCCCGGCAAATCCAAATTTTCAGGCGTTTCTAAACTCCAAACTTTACTTCATGCGCCACGCGTATAAAACACTGATTTAAAGTGAAGTTTAAATTATACTCCTTATAGATAATTTGTCACTTTGTTTATAAGACAAAGTGATGTTTTCGAGAACATTATTTGTTTGATCGATTTATTATATAATTTTGGAAAAAAACCGAGAGAATGTCTCGTATTATTCATAATTTAGTCTCAACATTTAGCTTCTCTAGCCTTATCGGCTTAATTTTGTTGTTGTTTTTTCTTTACATAAAAAACAAAGAAATTAATATTTCCTTACAAATTGTTCAATTGTTTTCATTTCTTTGTTATTTTGCGAGCCTCAAAATAAAGCACAATGTTCTTATATTTTCAATAATTGCGATTAACGCTGAGCTTCTGTTATAACAACTTTATAAATTTAATATATTTATGACACTTAGCATGTCTGTAACATATATACATAGGTTTATATGCGTAAGACCGGGATCCGCGCTTCGCGCTACGCGACTAAACCAAATTTTCAGGCTTTTCTAAACTCGAAATTTTACTTCATGCTTAGTCGGGGAGTGGGAACATGCTCATTTTAAGTTTAAAATTGAACTGTTTTAAAAAACAAGTACCTAAAGATTTACACCGATGAGAAGTTGGCCATAGATTTCCAGCCACGAATCCGGCGCCTCCACCATTTATAAAACTATAATTTTACCAACGTATTACAACGAATACAATAAAATTTCATAGAAACAATTGATAATTTAATTAAATGTAATGCTGAGATAGCTCTTACAACTTTTAAAAGTTATGATTTAGCATCTGGCATTAAAATTTGTATCTGTGATAAAAGAGGACATTTCAAACATTTTAAAAACGCTATTTGGGGAGGTTTAGAAACGATTTTAATAGCCACAAATGTCTTCAGTAGTGTTATTACCAATATAAAACAATAATTGGAGGACCATCTTTCTTCAATTTTTTTAACATGTTTTTCTAAAACGCCCACCTGAAGACATGGCTTATTTTTCGAAAAATAAAAAGTTGGTGTTTGGGGCCTTTTAGAAATGATTTTGTTGGCCACAACTGCTCTCCATAGTATTAGTAACCATATTAAACAACAATTGGAGGACCATCTTTCTTCAATTTTTTTTTAACAATTTTTTTCCAAACCGCTCACCTAAAGACATCGCTTATTTTTCGAAAAATAAAAAGTAAAATAAAAGTTGATGTTCTCTATAGTATTAGTAACCATATTAAACAATAATTGGAGGACCATCTTTCTTCAATTTTTGCTCAAACAATTTATTCCAAACCGCTCACCTGAAGACATGGCTAATTTTTCGAAAAATAAAAAGTTGGTGTTTGGGGCCTTTTAGAAATGATTTTGTTGGCCACAAATGTTCTCCATAGTATTAGTAACCAGATTAAACAATAATTGGAGGACCATCTTTCTTGAATTTTTTTCCAAACCGCTCATCTGAAGACATGGCTTATTTTTCGAAAAATAAAAAGTTGGTGTCTGGGGCCTTTTAGAAATGATTTTGTTGGCCACAAATGTTCTTCATAGTATTACTAACCATATTAAACAATAATTGGAAGACCATCTTTCTTCAATTTTTGTTTAAACAATTTTTTCCAAACCGCTTATCTGAAGACATGGCTAATTTTTCGAAAAATAAAAAGTTGGTGTTTGGGGCCTTTTAGAAATGATATTGTTGGCCACAAATGTTTTCCATAGTATTAGTAACCATATTAAACAACAATTGGAAGACCATCTTTCTTTAATTTTTTTTTAACTATTTTTTTCCAAACCGCTCATCTGAAGACAAGGCTAATTTTTCGAAAAATAAAAAGTTGGTGTTTGGGGCCTTTTAGAAATGATTTTGTTGGCCACAAATGTTTTCCATAGTATTAGTAACCATATTAAACAACAGTTGGAGGACCATCTTTCTTTAATTTTTTTGAAACTATTTTTTTCCAAACCGCTCATCTGAAGACGGCTTATTTTTCGAAAAATAAAAAGTTATTGTTTGGGGCCTTTTAGAAATGATTTTGTTGGCCACAAATGTTCTCCATAGTATTAGTAACCATATTAAACAACAATTGGAGGACCATCTTTCTTCAATTTATTTAAACTATTTTTTTCCAAACCGCTCATCTGAAGACATGGCTTATTTTTCGAAAAATAATAAGTTGGTGTTTGGGGTCTTTTAGAAATGATTTTGTTAGCCACAAATGTTCTCCATAGTATCAGTAACCACATTATACTAAAAACAAATTGGAGTTTAGTGGCGATCAGGAAACATTAGTTGCACTTCTGGTTGTTTACTTTCTTGAATACATATTTCAAGTCATTGGTGGAAATGGGTGCATAAGCGATCAACATGATTTGAGATATATCTACAAAAATAGGTCACAGCTGGTCAAATAAGGGGTCTTTAAAGCTTGAAATGACCCTTCCTGAAAACATTGGACCAACCATGTCCATTGTCCATTGTTGACTAGTCTCCGCTGATGTGGCAATTGTGATTTCTCTTTTTGGCGATTCCTTAATTCAGTTATCTTTTCATACAAGGGGAAGTCGTAATAATTGATCGTCGGATGTTAGAACGTATTGGTGGAATACAAACGTGATTTTCAGCAAAGGTTTGAACACTGCATTGAAGAAAGTGGACACCACTAGCCGTCATATGTTTTGTTTTCTCATGGCATGTAATTACCAAGATTTTGGATATTAAAATATGTGGCTTGATAATTTCATTATTAATTGCATATTAAATATATTTTCTATCCACAATTCAAATATAAAGGTATTTTTGCAATACGAGGCATCTGCAATATTAGATGGCACTGAACTAATTAATTACAATCAATTTATAATGACAGTTTTCTAGTAAAGGCCCCAAACACCAACTTTTTATTTTTCGAAAAATAAGCCATGTCTTCAGATAAGCGGTTTGGAAATAAAATGTTTAAAAAAAATTGAAGAAAGATGGTCCTCCAATTGTTGTTTAATATGCTTACTAATACTATGGAGAACATTTGTGGCCAAGAAAATCATTTCTAAAAGGCCCCAAACACCAACTTTTTATTTTTCGAAAAATTAGCCATGTCTTCAGGTGAGCGGTTTGGAAAAAAAATGTTTAAAAAAAATGAAGAAAGATGGTCCTCCAATTGTTTTTTAATACCTTTTATTTTTCGAAAAATAAGCCATGTCTTTAGGTGGGCGATTTAGAAAAACATGTTAAAAAAATTAAAGAAAGATGGTCCTCCAATTATTGTTTTATATTGGTAATAACACTACTAAGGACATTTGTGGCTATTAAAATCGTTTCTAAACCTCCTCAAATAGCATTTTTAAAATGTTTGAAATGTCCTCTTTTATCACAGATACAAATTTTAATGCCAGATGCTAAATCATAACTTTTAAAAGTTGTAAGAGCTATCTCAGCATTACATTTAATTAAATTATCAATTGTTTCTATGAAATTTTATTGTATTCGTTGTAATACGTTGGTAAAATTATAGTGTTATAAATGGCGGAGGCGCCAGATTCGTGGCTGGAAATCTATGGCCAACTTCTCATCGGTAAGATTTACGGCATATACACTGTAATTGGGACATGCATACTTGAAAGAAAACTCCCTGTATGTACAAGTTAAGGCATTAATTGCGATTGATTGGCTACAATTTGTAATGGTCATATAGGCAACCCAATTTACACTTAATTTAAAAATTAAAGGAGTCAAATTGTATTGGATGAAATGTTCGGTGTTACGTGAAACTTTCTGTATGTTAAATGTGGTAGACAGGACAATCAACTAAATATTTTTTATGATTTGGGCGGAAGATAAAATAGCATTTTATACTATTCTAGTATCAACTTCTCATCGGTAAGATTTACGGCATATACACTGTAATTGGGACATGCATACTTGAAAGAAAACTCCCTGTATGTACAAGTTGAGGCATTAATTGCGATTGATTGGCTACAATTTGTAATGGTCATATAGGCAACCCAATTTACACTTAATTTAAAAATTAAAGAAGTCAAATTGTATTGGATGAAATGTTCGGTGTTACGTGAAACTTTCTGTATGTTAAATGTGGTAGACAGGACAATCAACTAAATATTTTTTATGATTTGGGCGGAAGATAAAATAGCATTTTATACTATTCCAGTATCATTTTGAACTACAGTTTAGAGATGAATTAATTTTTAATAGCAAGAAACACAGCGATATAATACTGTAAAACATTAACCAGGATTGAATATAATTAAAGCAGAGTTAAAGCAGAGGGCACTATTGAATGGATGGTACAAATGAAATTGTACATTAGGTTGCATGAGTTTAGCGTCACCTAAATTTACCATACGGCTGTACTTTCATTTACTCGTCATTCAACATTTATAGACACTAGTGGAGATCTCACTAATTAAAAAGTAAATAAAACTGTTGTTCTTTAATGTTTAATAATAAGGTTTTAATAAATACAAATATTCACATGAATTTTCTATTCATATAAATAAAATATACATTCTTGATGCCTTTTTTAATAGAGACAATTATATGATGAGTGTTAACCAGAGCTGGGACGAATCCTCCTAGAAAGGATTCGAATCACGAATCCGAATCGCCTAAAATGATTCGAATACTCACGAATACTCGAATAAAGGATTCGTGAGAGATAAATATGATTCGAATCCTGTTTTTTCGAATCACGAATACAAATTCTTTAAGAATACATTTTATCTTTTTATTTTTTTGCAACCATTAACATATAAATATCGTTACCAGTTGTTTTAACAAAAATATTCAAAACCCAATTATTTATTATTAACACTAAACATTGTTGATAACAGACTAAATATCTGATTCCGTGTAACTCTGATTAAAGATTAAATTATTCGTGTGTTTTTAAACATCACTTCGAATGAGTGTTTTGTACGCGTGGCGCATGAAGTAAAATTTCTAGTTTAGAAAAGCCTGAAAATTTGGTTTGGTCATGCTTAACCTGGGAGTAGAATCACTTATTCAAAACTTAAAATTGAACTCTATTGTAAAATCGACTAATGCCTGAAATTTACGTGAAAAAAATATTCACTGAATATCATTTATTATTTTTTGCAACCATTACTATATAAATATCGTTACTAGTTGTTTTAACAAAAATATTCAAAACCTAATCATTTATTATTAACACTGAACATCGTTGATAACAGACTAAATATCTGATTCCCTGTTACTCTAATTAAAGATGTATTTGTGTCTTTCTAAACTTCACTTCAAATAAGTGGTTTGTACGCGTGGCGCATGAAGTAAAATTTCGAGTTTAGAAAAGCCCGAAAATTTGTCTCGGGTCGCTGCGCGACCCGAGACAAATTTTCACGGATCTTTTCTAAACTCGAAATTTTACTTCATGCTTAGCCTGGGAGTGGAAACACTCGTTCAAAACTTTAAATTGAACTCTATTATAAAATCGACGAATGCCTGAAGATTACGTAAATAATAAATTCCCTGAATATCATTAAAGCCGGGAAAGTCAGAAAAAAGTCATGGAATTATTTTCAAATTTACTAAAACACTAACAAAAGAGCCATATGATATTATTAAATTTGTCAAAATCAACGGGCATCATAAAAATTACAAAACACGTAAACATTTATAAAACCAACTTAAATATTAACAAAAACAATGAAAACAATTTAACAAAGTGGGGGTTTCCCACAAAAGAAAGTTATATTAAAAGGTCAGGGAAACAAATCTTGAATTAGGGAAATGTCGGAAAAATTTAACATTTCAGATTGTGGGTACCATGTCAGTTTTATTTCAAATAATATTAAACAAAATTTTTGAAAACTAGATTATTATCTTTAAAAACATTTTCAGTAATTTAATCTTCTTATCAAAGCATTCAGTTTGAAGTTCCCAACGAGCGTTTCCACTTCCAGACTAAGCATGAAGTAAAATTTCGAGTTTAGAAAAGCCTAAAACTTTGGTTTGGTCGCGTAGCGCGTACCGCTACGCGACCAAACCAAATTTTTAGGCTTATCTAAACTCGAAATTTTACTTCATGCGCCACGCTTATAAAACAATGATTTAACAAGAAATTTAAAAACACACAAAAGAAATGTTTCATGTTAATCCTCACAATTAATTCGAATTATTTTTGACGATTTAAATCCTTTTGTAAGTATTCGAATCCTTTTATAAATATTCAAATTCTTTTATAAATATTCGAATTCTTTTATAAATATTCGAATCCATTTATAAGGATTCGAATCACCCGCAGTTGGATTCGAATACGAATCCTCTTAGAAAAAAAAAATGTAAAGAATCCGGATCACGAATACTTGTTGAACTGAAGTATTTGAATGCCTCTTTTGAATCCCCTAAAAGGATTCGAATCTAGGATTCGAGTCCTGAATGATTCAAATCCTGCCCAGCCTTGGTTCTAAGCAACAAATCTGGCCATTGTGTTATTTAGATTTTATAAATACTCCAAACAAGTGCTTCTACTCCGTGATTAAGCATGAATTAAAATTTCGAAATAAAGCCCGAAAATTTGGACTGGTCGCTTCGCTTCGCTACGCCCCAGCCCAAATTTTCAGGCTTCTTTAAACTCGAAATTTTACTTCATGCGCCTTGCGTATAAAACACTGAAATATTGTCAATTTTAAAATTTACTAATTCTAATTGACAACCAACTCAGTTCATTAAAATTAAATTATTATAAATGTTCACATTTTTATATGGCTGGGATTTTTTGTGAATATTCGGCACATTGTCAACATTAAAAATATATATTATTCAAAAAGAAATAAAGTACTGTTTCATTACTCAATTGCTCTCGGCCAAACGCATGTCAATTTTTCGCTGTCAACTGTGATGATATTGTAGTCTAAACATAAACATAAAATTATATGTCAAATGTAATCGAATATTAAATACGAAAACGAATTTTGTTTGCATTAAACTTTTAAAAAATAAATTATACACATTTTATTCTACTTACCGAAATCCTAAAATATTCAAATTAGACTACCAATAGAATATCAAATTTACTACGGTTCTCTAAATCAATAAACTAATGCGAATATAAAATATCTGCTCGTAAAACTACACAGTTTAAAATAAAAAAATTCTATTAATTATGACATTATTCATAAAT
Source organism: Philonthus cognatus (assembly GCA_932526585.2). Taxonomy (NCBI): domain Eukaryota; kingdom Metazoa; phylum Arthropoda; class Insecta; order Coleoptera; family Staphylinidae; genus Philonthus; species Philonthus cognatus. Next base: position 76,922,583 of record OW052241.1, read on the forward strand.
AATTAGTGTTAAAATGCGAACTACGTAATTAAAACCGAATTATTTATCCGCAACATAATGAAATATTCAAACAAATTAGTCTATTAGATATCAATTATGACCATTTTCTATGGATTAGTCCTTGAGGGAATAAGCGAAATTAAATAATTTAAACTCGACATCGATTTACAATCAAAACTAAAGGCAAGACAATTTAAAACTCACTTCAACAGAAGACGTAATTTAATTTCTGCAGTAATCCTTTTAATTCAGACAGGACAAAGGAATTTCCACTAAATCCAAAGAAAAACACACTCACACACTGTTAGTAATTTCGTTTTTATTTATTTCAACAAAACGTGCGCACTCAAAATAAATAATTACACAAGGTATTAAATAAAATCCACACTCTCACTTGAAATTTACCAATAAAAAAACGTATCCATTCATAAATTAATCACTTCTTAACGCACGCATTTTCTGTTTGTTTATTATTTTTTTTTTAAATGTGTACATGATTTTTTATTTTGGGGTTATGGGGGTGGGTGTCAACGGGTTGGATCATTCATTCGCCGAGTTTCTTTTTTGTTGCTGTTGCCCTCTTATTTTATTTCATGAATGAAAACTCGCGCATCGATCGCTCGGGGTTTTCGCAAAAATTTCGGGTCTCTGGTCGGGATATTTTCGTGTGTTTCTTTCCCGGCACCGGATTTTATTTGAGTCGGTTTGGCGGCGTGGAAGACAATGAGATGTACAACAACAACGGACTCATGTCGGCATACTGACAAAAACAAATTTCCGTACGCCGCACAGATGCTGGTAAAGAAAGATGGAGGATGCGGAACGCTTTCGTTGAAAGAAGATGGGGGATGTACGTAGTGAATATAGTAGCGTTGAGTGCTGCCAAATGGACGAATGGGTAAGTACGCGGTACTACAGAATACTATTTTCGAATGAATTGATAAGTTAGTCATCAATTTACAGAATTCTGTTTATCAGTACTGTGACACCTATTTACAAATGGTTATAATACTTATAGATAATGTAGAAAACTGTAAGTTTTTATAGGGCACTCTATCTATTAGTTGGATGTGTAAGTATAACGGCAAATTTTCATACAAATTACATTACAGCTTTCTGCAATTTTAATATTTTATAAATTATCGATTTCTATTATTTCTATACCATTCATAGATAGCATAGAAAAAACCATAAGGTATTTCAATTGTATTGAAATAATAATAAAAGATGTAAATAAAGTGTTTCTTATAATTCTCAAATCATGCAATCTATGATGTTGTATCATCTAGCGCCATCTCGGTTTGTTCCTTGAAAATTAATCTCAATACTTTGAAACGCAACGTTGCCAAATCATAGAAATTATCTTAGGATTAAGGACTTTTAAATGAGAAAATCACAAATTTAACGTGAAAAAAAGAACATTTGACTATTTGAATATCTGATAAAAAAAACCCTAATTGACAAATGTTAATTTCGAATGTCGAGTTAAGAGAATATGCATTTTCTTGCACCTCTCATCTATAATTTTATAATATTTAGCGCCATCTCTGATAGTTTTCATGCAATAAAAGTTTGACACATCGAAAAATGTGTATTCTTTCAATTGTCCATCTATCTCTGCTTATCAATTAATCAAAATAAAGTATAGGTTATGTTATATCATATTTTTAAATTTAAATTTAACACAAAAGAAAATTACAATGTTTCCCACGAGAACAAGATTAATACCAGTGCTACGAAACCTTCTAACACACCAAACGAGGAATCAAAAACATCCAACTAGATTCAACAGCACTTTAAACAACATCCGCACAAATTACTTCTTCAACAGCACTTTAAACAACACCTGCATTAATAAACTCATCAACCCTTCGATATCAACTCTAAATCACTTTACCCCAGTCCGTTACAAAGGTAAAACCTCAAAAAAACAGCAAACACCGGAAGAATCAGACACTGAGAAAGAATCTGACATGGAAGATTTAATCGTCGATAAAAGCTCAAAAGTCATGACCATCCGTGTTGGTTCGTTACGTTTGGACGGAATAATTAAATCGGCTTTGGGAATAGCAAGGAATAAAATAGAAGTCTTGTTTTATGAAAGCAAGATCCGGCTTAATGGGGAAAAAGTCTTGAAAAAGAGTGTGAGCATACAGGTCGGAGATGAAATCGATGTGATAAAGGGTTTCAGTCCAAGTAATAATAAGTTTTTGATAGTGGCTCGTGTCGAAGTTCTTAATGCAACGGGGGAGGATGAACATATTAGTATAAAAGTGAGGAGGTGTAAAAGTTTAATGATTGAGAATTACGAGGTTCCATTTAAGGCATCGAGTGTTTCGAGTTCTAGTTAGTAATGGTTTTGTTTTTAACTTATTGTAAGAGCTATTGTTTAAATAAATATATGTGTTAGATAAATTATTTAAAGTTTGATTTATAATTTAACAATGAATTTTTACCTTTTGAAAGAAACATGATATATGAGAAATTATCTGTATTTTGAAGTATTAATTTAAGCTTTATATCTTAAATGGAACTTGAATCTTAAAGTTAAAGTTATTTCTGCCTATAGGGTAAATTTATTTGGGCATTAATTTTATAAACTTGTGTTATTGTATAATAATACTCAGAGCTGGGACGAATCCTCGTTAAATCACCATTTTATAACAATAAAATTGATCAAATAGAAAGGGTACAAATCAAATTTTTGTTGTCAATATCCTTTAGATTGGGAATTTCTAGAATTAATTACAGTCGCAGTTTTACACTAACTTTTTTAAACTTGACATCTTTGAAAGAAAGACGTGTTCTATCTGATTTGGGAATTCTTTTCAAAATAGTAAACGGCCAAATGTACTGCAATGAATTACTGAATTACTGGTTTAAAGTTTCTAATCCCATCCAATACTTAATTTTTAGAGAAAGTGTTCATCGTAACAACTACACAAGCAATAATGCACTTTGTCGTATGACAAAATTATGCAATTTGGTTTGTGTATCGCCACATTTTGAGCTGTACGGTGTATCTTTTAAATCATTTATGAAACGATTAAAGCTGATTGATCCATCTTTATACAACCATGTTTAATTGTTTTTGTCTACAGGGCTTGTGTATTGATTGTTGTTATATATTATAAGTGTGTAAAATTATTATTGAAATTATGTAAAAAGGTTTATTCCGTAAATAAAGTATTATTATTATTATTAAAAGGATTCGAATCACGAATCCGAATCACCTAATATGATTCGAATCAGGAATACTCGAATAAAGGATTCGTAAGAGATAAATATGATTCGAATCAAAGATACGAATCCTGTGTTTTCGAATCACGAATACAAATCGTTTAAGAATAAATTTGATTTTATTATTTTTTTACAACCATTAACATATAAATATCATTATCAGTTGTTTTAACAAAAATATTCACAACCTAATTATTTATTATTAACACTGAACATCGTTGATAACAGACTAAATTTCTGTGTTACTCTGATTAAAGATGTATTTGTGTGTTTTTGAACTACAGTTCAAACCAATGGTCTATACGCGTGGCGCATTAAGTAAAATTTCGAGTTTAGAAAAGCCCCGTGAAAATTTGTCTCGGGTCGCTGCGCAACCCGAGACAAATTTTCTACGCAGGGCTTTTCTAAACTCGAAATTTTACTTCATGCTTAGTCTGGGAGTGGAAGACACTTGTTACTTTAAAATATGTCACAACTGTTAAAGTATGTATCGTCGGATGCCCGTCTTCAGGGGTGATATGTAAGCAAATTATGGGTCCTAGGAGTTGCCAAATAAGTGAGTAACTCAACCGTTTCCAAGGCACTCTGAAAAACCAAAAGATTAAAATTGTACATATAAAATGTACAATAAATTATAAGTGTGATACATCATTGAATTCAGTAAAAAATATTCATCCAAAAAATATCAAAATCCAAAATGGCGCCCATAAGAAAAACAAAAGTTAGCTATGGTCCCTAGGTAAATGTTATAGTTATCTTAAAATAAAATATGTTACTAGATTTATCATTAAAAAGTGCCTATAATGTCAAAGTTGTAAATGTCTGGATTTAATAGTTTTTGAATAAAAAAATAAAAACGAATTTTCAAAAATACGTTTTTTGACAATATCTCATTAAGGAAATAAGATATTTCAAACTTGTTTTTGGGTTAGTATTGGACCCTAAATTATGCAACTTAGCCCCAATTTAACCGACTCTCTATCTCTTTAAATAACCGAAATCCCCATACATTCTGTTGAAATACGGACACCCAGTACAATAATAATAATAATATAAAATTTATTGTATTGTTATTTTCTAAATATTTTAATTAATTAAATATTTAACATTGTTTACCGTATATTTACGAATATATTAAAAATAAATACTTATTTCAGTAATTCAATATTAATTATACCATCAAATGACTAAAAGTCTTTAAAAATCACGAGAAATCATTAGATGTTTTTTATTAAACGAATTTCACTATGGCTTTCGACGTCTAAGTCAAAAAATGTTTGAAACAAAAGTTGTAGCCAACGAAAAAATATACCTCTTTTACTTAAACACTTTTCACCTCAGCTCTTTTGTTTTTAAATTAGAAACTAAAAAATCTAGTGGACATCAACAACTCACCGATTATGCCTTTCGACGTCTAAATCAAAAAATGTTTCAAACAAAACTTGTAGCCAACGAAAAAATAACCCACTTTTACCTAAACACTTTTCACCTCAGCTCTTTTGTTTTTGTTCAGTAAACCGAGAAAGATTTTTTTTGAAAATAAATACACAACTTATAATAATTCGAAAATTTACGAACGAGTGTCTCCACTCCCAGACTAAGCATGAAGTAAAATTTCGAGTTTAGAAAAGCCCCGCGTAGAAAATTTGTCGAGGGTCGCGCAGCGACCCGAGACAAATTTTCACGGGGCTTTTCTAAACTCGAAATTTTACTTCATGCGCCACGCGTATTAAACACTGATTTCAAGTAAACATTTTCATAAATTAATTGAAAATCTCGAAATATTGAAAATTTCATCAACATTCGATAAATTAAGGATAATTGAGGAAATATTGCAAAATCTGATATAAAATTGATTAATCGACGAAAATCTCGAAATGATAATTTTATGAAAATATCGATTTGTTGAAAATCTTATAAAAATGTTATAAATCGACATGTTAAGTGTAAAAATTTGATTGGAAATGTCAATTCATATTCATCAAAATGTTATATTTGTCGAAATTACCGAAAAACAATTAAAAATCTCAAATCTGGCAAAAATTATCAAAATATATTAATTTAATTGATTTTATCACTTACAAATGAGTGTCGTCCACTACCAGACTAAGCATGAAGTAAAATTTCGAGTTTAGAAAAGCCCCGCTTAGAAAATTTGTCGAGGGTCGCGCAGCGACCTGAGACAAATTTTCACGGGGCTTTTCTAAACTCGAAATTTTACTTCATGCGCCACGCGTATAAAACAGTGATTTAACGAGAAATTTAAAAACATACAAAACAAATGTTTCATGTTAATCCTTACGATTAATTCGAATTATTTTTGACGATTCCAATCCTTTTGTAACTATTCGAATCCTTTTATAAATATTCGAATCCTTCTATGAGGATTCGAATACTTTTACGAGGATTAGAATCCTTTTATGAGGATTCAAATCCTTTTACGAGGATTCGAATCCTTTTATGAGGATTTCCTCTTATTATCTATTCTAATTAAAACATGGAAAGAAAACGTATGCAACATAATTTACAAACTTTAAATCCTCTTGTAATTTCCCTCTATATTTTAAATTGATGTCAGTAAGAAAATTATATTTCTGTTAGTATTTATTTCTTTGGAGAACATTTAAATAAAAATTCACATTTACTTTCATCAATAATCTGCTGAAAGGCAGAAAACGTATGCAACATAATTTACAAACTTTAAATCCTCTTGTAATTTCCCTCTATATTTTAAATTGATGTCAGTAAGAAAATTATATTTCTGTTAGTATTTATTTCTTTGGAGAACATTTAAATAAAAATTCACATTTACTTTCATCAATAATCTGCTGAAAGGCGTTTCAGCAGATTATTGATGAAAGTAAATGTGAATTTTTATTTAAATGTTCTCCAAAGAAATAAATACTAACAGAAATATAATTTTCTTACTGACATCAATTTAAAATATAGAGGGAAATTACAAGAGAATTTAAAGTTTGTAAATTATGTTGCATACGTTTTCTTTCCATGTTTTAATTAGAATAGAAAATAAGAGGAAATAGAATAAATACTTATTATTTTCATTATTATACTAACCCTTCGACACGATTTTTTTATTTCAACAAAAAAAAACATAATTTTTGATGTTAAAACGTTCAAGGAATACGGGAAAAATAATAAAAAAGATCTATATTATTACGTGTATTTAATAATAACAAATATATTTATGAAACATATGTGTATGAACAGTTCGCAAATATGCATCAAAGATAAATATATAACATTTTCATTTAGCGCGCAATGTACATATACCGGGTGTTTCATAAAAAACGCCCAACGCTCAAACTGACCGATTTTATTGAACTAAAAACCAAAGTCAATGGCCGTTTAGATACTCAAAAATGACATGAATATTGTTTTTTTTTTTCAATAATAACTTCATTTCCAAATAATCGCTAACTCGAGATTTTTAAATGGCTGCCTATATTTTTTTAATTCTAATACATTAGACATTATTTTTGTAAATCCAATAACGCTCAATTTTTTGTTTTTGTGCAATGTTCTTTTCGATTTTTCTTGAAATGTTCTATTTAAAATTATTTATTTTAAAAATTATAATTAATGTGCCTTTTAAAAATAGTGACAAATGTCATTTATTGTGAGGTTATGCCATTAGTAATAACGAAACAACAAATAAGTACACTTCTGTGCAATCAAATTAGGTACACAAAATATGTTATAGTTTAAAACGGACGTGATGAGTTTCCTAGTTACGAAAATACGTAAATATGTCAATTTCCGTAATGTCAAAATGCTCGTTTAGACAACAATTCAAAAATGCGAATTCTAACTAAAATAGAAGATGGTTTCTCTATTTCGGCTTTGTTGTATTTTTATAGATTTTGTGTTTAGTAATGGTGTTTCAAGTTATGGTGTTTTATCACATATTGAAACTGCTGCTAGGTAATTAACACGAACCCGAATTATACAACTAGAATATTGTGAAAAATAGTTATGACTTGTGCTTAATTTTATTGCACAGAAGTGTACCTACGTTACAACTTAATGTAGAATAAAAGTAAAGGAAAAAAAAATGTTAAGGAAAAAATTTGTCTCGGACAAATTTTCTACGCGGGGCTTTTCTAAACTCGAAATTCTACTTCATGCTTAGTCTGAGAGTGGACACACTCGTTCGGACTAAAATTTGACTCTTTTATAAAACCGACGTATGCAATATACACACTACACTCTCAGACTAAGTATGAAGTAAAATTTCGAGTTTAGAAAAGCCCCGCGTAGAAAATTTGTGGAGGCTAGCGACCCGAGACAAATTTTCACGGGGCTTTTCTAAACTCGAAATTTTACTTCATGCGCCACGCGTATAAAACACTGAAATATTGTAAAGTTTTAAAAATACTAGCCTTTATTTTGTTCGGTTGGTTGACAAATTGTGTTAAATATTCTAAGCTGGTTACACATACTAATTCTATTTATAAATTCTTATCAGTATTAAAAGTTCGATTTTGTTTCAAGGCACACTACATTTATTGCCAAAAAATCATGTGACTAAAATTTATTATATATTTTTTCTAGCATAAATATTAAATTAAAATCAACATATCGAGCATAATTGGATTTAGAAAAACAATGTCCAATATAATAAAATAAGAAAAGTATATGCACCATTTAAAAATTTAAAGTTGACTTTTATTTGGCTATGAAGTTAATTTTGAAGAAATATATAATTAGTGATAATTTATGGTATTGAAACTGCTATTGACTTTGTTTTTTAGTTCATTCATATCAATCAATAGATAACAGGGTTATGGCGTTGGGGTTTTTTTTATCGAATATCCTGTATACAACAGTAATTTAGTACCTATAGTAATTTGGGAAATGCAACAAGACAATTTTATTTATACATAAATGATCCTGTATTTGTCGCAGATTAAGTAGGAGAAACCTTTACAATATTTTGTATTTTGCATCGGTGTCTAAAATCTTGTATTGGATACAAAAGATGGATGTTATTAATGCCGGTTATATATTCACAGGATTGACCACATTTTAAATCATATATTTAATCGGTAAAGTGCAGTTGTGAATTCTGTTTGTTCTGGCTATACCAATGCAATGTTTTAATAATAGCAAACTCATTTTCATTACAAAAAATCACTAAAAATATCCGCAATTTCTTATAGTTTCTCTTGCATTTTCTTGCAGTACATCACAAAATAAGTGATACTATGTGCGCATTGTAGCATATATGTTACATATATTTTAAACGTTTCTTGATTTAATTTATGAGATAATTTTTACACTGCAAATGGATAAAATCAACGCACATACATTTTCATACAGTGCAGTAAAAAAAGGGTCTATCTATATTGTAAATATCTAGATGGATCCTCTGCCCATGTTCCTCAATCATCAGCGACGGCTCGCAGCCTAACTTCAGGGTCGGCCACAGCGCCAAGGCACACAAAATTTGAGATTGGGATCGCGCTTTATAAATACAAGGATTTGCACAACAAAGTCACCTTTCAATAACGGATACATATAACCTTGGGTCTCTGTCTTACACTGAAGTTAGGCTGCGAGCCGCAGCTGTCAATCATATATTCTAAATTGAATCTAAAAATGCCCAAATAAGGGTGCGAAAAATGTACCTTAAGTCACAATTCTGCTACTCGTCCTTTTATAATTGTAGTTAATATTTTAAAAGATTATAAATTATCACTCATGATTACAAAGAAAACAATTCACATTTTTGAAAGCATACCTGGTATTTCTTTCAGTTGTATCCATTTTGTCCTCCAATTCTTCACATTTCAATTTTGTTGTAATTTACGTAGCAGTGTAAATACAGGCTTTTATTTTAGCAATTGGCACACTAGAGAATATATTTCTAATACACTAGAAGACTTCTTAAGTTATTTCTAAAGTCTTAACGATCTGTTTGATAAGTCTTAAAAATTCTTAGGAATAACGTTCTCTTGAGTAGGAATACATTTTTTCTGAGATGCCAGTCGCGTGTAAGGTATTGTTTTTGGTTTGCTCTACTACTAAACACATGAATATTACAATATATAACCCATACACGTAATAATAATTTTCACTAGATTATTTACAAACTCCCCATGTCGACATTTTCACTGATTTATTAAAAAAATATGTGTCACAGCCTGCTTCATTTCAGAAGAAAAAATTGTCAAAAACAAATTTGTTGTTGCTTCGTGTAATCAACAGCTTGTAAATATATTGTTTTAAAACATATTCGAATTACGTGTGAAACATTTGTTGATTGCAACATGTTTTAAACACTATTTAAATATAAAAGAAACAATTTTTAAAAAAACGTGTTTGTTTTATTATTGATTAATAAAAATAGTCTGGACATATGGTCCACTCTAATTGTTTAGGGATTGATATTGTTGTATTGTCTAATAGAATATTAGAAAATAGTTTAAAGTTGTTTAAATTTTGGTTGAATATTTTGGTTTCTCACTTTACAAAATAAAGGAAGAATTTGGAGATTTCATCGAGACTTTTTCCATTTGGTATTGATAGCGGTCTTTTATTGTAATTAGTTCCATAAATTCATACAAGATGGTGTTGCATATATTATTTTTAAAGAATTTCAGAAGAAAGTTGGTTTGATTAAATTATACACTTTTTGTACTTGCACTATTTTAATTATCATTCTTTTCGTTATTAATTATTCTTCGAAATATCAAATTTAATATTAAAATAGGATGTCTAGATTATTTTTGGGAATTTTGAAACAAAACATGACTTTCAAAAAAATAGTCAATTTTATGCTTTTATAAATTTTGTCATTTATTTTATCTAACATAAGTTAAGGAGTAAGAATGTTATAACGGACTCTAATAAAAACATTGGTTCTGTTTTATTGAAAATTTATGATATTTTTTTAAATATTTTAACTTATTATTAAATTTTAAATATTGTAACAGTGTTAAAAGTTTTCAATATACCATATACGATTTTCTGATAATAAATTTTACATTTTATAAATAATATTAACTTTAGTGCAGGATTTTGAATATTTTTCACGAATTTTTATTGATTTTATTGATTAATATAACAAATGTTAAATGCACTATATTAAACAGCAAATGTTTTTCAAATACCCATTTCTGCAATTTTGATCCAAAATTAATCGTTAATTTAATTTGATTAAAAATATGCGTTTTTGAATTATTTTGAAAATTACAAACTCAACTTAAAAATGCATGTAGTTTAATAAGCACTAACAAAAATTAATTTTAATTGATAATAAGTATGTAATTAAAATTACTCGAATTGAAGAGATATACATTTTTTTAAATTGTAAATATTCAATACGTTTATGTATTAATTATTATAAATTTTATTTTATTTATTTATTTAAGAAAATTTATTTTTACAAAGTGTTAATAATAAGAGATGATAACATAAGGGATTTTTTTTTAAAGAGTTTATTTTGTACAATTACAATGATATATATATATATATATATAGTAACATAAGTTAAAATTATTTGTATTCATCTGCGCCTCATTGTAGTTGGTACCTTGGGTTTCATTCCTTCTTTCCTCGCCTCGTGATGTCTGGGTAGTACCCGATCTCGGGCTAACGGTATTGAAGGATTCTTGTGAGTTATACATTTTCATATTTTCGGTAAAAGGATAGTTAATAATAATTATAACAAAAATTATAATAGTAATCAGATAATTATTCTAAAATATGGCGCATAATATTGTGTTTAAAACTCCATTCACAGTTGTTCTTTCAAATTTAATGTAGTTTAATGAATATACAGTAAACAAATAGAAATATATTGTTTGTTTTCTTTATCCCTAATTTTCAGCTAAATGTAATATTTTATTCGTAGCAAGATCGCATTTATATGTTCTAAAACTTCACTGTAGATTTGAAGTAATTTAAAAGTTCTTTTACACTGTTTTTGTTTATGCTTGTGAAAATGTATTTCGTCTACTGAATTATTTAATTAAAATTTACTTCTAACAAGGGTACCACTCCTTGATTAAGCATTAAGTAAAATTTAGAGTTTAGAAAAGCATGAAAATTAGTTTTGGGCGTGTAGCGAACTGAAGCGACCAAACCAAATTTTCAAGCTTTTCGAAACTCGAAATTTTACTTCATGCGCCACGCCTATAAGCACTGATTTCATGTGAAGTTCAAAATATACTTTTTAGGTATGTATATTTATTAATCATATCATAAACAAATATAAGTATATTTCGAATTAAATTCGAAAAGATTGCTTACTGTTTTAGTTTGCAGAACATTAAATATTAAATATAAAATTATGACACAATATACGAGATCTCTGAGACCTTCTGTTTGCGGTTTATGCGAATTGTCTCTTTATTTTATATTTCATATAAATAAATATATATATATATACATATATCTTTATTTATGAATTTTGTACATAGCATAATACATAATAAAATTTTACACAAAACTCATAAATAGGCTATTGACCAGAGGTATTTCAGCCTGTCTTTGTCAAGTACATGTCGGTTTTTTAAAAATCATGATCACTAACGTCGTTGTCCAAATCCGGATGATTAGATGAGATAAATTGGTGAATTGTCGTTACTGGGAATTTATATTTTGGTTCGATGTTGGGGTTGCGGGGAATACAGAGGTGTTGAATAATATTGGGAATGTTAGGATGAGTGGCAAATTTTAAAGATAGAATTTCAAGGCGTTGGCTAATAGGAGGAATGTTGCAAATGTCATAGAGGAGTGCGTTTAGAGGATTATGAAAGGGATTGTTAGGGTGTCGGATTTTGGTTAGGACTCGCAGAGCAGAGCGCTCTGCAATTTGGAGGTTATTTAGGATAGAGGGACGGGGATTGTGGTACAGGATAGCCGCATATTCGAGCAGGGGACGGCATATCATACTGTATATTTGCACAGCGGTTTTTGTGGAAGTGCCCTCATTTTTATAAGTTAGAGCTCTGAAATGACGAGCCCTGCTCTTTACGCTGGCTTTTAGGTGTTGGGTATCCGTTGAAAAGGTAAGTTTGGGGTCGAATGTTATACCTAAGTATTTACAATGGGGAGATGGTGAGATGCGTTGGTTATTTACTAGGATATGGAATGGAGAAGTTAAAGGCCGGTGGAAGGAAATAAGGAGTTGCGTTTTATTTGGATTTATGAATATTCTCCATTTCGCAAACCAGGTTTGTAGGGAATCTATTAGCTCTTGCGGGGTGCTTAAGGCTTTAGGTAATGTGGGAGCGTGAGCTATCAGAGCGGTGTCGTCTGCATATAGGAGGGGGTACGCGGAGGGATTAATATATAATGGGTCAGGGTTGTATAGGTCGTGGACAAATATATTGTATAATATCGGGGAGAGTGATGAACCTTGGGGGAGACCTTGCTGGGGAGTGAATGATTGAGAATAGGAGTTTCGGATTCGGATTGTTAGCGATCGGAAACTGTCGAGGATATGAATTAAATAAGAAGGGATTCCTAACGAATTGCACTTAAACAACAGACCTCGATGCCATACTGAATCGTATGCTTTCTGGATGTCTAGAAATGCGATGGCTGACTTCTGGTTTTCGAGGTGTGTTGTTTGGCAATTCGATGTGAGGATTGATAATGGAAGTGAGGTTGAGCGGTGTTCTATGAAACCAAATTGATACATAGGGATGCGGTCGAGGATGAGGGATGATAGTTTTTTCTGGATAATGGATTCAAATAACTTATCAAGGACTGGAAGAAGAGTGATTGGGCGATAGCTTGAAACTAAGGCTGAATCGTTGCCAGATTTATGGATGCAAGTGATAATCCCTTTCTTCCACTCCGTTGGTAAAGTTTGGGAAATAAATATGTGATTAAATGAAAGGATGATATGTTCATGGATGTTTTCAGGAAGGGACTTCAAGATACATCTAGGGATGCCATCGTATTCGGGAGAGGTATTCTTGCCTTTGTGTAGCAGCTCATAATATTCTTCCTCCTTTATTTCATTATGGAAGGAATGGGGGGATGGGATTTCTTTTAAACGTACTGTACCAGTCATTGATTGTTTTAAGGAAAGTCTTGTCATACGTGTCATTGTCTGTCATAGTATTTGTCTTTTCGTAGTATTTAGCAAAAGTGTCTGCAATCACTTGGTCGTCTGTTATCGTCGTGTTCGTTGTCGGGTCTTGAATATACTGTAGTGAATCTGTCTTGCGGTATTTGCTGAGTTTTTTGATTTCGTCCCAAAACTTTTTACCGTGCTGTTCGTTAATGTTTTTGCATGTCTTTATCCGTAAGTCTTGTTCTGTAATCAGTCGGTGTATGTCTTTGTTTAGTCGGTTGAAGTCACGTTTTCAGTTAATGTCATGCGTCAGTTGAATGTCTCTGTAGAGTTATCGCTTGTATTTAATCAGTCTTAAAATATATTTAGGGAGAGGGTGTTTTGGTGTAAGTAGGTGTGTTTTGTCTTATAGACTCTGATAATGTATTCAGGAATAAGGATATGGATGTTGGGGTAATAATTGGATGGGATTCTATAAATTTAGTCATGTCCTCTGTTACCTTATCTAAATTACAGTCCTTATGTCTATAAATAGTTCTTGGGGGAGAAGGGATGGGAGGATTTGTTGACATTGAAAATTTAACAGATAGGTGATCTGAACCTAAGTCAGATATAAGTTGGAGGTCTTGGATTAGGTGTCGTATATTGCTGGTACATAATATGATATCGGGGGTAGAGGATTGATTGTGGGACATTATAAATGTAGGATCTGTATGTATACGGACAAAGTTGGAATTAGAAATAAAGGAGGAGAGCTGCTTGGTCTTGGCTTTATTGATATTAAAGTCCCCGATAACGATGGCATGATCATAAAGGGAGGCTTTCGTAAATATAGTATCCTCAATAGAGGAGGAATGGTGTATATAGGCAAGGAAGATATGTAGGGTAAAAGAGGATAACTCAATAGTGCAATGCAGACACTCGTTCATAGGGTGGTTTATTTTTGGAGGGTTTGCTTTGCCTAACTTTATTCCAGGCCTCACCGCCACCACTGAGCCTCCTCTTTGATTTTGTATTGGAGCAGACGAGGGAATTTATATGTAGGAATAATCTTTAAGAGGGAATGGGTTGTTGTATTTGGTTTTGACAAACATGTTCACGTGGATTGGGTTATTTCTAAGGAAGTGAGAGACAAGGTGAGACTTTTTAGGTAAAGTATACATAAAGTTAACACTAGCCATTGTTAGTTATTTGCGTGAAGCCAGTATGTATACCCACAGTCGGAAAAACAGGGGGGATGACATCGGGTGCTTTTAAGTCAAACATCACAATAAACATCCTATTTCCCGAGAAGTTTATATGTGTCGACATGGAATGAATCAATGAATCGTGCTCTGAGTTTTTTGATGATTTATTCTCTGTTAGTTGTGGAGGGTGAATTGATTTTCGTCGTGTAAACGTCAATGATAAAGTCTTGAATAGTGATGGGGGTGTGAATTCCAGATTTTTTTGTCAGGTCCTTGTCAATTTCTGAAGATTTTTTGTTTTGGTTGACAATCTTGACGTTCGGAATTCCCTGGATTGGCTTCAGAGGTCTGTTGGGGCATCTACTTGACCACGCTCCGTGATCCGTATCTCCGCAAGACTTACATTTTGGTGGAAGAGTGGTGCTGCATGTAGTTGTGGGGTGGGCTTCACCACACTTGGCGCATGTCATTGTTTCGATGCAGTTTGCAGTAACATGATCGACTTTCTTCGACGCTGTATGTTTTACACATAAAGTGAAATTGATTTTGTAGTAGTTTTGTGTAGGGTTCTAAGGGTCCTGTTGTAATTCGTATCATAAGTAGTTATCCTTTTTGGCAATAATAATTCTACGGCAAAATCTATGTGTTATTCCTAACGCTTGTAAATGCGCTGCGATCGTTTGATCATTTATTTCCTGCTCCACTCCTTTAATAATGCAGCAGAAGAAGGGGCTGCGGTGTTGCGCGTACGCCACGGCTGGCACTCGCGGAACAAGTGGATTATTTTCTCCTCTTGCAGGTTTTTTAGTTGACTTTCTGTTATCCCCTTATCTTTGTTACTTTTTTAATAAAAACCCATACTGTGTTTTAATTATGAGCGTGTTGGGGTCATAACTATGATTGTACCATATTTGGGCCATTTCAATTCTCGAGATGTCATTTAATGTCGTAAAACTGAATGTGTGTTTGTAACTTTGTTGTGAAGTGTTACTGGCGTTTTGTTGCTGTTTTTGTGGCTCGGATATTTGTGGCTATGTTAAATGGGAGACGTTGCTGGATACTACTGTTTTTTGTGATTGTGTTTGTATGGGATGTGTCTGAGGAGAAGGCTGTGTGTCGATGTTTCTACTGTGTGTTGGTTGTTGAGATAGCGTTCGTGTGGTTTGTATTTGTTGTTGTAAAATATCTTGTTGTGATGTAATTTTCTTGAGCATGTTGTGTAGGGTTTTGTTAGTTGTTTTTGGTATGTTACCTGATAAATTTGCTCGTTTTGCTGTGGGGTATTTAGTTGGCCGGCCACGTCTCTTCGTTGTAACCTCAACAAATGGGGTAGTGTCCATATCCGTGCTTTCCTCTACATCGTCTTCCATCCCTTCTAAGCAACACCTAGAAGGGAAGTAATTGTTTGTTTAAACAAAGAGTGTCCGAATTAATCACTTGGTGCTTAAAAATCGCTCGCGCGTCTGACCTCTACGGAGTCTCGCTTGCGAATATAAATAAATATATTTTGTCGATTTTTATGTATTTGATTATAGCCATTCTATTAATTTTTAATTGCCCTCTCTTAAAACTAAAATTGCTCTCCTGTCTGGAACGTGGGCCCCACGTTGGAAACGAGTGTTCTGACTGGTCTTTTAGTAATAAAATAATATAGAAATTAGGCCACACTAATCTTGCAAATGCTCAATAAATAAAAAATGGATAAAACAATAGAAATGTAAAAGTTTATTACATCACCGATAACGATAAAAAAAGTTTAGAGTAGCCTAAGTGCTCTGCCATATCCCTCTATGCCCATGCTTTTATTATTATTTATTCTCAACAGCGTACATCAGGAAAGTGTAACAAAACCTATAGTATTTATTTAAAGTAAACAAATGAATACATATAAAAATATAATGCACAACATAAATCAAAATTTACTATAAATAAGACAATTTTCTCAGCAAAGAATTTTTAGATTCTGAAAAAAGTAGACGTTTTAATCATTAGCAAGTCTAAGAGTTCCTACACACTACAGACTAAACTACCGGCCGATAATTTAGTCTGGCTTAGATACATACGCGCACACCAGACAATCTAAACTGTTCGTTTATGCGCAGACTGTCCGATAAACCAATCGGGCAGTGTGCACACTAAGTTTTGCACTTTCTTTTAATTTCTTCAATGAAAGTTTCTATTGACTATTCATAAATTAAAGACATTCCCAAAACAAAACAAAATACTTCAACTATGTTGACACAAGATACCCTGAGTTCCCTCAACTTTTAATTGGCCGACAGTTTGGTTATTTGCTTGTTAGTGTGAATGCTTAATGTGAGTCCGCACACCCAGGCGATTCTAGTCGGCCGATAGATCAACCGGAAAAAAGTTCGATAGGCTCACCGATTCCTCTTCAATGAAAAAGTTGATCAACTATCGAACGACTTCTTATCAGTATGATATACTATGAGAACTGCAGCTCGCATACCTACCTACTACAGTATTATCTTGTGTCAACATAGTTGTAATATTTTATTTCGTTTTTGGCAATGTCGTTAATTTATAAATCAATAGAAACTTTGATTGAAGAGATTGAAAGAAAGTGCAGAGCTTGGTGTGCGGACTGCCTGATTGATTAATCGGACAGTCTGCGCACAAACAAACAACGAAACAGTTTAGTTTGTCTAGTGCGCGCGTATCAGATCTGGGCGGATTGGAATCCTGAATTAGAATCATCCTTTTCGAGGATTCAAAAGAAGCATTCGAATACTTTAGTTCAACTGGATTCGTGATCCGTTAATTTTTTTTATAAGGATTCGTATTCGAATCCAAATGTGGGTGATTCGAATCCTTATAAAAGGATTCGAATATTTATAAAAGGATTCGAATACTTACAAAAGGTTTTGGATCGTGAAAAATAAGTCGAATTAATTGTGAAGATTAACTTGAAAAATGTCTTTTGTGTGTTTTTAATTTTCTCGTTAAATCACTGTTTTATACGCGTGGCGCATGAAGTAAAATTTCGAGTTTAGATAAGCCCAGAAAATTTGTCTCGGGTCGCTGCGGGACCCTCGACAAATTTTTACGGGGCTTTTCTAAACTCGAAATTTTACTTCATGCTTAGTCTGGGAGTGGAAACGCTCGTTCGAAACTTTAAACTCTAAATGCTTTCATAAGAACATTAAATGACTAAAAATGTTTTTTATAGATAATAATTTAGTTTTCAAAATTTTGTTTAATGTTATTTGAAGTAAAACTGACATGGTAGCCACAATCTGAAATGTTAAATTGTTCCGGCCTTTTAATATAACTTGCTTCTGTGGAAAACCCCCATTTTGTTAAATTGTTTTCATTGTTTTTGTCAATATTTAAGTTCATTTTATAAATTTTTACGTGTTTTGTAATTTCTCTGCTGATTTTGACAAATTTAATAATATCATATGGCTTTTTTGTTAGTGTTTTGGTGAATTTGAATATAATTCCATGACTTTTCTCTGACTTCTCCGATTTTAATGATATTCAGTGAATTTTTGATTTACGTAATTTTCAGACATTCGTCGATTTTATAATAGAGTTCAATTTAAAGTTTTGAACGGGTGTTTCCACTCCCAGACTAAGCATGAAGTAAAATTTCAAGTTTAGAAAAGCCCCGTGAAAATTTGTCTGGGGTCGCGCAGCGATCCGAGACAAATTTTCGGGCTTTTCTAAACTCGAAATTTTACTTGATGCACCACGCGTACAAAACACTGATTTGAAGTAAAGTTCAAAAACACACAAATACATCTTTAATCGGAGTAACAGGGAATCAGATATTTAGTCTGTTATCAACGATGTTCAGTGTTAATAATAAATAATTAAGTTTTGAATATTTTTGTTAAAACAACTGGTAACGATATTTATATATTAATAGTTGCAAAAAAATAATAAAATCAAATTTATTCTTAAAGGATTTGTATTCGTGATTCGAAAAAACAGGATTGGAATTTTTGATTCGAATCATATTTATCTCTTACGAATCCTTTATTCGAGTATTCGGGATTCGGATTCGTGATTCGAATTCTTTTTACGTGGATTCGTCCCGGCTCTGGCGCGTATGCATCCCAACTAGACTAAAGTATCGGCCGATAGTTTAGTCTGTAATGCGCGGGGACTCTAATACTATTTACTTCTAAACAATAATATCTTTATTTGATATAACTTACGTACAAATATATTACCAATTTAAACTAGTAGTAAGCTAAAATTTAACAATGCATTTACGATTATTACTTGTTTTGATTTAATCAAAGAATTCATTATAAACATCGCCAGATGTCCACTTAGGCATATCATATAATCTCGACTTCTGGCGTGTTCCCCCAGAGGAAATAACTCCCCTTAATTGCGTGGCGTTATTGACATTTATGAGATGTAAATTCCGGCTTGATTAACACAAAAATAAGCAAAAGTACGGGTTTCCTTGCATTCGCGTTCCCACTAGGCACAGCGACAGAATTTTAAAAGCATGCCTTCGACGAGACGACGAGGCGTTCGCATGCGATAAAATCGCTGTGACGTGCATAATTATAAATGCCCCCCACGATGCCGAAAGCCGCACTTCACTTCCCAGTCGTCGAGGAAGATGATTTGAAGTTGAAGAAGGGAATATCTTCAAATGCTGTAATGGCGAAGAGGAAATTTATGAAAAATATGTTTGTAAGTGGAAATGAACAGGAGTTTAGTTGCACGTATAACGTATTAAATTGAAATTATCCAATGCGCGAGTATCTAATTTGATTGTAATTATGGTGGAAAGTAATTTAGAAAAGTTATAAGGAAGGTTTTCTTGGATTATAATGCAAATAAAATTAAATGTAGTTAATAAACTGTAATTGGCTATATTTAGTTCAGGATATGTATTTGTATCAATTCAAATTATAGCATATTACTAAGTTTAGAAAAGTTATTTAAATTCGATAATAGCTCATTAATTATACTCTATACTTTCTCACCTTGCTTATAACAACAAAAATTCTAATATTGCAAAAGAGCCCAAGTACAAATTTAATCTTGTATAAATATTAAAGAACAATTTTACAATCTTGTAATAATAACTAAAAGTTAACACGAGATCATAGTGTAACAATATAGTATTAAAATATATAAATAATATTTGCGAATATATTTGTATTCTACAGGGTCGCTAAAAAGTATGGATACAGCCAAATATTTTTAGAACGGTTTGAGCTCATTGAAATTTGGGATACAGTTAGAAGTGTTTGAATTCTATCAACTCAGATTTTTTTCAATTTTCTACCATCATTTATTTTGAAAATGTTATCACTGTATCCATACTTTTTAGCGACAGTGTATATTAAATAATTAGTGTATCATGATTATACATGTTAATACACTATTGATTCAATGTAGAGAGAGTGAGTGGTTCCGAACCGGTTCGTTCCTTTTGGTTAACCGGTTCTTTATACCGGCTCAACGGTTCTTTTAGTACATATTTATGTTTTCATTTTCTTTACGTCACATGTTATGTTTTCGTATATATTATACAAAAAAAATCGACCAATCCAGTAATAGCATTAGTTAAAATTTAGCCAATCAGGTTAGAGTATCAGCGAGTATTCATGCACTAGTGCAATACCCGGGGTACCTAGGTAGGCGAAATATTCAGGTATTTGGCTTGCACTCGGAATATAATTGCTGAATATTATTAGCGAAAGTTTTCTAGGTTTTTTCTACAGGCATGCAGATTTAATCTTTTCCAAAAAAACGTAAGTTTTAAAGTGTTATGACAGTATGCAAGCAAAATAGAAAGATCAGAATGAGCAACTACCGTGTTATTGTGTGGCCACTCCCGTCCCTAATCGCAAAAGAAGAAAAAACCCAGTGAACTGTACCATCCTGCCCTCAAATTGCACAACAATGAACCGATTTTTTTTCTTCTCCTCATGAAAGCGTAAAACCCCCCTCGGAATGAAAAGCACAAGCGAGCACAAGAGCGCACTCGTAGTGTACATAGGATCGGAGGTGGCTTTAAGCGGTCACGCGTCTTTTTCCACGCTTCCACCCATATCCATTGTTAAAAGTGAGCCTCCAAGGTTGAACGGTTCCATTTGGGCATTGTCCTTTGTAAATAATCGGTTTCACAAGAAATGCGCCCCCCGGGCGCGAATTCGAATCGATAAGAGAGATTATAATATCGTGATAGAGGATCGGAATGGTGAGAGCAATTTGCAGGTGTTGAAAGTGATGTCTGGATGAGTTGGAGGATAATTTGAATTTAATGCTGGTTACGTGCTCCGAATTTCTGCGCTTTCTTATTGTTTTTCTCTTCTACGGATTGCATTTCTAATGGAAGAGGAAGATTTTCTAATTTAAAATCTGAATTCATTTCTCATCTCCCGTCAGAAGTAATGATTTTAACATCTTTTATTCATAGGCGTAGTCAGGATGTTTCACGGCACAAATCATATGCTAAATTTAGTTGAAATCTTAATAAATATCAATTGTTTTCCAGAAAGTTATGAATATTTATGGAAAATCAAAACATTTACTTACATCAAGGAGGCTCAAATTAACAAAAAAATGATCTTTCAACTCAGAGGCGTAACTAGGAGGTGCAAGACACCGTAATGCGGGGAGCCCCGGAAGCTGGGGGGCCCTCTACCAATGTCGCCTCAAAGTATGGGTATGGTGGGCATTAACGAGCAATTAGAAATCCTAAAAGAAATTAGACACCCGTTTACACATTACAAAGAACTCCTAAAAAAATATGATCGCGATTTATTTTTAACTTTCAGCGCGTGTATTAAACACAATTTTTAACCATCGAAAATATACTTCAAAAAATTGTACACTGTGCAAAATACTAAAATTGAGTGTATATTTTACAAACCAGAGAGATTGTGAAGATATTAAAAAAATATCGGAACCACTAATTTATATAAAAATACTCACATTGTGCATTCAATTTTTGTCTACGTCATTACTTTAAGTTAGCGGATTTAAAATTAAATGAGCCTTAGTTTAAAATTAGGCACATTTCTTTACTTTAAACGTTACGTTCTATAGATACGCTCAAAGATTTACATTTTAAAATCTACTCTTTTAAATCGTTTATTAAACAAAAATGTCATTACTAATTTACGAGTTATGCGTCAGAGCAATATTATTTTTATTTTGATAAATGTGATCTAGCGTTTGGACTTCAAATCAATTCAAATCAATGTTTTGTACTCGTGGTGCATGGAGTAAAATTTAGAGTTTAGAAAAGCCTAAACATTTAAGTTTCCCGCAAATCCAATTTTTCAAGCTTTTCTAAACTCGAAATTTTACTTAATCTAGGAGTCGTAGGTTATGTCTAAAAAATCAAATAAAACACTACAATAAAAGATAAATATTAAACAATGTTGGCAAAATAAAACATACGTCACTGTTTCAGCTTCCTCGTAAACAAAATTGACTAACTTTTAATAATTATAGAAATGAAAAACATGATATTGCTACAAAATAAAAGCAGCTTTAAACGGAAAGTGAAATTATAATATATTTGATCAATTCAAATTTGATTTTAGCGTCAAGAAACTGCCGTTCTTTCGACGAACATTAAAGAAAATGTTTTTATTACAAAATCAACGTTTAAGTCCTAAAAATATAATAAATATCAAATTTAAGCTTATTTAATCCAGAATTGATCGGTACTTTGTCGTATAGAGAAAGTATTAAATTCGTAAAAAAAATCGACCTCGAAATGTTGATAAATCTTTACCTTTTGGATATTTTACCACATTTTTGGAAATTATGCCTGTGTTCATGTCCGTCTGTCTATGTGTCAGTTAACAACATAACTTAAATACGTAATGAGTTAGACTTTCAAACTTTTATACAGGGTGTCCGTATTTCAACAGAATGTATGGGGATCTCGGTTATTTGAAGAGATATAGAGTCAGTTAAACTGGGGCAAAGTTGCGTAATTTAGGGCCCAATAATAATCTAAAAACAAATTTGGAATATCTTATTTCGTTTTTGAGATATTGTCAAAAAACGGAATTTTTGAAATTGGGTTTTTATTTTCTTATTCCAAAACTATTGAGTCCAGACATTTACAACTTTGACATTATAGAGGCACTTTTTAACGATATCTCTAGTTACATATTTTATTTTAAGATAACTGTAACATTTACCCAGGGACCATAGCCAACCTTTGTTTTTCTTATGGGCGTCATTTTGGATTTCCATATTTTTTTAAAGAATATTTTATTTTGAATTCAATGATTTATCACACTTGTAGTTTATTGTACATTTTATATGTAAAATTTTATTCTTTTGTTTTTTGTAAAGAGTGCCTTGGAAACAGTTGAGTAACTCACTTATTTGATCACTCCTAAAATCCATAATTTGCTTACATATCAAATTTGGAGTTTAGAAAAGCGCCGCGGAGAAAATTTATCTCGGATCCCTCGACAAATTTTCACGGCGCTTTTCTAAACTCGAAATTTTACTTCATGCGCTACGTGTATAAACCACTAATTTACAGTAAAGTTAAAAATATATAACGCTTAGATGTGATGGTGATCAATAGTTGCGAATAATGCAAGAATTACTTTGTTTGTGAATAGTTTTGGAATAATAATAATAATAAGAATTAATAATAGTAGAATTAATTTAGTTTGTGCAACTTTTATGTGATAATCGATACTTATTATTATTATCACAAAGGACTGACAGTTATTAATTAATTTTGAGTGCTAACAATAATTGACTGCTGTCAAGATTTTATTGATTAACAGATTTGACGTCATTGTTTCCAAGGCACTCTTTGCAAACAAGAAAATATCATAATTTTAAATATTAAATCTAAAATAAAGTATAAGTGTGATACATCACTGAGTTCAGAAAGAGATATTCTTTCAAAAAATATGAAAATCCAAAATGGCGCCTATAAGAAAAACAAAAGTTGGCTATGGTCCCCGGGTAAATGTTACAGTTATATAAAAGGAAAATATGTTACTAGATTCCTCATTAAAAAGTAAAAAGTATATTGTCATCAGTTTTTTTTGATATCTCTAAAAAAAAAAGATATTTCAAAATTGTTTTAAGATTATTGTTAGGTCCCAATATACGCAACTTTGCCCCAAAGTTTAACCGACTCAAATAACTGAGATCCCCATACTTTCTGTCGGAATACGGGCACCCTGTATTTAGCATCCACTAGTGGCGCAGCCAGTATTTCATATTTTTTGCCCAATACAAATGTGCCTAACTTTATTTACAGGTATGTGTTATTTGAGTTGCATATAATAAGTGGTGTTTATATTTGATAATTGAGGTGATGACAAATTACCTCCAGGGGAGTTAATATTTTCTTACGTATGTCGTCATTTATCTGCGAATATTTTATTTGTATACCTGGGATACTCATCCAATTTTAAGTTATAATTTACTGTTATTTTACTGCGAGGTTAAGGATTAAATCTTTGTTGTCATAATTGGTCCACTCTTGTTTACTTTTCCCACCTAGGTTTCAAGCTTTTACTACGCCATTTTCGTTACCCAACCTTATTTTTCAAAGCTCGTGACGCTCTTTATAACTATTCCCACCCCGTCTTCACTGAAGCTTAGTCGTGGTGGGTTGGTAACTGAAAAAGGTCACTATTGTTAGGAAAGGTTGGGCTGATCGACAATAAAAAGAGAAAGGTAGGTCATCTCGGTTGAACCACTAAAAAGAGCGTTACAGTGAGATGAATAGGTTATAAGGATTGTTAGGGGAGAGTCGATGAAAAGGAATTAAAAGTTTTGATTTTTTTGGGCTAAACCACGTCTCGAGTCTATCTATTAGCTGCAGGGTTTGTAGGACTTTTGAAAGGAAGAGTTCGTGAGTTATGAGAGCGGTATCATCGGCGTATGTGGTATCTGGTACAAGGGGAGTGCGCATTGCTGCACTGCACCTCATTAGGCCCATTGTGCCGCCTCCCACTACGGGTCACCCATCCTCAGCTCAACCATCCCACCTTGTCTAGGTAGTCCAGTATTACTGAGGTGGGGAAATCCCTGATAATGTCCATCGTCGACCATCTTTCACCCAGTATGGATGCTCTCGTAGACGAGAGTGCCGGGCATTGGCTGAGGATGTGCCTCGCAGTCTCGTCTTCCATTTCACACCATCTACAAGATGGGAAGTCAACTATTCCCATCTTGTATAAGTGTCCATTGAGCCCGCAGTGTCCGGTTGGAACAGCGGTTATCCGTCTGAGGTTCCTTTTAGTCATCTGCAGGTACCGTTTAGCTGAAATCTCGTTGGGGTACAGTAATGTCTCCGTATCATCGGCGTATTAAAGGATATATGATGAGGGAATAAAGTATTCGGGGTCAGGGTTATACATGTCGGAGCAGAAAATATTTTATAATATAGGGGAAAGGGGTGATCTTTGTGGAACCCTTTGTTCAGGGCAAACTGTTGTGGAGAAATGGGTATCAATTTTAACTTTTAAGATTCTATTAAAAATTAAAATTATTTATCTTCTTTCACCTAAAATTACGTGCCTTATTGCAAATCTGATCTTTATATAAGACATTTTAGGCGATTTTTTTTTGATAAAAAAACTTCTCTTTGCTATATATTCAATTTTCAAAACTTCAGACCTCGATAAAATCCCTTAATGACCTAATTTCGTAAAAAACAGTTAGATTAATTTTTTTCTATATATATAAACATCCTTATTGTGCACTAATAAATTACAGTTTGCTTATTTTTACAATTATATTTTATTATACGATCCTTGGCTTTCGACCGTCAGTCTTTCAGCCTGGGTCTTGTCGGTTAGTTATAATTCATTTAGACAGAGGTGATTAAGGACATCATGGATGTGTGGGATAGATGCGAATTTTTGGGACAGCTGGGTAAGTCATTGTTGAATAGGGATTATTTCTGTCTTTTCATACAATAAGGTATTGGAGGAGTTGTGGAGTTTTTTGTGAGGGTTCTGGGGGCTGATCGTTCTGCTACTTCGATATTATTTAATGTTGAGGGACGAGGGTTGAAAAGGATTAAAGCACATTCTAATAAGGGGTGGCAGATCATTTTGTAGATGTGGACAGCTGTTTTTGTCGTAATTCCTTGATTTTGGAAGGTTAACGATCTGAAATGCCGCGCCCTATTTTTAATTTTTGTTTTCATGGTTTGGGAATGGAGTTTGAGGATAGTTTGGGGTGGAAAGTGATGCCAAGGTATTTACAAGCAGAGTATGGGCTGATTACGGTATTTGATATGGTTATGCTAAATGGGGAATTGAGAGGTCTGTGGAAGGGTATGAATAGATAGGGTTTATTGGTATTAATGGATATACTTCATTTGGCAAACCAAAGAGATAGCGAATCTATTAGCCCTTGGAGAGTAGAGAGAGCTTTAGGAAGGGTGGGTTGGTGTGTTATAAGAGCAGTGTCATGGTCAAAAAGCAGAAAATATGCTGAGAGATTAAGGTACTGTGGGTTAGGGTTGAATATGTCATGAACATAGATATTGTATAGGAGAGGTATGTTTTTTTTTACACAAATTTTTCATTTTTGCTTTTAGATTTTATTTCAGAATTTTAGTGTCGCACTGTGTAGTAGATGTCAGATCCCTAACGTCAGCAAATACAGGATCTAACCACAACCTAGTGTACAAAGAAACATGTTAACCCTACAACAAGTTCAACATCAAGTATTTTAAAACAGAGAGTACACTAGATTCATGTAAAAAGTGCCTTTGGGAATGGAGTTTGAAGGATAGTTTGGGGTGGAAAGTGATGCCAAGGTATTTACAAGCAGGGTATGGGCTGATTACGGTATTTGATATGGTTATGCTAAATGGGGAATTGAGAGGTCTGTGGAAGGGTATGAATAGATAGGGTTTATTGGGATTAATGGATATACTCCATTTGGCAAACCAAAGAGATAGCGAATCTATTAGCCCTTGGAGAGTAGAGAGAGCTTTAGGAAGGGTGGGTTGGTGTGTTATAAGAGCAGTGTCATGGTCAAAAAGCAGAAAATATGCTGAGAGATTAAGGTACTGTGGGTTAGGGTTGAATATGTCATGAACATAGATATTGTATAGGAGAGGTATGTTTTTTTATACACGAATTTTTCATTTTTGCTTTTAGATTTTATTTCAGAATTTTAGTGTCGCACTGTGAGTAGATGTCAGATCCCCAACGTCAGCAAATACAGGATCTAACCACAACCTAGTGTACAAAGAAACATGTTAACCCTACAACAAGTTCAACATCGAGTATTTTAAAACAGAGAGTACACTAGATTCATGTAAAAAGTGCCTTAACCTAAAAATAGAAAATACACCTACAGTTGAACAAAATGCAGTAAACGACGCATGGGACATATTACGAAACAATATAAACCAAACAGCTGAAGAAGCACTAAAGAAGAGAACAGTGAACTCAACCACACGACACAGAAATAAAAAACCTTGATTTACACCAGAGGTGAAACAACTAGCTCAAGAAAAAAAGAAAGCCCATGTAAAATACATAGCCACCAAGACCCCCAGCCATTACAAATACCCCGAAATAATATTCAGAGTAAATAACAGAATAAAAGAGAGAAAAAGAGAACACTGGAAAAACGTTAGTAAAGAAATGTAAAGTAACCTATATGGAACTCAGAAGCGTATCTGGAAAATGCTCAGGGCAACAAGAAGAGAAGTAAATGAGACAGTACAAATAAACAACATCTTAACAGAACTTACTTTGAGAACCTATACGAAAAAGATCAACACAGACTGGACGATGCAAGAGGATTGGGACGAGAAGACGCAATAGACATTGACGACACCGATCAATTCATCTTAGGAACGGTATCAATTTATCTTAATAAACAGTAAAACGCCAGAGCCAGCCCTAATGAACTCCTTAAAATCAGAGGAGAAAAATTGGCTCAACAACTGACCAAGTTATACAACAAGATATTAAAAGATACAACAGTACCAGACGAATAGAGGAAAAAGCTACGATCCCGTTGTTTAAGAAAAGAAACACATCGGATCCTGCAAATTATAGAGGGATATCTCTGTTAAACACCACCATGAAACTATTCACCCACCTAGTAGGTCAACACATCTCAAACCACGTCATAACAAGGGAAGAACAACAAGGCATCCGAAAAAACCGATCGCCAGTTTACGATGTATTTGTTGTCAGACAGATAATAGAAAAGGCAATAGAATACAATAATCCAGCTTTGTAGACCTGACCAGAGTATTTGACAGAATACAACTAACAGACGTTATGAATGAAGTAAGACGTAACATTGTAGACACGATTAGACAGCTTAAGACAGGCAACACTACCATAATAAAAACAAAGTCACTGACAACAGACGAAATAGGAGTCAACACGAGCGTGAGGCAAGGAGACAGCCTGAATCCACTGCTCTTCAATCTAATAATAGACAGGATAATAGAGGAGGTGACAAGACAAATCACGGCTACAAAATGGGCAACAAACAACGAAAAATGTGGATAGATGTTTACTCTTATCATTCATGTTCACTCTTTGCGTTTTCTTTGTATCTCGTAAATGATTAAAATATTTTGTAATTTTTTTAAATAAAAGTTCTAGATAAACATTTAATGTGTATATTAGAGATAGGCAAAATGGTTCACTTAAGTGAGTGGTTCCGAATCGGTTCGTTCCTTTTATTGAACCGGTTCTTTCAACCGGTTCAACGGTACATTTAGTACATATTTATGTTTTAATTTACTTTATGTCACATGTTATGTTTTTGTATAAATTATACAGGGTGAGGTTTTTTATGTTTTTTATGGGAATCTCGGAAACTATAAGAGATAGAGACACCCTGTCCATCTGTCGCTTTTTTATTGTCTTGTATAGTATCAAAGTATTTTAAAATCAATGCACATGATAGCCTTTTGGTTATTTCACATGATTAGAAACCCTGTTTTGTATTTTGTATGTAACTGTTTTAAAAAAGTGACTTTTTAAATTTTGTTCGACATGACAATGCAATTTAGCGCATTCCTAACTTGCTTTTAATTCTATTTTTCTCATTTAATAAAATAGATAGAAAAACAGTAAACATTTCACACGAAATAATAAAATTGTATCAGATTTCTACTTTCCTCCATATGCAAAACAAAGGGAAGGTATTGTTTTCGCGAACATTTTCAAATCAAAAATTTTAATGGATATATCCATTTTGAGGTCCCTAAGTTGATTAGGTCCATTTTTTAAACCGATTCAGCTGTTAAGATAACACTATAAACCTAGGCTTTTTATTATAATAGTAGTATTCGATCAACTTTTGGTGAAAATGCGTAAACCGGCAAGGGTAGTTTCCTCTAGCATTTTTTTAGAATTTTTCTTTAATATTAATTATATAAGATAATCTTTTTAAGAAAAGTTGTATATAATCAAAAAATAGCATTTGATACGTATTTACTTTATGACGTGGCTCATTTAGTTATTTTATTAATATTGTTTTGAGAATACAACTCATAGCCTACTAGAACGAATTTTCAACCAATGAGATGCAAGGAAAGCCATAGGTACATGTCTATCAACGCGATGATAAAAAAACAAAAGAAGCGGTGGGTGATAAGTTGTCCTGTCATTCGAAACGTCAAAATAGGTAAAGTTTCGTGCAGTGATATTAATAGGAAAGTGAAAAGTGCCACGCCAAAAAACACCGTCACGAACAAAGAATCACAGTGGCGGCAGTTTACGTACTATTGTGCGTTTAAAAAATTCTTAATCAATAGGGAAACAACAATATCTCAGATGTCAATTATGTTAAGGGACTCTCATTATTTTATTCGTTATATTCTCTCACTAAATATAACTCGTGATATGATTAATTATCGATGATATTTTGTCGTTGAAACCGAAGCAGCACATCTGCAACTCGGTTTCAACTCCAAAATATTATCGATAATAATCATACCACTCGTTATATTACGGCTGAGAATACAACTCACAGCCTACTAGAACGAATTTTCAACCAATGCAAGATGCAAGGGGTAGGTACATGTCTATCACCGCGATGATAAAAAACAAAAGAAGCGGTGATAAGTTGTCTTGTCATTCGAAACGTCAAAATGGACGAAAATCGCTTGGGTAAAGTTTCATGCAGTGATATTGATAAAGTAGTAAAAAGTGCGACGCCCAAAAAAAACCGTCATAGACAAAGAATCGCAGTGGCGGCAGTTTACGAACTTTTGTGCGGTTAAAAAATTCACAATCAATAGGGAAACAACAATATCATAGCTATCGATAATGTTGAGGGACTTGCATTATTTTATTCGTTATATTCTCTCACTAAATATAACTCGTGATATGATTAATTATCGATGATATTTTGTCGTTAAAACCGAAGCAGCACATTCAACTCGTGCTGCGCACTTGTTGAATCTGCAGCTCGGTTTAAACTCCAAAATATCATCCATAATAATCATACCACTCGTTATAATACGGCTGAGAATACAACTCATAGCCTACTAGAACGAATTTTCAGCCAATGAGATGCAAGGAAAGCCGTAGGTACAAGTCTATCACCGCGATGATAAAAAACAAAAGCGGTGATAAGTTGTCCTGTCATTCGAAACGTCAAAATGGACAGAAATCGCTTGGGTAAAGTTTCGTGCAGTGATATTAATAGAGAAGGGGAAAGTGCGACACCAAAAAACACCGTCATATACAAAGAATCGCAGTGAAGGCAGTTTACGAACTTTTGTGCGGTTAAAAAATTCGCAATCAATAGGGAAACAACAATCTCACAACTGTTGGTAATGTTGACGGACTCGCATTATTTTATTCGTTATATTCTCTCACTAAATATAACTCGTGATATGATTAATTATTGATGATATTTTGGAGTTTAAACCGAAGCAGCACATTCAACTCGTGCTGCGCACTCGTTGAATCTGCAGCTCGGTTTCAATTCCAAAATATCATCGATAATAATCATACCACTCGTTATATTAGGGCTGAAAATGTAAAATTTTTGAATTAATTACTCTGAATAAGTAGGCTATTGCTATAAATAACCTTAGTTTGACTTTGTCATGAATAATATTTTATGGAAGCCATCCTTTACTGCAACCCCCATCCCACAGCTCTAAAAAATTTACTGATAGCAGAAAGATCGGCTCTGAGAGTGTTCACGAAAATCAGACATCCCAATAACCCCCTCCAGAACCCCTCCAACAACCTTCTTTATCAAAAAACAAAAGTGACTCCTATAGAAACTCGAATTATCCACCTAGCCCATAAATTTGTATCCAGACCCACTAATCATGATCCTATAACCACCTTTACCTACACAGAAACCCCAACACAATCCCCAAATTTAAATTTCCCCATGCCACCATCGCTGACTTCATCTTAGAACACCTACTAACTAGAACGACATTTATTCATACTATTCATTCATTACCATCATCTATTCATAACATACTTTAAAAGCACAAGCACTTCTAAAACAATGGCAGAAAGACTTCGGGTCGATAGCCTATGATAGGAAAATACAAAACCGTATTATATTAAAGAATAATCTACATAAATTCCTTGAATAAAGATATTTGTATAAATATTTTGTGGAAAAGTGAAAACATAAGTGAGGCTTACGAACAAAGTTAACACGAATAAGAAACAATTGTTGAAAAATGAGGTAGGTTTATGTTACACGAATATTCTCTTAATTTTATAGATCACAAATATTTTCAAAAATTCGTAATAGCAAACCAGTTTCTGTAAGCACCCAGTTATTAATTAATAACACTAAAAGTCGTTGATAACAGATAAAATATCCGATTCTGTGTTATTTTATTTAAAGATAATGTTTTGATGTGTTTTTTGAACTTTACTTTATTCAGTGTTTTGTAAGCCTGGCGCATGAAGTAAAAATTCGAGTTTGAAAAGCCTGAGTTTGGATTTGGACGCTTCGCGTCCAAATCCAAACGATCAGGCTTTTCTAAACTCGAAACTTTACTTCGTGCTTAGTCTGGGAGTGGAAAACACTCGTTAAAGTTAAAGTCATCACATACTTATTAATCGTCCATGTATTTAATCAGTTTTATCTCTAAAAAGGGATGCTGTGATCATAAAATTTGCTAATTTTATCATGCAAATACCTCAGTATTTTCTTTTCTTTTAAATAATTTCATTTATGCTTACTCAAAAACAAAACACAATCTTTCTTTTCATAATAGTTTATTTTATTTGTCAAATCAACATAAGCCATTTACGAAAACACATAAATATGAACACTAAATGTGACGGCAATTCCATACAAAATACACAAAATTGAGCGGGATTTGGATTTTTAAAGTGCTTTTAATTTTAAACAAAATCTGTGAGATTCAAAGCATACTTAAGTTTAAAAAAAAATTTAAATAAATATTTTCCAATTATTCAATGTTTTGAAAAAATGTATTATGATTTCGAAGAAGTATTAAAAATAAATGATACAAAAAATACGACATTACTTTAAAATTTTAAAACATAATTGATGAAAATCACCGAAATTAGCAAATATACAAGAATAATCATATTTATTTGAAATAAAACAACGCAGTTGGGAGGGTTTCACTTTTATTGTTGAACACTGCAACATGTTTCACCACACAGTGGCTTCATCAGGCAGATGAAATAATGATTTTACAAAGTACAGGTAAAAGGTTATATACTAATGCAATTAAGTTAATAGAAGGGGGGGGGGGGTAATGAGGTAATTAGGCTGAAACTAATACAAACAATTTTGAGCGACTAAATATTGATTAGGGGTGAATTGTTTACTTCTATTTGGTCATTTAATAGAATACCTTTTTGGTTATATTTATTAATTTCTAATTCTTCTAATAAGTTTAATTTACGACTTTTGTTACATTCGTGCAAAATTTTGAATTTAGGGTTAAAGTTATGTTGGTATTCGATTAAATGATTGGCGTAGGTTGAGGAGGTTTTCTTAAATTGAAAGCATTTTTGATGTTCTGAAATGCGATCTGGGAAGCTACGTCCAGTTTGTCCAACGTATACCTTAGGGCAATCTCCACACTCTAGCAAATACACGCCAGAGTTCGTAGTTTTATCAGATTTGTCTTTAGAATTATTAATGAATTTATTAAGTGAATTGACCGTTCTAAAAGAAGGAGTTAGGTTTAAGGATTTGAGTTTTTTGCTGATGGCAATCGAAGGGGGGGCGTTAAATGTTAATGAGCAATATTTATTATTCTGATTTTGAAAATTGGTGGGATATACTAATTTCAGGGCTTGTTGTTTTTGTTTTTTATAAAGGATGTCTAAGATAAGCTTTTGACGAAAGCCGTTGTTATTTGCTATTATGAGAATTCTGTTGAGCTCATTATTAAAATTATTAATTGATAGGGGGATAGTGGTTCCATGTTGCATAGGCTAACCACTATCCCCCTATCAATTAATAATTTAAAATCATTATTTCATCTGCCTGATGAAGCCACTGTGTGGTGAAACATGTTGCAGTGTTCAACAATAAAAGTGAAACCCTCCCAACTGCGTTGTTTTATTTCAAATAGTATTATGGAGTTTCATCATGTATCCGCCTCATCAATTAAATATAATAAAACGTTTAGAAAATCGTACGAGTTATTAAAATCTCGAATATTCCTCAATTGATAATTATACAACGATAATCAATTATTTTAATAATAAAACGAGTGTTTTCCACTCCCAGGTTAAGCATGAAGTAAAATTTCAAGTTAAGAAAAGCCTGAGCGATTGGATTTGGACGCGAAGCGTCTAAATTCAAATTCAGGCTTTTCGAAACTTAAAATTTTACTTCATGCGCCACGCGTATACAACACTGATTGATTATAAGTTCAAAAACAGATACATATTTCATATTTGATTACCCAAACCTGCCGAAAGTCAAATTAAAGGCGTAAAATATACAGGACATTGATAAGGGAAAGGAGACTTAACTGATTTACGAAAATTTATTTTAAAGTCCTAATCCAAATTTAAATAAAATTTCAAAAATACTAGCTTTACATTTTCCACGTTTATTCCGACAACAATGTTAAAATAAAAAGATTTCGCGACACACTTGGAAAATGTTAAGGCACGCACTTTGCTATAGTGATGAAAACTTTAAAAAAATGGAAAATTAA
The DNA here is from genome assembly GCA_932526585.2 of Philonthus cognatus. NCBI lineage: Eukaryota > Metazoa > Arthropoda > Insecta > Coleoptera > Staphylinidae > Philonthus > Philonthus cognatus. Next base: position 76,956,193 of record OW052241.1, read on the forward strand.
TGAAACATTTAAATAAAATCAAATTTGTGAAAAACATCGAAATTTTATGATATTGAAGAAAAACTTTACTTTATTGGCGGAATCCAATAAATTAAAAATCATGAAATATGACGATAATAATCAAAACATATTTTACAAATTCCTAAAAATGGATCATGATTTCGAAGAAATAGTAAAGATTGGTAGCACAAAAATTACGATATAACTTTGAAATTTTAACATAATTGACTAAAATCACCGAAATTAGCAAATGTATAAGAATAATCATAGAATTAAATTTGTGAAAAATGTTTAAAACATTGCATGAATTATTTAAGTCTCGAACTCGGATAGAATTCGATTTTTTTTTAATAAGTATTATCTTGTTTTCTTTAAACTTTAATACTAAAACAACAATAATTAATTAAATAAATTGATTATGAGTTACGTGAAGATCAAATTAATTTGACGAATAAAGCACTAATAACCTTTCTTCACACTTTTATAAAAGTGTGAAGAAAGGTTATTAGTGCTTTATTCGTTAAATAATTAATTATCAATTAATTCTTTTAATGTGAAACGAGTGTTTTCTACTCCCAGACTAAGCATGAAGTAAAATTTCGAGTTTAGAAAAGCCTGAAAATTTGGCTCGGGCGCGTAGCGAAGCGGAGCGACCGAGCCAAATTAGGCTTTTCTAAACTCGAAATTTTACTTCATGCGCCACGCGTACACAACACTGATCTAATGTGAAATGGTCTTCAAAGAATTGACAAGTAAAATAAGTTTAGTATGTCAATTATCATCAATTGTTTAATTGACGGGAAAGGGCTATGATGGACACATCATCATTTTCTATCAACATTAGTTTTCGAGATATAACACAAACTTACATTTTTTAATTGAAACCATACTAAAATTTGAAAGAAAAACACTTAGTTTGTTTTACTATTTAATTTATTCCGACTAGTTTACAATTATATATTTCATTAAAAAAAAAATTGTTAGCCATAAAACAATACAAATTATTAAATAAGTACAGTTCTTTGTCATATACTATAAAGTTTGTTTAATTTTTGTCAAATGATCCTAATTCAATGTTTATGACTTTTTGTGGGGTTATGTGACAAATAAAATATATCATATGTATTAGAGGATGGCCGTAGATACGCTGTAGTTGAAGCATTTAAGGATAAAATTTATGCTATAATGTTATTGGTTCACTTTTTGAACATCTCTTGTAGTATTTATAAATTAGTTAAGTCTAACACCAAAAATGAAATCAATACAACAAGAAAACCAACTGTTATAAACAATTAAAATTATTGATAATGAAGGTTTAAATTAAATTACACTTGGTTTGTTTCACAATTTTTTACTTTACTATTTACTCGACTAGTTTCGCGTTTTACAGCATTATCAGGACTCCACTCCTGATAATGCTGTAAAACGCGAAACTAGTCGAGTAAATAGTAAAGTAAAAAAAATTGTGAAACAAACCAAGTGTAATTTAATTTAAACCTTCATTATCAATATTTAAAAATGTTTCACCAATTGACAAGTGAGAAAATTATTCAAGAAAAATTAAAATTATTTTTATGTTGTAGTCATTATTTCATTTCAAACTAATATACATTTTTTAAAATAAAATAGAAAATGTATAATAAATTAGACACAGTATTATAAGTACATTAATATTTCAAACATCTGAAATAAGGTTTTTAGTATAAAGATAAACAGAAAATAGGCTCAATTTGAAATACGTATACTTTAAAGAAAAACTCTCCTTTTTGCATTTTATTTTATTTAAAAAATGTTGCTCTTAAAATCTCTGTTATTTTTGAAAACTTAATACTAGTCACTTAAATAATTAATTTTTATAAATAATATTTGTTTCAAATATGTTTTTATTTTAACCCAATCAACGTCAACATATTTTTTTAATTTTATTACACGTAAGAAACTATAATTTTAATTACATTTAACACTAACACAAAGACTTATTTTAATAACACTTATTTTCAACACTAAATATTAAAAAAACCATCTATGAAAGTACAGCGAAACTGCAATGAGAGGTTATGATAGACTCAAAAACGTAACCAAATACAACGTCATTGTTCTCTCTCTCATGATCTATGGCCTGCGGGGAAAGGGGTAAGGGAAAACATGGAAAGATCCAATTCTGTCATACCTTGTAACACATATGTGTTCATAAGTGTTAAGTCCATCGACGTACCTTGGGGTAAAACAAGCCAATAGGCTTTCGCACAAAAGAAGAAAGAGATATTTGCAAGATTTTCATAGCTTTCACACAAACAATACATTTTTAAAAATGTTCATAGATAAATAATTCTTTAAATCCATGCAATGCTTTCTCATTTTGAATTGCTGTTTCTATTCCTGTTTATAAAATCTAATTTATAATTATAGCAAATTTTATTAAAACGCTTGGTTTGTTTTACTAATTCTATTTTTAACTCCTACTAATTTCAACCTATATGACTAGGAGTAAAAAATAAAATGAATGAAACAAACCAAGTATTTTATTTAAATTTATCATTATTAGATTAAACAAAATTCACCACGAGTTAGGTAAGAAATGAATTAAATATATACCAATAATATTGCGGTATGAGTTACGTGAAGATGATATTAAATTAAATAAAACTAGTAATCCTTTTTCTTCACTGGTTTATTTGTAACACTAAATGTACATTTCGTTTACCAAGTGAACATTTTCAATAGCTGTACTAAAGTTTAGTACAGCTATTGAAAATGTTTACTTGGTGAACGAAATGTACATTTAGTGTTACAAATAAACCAGTGAAGAAAAAGTATTACTAGTTTTATTTAATTTAAATATATACCATTTAATTTGTCTTCTTTTCAGCTTAAACTCTCATTCCTTTTTAACAAATTTTCCAGAATTTAAAGATTTGACAAACATTAAATTAAAAATTACGAAAATGTTATTCGTGAAAATGCGAACAATGTCTTAATTAACAAGACAACTTAAGACGATAAATATCTATTGAAACAACTACTTCCCGTGGAAATACACCTCCGGATATTGAATTATACAATGAATTATTTAAAATCGTATTTAATTTGATTTGTTACAACGCTCTATTAAAGTATATGTAACGTTTAGGTCAAATTATCTTCAAATCAACTAACAAATACAAATTAAAAATGAAAGGAGAAATAACAAAAAATTAGAAGTGAAAGGACTTGGATTAAAGCTAATGTCTTAGGCCATCTATAGATGCGTTTCGAGATTTATCTCTCTTCAATATAGCTTTGCTTATGACGTTTAAAAAAAAATAGGAATAAATTTAAAATAAACTTACTTGGAAAAAGTGTTGTGTGTGGAATGAACAGGTACAGAAATGGAATGAGTGAAAAATATGGTCGGTAATTAGATTTTTTATATACAGTATGTTTTATTTATTGTTGGCCATAGGATCTTACATGCTAAAAATTATACCCTGTGTTAATGTATTGTATCATATAATTTAGAAGCAAATTTTTATTGTCAGTAATAAATTAATTATTTTTCTACATGATGCGCTTAATTAGAATAACTTCAACATGTTCTATTTTATTAAAAAATGAAATTATTTAACATAAATAACTGAGCAATAATACTCAAAATGCCTTGAATTTTCGAAATGTCGGGTTCATTAGTGAGACAAGTTTACCTGCCGAAGGAAAGCATTTCGAACAATTGCTGTGATATTTTTTTATATTTTGTTATTGTTCTATTTCCATTGTTTGCTAACATATTATTAAATAATTTAATTTTTATAAAACATGTTTATGTTATTCTAAGTAAGCACATCATGTGGAACAATAATTGATTCATTACTAACAACAAATATTTGCTTTAAAATTATATGATAAAATACATTAACACAAGGTGTCATTTTTAGCATGTAAAATCCAATGGCCTGCGATAAAAAACATAATGCAAGAAATCTCACATATAAATAATTTAGATTGTATTAGAATTCATTTGGTATAATTGGGTTTGGTTAGGTTAGATGTTATTTCATGAAGTTAGGTTAGGTCATAATTCATTTTGAATATCTGGGCTTGGTTAGGTTAGATGCTCCATTGTGGAGTTGAGTAAGGTTTGATGTCATTTTATGGCATATTTGTACTTAGGTACGTTTTGTGTAGAGTACTCAAGTACATATTACGAATACTCGGAACAACTGTGTCTGATAAGCAGAATTCTTGTTGAGTCTCGTACGTTCAAGATTTAAAAATCGCTCTGTTTCCAAGTTTTTTTTTTTCATTATATTTTGTAGCTTTGTATTATAATCAACGTGACAATTCGCTGAAACTAAAAGGAAGCCAAAACAAACACACTCCAAGAAGAAACAAGACCTCCCAAAATATTGCTAGTAGTCCACGCGAAATTGCCGAAATATCAAGTGGCGCATGTAATGTGCAGTAATTTTAGGCAGGTCACGGTCAAGCAGCCTCAACTCCTTTATGGCGTTTGAGCTAGTCAAAACACGTTAGTTTCGGAATGGACCTGTTTTCCCTTTTAGATGGCAATAATTTTCGTATCGCGTGTATGAACGTAAAAAATCCAACAATAAAACAGCGGCCTCAGATAAAACGACCGACTATTCTGGAGATAAGATTTCGGACGAAATCCGAAGTGAAATGAAAACAGCAGCAAGCGTCGACCGTTTGTGTATTAATGGGTCTACCCGATGTATTTCATCACTGTTTGAGTAAATATAGTAAGTAATCTGTGTAAACAAGTCGTTGTTTAAATATTGTAGTTTTTTTTCATTATCTGTTATCAATAAAATAATTTAAGTGAGTCTGGGGGTCGGGTCGCGACAGGTCCCGTCGTCTGAGCCGTCTGATCCGCCAGTGGCGGACGTTGATAACGAGAGCGTGCGCTGAGATAACGCCGGATCACGGAGTCACGACCTTTTACAATGCTCACACCATTTTTCATTCTTGATATTAAGGATTATCGTTTTTTAGAAATTAGCCGCATCCGTTATGAATTATCTATAATGCCCTGAATTCCAATATACCCAACTAACCAGAACAACAACAACATAAGTCTGTCAAATAAATTAAGTTGTTAAAGTGATTTTCCACCTCAAAATGTTACTTCATGCGCCACGTATATAAAATACAAATTTGCATGGGCGCCTGCACAAATGAGGAAGGGGGGAATTTGCCCCCTCCTGGGATTTCGTCAAATTTTCGAAAACAACAATTAGTGTGATATGCATACCCATCATTATACGAATTAATTTTTCATTATACAGGGTCCGGTAATTGAATTGAATGTTTATAGCTTGCTATGGAAACATTACTGATGTGATGTTTGTCAAAAAACGATTAATTCTTACATTGATATTTAAAGTTTTACCTATTATCTCTAATTCTTCTGTTAATCAACGAGTATTCGCGGTAAAGTCTCATATTTTGATCGAATCTATTGTTCTAACTCAGAAACGTTTTTCTTGGCTTGCAAGATCGGCTGATTTCACTGCTCCTGATTTTCTCCGTAGGGCAAATTAAAATCCAAAATTTACCAGAGACGTCCTCAAATACGTTAAGGGCTGAAAAATTCAATTCGGGAAGAAATAATACTGTTAAATGTTAACGAAAATTTACATCAGCGCGTTATGTAAAATTTTCGAGGCAGATTGCAGCAATGCGGAGAAGCGGGTAGTGGATATCTTACAGATATGATATTTGGATACTAATAGTGTTGTTCTAAACGTTACTTAATATAATTAAAATTTCTTTCACAATTTGTTCAGATACTTTATTCGCTCCTCGACAGAGAGCTATCAAAAACCATTCAATTCAATCACCGGACCCTTTATGTTTAGTAATTTCTCAAAAATCCTCCCGATTTCATACGCGAAATGTTAAATTTAACGTATACGTTATTACCCTCACAATTTAAGTATACATATCAAATACTAAACGCTATTAGACTGTGATGTTACGAATAACATGAACGTTAAATTTAACATTTCGTGTACGGAATCGGGCTGAATATCTGTTACCTTCATAATTATCGTACGTTTTTAATCTTGTACAGGGGTCGAAATTAAACACAATTTATTTGTAACTATATATGTTTAATAAAGTAAAGATTTTAGAAAGATTTAATGTTTACACTTAAGGAAAATCATCAACTGTTTGGTAATTTGTTGAGAACAACTTAAGTGATGTTAATAAAAACCGTAACAAAAATTAAATGTAGCAAATATTAACACAATTAATCAACACGAGATAAAACCTAAGTAGTATATTTGGAACTTCACAATATTTCAGTGTTTATACCCCTGGCGCATAAAGTAAAATTTCGAGTTTAGAAAAGCCTAATTTGGATTGGTAGCTCCTCTTCGCTGAGCGACCAATCCAAATATTTAGGCTTTTCTAAACTCGAAATTTTCCTGTATGCTTAATCCGGGATTGGAAACACTCATTAGACGCTTCAAATTAAAAACTTTTATAAAAACAACGAATGTCTGTAAATTTACAGTGAAAAATCGTGATATGTATAGCTAAAAGCCTAGAATATTGCATTATTTATCAAATTAATTAATTAGTTAAATTGATGATATTTATATATTTGTGCGATAATTATTAAAATAAGTTATATTGATTGAACATTTTATAAGTCAATAAAATCCTAGAAAATTCAGGAAAACTTATAAAAATCACATATGTTGGTTAAAATAGTCTTTAAAAATTGATAAAAAATTTAAAATAAATAATCCTACACTAAAAAAATAAATGATTCTTTTTACCAAAACTATAAGTACATTTACCAAACATAATGTTTAAATACGAGTCTGCTAAGTAAAGTGTTTCCAGCAAATATTCTATCTTTGTTAAAATATAATGTTCAATTCAAACAAGATCTGTTTAAAACAAACAAGATTGTTTGTCATGTTAGTAAAGATAAGGTAGAAACAAACAATAACCTTTGCTATTTTAACATACATTGTTGACTATAATAAATATGTCTACTTCAAACAAGTTTATCAATTGGGTTGATCATTGTGGCCCAAATTCTATGTTTGTATAGGGTATCTCGGTAACCAGAAGAACTAAACAAAATCTGATATATATGTCATGACCACTTTTTCTGAGAAAATAACAATGATATTAACGGATCATAGCTATCTTAATTAGTTTAGGAGATATCGACTGATTTTCAATTGTTGACTATTTTAAAATTCGTATTTTTCTCTATAAATATAAGATATACAAAAAAACAGTTTGATAGTTATTTGTGTAGTTTTCATTGTAGAATTCAGTCGCGTACTTAGTTTTTTATTTCGACTTTTTATTTATGACGCAAGATTGCATTTTTTAAATAAAACACCCTGTATATTTTTATGCCATTGAGAAGAATTTAAATAGGGCTTACATTGATATAACAAAGTTTATGAAAATACAAGAAAATAGATGAAAAAAAATTGTATTAAAAATTAAGTTTACTTTAATAATTCATTTTGTTCACGATAATCTTATAATATGTGCATTATTTAATTGTGTGAGCAGCATAAATGAGATGCATTTAACACGCAAGTACATTAATCACAGGATTTGCGTGATAAATGTGGTTTTTTAACACGAATATAAATAATTTCCTAGTTCAATATTTTGCCGCTATGCAGTAACAGCGCTGTGCTAGGCAAATCAGCTTCTTTTGTCTTACATTTAACCATGGTGGTAATGACGTCCTCAACGCCATTTTGTTAAAGTACGAAGTAACGCGTCAACATCTCCGCCGTTCTCACTAGGTTAACCCGCGTAAAACGCGTTTGTAAACATAAATCATTCTTAAATCGGTTACACAATTGTGCTTCTATCCGTTGCGAGTGTTTTTTAAAGCGGAACAAACTTTAACACCGTGAAAACTCGATCCAAACGAAAGAGTTCGTTTTTTGTGCAAAGAGCGTGTTTCTTAGGCGAAAGGGTAGACTGTGTTAGTATTACGATTGTTCATATTTGTGTTAAAGTGGAATTAATCCTATTACACATTCAAATCATAATACCACAATCTGTCATAATTTTTCTGACAAATTATTATAAAACAAAACCGAGCGTTAAGACTGACTCGTATTTAATAAATATATATAATAAATGTTGTTGTATATTATTGTTGTCGTGAACAAAGTATAGTATTTAACTCGCATATAATGGCTATTAATCACTCGAACCACTTGCTCTACTCGCCTTCGGCTCGTTCCGCAAACCTCGTTTTCGTGATTAATAGCTATCATTATAATATGCTCGTTGTATAATATACTATTAACCTAACTGCAAAATTAATGAAATTCCTAGTACGAACTTCATTTTAAAAATAACAATTTAACTGTATTTTTTGTAATGATAACATGCGTTTAATATAATATATGCCTCTTACTTTGTCGTAAGAAACACTATTTTTTTAATATAAAACGCAGTTCATATTTGTTTAAAAAATACATACGTGAACATACTACGTTATTCGAAAAAATGTAGTATTTTGAAATGGTGTAAATATATATTTTATTTCAATTAACGTATTCACTAAATAATAACTATTTTTTATATATCACACTGGAATGTTTTCAGTATTCAAATGTATTTATTTGTTTTAATTACCATGGTAACAGGTTTTGCCTACAATCTGTCAAAAGTAAAATTACTTCTTATTTAATCTTTGAATTTAAATCATTGGCTTAGTTTTTTTTAGTCTTGCATACAAAAATTGGGAACAAAATATGATTTATGAGTTGGCTCAGGTAGTCAGAAACAACTATTTTCGAATTAGTTTGCTGTTAGTATAAAATGAATGGCTAAATTAATCTTAGGTTTAAATACTTATATTTTTTGGCTAATTATTATTAATTTTTTATTAACTATATTATATCAATGTAAAGCTAATTGCTCTTCAATGATTTTAAAATACACAGGGTGTTCCATTTAAATAAATGCAACTTAGTATCTTGACTCTGAAAATAAAAGTCGGAATAAAAAAATAAGTACGCCACTGAATTCTACGGTAAAAACTACACAAATAACTATTAGGTTGTTTTTTTTTCTGTATATCTTATAGTTATTGAGAATATAGCCAACAATTGAAATTCTTCCTAATTAATGAAGTTAGCCACGATCTGTTAAAGGCATTGTTATTTTCTCAGAAAAAGAGGTCATGACATGTATATCAGATTTTTTCTAACTCTTCTGGTTACCAAGATACCATACAATAACGTCGAATTTGGGTCACCCTGTACATGGTTGGATTAAATATAGAATATGATTAATTTAACATATTTTGTTTATTGTTGCCAAATCAACTTATTTAACTCAAATAAGTGTTATCATGTTAACTTGTTTGGAACATTACTTTCTTATTTATAATGTTTTAAAACAATTCGTTTTTCGGCTTAATAAAACACTCAAAAATGTTCAACAATGTTTTATGTATTTCACTACAATTATTTCGCAACGTTGTTGCTTCTTTAGGTAAAGAACTTATTATATTTACAGATTTCTTAAAACTATTCCGTTTGCTTATTAAGCAAGTTTCCTTATGGGAAATATTTATTAATTTCCAAGTACATAAACTTTAGAGTAGTCACTGCAACTTAACAGACAGGCTGTGCTTAGTTTTATCAACGTTATCATTATTATGTTTTATAATTTTTGCTAAGCTATTATTTGTTTTAAATGCGATATTTATTTCTATTTCTTTTTTTTAACAAATAATAGCTCAGCGAAAACTCTTCAGTGAATAATTTACCTGTGGTTTCTAATACGTATCTCCATTTCTGGATGTGGAGATTTGACAGTTTACTCCAGACCCCATCGACTCCATATAATTCTGTAAGTTCACATATATAGGGTGATCCAGTTTGGTGTTCCATACCCTTCTAACTTTTTATTTTGATAGTAAAGTATAACAAACTGTATATATTTGTAAACGGCAAGAAACTCTCTAATTAATGGCGTCACCATATTGATAATAGGATTACAACTGTGAAGGTACTTTTTTTCTCAAATGACATCATACCTATATTCTGTTCAATTCGGATAAAGGACACTTTCCTACATCCGCATATTTATCACAATTATACGTTTAGATAACAAACAAAAAATAATGAATCGGTTTATTTTATTAAAAAATCATATGTCTATAGAAAACAAATATGAGGATTTACCAAAATATCCACTTTTTTATCTTCATTTGTTGCTATTTTCTTTTCAAATTAATGTTTTAATTTCTAAATGACCTATTTTCACAAATTAAAGACTTAATGAAATTCTTTGTTTAATTTCTAATCATTTTCGTAGCCACATATGATTATTTTATAATTTTCTTTTGTTATCTAAGCGTATAGTTGTGAAGTGCCCTCTATCCGAATTGAATAAAGAATAGGTATGGTGTCATTTGAAAAAAAAAAAATTACTCTCGCTACTTTCACAGTTGTCATTATATTATCAATTCGATGACACTTTTATATACAGAATTTCCTGCCATTAAAAATATATATGGTTTGTTATACGTTACTCTCAAAATAAAAAAGTTAGAAGGGGGTGAAACTCAAAACTAAATCACACTGTATAGTTGACCGACCCACTCGATGGGAGGGCGCATACATCGGAATTTCAAATTTCCCGCAATTTAGAACACGTGGGCTCTAGTTTTCAATCAACAGCTGTCAGATCTGAAGGCACAAAAATGACAATCGTCTCTAGATGAGGCCTTAATTAATATAAATAATTTTAACCGTGAGTATATGTAATATTTTTAAATTTTAAGCTATTGTCTATTATTTTAAACAAGTCTATAGTCAAACAAATTTAAAACTAGGGTGTCACTACATTATTTCTCTTTATTTCTTCGTAGCAGAAATAGGAGACTAGGAGGATGTATGAGAAATAGGATACTAGGAGCATTGCATATACATATACTTTCATGGAGTATATTCCCGTTGCTGTTGGATCACGCAATTCTGAACCGTTGGATATGGGTGTCAATCTAAATATTTAAAACCGTAAGTTTATATACCATTTCAAGTTTTTAAGCTATTGTGTATTCTTGTAATCAAGTCTGCAGTCAAACAAATTTAAAACTAGAGTGTCTACATTATTTCTGTTTATTTCTTCCTAGCATTCGTAGATGATCTATACTAGTACCATATACGAAACTCCCATGGACGTTGATATTTTCATCACACCGGGATAGGAGCATTCTTCCATGAAGAATGTTACCGTTGCTGTTAGATCAAGTAATTCTGAAATTTTATCTGATCACAAAGTACGATCCCAGAACATAAAGTAATGTCTTAAATTCAATTAATACTTTTTAAAATATACATATAATACATGTTCATTATGTCTTTGTTATTTCTCGCATCGCACGGTAATTTTATACCGAGCGGTGTTCCCCGCACCGCACTCATCCTTCAATGTTATGACCCCCTGCATCGCGCACCCCGCTCAGTAAGAAGCAAGCTTGCTCCCCGCGCCCTATGACGTCATTTGCGATTGCAGCGCCGCCCCATCGAGAGGTTCGGTCAACTAAAATTACGATACGTGGAGCTAAACGTAAAGTTTAGTTGGTGATTGGAAACTCATTAAAAATTGAAGAAACCAATAAAATTGACATTAAAAATCGAATATATTTAAAATACTAATTATTTATCTATGTTGTATTTTTGTTAGTCCGTCTATTTACTATTGCTTGCTATTCTTTTGTATAATTATATTGACTAAACTTGACTCACCCATGAAAGTATCATTGCTTCTATTCGCACCTATAAAATTGATTGAAATCTTAAACATTGACGAAAATCAAATCTGAAACTTTAGCAGGATTTCAGTTAATAATACAATGAGTTTTTCTTTTAAGTATACATATTTAAATGACAGCATATATGCATATATATATATATAACGAGTGTTTTCCATTCCCAGATTAAGCATGAAGTAAATGCAGAGCGGCCAAACCAAATTTTCAGGCTTTTCTAAACTCGAAATTTTACTTCATGCGCCACGCGTATAAAACACTGAAGCATTGTAAACTCCACAATATGCTACTAAAGCAGTATGCCTAGGACGTATATTTTGAACCAATCAAAACCCCCAATTGGCTGCCTGCGCCTCTAAATTTATTGTTATATTATTATTATATTTTGCCCCTCCCTGAAAAAGATTCTGCTGGCGCCCATGCGATTTGATATGATATAACAGTAATATCTGAAGTTACCAAAAGTGGAGTTACAGATATGAAATATAAGGTTATTGAAAGGGGAAATAATATCCTATTAGTTTTTTGAAAAATATCCTTTTTGAACAAAATAAACAAAGAAAACAAATTTCATTCAAGCTCACCACCAATCCATTTGATTACCATTTTTAAAGGTTATGATCGCAGACTTGCAAAATTTATAGTCTAGAAAAACAATTTGCAACGGCAGCGTTTGTAACAAGGTGTGTTTAGTGTACGAGCAGGTTGTTTATTCGAGTAATTATCACCGAAAGTGTTTGGCCTAATAACAGGGTTGAGCCACCGTAGGCTCGTTAGCGAGCCGATAATTTATGTGGCGAGGAGATATTTCGACTTTTTTCTTCACAAAGAAAATGGCACGTCCTACTAGCGCGTTTAAATCCGAAGTGTTGAAACAATAATGCGTTTGAAATTGCAGCACCTGTTCTCTATGCACCGTGTTATTAGCGAATCACAGAAGACAAACACGAAAAAACGTGCTGACGTTAGCAATCAAAATATCTGTCGGCTACTTTTTAACGTTTTCGGTGGTTCGATAGCGTGGATTTTAACAAGTTCTCGGGGTTTGGGAAATAACACGGTTTCGTTGTTATAGGTGGTAATTTTTGGAAAAGTATCGGCACCTTACGTATGTAAAAACGAAGGCCATCAATTAACTAGGTTTCTATTTTATAATATTTACGGATTTATGTCATATATCAACAACGATAACAATCTAACTGAAAACAATATTATATACCAGCCCAATTTTAAAATATGTCACCTTATCTTTACTTAAGCTTGTATAGATGACACTATTTTCTTTTATAAGAAAATAGTATACTATTTTCTATCATTGTGTACCAAATAAAGCATGTCCTATATCCATTAAACAAAACTGTACAAGATTCGCGTTTGGTCAAATTTTGTGTATTACACCATGATAGAAAATAGTATACTATTTTCTTGTACAAAAAAATAGTGTCGTCTAATACAAACTTTAGGCTAGGCTAAATACCAATCCAGGATACTTATCGAATACCTAGGTTGGTTTCGATCAGCGTCTAACAACGGGGTCAGTACCGAACCGCTGGGGATCGATGCTGATCAAGGGGTCGAGTGGGGGTCGACAACCAAAAATAATAACATTAAAACTAAAATTATTGAAAGTAATAAATGCAACTAAAATATCGTTAACTTGTTCCTCATTGGTTACTTGGTAAAACATTTCTACTAATATATAGGCTTTTAATTAAAATTCACTTGGTTTGTTTTACTAATAAATTTAATTTTTGACTAGTTTCGGCTTAATGCCATTTTCAAGAATTAGTGCCACATATGGAAACCTTTTTTATTTGACGAGATAATGAAATACTGTTTTTGAGTGCCAGGGTCACTTTCTTGTGTTTTAATCAATGGCGAAAAGGAAATGGATCTATCTCTAACCGTTTCCGCTCTATAACCGGAAGTTGATAAAATGTTATTTTTATGAAGTTACTGTGACTCATTTTTTTTAAGTTATAAACAAACTGTAAAAACCCTCTAATGGCAACATCCTTGAAATAAAAAAAGGTACGTCATTTGAACGGGGTAAAAAGTTGCCATATGAAAGTTTTTACAGTTGCTTTATAACTTTAAAAACAAACGAGTTACAGAAACTTCAGAAAATCGACATATAATCAAGTTCCAGTTATAGAGCAGAAACGGTCAAAGATAGATCAATTTTCTTTTCGTCATTGATTAAAACACGAAGAAGTGACTCTGGTTCGCGAAAACGGTATTTTTATATCTTTTCCATATGTGGCACCTCCAAAACGCACCACCATGTGCAAAATAAAGCAGAATTGGTTATACAGGGTGCCCGTTTTTGGAGCTCAAACATGGGCATCTCGGTTATATGAAAAGATACAAGGTCGGTTAATTAGGGCAAAGTTGCCCAATCTTGACTTAATGCCTTTTTGAAACATAAAATATTCCGACTATTTCCCTAAGATATACGAAAAAATTCGAAATTTTCAAAAAACGTTTTTATTTTTTTGCGAGACTATTTGAAGAGATACTTGAAAACAATTTACACTTTATCATTTCCACTTTGTACGCTCTACAACGTGGTGATATCATGATAAAAATTCGACGTTTCAATTTTCGGCAAACATCATCAACTTTGTGTTTTCTTATGGGCGCCATCTTGGATTTTTACATTTTCAAATACAGCTTTTTTTTCTGATTACGGTAATGTGTCATGTGTTGGGGTTTGGTCTAGCAGTTTGATAGAAATACCGAAAATCCTGTTTTTGCACAAAGAGTGCCTTGGAAATGACAGCTACGCTTTTGTTTAATAAAGTTATTTATTAAACAATAACACAAAACTAACTCAAAATTGTTTTTCATTCCTATTTCATTATAAGATAAGTACAAACGTTTTATTCAAATTCATAACATAGAATAAAACTAGAACATAGAAACGAATAAATTAAATAACAACTATAAAAGGTGATCGAATGGTTCACCTTCCATCTCCAAGCATATGCGCCTGTATGTGTCTTTTTAAATTTTATATTGATCTTAAAACATCCCTTCTTCTTATTTTAGTCCTTAAAGTTGTAATGATCTTTCTTCGCAAGTCATTGATATCGGTGGGTATACAGATTTATAAATTATGTTTTTTATAGCTCTCTATAAACAATAATCTAATGGGGAAAGATCTGGCAAACGTGTCGGCCAGCGTAGGTCCCCAGTATTTGAAATGATTCTATCGGGAAATATTTTAGAGAAGTAACCATACACTCTCCTAGCGTTATGTGGTGGAGCTATCTTGCTGGAACTAAAGGCTATTTACGTGGTTGATGCAAATGTTGTCATCGATGTAATTGGCCAGGTAGGTCATAAAAAGTGCAAATACCCATCTGCAGTCAAATTGTGTTCGTATATGTACGGGCCAATGATCTTATCGCCAAATAAACTAACACATAGATAGTCGTCCTTGGTGTTCGTGAACATTGTGAACATTGAACATGTGTTGGTAAAGTTGCACTCATGCGTAAAGATCACGTTAAACAGAAAATGGGGATTTTGCAATAACAGCGTCATGATGTTCCTACAAAACTTGTTCTTCGTTCAGTGTCTCCTGGATGCAAGACTTGCGTGATATGAATTTTAAAGGGACGATACTTATGTTTTTTTAAGACTCTCCACATTACCTGATGAGATACATTAATTTCTTCTGCTATAGCCCTTGTCGAAGTAGAAGGATTATTTTGAATGTAATGGAGAATTAAATTTAAACCCGTTTTTTTATTTTTCATAAGGTTTCAACATTTTACTTACTGCTTGTAAATTTTCCATTTAATTTCCGTTGGGCCTATAAACACGACTTCTAGGCTTAGAAAATGCACCAAACTCAGCTAAATTTCTATGAAGAATCAGAAAATAATTTTGAGCGCGTTGTTGTCTTTCTGGATACCCTTGAACACATCCGAAGTAACTGGCACATTTCGATGCGATCCGTATTAAATTCTAGCATATCGCGTTTTTCTTTAATTGAAAACATCATGTTGTTATAAATTTATACTAGTTTTGTAACTGAAGGTCAGGATAAGCGAAATTCAGTCGAAGTGTAAAAAATTACCTTATTAAACAAAAGTGCAGCTGTCATTTCCAAGGCACTCTTTACAAAAACAGAATGTTTGGTATTTCTATCAAACTGCTAGACCAAACCCTAGCACATGACACATCACCGTAATAAAAGAAAACGCTGTATTTGAAAATGTAAAAATCCAAGATGGCGCCCATAAGAAAAAATAAAGATGATAATGTTTGCCGAAAATCGAAGAATCGAAACGTCGAATTTTTATTATGATATCACCACGTTGTAGAGCGTACAAAGTGGCAATGACAAAGTGTAAATTGTTTTGAAGTATCTCTTCAAATTGTCTCGTAAAAAATTAAAAACGTTTTTTGAAAATATCGATTTTTTTTGGGATATCTTCGGAAGTTGTCGGAATATTTTATGTTTCTAAACGGCGTTATGTTATCCTCTAGATTGGGCAACTTTGCCCTAATTTAACCGACCTTGTATCTCTTCTAATAACCGAGATCCCCATGCTTGAGCTCCGAAAACGGGCACCCTGTATACACTCGTTGTCGGTATTTCAGGTAATAAGCGCTTTAATTATCGGGGAAACTCAAAAGTCCTCGTTGTCGTTGCCGACACTTTTTCCCGCTTTTATAGCGTTGCTTATTTCTAATTCCTCTCGATAATTAAACACTGAACCCTTATTACCTGAATGCAACATTTTACAGCCTTTTGAACTGAAAAGGTGATTAGACAACTAAAATATTGATTACTAATATTAATTACAGGGTAGGGTGTTAATTTCAAAATATTCTACCTTCAGTTTCTCGAAATCTTTTAAAATCTTTTTAACGACTATATTGTGCATTTTAGTGTTTTTTCTAAATCATTCAAGATATTTGGAAAACTTCTTACCTTCAATTTCTCGAGATCTGAAGATTTTAAAAAAAATCACCGAAATAGGTCGAAAACCTTATCAAGGGAACAACTTTTTTTGCAAAAATTGACTCACCCCCTTTTACCCCCTGTCCCACTGCCATAAATGTTTTGAATTGTATTACTCCAAAAAACTAAGCACCAGAATATAGCCATTAAAAATACCTCTAAAGTCCCCTCCGGGGACAGGGCGTAAAAGGGGATGAGTTTTTGACGTATTTTAACATTTTTTTTTTAATCAGATTTCGATAAAACAGAGGTGGGACGTTTAGCAATGAAATAAATAATAGAGTATTATGAGTTATTATAAATTAAAAGATTGTGTGGACTGCGAAATATACAGAGTCCGCCAGAAAAATGTATACACACTTTAAATAACGAAAACTATTTATTGTGTGTTTGTTATACATATAAATACTGATCACACATGTAATATTATTGTCTTTAGTTAAGCCCATGGTTTAACTTTAAAATTTTAGAAGGAAAATAGAACACTTTGACCACAATTACATCTAGAATATTTAATATAATTAGATATTAAATGTATTAAAGTCGCAGCCGGAGTTATACAAAATTTTCGACTCCACGGCTCCGACTCAGACACCACATTCCGGCCAACGTGCTTAAATTCCGACACTGGCTCCGACTCCACTGCCCTGTTTTCAATGCTAGTTGTTTTGGTTAGATTAGGCTAGAATTTAGACTTAATCAACCTGAACTAAGTAAGCTAATTGTAATGTAAGTAATACGTTAGTAAGAAGTATTACTAAGATGCTCCTCAAGCTATATAAATATTTGGTTACTTAGTTTAAGTTAGGTTACTCTAAATATCAAATATAGTGATTGTAATTTGATTTCAGCCATTTAAGTGTAATCATAGAGATAAATATTAAAACTCATTTACGGAATTCCTTATGATGCATCGGCAAACGTTACATACGGTATATAATGTTTCAGTATGTATCATTTTTTAAAATGATAACTAAGAGAACTATAGATTATAATTTGAAATTTTTAAGAAAATCTGAAAAATATGGCGGTTGTTCACAAAACGCCGCCCTCTGGCGCATTCTATAAGAACTAAAGTAAACGAAAGTAAACAGTGATTTAAAGTGCTTTCAATTACCTATCAAATGAGACTAACTTGATTAATTTCGGTTAATCCTAACAAAAGTTACATGCAGTTTAATGATCACTTTTTCCCGCTTCTCCCCTGCTTCGTATCTACGAGAAAAAGAAATAAGTCAGTAGTTAAAATTGAGTTAAATTCAGCGTGAATTACGATTTGTATATTTGTAACCAGGCTCAATTTAGCAGTTTTATGATAAAAATCTGTGTTTTTATTTGGCGATAGATGTTACGCCCTCTAGCGGCAGAGGTAGTGATTTAAATCTAATTTCCAGTGATATCTTTTGGCGTTTTTACTCTGCAATTTTTTACCCCAATATGCTACGCTACATAGTTTCTGAGATACAGCCGGTAGTCACGGTTATTCAAACACCAGGTATACAAAAAAGTGAAATAAAGATGTTTTTTTTTTGTAAAGCAAAATAAGATTCCTTAAATAAATATAAAAAGCTTATTATTATTTTTGAAAATGCATGAGTTAAAATAAGTAATAATGAATATTACAAATATGATAAGTAATAATAAATATTACAAATATTCATTATTACTTATTTCAACTCATGAATTTAAAAAAATAATGAATATTACAAAATATAATAAGTAATAATAAATATTACAAATACTCATTATTACTTATTTCAACTCATGAATTTAAAAAAGTAATAATAAGCTTTTTATATTTATTTAAAGAAGCTTTGTACTATACCTAAACATTATTTTCGTTTGCTATGATATTTTACTTTACAAAAAAAACATCTTTATTTGACTATTTTGTATACCTGGTGTTTGATTAAGCGTGGCCACCGGCTGTATCTCAGAAACTATGTAGCGTAGCATATTCTAGTAGAAAATTGCAGAGTAGCAGTGGTCAAAAGAAATCACATCTTTGGTTTTTATATTTCCAAAAAATCAATAGTTCTATTGTTATCAAATTAAAAAGTGTATTCAATTCAAACATAAATTACAAATTAAAAAATAAGTTAAATTGGTCATTTATATTTGAATACAATACACTTTTCTAAATTTTTTATAACTATAGGGCCATAGATTTTTTTGAAATTTAAGAACTATACAAATATTCGACACTATTTATTTAAACTTATTCATTTTACACAAAACAAAACTTCCAATTAGCTTTCGATATTTGCCAACGGTTTATACTACCAGATTTATCCAAATTTGCATTCTATTCTAAACTCGAAATATTTAAATTATTCGTCAGTCGTACCATATATATGGTTTTTATTTAACTATAATTTATTAAATATTAAATCATTATTCACCAAGTGATCAATGATAAACACATACCTACATCATGTTTAATAAGAATGTCACGGATTCAGATATTTAGTCTGGTATCAATAGAGCTAGGATATGTAAGCACTAAACAAATTTTAAAAAGCGCTTTCAAAAGCATCTATTTTAGCAAAAAAAACATTATTTTAAGGAAAAAAGGCAATATTTCATGTAATAAAGCATTATTTTAGGTAAAAAAACTTACTGACAGGTACAATAAACAGACTTTGTTTTGTTCATTTGTTGCAATCTTATTTTGTTTTTAGTATTGAACAAAACCGAAATATTTAAATATGTAAACTAACTTTCTTATAATATATAAAATTACGAAAATGTTATATATAACTTTCTTATTTATAATTTTTTTTGTAATGATGTATTGTAACTTTTTTACTAGGAAAAATCTTCTCTATAAATCTGTAATACTATGTACAGGGTTCCATATAGACGATTTTTTAAACTCTTTTTATTTAAATTATATTACTATTCATTTAAGTGGACAAATTGCGATATATTTTAAGACCTACAGTTGAAATTCTTATTTTTATATTTATACGCTTTTACTGCACGCAATTGATCAATCATCTACATTTGTTAATTATCATGTAAAAAGGTGTTGTACTGTTAAATAAATAAATTATTAAGTTGCAAAATGGTTAAGAGCTAAAATAAAAGCTCATTTAATTCAAAATATAATGCCTTAAATAAATGTCTACATTTCTCAATCGATATATTTTTTATAAGTTTCATGTTCTATAAAGTATTTAAACATTTTTTTTTTCTTATAAAAATTACATCTTGTAGTAATATTGAAACAATATATAGTTTTAATTCTACAATCTTCCCTAGTAGAAATTACTTCTTGTAACAATGTTCATACAATATAGAATTTCAATTCTACAATCATGTATCTATATTGGAATGTGAACACGACATTAGGTTGTAACAATATTGAAATACAACTAGAAAATAAATATTAATACAAGATTGACACACAATTGTGTCAAGTTAATACAATTGTCTCAATCTTGAATTTTTACTTGTAATTCAAGTTTGAATCAAGTTGATACAATAATGTTTCAATCTTTATTTTCAAATGTAATTAAATCTTTTAACAATGTAGAATTTCTACTTGAAATTTTTATGAAAATAATATTATTACTAATGTTACAATATATTTTTCAGGTTTATCTGAATGGACTGTGCTGTTAAACTGCAGTATAGCACACATTCCAGTTTAATCATTAAGCAATTAATTCAATGTTGATTATATACATTTTAATTTGATTTGTAAAATCTTTTAGATGCTCATTAAGATTGTAGTTTTACCTACTTTTTCCAAGGCCCGTAATTCAATATGTAAATAGCAATATCTTATTCTTAATAGCATTCAATGACTTATCTTTAACGAGGGATTCCACTCCCAGGTTAAGCATGAAGTAAAATTTCGAGTTTAGAAAAGCCTGAAAATTTGGTTTGGTCGCGTAGCGCGAAGCGCGGAGCGACCAAACCAAATTTTCAGGCTTTTCTAAACTCGAAATTTTACTTCATGCGCCACGCGTGAAAACACTCATTTATGTGAAGTTCAAAAACACATCAAAACATTTAATTGGAATAACATGGAATAAATATCCGATTCCGTTTTTTATTATTATTAATATAGTTAGTTTAAAAATAATAATGTTTTTAAATGGTTGTTTGCAAAATTAATATCTTATTAAATTGGCTAAATAAGACAATAGTTCACTAATCTAGATAAATGAATAATAGTTCTTGTTCTGATCGTACAGATAATAAATTTTGTAGAAAATTTTATATGTCGAACATATCAGTTTTTTCGTCTAAATAAACCTTTTAACTTTTAATTAATGTTTAAAAACAAATTCAGAACACTTTATCCAAGTTCCGTGGAACACCGGTTAACAACCACTGGTCGAAGTCAATCAATCAATCAAAATACAAGAGTAATTGATCAAATTTAAGGAGTGAAAGAGAAAGAAGCGGGATCTACATCTATGGTCACATCTAAAATCAACATTTCATTATATCTCAAGCATCGCTCCCAAAAATGGCCTTCAATGTTCTAATCGGTAGTTTTGTTTGTATTAGAAAGGAAACAACCCATTGTTGGCAAAGGCAAGGTGTTCGAAAATCGATGTTTACTCTGACCATCCTCGGCAGAGGAAAAACAAACTCCAAACTCCTCGCCGATCATTATCTAATCAAACGTTAATATATTTGATGTATATCAAAGACAAGTTCCGCCCACGGGCTAGACCTCGAAGAGGAAGAAATAAACACACACACACACACAACTAAAAATCTGAGCAGTGCAAGGTGAACACCATGGTCCTTATCCCAATATTATGGGTGCACATCTTTTCTGGTAATACGACCTCCGGGGCACCACCATTATAATTATAACCAGAGATGATTGGTTAGATGCCGGCGTTTCACTGCCTCTAAACCTCTTATTTCTCTCGCGCGGTGCTCTATAATTACATAACAGCAGGTGATGAATATCTGGCCTGTCGTGCTAACAGATTAGCACCTTAACTAGGTACATGCACCCCGAAAAAACCATCTGAATCGCATTATATGTTTTTTATCGCCCAGAAAGGTTCGCGTCGCTATTTATTTATGTTAATTTCATTTTCTGGTCCGGGGCGATACATTTTACACCCTAATCAAATAACGCATGCCTTGTAATCTATTAATTCCACCTTTAGCAGAGGTGTATGATTTACGGGGTTTGGTGATTCCTCCGAACAAAATATCTCCGCTTGTTCCGTAATCGATACATGCCAATTATTTTAATTGGATTTCATCAAGCCTTGCATGAACAAACATACATTGGATGAATTATGGCCATTACGTTTATCAGGTGGATCAGGTGTGGTTAATGTTATCAGATTGCTCGAAATTTTATAATTTGCTCTGGGTACAAAAGTTACAGCATTACACTTGCAAATAAGTAAATTTGATGGTTATGCAAACATTTTATACTTACAGATAAAATCAGTGGCAAAACATGGTACGTTAGTTTTTAAAAAAATGGTATAGCATTTTGGATTGATGTTCAAATCGTTGTGAAGATCGTAGGACTTAGGATAAAGTTACAGTTGCAGGTGCTAATGCAGTATTTAGCAATAATGTTACCAGGGTTTCGAAACCAGAACTGAACCGAAAACAGGAAACCGGAAAAAACCCGTTATTTTTAGCGGAACGAAAACCTGAGCTGAGCCTAAATAAACATATCGGTTTATTTCGGTTCGGTTCAAATATGTTTCTTAAAATTGTTGTTTTTACCATTGCATTTTCATAGAAACATAATATATAATTCAAAAATACGTAATTTGACTTTAAATCAATGATGTATACGCTCGTGAAGTAAAAATTGTAGTTTAGAGAAGCCTGAAAAAAATAGGTGATGTGTCTATCATAGCACTTTGCCCGTTAAAGATATAACGATTCAAATCTCAACAATATGGAAAAGTTGCTCAAGCTAAATGTATTCTACTATTATTATTTATATTCCAAAACTATTCACAAAAAAGTAATTCTTGCATTTTTTCACCACATCTCGGAAATATTGATCACCATCACATCTAAGCCTTACATATTTTTATCTTTACTGTAAATCAGTGTTTTATATGTGTGGCGCATGAAGTAAAATTTCGAGTTTAGAAAAGCCCCGTGAAAATTTTCTACGCGGGGCTTTTCTAAACTCGAAATTTTACTTCATGCTTAGTCTGGGAGTATAAGACACTCGTTACTTTAAAATATGTCACAAGTGTTAAAATTTGTATCGTAACTGTCACAAAAAAATAACATGGCGATCTCATTATAATTCAATTCACACTCGGGTCAAGTTGGCACGAACGGTTAAATGTCGGCTGCCGCCGACCTATGTCAATTATCATTATAGTCTAAATGTCGGCTGACACCAACTTATGTCAAGTTGACGCGATAGACTAAATGTCAGCTAGCACCGACTTATGTTAACTGTCATTATAGTTCAAAACTTATGTCAACTGTTATTATAGTCCAAATGTCGGCTAGCTTAGACTTATGTCAACTGTCATTATAGTCTGTCAAGTCGAAAACGATGGACTAAATGTCAGCTAACGCCGACTTATGTCAACTGTTATTATAGTTCAAATGTCGGCTACCGCCGACTTATGTTAACTGTTAGTATAGTCAAAATGTCGCGTAGCTCCGACTTATATCAACTGTCATTATAGTCTAAATGTCGGCTGACGCCGACTTATATCAAGTTGCCACAATGGACTAAATGTCGGCTAACGCCGACTTATGTCAAGCTGAAACGATAGCCTTATGTCAGTCAACCTAGTGTAAATTCACATTTTGACTATTGTGACATTATGACAGTAAGTCACTTGGTTGACTGTCTTTTAACTATGGTAAAATTTTATCTGATTATGTCTCTATGGACTGTATTTCGATTATTCTGGTAATATGACTGTAAGTCACTTAGTAGGCTGTCTTTTAAAATATTAGGATTTTTTCATTGAATCATTATATTGACTGTATTTGATATAGTGATTTAAATGACTTCCAGTCATAATACCAGAATAGTCGAAATAGAGAGACATAATCAGACAAAATACTAGCATAGTAAAAAGACAGTTAATCAAGTGACTTACAATCACAATAGTACATACATTCAAATAAGTCAGTGAATGTCAATGAGTGTCGTTTAAAAATTGGAAAAATGTCTGCTTGTTAAATAAATAGGTACTCTAACTGCTGGTAAAAACTTCAGCAGTTTATACGCTTTTGTTAGTATTTACAACGTATCAGAAGACCTATTTTATTCATAATCGGTTATTTTAACTAAACATAAACGTAACCTATAATTTATAATTTATTAACAACGCATGGTCAAGTAATAATTCTAAAAACACTATAAATTCTAGAATCAACCCAAGTTTGTGCGTTAGATGGCCAAACCCCTCTTGGCTTAAGCGTTCAGTCGACGGGCGTGAATTCTTCAACTCAGAATCAACCCGGGTTTGAGCCTCGTATTACGTGACTTTTATTTTATTTGATTTATTTTTATTACATCCGATTGCTGACGTTTGTTTGTTTATTTATTTATTTATCTTTGTATTTTGTTGCATTTTACTGTCTACTGTAAATCACTATGTATTTCCCAACTGAGGCCTACTTGTGTTTGTTAAACAAGTCCACATATCGGCCCCTTGTGGTGAAAAGTGTCTTACGTCTACATTTTACCTTTTTAATTTATAAATTAAAATTTTTAAATTGTTAAAATCTTTCTATGACAACAATCATGTCTAAATGTTTGATGTGCTATTTAGCACTATCAACAATTGATACAGATCTAGTTTCTTGACGCACGTGTAATCAACAGATATATGGTGTTGGGTGTGCTAATTTAAATAAAACAGTATGTAAAGCTTTACTTGGAAATTAGAGCTTATCATGGATATGCAAACAAATTATTGAAAAGGATAATTCCAGTCTCTTCAATCTGCAAACTGTTTTTAATGAAGTGAAAGAACATTCCGAATTACTTAATTCAATTCTCAACATACTCAACACAAATAAAGGTTGTTCTATATGATGAACAATCTTTATTTATTAATGTAGTTGTATGAGTTACGTGAAGGTGTTAAGTTACTTAATTAAACACAGTTATATTCCTTTCTTCACTTTTATTTTTCTTGCTAGATGTACATTTCGGGTACTAAGTACCCATTATCAATAGCTATTGATAATGGGTACCCATTATCAATAGCTATTGATAATGGGTACTTAGTACCCGAAATGTACATCTAGCAAAAAAATAAAAGGGAAGAAAGGAATATAACTGTGTTTAATTAAATCTTTATTTATGTTGAGTATGTTGAAAATTGAATTAAGTAATTCTGAATGTTCTTCCACTACCACTACCATTCTAACTACTCTGCGACCAAACTGAAACCGTCGATATGGGACTAAAGCTGCCGATGTCGGCTCTTAACTTTGCTACCACTGAGAAAAGACATGTAGTAAATCAAATAGTACCATTACTGTTATTAGATCCAGATCTAAATCTTCCTTAGAGAATGCTGTAGTTGTAAATAGTAATGGGCAACCTACAAAACAAGTAATTATTGGTAATCGGATTATGACAACTAAAAATTCTACGGACCAAAATTCCGCTGCAGCTACTAATCAACTAATATCTGCTGATAGTTGTCAGAGGATTTACTTTGGTAGATGTAGTCTGTTTTCTACAGTTTATTCTGTTATAGATAACGTTCAGGATGTTCTGGATATAAAAAATGCCAAGTACTTCAACCTAGCGAGAAACGACGATGTGTGCTCATACAAGTTAGGTGTAAAAAAGTCACGTGTTAAACAACTTTTAGATCCAAGTATGTGACCAGCAGGGCTTGCGGTAAAGGAAGTTTTTCATCGCCGTCGAAATAAAGCAGGTACAGCTGGAAAATTTCAGAAATAAAATCCAATAAATCCAAAGTCGTAAATAATACTTCGCCTGGTCATTTGCTGTATTACCAGAATGTGAGAGGTCTCCGAACCAAACTGATTGATTTCTATAACTTCTGCTTGTTTGAAGATTACAGTATGCTTGCTCTAACCGAAACTTGGCTACACGATTCCATCATCGACAATGAAATTATTAATAGTCGTTATGTGTTATATCGGCTAACAAGTAATAAAGTCAGAGGAGGTGGAATGCTCATTGCTATAAAAAATATATTCAATCTATAAGAATAGTAACATATTATAGTTTAGAAATGGTATCCATTAAAATTAATAAGGGCTCTGTGAAACTGATCATCTGTTGTAACATTCCCCCCAACCCTTCTATAAGCTTTTATGAAAGCTATTGTAAAACTTTAGAAAAAAGTTTAACAGATTACCCTGATTCCGAAATCATTATTATAGGCGACTTTAATCTGCCTAATATTACTTGGGTCAATGATTGTAATAGTTACCGCTTAACTCCAACGAATGTCGAAGTTACTTTCTGTGAAAGCTTACGCTCTATTTATATGAATCAATTTAATTTTGTTACAAATGATTATGATGTTTGACCTCTGTCTCTCCAATTATGATCACTTAACAGCTAATGAATGTCTACCAATTATTTTGCCTGATCATCATCATCCATCACTAATCTATAAGGTCAGTTATATCTTAATCTTATTGATATTTATTTGCCGATTAAAATAAAAAATTTCGATGTCAACAATATAAAACAATTGTATATTCTTGACTAACATTTGTTTGATTTTTTGATTTTCATTGATGTACGTATTGGTGTCTTGGAATAGCGAGCACAGTTAAACTTTAATCATGGATTCCACGGTGGCAGATTGCACACATTACATGTCCAATCACAATCAGCGGGGTTTGATGAAATTTGGTTAGATACATGAAACCAATACTTTTCAGAAGTTCACCCACCCAGTTTTATTCGGAATTATTCTTCTTATTTCTGTAAAACATTGTAAGTATTATGGGTTCCATTTTCCACACAATTATCAATGCTACTGATATATAGCAATTAATTAAAATAATTAAAAATATATATATATATATATGATCAATATTAAAGAAAAATCTAAAAAAGAGTAAAGTACCACTTTCGGATTCCGCATTTTTACCAATCGAATACTACTATTGTAATATAAAGCTTAAGTTTATAGTGTCATCTTAACAGCTCAATTGGTTTAGACTTTATCGTGGCGACAGAATTACAGAAGGACAGAATTAGACATTTTTCAAACAATGGTCATAGTCAAAATTTTCAAATCAAAAATGTTAGTGGATATATCGATTTTGAGGTCACCTTAAATTTTTGATTTGAAAATGTTTGCGAAAACAATAGGTTCCCTTCGTTTTGCATATGGGGGCAAGTAAAAAGCCTCAAAAAGTCTAAATATTTACTTCATGCCTAATCAAGGAGTGCAAACATTTGTTAGGCAATAATCAAAATTTTATTTTGCAGTTATCTTCGTTGTATAAGTTACAATTTATAGACTGGATGATTTTTTTTTAAATATACCTTTTCTGTTGAATATTAGAACAAAATAAAATCAACTTTTTGTAGTGTCTACAATTAAAAAAAATAAACATTTTTAATTTCTCGATAATTTTTGTGACTTTCACAGTAAACTGAATTTTGTTGATTAGTAAGTATATTTCAAATTCAAAACTGTTTCTTTTTAATTTATGCTGATTTATGATTAGTTTTTCTGAAAAATATTTCATATCTTAATATTTTTTATGAATACCCTTAATATCTGGAAATTTGAAGTAAATTAGAAAATGTTATTTTAAAAAGTAGGAGTTTCTATGAGCAGTTGTTTTAAACATATGATATAATGCGTTCTCGATATAACAACAAATTTAGAGCAAAAACGAATGCACTTTGTTATTCTGTAATGAAAATTCAAAGTTTCTATAAATTTCAACTAATGTTACATTTACTGGAGATACTGTCAGGAAATACTGTCAACATTTTTATAATGTCTTGTAAAATTCTACAATTTCATTAAATTTAATTGAAATAAAAAGTGATAATTGCATTGATTTTATTTTATTTTTCATTCACAAATTATGATGACGATTATAATACATAACTCTTAACAATTTTATTTATTGTATCACTGTTCTTATATTATCAAATAATACATGTAGGACATACATTTCGATATTTTTATGGAAATCAGTGTTTTTATTTCTTAGTTTTTCTGTTTATTTTGATAGATTTTAAATAATTTTTTTTTAAGTATTCAGCCAATTTTTATTTTGCATGTGTATAGCATATGTTATAAATTTTCCGACATTTGTTGTTTTCAAAAAGTTCTCAATTTGAAACTTTAACCGAATGTTTTTCACTCCCAGATTAAGCATGAACTAAAATTTCGAGTTTCAGGCTTCTCTAAACTCGAAATTTTACTTCATGCGTCACGCGTACAAAAAACTGATTTTAAGTAAAGGTGAAAATATACTGAATATGTTTGATATGTAGGTATACTTAAAAAAAATCCAATATTTTTTACATTTAAAAACTATTGGACTAGGTTTTTACATATATTCGTTTAATATTAGCGATTTCTGCTATTGAATTTAGAATGAATATAGATTGATTTGAAAAAAATATAATCATAATTTCAACAACGTTGATCAAAAATACTTAAATAATAGTTCATAATATTGACAATCATATAATTTAAAACGGTTCCAGATATTAATCAAAAATCAACAAATAATTCCTCAATCGTTGTTCTTAATTATGGTACGAAATAAATTAATTCTGCAATCAAAAACATTCCAAAAATTAAAAATCACTCAGAGTTGACTCGAAAGCAGTTATCGTTTCCCGAAGGAATATCAGAACCGAACCAATATATTTTTATTTAATTGAACCGGAACGAAAACCGAAATGAAACAAAAACGGCTCGATGCCTTGTTAAGATCATAAAATTGTCGCATATATGTTAACAAAAATAAGTGCTTTTATAAGTGTTCAATAAAAACAATTTTAGTTCTCAAAGTGTCATACAAATCAAGTAAGTATATTTTAATATCGTTTGCTGATTCTTAAAAAGCATTCGTTTTTAAAAAAAATCAATCAGTTTTACAATTATTCAACAATGCCTTGAATTTTCACAACGTTTTCAATTAATTATTGGCTCATGTTTAAACTAAATTTCAAAGTTGAGTCAATATTGCAGAAAAAAATAGCAGAGGTATTTAAAACATCCTTACTGATTATCAAATAGCACTAAATATTAAATACAAACTGTGAGTTTAAATGAACTCAAGCATGTTTTTTTTCAAAATAAATATTTTTTAATATAGAGCAATTTTACAGAATAATAATCGAGTAAACAGAAATCCTTTTTTTTCACTTATTATTTCAGTGCATTTAATTTTAAACAAAATCAGTTACTTTTAAAGGGATTCAAAAATTCATTGAATTTTCACAAATAAAAAAAAATATATTTTCTAATTATTGATCGAGCAGAATAACTTAGAAATTTTTTTCAATGATCATATATTTTGATAGAACAATGTTTTCTTAGTTTTCTCGCAAAATTTCATAAAGATCTCGCCCAAAATTTTAAAGTTATGAATTACATCATTTTTAAAAACAATCAAATCTGATTTGAAAATAACACTTATTAACATTTAGATGGAAATAACTCGAAAACTATTGTATTATAAATAACTAGATAAATGGTGTATTTACACATCACATTTTTACATATTTTACAAGATCAACTATTTTTATATCCTTACAAAATTTCAAAAAGATGTCATAAAAAATTTTAAAGTTATGTCTGTTTTAATTTTGAAAATTGATAAAATGTCAATAAAAAACGCACCTTTTGACATTCAAATAAAAATAACTGAAACACTATAAATAAGGTTTATTTAGATTTTTGCATATTTTAAAAGAGGAACCGCTTTTCTTTATATCTCCATCAAATTTAAAAAAGATCTCATGAGAAATTTCAAAGTTATGTTTGTTTTAATTTTTAAATCCCTAAAATTTAAATAATAAACACACTTTTTGACATTCAGATGGAAATTACTCGAAAAGTATTGTTGAGGTGTTTCAAGATTTTTGCATGTTCTGAAAGGGCAATCCCTTCTCAACATTTACAGCATATATGGGAAAACCCCAGGCCCCCGGGCCGGATCGGGCCCTCCACCAGCTTCAATCCGGCCCGCGAGATTCAAATAACGCGCAAAAATTATTAAAGATTTAGCACACATAGTTTATTTGTAATTACCACCAACAAACCTAAAACTGTATTTATTCAAATCATAATCATAAATAAAAAATGTGTGAATTTGTATCGCCTTTTTATTTACTACTACCTACTTATTTCTTACCTACGGCCGATTTGCTGATTTGCAGCAACTTTAACAAATATTAATTTATGGGTTTTTCATATTTAATATCGATGAAAATCAGGTAGAAATTAACATACATAGTTTAATAATATTCTTAGTTCAAGTGGAAACAAGTACAATATTGATTAAACAAAATCTGTGTTTTAAATGAATTAGAACACGAGTTAATTTTTTTTTTAAATTGTGAATAATTATCTTAAATCAAACTTCTCTATAGAATACATTTTCTTTTAAACATTATTTGAAGTGCATTTAATTTTAAACAAAATCTGTGACTCTGAAAAGGATTGAAATGTCTATTGAATTTTATTATATCAACATTTTCTAGAAATTGGAACATATTTGTCCCTGGAAGAATTACAATATTTGCAAAGTGGTGGCCTACAATAAAAAGACGGCTCACCCTTCTATCGGAATAAAATGCCTGCAAAAATGCCGAGCCGCAATAAAAACTTTGCGAAAAAGAGTTTTTATGCCGGTTGTAAAGTTGTTGCGAATCTTTTACCCCCTTAACTGCGTCTCGTCCAGTTGTAAAAAGATTCATAAAAAAAGGATGGCAATGGAAGGGTACCGTTAAAAGCGAAAACGTACATAAATTTTGCGATATTTATTATCATCAATGCTTCACGAAATCATAAATGTAAATCTTGAGAATGTTTAATGATGGGCTTAATAAGTGGTGATAATATTTTAAAGCTTCGCAGAAAAGATGAGAAGACGTTATAACAGAAATGTCTTCCTTTGTGACGAATTTACTTGTTGGCAATTTTGTATTATGAATTGCAGCAGAAAATAATAGATGCAGTTTTGTGTGGCACTTTGTTTGTATTTAGATTATTTTTTTTCATTTCGCAGTGGAAAAGAGTAGAAAACCTTTGTGTCATAAGTTTTTCTCTTTTCTGTTGTAATTCTAAATTCAGAATGAATTTGGTGCAAACACGAGAATGAGTTTGTATAATAAGTCCTTTTTTCTCTTTTCTGCTGCCATTCATTAAGCAACTATGTAAAATTTAACATTTTTTATAGAAAACGAAATCATTTATAAAATGTTAATGATGGTTTTACGTAGAGTGGGGCAGGTACTGTGAGACATTTTTTGAAATTTTACTCCCTAACCTTATTTCTCTAGCCAGGAGCTACAAATTTATGTTTATAAGATAACTTGACATGTCTAGCAACCACTTCTCCAGTTTAAAAAAAAAAAAATACTGAGCAGTTTTTCTGTAAAGAAGTAAATATGTATGACGTTGCATTTGTCCAGAGGTGCCCCATGGTGGGCGCATTGGGACATCTTTCGAAAGTAGATAGGTTATATTGAAAAAAAGTTATAATCGCATTTCTTTATTGTCTAAAACTGTCTCAAAATTTTACTTTATGCGCCTCGCGTATAAAATACTTTTGGAAAGTGAATATAAGGCTGTTAATTTTTAAAATTTATGTATTCGAATACTCAAAAACACATTCAAATTATTCGAATATTTTAATTTTTCAAATATTTAAATACTCAAATATTACAAATATTTCCATATTCGCATTTGAATATGTTTTTGAATGAATATTCCAATACTTTAATTTTAAAACTACTCGAAATTAATCAAGACATGTATCCATATTTTATTTTATTCTTGTGGTGGATTAATAATAACTAAGTATATGTTTGGATTTGCGCCCTGTGTGTGAAAAAAAAATGGAATGTTTAATTAATAATTCTTCCGCGTTTTGGCGCCCTTTTGATCACGCGCCCGGAAGGGGTCGCCTAGATTCGCGAAATAGAGGAACCGGCCCTGGCAATTATAATTATACGCACATTCAGCATACTTAAACCACAGAGTTTTACTTCACTTTTTCCTCTTCTCGAGAAATTTCCTTCCGTAAAACGCTAATCAAAATCCTAATAAGGTGAAAATAGCAAAAGCACATATGACTTATTATTATATAAAAATAACAGTATTTTAATATTATTATTTCAATCACTATATAATGGAAATATTAATAATAAATTACTACCTTCGAACACCTAGTAGGTAAATATTTGACAGCGTGGTGTAACTCCTTAAAATAATTTGCATGTTGAATCCTCCTTTTCACTTCACCCGAGGTGGTAACAAGGAGATGATGTCCAATTTGCTCCTTTTGTTCCAAGCGAAATTTCTCTGTATACATAATATATAAAATTGCAGTAAGCAATTTATTCATTTGCTTCTTTTGTTCTGAACGGCAAGTATCGTTTAAAACGAAAATTGTAGTGAAAAGTAATTACGGGGATATTATGTACATTGTGAAATAATTCCTACCTGCTCGAATCAAAAACATTGTTGTCAGCTCGCTACGACATGATGGTCAAAAAGTTTATTATTGTAATTATCAAGAGGATTATGACCTACATCTAGCATAATAATTAAATGACTTTCAGATAATTTGATTGACAATAAAGTTATCATTATACAAATTGTATACCTACAAGATCTTCATAATTTTAAAAATGCATGTTTATTTTTATTTCCCGTTGGATTTCAAGACGTAGATACATTTATTTTTTAGTAAAATTCCATCGAATTGGATTTTAAGCTTGTTGTTACCATATTTAAACATTATCACAGATGCTATAGATGCATTTACAAAATGTAGTCAACATAACTCAGCATAGAAATTTAAGTTTTTAGTCGAATATATTCTACCAAAAACTTAAATTTCCATGCTGATTTACCATGAATATCATTAACCCAATTCCACTTAAAAGATTAATTTCAAACCGATCAATTAACTCATACCGAAAGGGTGAAGATGATTGGATTTGATCTACGAAGCATGAAGCATTTCTCGTACCGAAATCTGGGTCAGTCAACTAAAGATCTAAAAAAATACTACGTGCATGAATTAATTATTTTCCGCATCGGGTTTGATGAACCGATTAATATTTAATTCATAGACATCTTCATGCTCGGTTAGCTAACTTGATTATGTAAAGAGCGCCGATTTCCAGATTATCTATCACTGTCATATTACGGATTTTAATTAGAGATGATGAATGAACTGCGGGAGTCCGAATTTATGTAAATACATGTTTTAGCGAGTGAGGTTTAATTAAAAATAAAACTGTTTTTTTTTTCTTCAAGTTTGTTTATAAACACGGATATGGTTTGGTGTTATGGTTTTAATGTGAAATGAATTTCGTGATCGTGATGTGATTTTTTTCTTTTAAAGAATGTTTAGTCGTTTTTAAATTGAAATGACATAAACGTGATTTTATGCGGATGTTTGAAAGCTAATTAATTTACTGTAATAATTTGTAGAAATTAACGTTTCTAATAAAATCTGTTTTATGACCAATTTCATTAGGAAATAATTATCTGTCTTATTATAAAAAGTTTAAAAGCCAGTAAAGTTAATAATTAATATGCTATAGTTCTCAAAGGGCTGAAGACTATTAACTTTAGCCCTTCGAGTACTGCGCAAATACCATGTTTTGTTTAACTTTCTAAATAGAAATAAAAAAAACAATATTGTTAAAAATTATTTATGTTAAAATATAATTTATTCATTATGTTTCCAATTTTTTATTGAAGTCTTCACACCAGTGTTGGGCGTAAATTAGTTACAAAGTAATGAAATTACGTTATTACAATTAATTACATTGTAATGTAATTACAAAGTAATGAATTACTGTGTGTTTATACTAAATTTATAGTTACAAAGTAATGCATTATTTAGTATTTTGTAATAATTACTTTGTATATAAATATAATTATAAAGTAAATATTTAATTATTGTAATTACTTTTATCTAAAACTCTAACAAACAATTGTTTAAATTATAAAATTAATAGCTATGACTGATAATAACGTTAATTTCTTTGAGAAAGGTCGATTGTAGTATTAGTGATAACACAGGTCTACAAAATTAAATAAAAAAGTTGGTGCCGTTGAAATTTAAGTATATTTTTATTGTATAAGACCTGGTAACACTGTTAATGACATGGAGGTTTCAAAACTACGTACAGTTGTCTAGCTACCCGCATTGTTTATATTTTCTTGTGAGCAGTTGTGTTAAAAGTTTTTTTTATTGTCGCGTGATTTAAAATTTGAAAAAAAAATAACATAATCGACATCAAGACGATTCTGTTTAACAATCCAAACACGTTTTGTTACGTTTGTGCAAAATACA
The DNA here is from genome assembly GCA_932526585.2 of Philonthus cognatus. Taxonomy (NCBI): domain Eukaryota; kingdom Metazoa; phylum Arthropoda; class Insecta; order Coleoptera; family Staphylinidae; genus Philonthus; species Philonthus cognatus. The sequence continues at coordinate 76,990,464 of OW052241.1, forward strand.
CAGTAAAAAAGTGTCAGAAATCCATCACTAGTGCTTTCTGCCCTATCTTGAATTTAATTTATTTGAAAAAATGTAGTTGAGTACTAGGCTTGTGAACTGTCTTGATGAACGGAACAATTGAATTGATGTATACTGAATGGAAGATGTTTATATTTGGGATGGATATTTAGGTTTCTAGGAATACAGAATTTGTTTAGGAGATCTAGGTTATAGGTGTGTGCAGAGATTTTTCCACTAAAAGTTAATATGCGTTGGGAGATTGGTGTTACTTGAATAGATTCGTAGAGAGATGTTGTTTAAGGGATTATAGAGAGAATTAGTTGGGTGGGTTGGGTGTCTAAGTTTTATGAGGATTCGTAGAGTTTATCTTAGGTAATTTATTTTACAGGCCAAACACAAAGCCTAGAACGGCAATTTATAATAGGCAAATACGAGCCTATATGCTGCCACACCTATTCGATAATGACACCACTGCAGTGGAGCTATGGGCAAAGGAAAGGACGCAGTTCTGGCGGCAGTCTACCTACCTGGCGATTCAGCACCCCCTCCATACAAGAGAAATGAAGGGGTTAGTCGATTACTGCAGGAAGGAGGGTCTACCGCTAATCATGGGCTGTGATTTTAACTCGCACCACATCGTATGGAGAAGCAGAACTACGAACAAAGTAAGTATTTGCACGACTTTTTAGTAAATAATGATTTAGAGATACTTAACCTCGGTACGGAACCCACTTCCGTGAATGCGCATAGCCAGACGGTGATTGATATCTCAATGGCTAGCTTTCTTATTTCTAATTATATAGATAAATTGAAAGTCGGTCGGGAAGCATCTATGTCCGATCATGATGGGTAACTTTTCAGATGGGACTAAAAAAAGAGTCCTGGCAAACCTTACCAAGATCCGAGACAAACGGATAAGAGGGCATTTATCGTGCACCTCGCTAAGGGCTTGTAGGACATCAGAACACAATGCCCGAAGGACTATGCCAGCCTAGACCTCTTCGCGTGGAAAGTGCAGACAAAGATTCTGAAGGCATATAAATTGGATTCCCCACTTAAATAAAAGAAGAACAGAGGCAGGGAGAGCCACCCCATGGTAGTGCCCAGATGAGGTTAGGAAAGCATTTAATAGAGCTCAACGCTCTAGACTAAGCTCCAACTGGGCCATTTATGAGGCCCGCCTTAGAGAGCACAAAAAACTCATAAGAGAATGTCAACGAGCATCATGGCGTGCTTTCTGTGAAGGTATAAAAAGGACGCAAGAAGTTAGCACACTTAAGAAGGCTCTCTCACAGGACCATAAATAATCTGTGAGAATCCCGAAAAAAGGAGGATAGTGCCATGACCGACGACCTCCATGAGAGTCTGCAACTACTGCTCTACACACACTTCCCTGGTTGCACTATAGTAAATTGGAATGTCGGGGAATAACCTGGAATCACCTCAATAAGATCGAAAGACTGGCAGCTCAGGAGGTAGTTAACGAGGAAAACACCCTAATGGCAATACACAGCTTCATCGCCTTTAAAGCACCTGGACCGGACGGTATATTCTCCGCCCTACTACAGTGGGGACGGAATGCACTGCTTGAGCACATAGTGATGCTGTTCAGTTCCAGTCTAGAGCTGGGACATATCCCAAAGGTCTAAAAACAAGTTAGGGTTGTATTCATAGCAAAGCCTGGTAGAGCAGACTATACTGCACCCAAATCATACAGACCAATCTCACTCTCGTTGTTTCTCTTGAAAACGCTGGATAGAATCTGTGAGAGGTATATAAGAACGTCAGCACTTATAAATCCGTGGCGTCACAATACGCTTACACAGGGGGAAGATCTACCGAGTCGGCACTACATAACTTAGTGAGTAGAATCGAGAGATCAATGGATAACAGAAACACCCACGGCGTACGGGTGTTTTTATTGACATTGAAAGTGCGTTTGATAAAACGACCATACCAAAGACAAGAAACGCGCTAAACAAGCGCAGAGTACCATAAAAAATGTGTGACTGAATTGGTAATGCACTTGCCAACAAATTGGTCACAGTGGAGGAAGGTGGAGAACGTATCACCTGCAAGATTTACTGAGGCTGTTCACAGGGAGGTGTCATATCTTCTTTACTATGGAACATGGTGCTGGACAGTCTCCTACAACAACTTTAGCAATTAGGCTTCTTTGTAACAGCCTATGCTGGTGACTTAGCCATTACAGTACTTGGCAAATTTAAGAGCTATAAATACAGTTTCGCGGTCCTTGTTGGCTAATCCGTATAAAACGGAGATGGTCATGTTCACCAAGAAAAGGAAGGTGACGAAAAGAGCACCAAAGCTATTGAATTACACATGCATTACACTCGACAGGAAACTGAGCTGGAAAACGCACATCGAAATCAAAACTGACAAAGCTATAAGAGCCTTTTGGCAATGTCGTCGGACAGTGGGAAAAACCTAGAGGTTGAAACCGGGCACGACAATGTGGCTGTACACAGCTGTCATAAGGCCTATGCTAACATATAAAGCTTCAATTTGGTGGCCCAGGACCAAACAAATAACGACGATACAGAGACTAGCGTAAGTGCAGCGAACAGTATTTTTAAATGTAACAGGCGCCATGCACACAATTCCGATAATGGCGATATCATGTTATTCCTTCCACCACTTGATATTCACGTGGAAAGGAAGGCTATTGCGACCATATCTCGCCTTCAAAGGAGGAGGATTTGGAAAAATAACAACTGTGGGGAAGTCAGAGGTCACCTCTGGAAGAAGTTCTGCAACGATATACCTCTATTAGAAGCTGGTACTGACCACTGCAAACCGACACTTATACTGAATGCACTCTACACAGTTAATATCCAATCCACGAAACATATGAGAAAGTCGGCTATAAGCATCTACACCGATGGCTCAAAAAGAAAGGATAGATCAGGGATTGGAGTTTCCTCTAGAACCCTGAGGATCCATATGAAAATCCCCATGGGTAAGTATACGACCGTCGCACAACTGAAGACGATGCGTATAACACTTGCGGCCGACATTATTTTGAGCCGTAAAGTATCAAATGAAGCCATACTGATCCTAACAGACAGCAGGCAATCCTTAATGTCCCTGAAGAAGTTATATACTACTTTAGAGACGACACTAGGTGCTATAAAAAACTACGGTAGGCAGCAATGCAAAACAACATGGAAATCTGCTGGGTGAAGAAGCACGATTTAAACTTAGGTAACAGGAGCCGCTAGAGCGATTGACACTCCTGTCACTATGTAAAATGTTACATTCCAACACACTTGATAATTTAGGAAGCGCTAAGATGATACGGAAAACTGCAAACTCTCTAAGGAGACATTACTGTACCCCAATGAGAGTTCAGCAAAACAATACCTGCAGATGACCAAACGGAAGCTCAGGCGGATAACCGCTGTTCTAATCGGTCCCTGCGGGCTCAATAGACATATACAAGATGGGAATAGTTGACTCCCCATCTTATAGAGAATATGAAATGGAAGACGAGACTGCCAGGCACATCCTCAGCGAATGCCCGGCACTCTCGTCTACGAGAGGATCTATACTGGGTGAGAGATGGCCGACGATGAACATCATCAGGGATTTGCTCACCTCAGTAATACTGGACCCGTAGTGGAAGGCAGCATAATGGGCCTAATGAGGTCTAAGTGCAGAGCAGCAATGCGCACTCCCTCTATACCAGATAGATACCAGATACCAGGGCTGATCTTTCGGTGACTTGGACATGGTGTGAAATTGAAGGACGGATATGAAGGAATAAAATTGCACCGTATATTTTATCTGCTGTTTTTGTTAAAATGCCTTCTTGATTATACGTTAAAGATCGGAAACGCCTAGCCCTTGTTTTCATTTTGGTTTTGATGGATAGAAGGAAAGTTTTGAATCAAATTCGATGCCTAGAATAGGATGCAAGAATTGTGGTGTTATTGATTACAATTGTAGGAGATCTTGGAGTGATTTTATAATAGGGGATGAATAATTTGGTTTTGGAAGGATTTAGTTGTATTCGTCATTTTTTGCACCATTATTGTATGGAATTAAGAGACTTTTAAAGAAGATATTGGGTTTGTTGAAGCGTGGGAAATAGTGTCATCAGCAAAGAGGAGAGCGTATTTCATTGGATTATAGTAGAAAGGGTTTTGCTTGAAAATGTCATAGCTATGATGTCCCATGACTCATCGATGTGTTATGTGTAATTCATTTTTTTAGAGAGTATGTAGACAATTGTATCAGCAATGTCATATTGTTTAGATCGCCAGTATACAGGGTGTCTACGCTAAACCGTTCGGTAAAAGTTTATGGGGTTGCCGTTGAACTAAAAATTTGAAAAAAATCCTTGTCATATGGTTGAATCAGTTCTCCTCATGTGAAATATTTTCAACTTTATATCACTTCCGGTTCCACCGGAAGTAGCACAAAGTTTCTTATTTCAAACGGAACACCCTATATATTAGTAATTTTTTGGATTCCTTGTTTGAATTGCAACATTCTTTATTCGAACATATGTACACTTATCTCTTATATTTTTCAAGAAAAAAAAAATATTTCTCAAATTCTGACCTCTGAAAGGCATCTTGAAATCTGTCTGTAACTTTTCTTAAGAATAGGATAAAAATATGATTTATATCTCTACTTATACCTAGAGGATCCCTCTATGAGTGAATTAATTGGAAACTGTCAATTTTCACAATAAGTGTTCTTAAAATGTCAATATCTAAGTGCCCTCTTCAATATCTAATAATTCATTTTTTTTAAATGCAATGACCTAATTTTTATCACATGGTACGATTGGGGGGAAATTTTCCTACAAAAAAGTATAATAAAACTATACTCCTAAAGCATGTAGTTTTCGAATTATTTCGAAAATTCGTTTTTCGTCGCATTTATGCAGGGAACAATACGCGCATAAGTCGCAATTGAATTTTAGTAGGCCAGTAGTATGCTTTTGTTTTGTCGCGATTGTATTGCAAAATGTCAAATAATAAAAAGAATTAGTACAAAGTTTTACAGAAATTAGCAAAATGAATAATTACACTAATCAACAAATTATCAATTTATTCTTTGTACATGGTAACTGCCAATTGAACAAAATTTGATTCCAATCTTCTAAATCTTGTTTAATTTATCGGCGGCAAATGTGGATAAGTTTCATTAAATATTCTACATGTTCGAGTATCAATTCTATCGCAGTTGCCATGTATAAAGAATAAATTGATAATTTGGTAATGATTTCGATAGCTAACGCCATCTAATGCTTCATAGTGGCATCGTCAGTGACACGAATGCACAAAGTGCATATACAGGTCCCTGTTTCGTCCACGAGCGAGCAGAACTCTGTTTGTGAAACCAAAAAACAAATATCAAAATTGAATTTGTGTTCAGTATTCCGGCACCAGATACCCACAGACGCGTTTCGGACTTCAAGGTCCTCTTCAGTGTGGTCCCGACCCAGTGCTGAGGAATACTGAACATTTCTGACTATTTCAAGCCAATATGTGAAAAGTGGCATCGTCAGTGACTATGAAGCATTAGATGGCGTTAGCTATCGAAATCATTAATAGTTTTCACATATTGGCTTGAAATAGTCAGAAATGTTCAGTATTCCTCAGCACTGGGTCGGGACCACGCTGAAGAGGACCTTGAAGTCCGAAACGCGTCTGTGGGTATCTGGTGCCGGAATACTGAACACAAATTCAATTTTGATATTTGTTTTCTGGTTTCACAAACAGAGTTCTGCTCGCTCGTGGATGAAACAGTGACCTGTATATGCACTTTGTGCATTCGTGTCACTGACGATGCCACTATGAAGCATTAGATGGCGTTAGCTATCGAAATCATTAATAGTTTTCACATATTGGCTTGAAATAGTCAGAAATGTTCAGTATTCCTCAGCACTGGGTAGGGACCACACTGAAGAGGACCTTGAAGTCCGAAACGCGTCTGTGGGTATCTGGTGCCGGAATACTGAACACAAATTCAATTTTAATAATTTGTTGATGGGGGTATTTATTCATTTTGTTGATTTCTGTAAAACTTTGTAGTAATTGTTTTTATTATTTGACATTTAGCATTACATAAGCGACAAAACAAAAGCATTACTACTTGCCTACTAAAACTCAGTTGCGACTTATGCGCGCATTATTCCCTGCATAAATGCGACAAAAAACGAATCTTCGAAATAATTACAAAACCACTTGCTCTAGGAGTATATACACCGTTCCATTTGTTTCTGGATCTCGCCTAGCCATGCTTTCTTGTTGTTATGTTGCAGTATCAACATTTACATTTTTTATTAATTGGCACTCCTAATTCCTTATTTTAACAGTGTTGCAATAATTTATGATATCATAAGTATGGGGTATAAATTCAAATTAATTAATGGGCGCAAAATTCTCTGTGAACAAAAACATGTTGTTGCAGCTAAAATTATTTTCCTTAGAAAATTTTTACAGTATCAAAATTCCAGTGAAGATATCCAATTCGTATACCTGGATGAAACATGGATATATCAGAATGGATCCGTGGTTCGACGCTGGGTACATGAAACGGATATAAAAAGTAATCCAACTAAATTCAAAAATGAAGGCAAACACTTCACCATTCTACATGCTAGGTATAGGGGTGGGGTTTTGGATGGGTGCGATTTTTTATTACATTCGAAAAACAATGACTGAGATTACCATGCCACAATGGATGGTAATACTTTTCAAAATTGGGTGGTTAATCAACTTATTCCAGCTTTGGCTGAGCTTTCAGGGAAATGTGTAGTTATTATGGATAATGCTGCATACCATTCTGTGCAATTAGACAAAACTTCTTCATTTTCTTGTAAGAAATGCGAAATGCAGGAGTGGTTGGTTAAACACAATGTAAAATTCAATCCAAAATTAACCAAAAAGGAACTATGGGCTTTATTTATACCTTTTCGATCAAATGACAAAATTTACGTAGTTGATGACATTTTGAGAAAGAACGGGCACGAAGTTCTTAGATTACCGCCATACCATTGTCAATACAATCCAATTGAAATGGCATGGGGGTTTTGTAAGACTTACTACAATAAGCACATAAATTCTAAGCAACCATCTAAGGATCGTGTTCAGAATTTATGGCTTGAGTCTCTCTCAAAATATACATCCGATATGTGGCAAAATTTCTGTGATCATTGTGAAAAACTTATTTCGGATGACTGGACAAAACACATGGGGAACCTTTCTTTTGAAACCATTCCTCCTTTTATTATTTCGCTTGGAGAATCTGGCTCAGAACAAACATCAGAAGATTCAGATGCAGGTTCTCTTGACTAAATAATAAAAGTGGAATGAGGGCTTAAAAATTGTTTGACATGAAAATTATCAGTATCACAAGAGGGTGGGAATAAATTTGCAATTCTACAAAAAAATACTGAGGGCCAACAGAAGAGAGAATGACCAAAATTAAGGTGGATGGATGGAGTTGATCAAAATGTGTTAACGGGAAGACCCAAGCGAGAAATACAAATGGATGACGAAATAAGTTTGCAGAGCCGAATTCATTATATTTGTTATATACAATATTATTGCTGTGTTTGTATGTACAAAAACCAAGTAGTAAATTTTGTTAATCTTAAAACTGCATATTATTATCCTTTTATATCTGAAAATTTGTAAAACAGGCAACAGTGTAAGATCACAATAGTCAGAAATTATAACCTTAAAATCGAACATCTGACAGTGACATTTAAAAACCCTGATTTAAAACACAACCAGCCCCATTTACAATACTTAAACTGTCACTTTTCCATAGCTAGGCGAGATCCAGAAACAAATGGAATTTTGTATAGTTGTTAATACTTTTTTGTAGGAAATGTTCCACCCAATCGTATCACGTGATAAAAAATGGGTCATTCTATTTAGAAAAATTGAATTACGAGATATTAAAGAGGGTACTTCGATATTGACATTTTAAGATCATCTTTAGGTACAAGTAGAGATATAAATCATATTTTTATCTTACACTTAAGAGAAGTTACAGATAGATTTCAAGACGCCTTTTAGAGGTCAAAATTTTAGAAATATTTTTTTTTGCTTGAAAACTATAAGAGATAAGTGTACAGTTCGAATAAAGAATGTTGCAATTTAAACGATGAATCCAAAAAATTACTAATATATAGGGTGTTCCATTTAAAATAACAAATTTGGTGCTACTTCCGGTGGAACCGGAAGTGATATAAAGTTGAAAATATTTCACATGAGGAGAACTTATTCAACCGTATGACAAGGATTTTTTTCAAATTTTTAGTGCAATGGCAACCCTATAAACTTTTAACGATCGGTTTAGCGTAGACACCCTGTTTTACTGTTCTTTCTTTTACAAAAGCTTGAAACCATAATTTTTTGTGAAGATTCAAAGAATGTCTACTCTGTGATCAAAACCAACTTAAAGAATATATGTTGAGCTAGACAACTTTACTTGGATCTTTGTTCAGGTGATAAGTGGCTAAATTGTGAGATTGATCCTCTGAGCTTATTAGTGGGTGCGGGGCAAGCTTAATACTAGTTTTAAACTGATAATTTTACATGTTATATTAACAGATTAATCCGATGACTATTTGCCAAATCTACTAAATGCGTATTCGATGCAACTAACACTTTCGTTTGAGCTTACACAAAATAACATCATTGCATTATTTATTATTGTAAATATCTAAATTAGTTAGTAGATGTGGAAATTTTAACTAGACCACTGAAAATCACATTTAAAACAATTGTGCACATTAATTGAAATAACTTGTGGCTGCGTTTTCGGAGATTTATTTTTACAAGCACATTCTCAAAATGTGATGTTTAACTTTAAAATTTTAAAGCTGCATGCCGGAACATACGTTTTCACATGTTCCATTTAAAAACCACAGCAGACGTATTTTGAAGTTTTCTATCTCTTTTTACACACGCAAGCTGATGACATCAAACTATTTTCGTATTACATTTATTGGTGCAGATAGCACTACAAATCAAGTAAACCATACACATCTCGTAAATCGTACCTTAAATGACCAAGTTTAAATTTCATGACACATTACCATGAAATTTAAACTGCAAAAAATAATTCAAACTAATAAGTATTTATCAATTACTATTATTAATTTCTCAAAAAAAATCACAAAGAGTGTTCAAACTGTGAACCATTGTGTTCAATGTAAAGTTTGACATGGTTGGAAACGTCATTTAGTTTCCTAATTAGCATATTTCGGGTTAATAATTAAAAAAGAATCCATGGCCAACTTTTCTTGTTTTGATTTTTGCATTTTCCTCAAATAAAATGTATGTAATGCAAGCCTATAATATGATTACATCGTTGAAAAGCTCAGAAAAATCTATATAAAACAGTATTAATACATTTTTTTGGATGCCATTTAAATAAATGGCAGATGACGTTATTACGAGAAGATGCACAATATTTTATAAGATATATTTTATTTATTTTTATTCATAAATAAAGCCGCTACAGCTTAGGCCCTTCTTCGTGGGACACATGGTATACAAAAGAATATCACGATTATATATTTTTGTATATATTTTTTAAATACGTAAATTACTAGATAATTAAATTTTAATGGCGGATTTTTCATAAAATTTGCTTAAAATTTCGAGGTATTTAAAATAAACACGCATAAGGAAGATATTTTAAACCTCACTTGAAATCTGTGTTTTATACGCGTAGCGCATGAAGTAACATTTCGAGTTTAGAAAAGCCCGAAAATTTGGTTTCGTCGCTCCGCTTCGCTACGCGACCAAACTAAATTTTCAGGCTTTTCTAAACTCGACATTTTACTTCACGTTTAACCAAAGAGTAGAAACACTCGTTGGAGGCCTTACAAATAGTAACGCAATGGTTTATTTAAATAATAATTATAGTTACATAGTTATTACATTTTTATGGAAATCTCGGAAACTATAAGAGATAAAGAAACGGTTAAAAAAGTCAAAGTAGTCAGTTTTACGAGCTGAATAAAATGACATTTGTAAAATTTTCGAAAAAGTCAAGGGTAACTAGATATTTTGATAAATGTGAAAAGTGTTGATTTTCTCAGTTATATAAGGAGTTAAAAAACTGTAAATAGCAAAGTTTTAAGATTATTTTACACTGAATAATAAACTTTTATCAGATATTTTATATTGACATTAGTTTTTGAGGTATAACACAAACTTGATTTTTTTTTAATAAAAACCATAGGTGGCAATGTTATCATTAGAAAGGTTTCTCTTCAAATCTGGTATGTTACTTGACATACTTATTTATAAAAAATAACAGAGTTATTAACAATTTTCTATTTTTTTACAACAAAAAATAGTTGGTCATGAAAAAATCACAATTATAAAACAGTTACAGCTTATTGTAATGCAGGAGTTTGTTAAATTTTTGTCAAATTTAATAATTTGGAAGTTATGTGTAAGAAGAAATAAAAATTGGTAGAAATAATGGCTACAAAATGACAATTGTTTTTAACACTAAATTAATTGACAAAAATATAGCAATGAAACTAACTGCTACAAACAACCGCAATTGTTTTATCAAAGTCGTATATTGTAATATGTGTATGTCACATGGTAAATTTATATATAATTATAATTTTAAGATTATATATTATTTTACTTATAATATAGTAATCATATATCTTCAATAATATAATACATTGGAATTCTTAAAAGAGAAAGCAATAAAATCTATTGGAATAACAACTTTGCAAACATTCGCAGAACGTTGGTGATTTTATTTGGGTGGATATTGCTAATTTTAAGGGGTTGCAGCACCCTTTTTAACCCTACGTTTACAACCCGTTTCGCAAATTGCTTTATTACGCTATAAAATGGTCAATTCTTTTACGATGTCTGGTCCCGAAAATTTGCAAAAAAGTTACCTACATTTACTGCAATTTATAAGAAATGCATGAACCTTAGAAATATCAGAAAAAAATAAACGCGAATGACTCAGAAATATAGAAAAGTAAACACTTAATAAAACAAGAAAGCATTTTTCTTCTTCTATAATTCAAGAAAAAGAAGCATTTTTATGACTTGCAAAAAATATCCAAAGCAATGTTTTTCTTATATAAATCAAGAGAAATATTTGTATGACTTACAAATATCGAAATGTCTGAGAAGAAAATTAAATAACGCAAGAAAGCCAAAATTATTTTAAAAATTAGAAAAACATGAATTTGTATACAACACAAAAATATGGAAAAATCTGATTTAGATTTTACATTTTATTTTATGATTAATAACCAAACAGACTAGCGTCTAAAAATAGGGTTATGATAATACGTATTCATTATATAATATATATATATCATACAAAATAATGAAGTAAATACAGTTATAAAATAATAATAAATAAATTAGATAGTTTTACACATTCGTAAAGATTGCGTTTAAATTTCGAGAATGAAGGCGTAAAAATATCAACGTTATACGAATATTATATTTTTATTAATATCTATTACTAATATATAAAAAACATGAAAAAGAAAAATCAGTAGCTTTGATTTGCAAAAAATTTTGCAAAAATGTAAAAAATATTAAATTAACGAAGGTTGTACCAGTAAAAAATATAAAATTAACGAAGGTTGTACCAGTTTTCTGATGTATAAAATATTTGGAACAGAACGCAGAAAATTCGTAGAAATTAAAAATCTCAAATAAGAGAAAATATAATCTAACATATTCGCAAAAGAGAAGTTAAAAGATATATATATTTTTATATACATATAAGGAATTTTAGACATATCTCAATGTGTACACTGCATATATTAGGCATAATTGTCTTTATAAAATCGTTTAATTTGAAGTTTTGAACTAGTGCCAGGCGTATAAATCATTGAAATATTGGGAATTTCATAACATTCTTGTTATTGTAAATATTATTAATCTTGCTTTAGCAATATATTTTTAACACTGATTTAGCAGTACATTTTAAATTTCACAATATTTCAGAGTTTTGTACGCGTGGTGCATAAAGTAAAATTTTGAGTTTAGAAAAGCTTGAAAGTTTGGTTTGATTGCATAGCGAAATTGTTCTTCATGCTTAATCAAGGAGTGGAAACACTCATTCAAAATTTCAAAACGAACGCTTTAGAAAAAAGCAATGAATGCCTGACACTTTACAGCGCATGCATCGGAATATGTACAGGGTGGTGCATTTTGGAGGTTCCACATATGTAAAACTCTTTATTTAAAGAGATATTAAAAAACTGTTTTCGCGAGCCAGGGTCACCTTTTTAATCAATGGCGTTCTTAAAATAAAAAAAACATACGTCATTTTAATGGGCGTAAAAAGTTGCAACAAGAAAGTTATAGAGCGGAAACAGTTAGAGATAGACCAATTTTCTCTTTGCTATTGATTAAAACACGAAATATTGACACTTGTCCCCAAAATTGTTTTTCAATATCTCTTTAAATAATCAAGTTTTCTAGATGTGACACCTCCAAAATGCACCACCCTGTACACTTCAAAGACCAATTTTAATCCTGTTTGTATAAATAATTTATATATGCAACCCAATAAATATATGTTACTTGTTCACATTAACTTTTGTAAACTAAAACTTATTTAAGAGTAAATATTTCAAAAATTCTAAAATCATCTAACAAACGTCTAGTCGATGGTAAATAGTAAACCTCTTTAAGTAGCTGGGAAATTAATAGCACTTTATGTATTTTACCTTTAAATATTCGCATTAGGGTTTTCTTAGTTTTTATTAGAGCTTTTTTGTTTAAAAATTACAAGTGTAATTTTAATTCCATCACTTTTTTTATCTCATTCGTTATTCATGACCATTTAATTTCATTTTTGAGAAGTTGATAACTGTAATGGAAAATGATCCACTTAATTTTAATATTTTAATAATATAATTTCCAGTTAATCAAAAAACCACACGATAATTATCAACAGCAAATAGTGTTGGTGGTAACGCCTCGTCAGTCAATTAAAAGAGGATAACCCACGGGTTTTTTGGCGCCCACAGTTTTAATCTCGTCAATCTGAATTAAAAAAATCCACATTTTTTCCCCTTAATTAAACTCGCCGATAATTACGGAAAAAAATGAACGATGGCCGAGAATATTGAAAAACACATCTGGTTTATACGCCAGATAGTGTCTTCATTATATCGCAGTCAACGTAATCAAAACACTGTGTTACAATTTAAACAGGTGCAAGAGGTACACGCATGTGTGTTTTTAATTAAGAATTTCTGGCTAATGCGGTGATTATGCTAGCAACTCACGTACTTCATCATTTGTTTTCTAAAGAGAAATTGTCCGGGAATTATTATTTGTAATTACAGAGTTGTGTATTATGATATAATAATAATTCTATAATTATGTTTCTTACATACACACACACATAAAAAGAAGAAATAATTTAGCTTAAAATACATTCTTGTTTCCTAAATAAATATAATTAAAAAGACAGAAACAAACAACCTTATTAATAGACGTTAGAATACAGCTTCAATACGGTCCTAAGAATTTAACTGAACTTGCATCATGCATCATCTTTAATTAGAATTACACAAAGTCGTATACAGGGTGAGTTTTTTTATTCTTGTTCTCTATAAGGATCTTGGAAACCATAAGAGATAGAGAAACGGTTAAATGGGCAAAGATGTGCAGTTTTACTAGGTGAATAAAAATACATTTGCAAAATTTTCAATAAAGTCAAGGTTAACTAGATATTTTGAAAAATGTGTAAAGTTTCGATTTTTTAAAATCGGTTTTCCTCAGTTATTAAAAGAGATAGAAACAAACTGTAAATGGTAAAGTTTTAGATAATTTTCCACTGAATAATAATTTGACATACTTATTTATAAAAATAACTGAGTTATTAACAATTTTCAATTTTCTTTACAACAAGAAAATAGTTGGCCAGGAAAAAATGGCAATTATAAAACATTTATAGCCATAAATGTTTTATAATTATCATTTTTTCATGGCCAACTATTTTTTTGTTGTAAATAAAATTGAAAATTGTTAAAAACTCAATATTCTAAGTAATCTAAGAGTTTGTTAAATTTTTGTCAAATAAGTTCATTTTGAAGATATGTTCAGCAAGAAATGGAATTTGGCAGGAAAAATGTCCATAGAAAACAGTTGTTTTAACTGTTACAAACAATCGCAATAGTTTTATTAGAGTCATTATTTCATGAATAACTATGTTTTTTGTAAATAAAATAGAAAGTAGTTAATAACTTAGTTATTTTTTTAAATACCTATGCCAAGTGTCATATCTTAAAAAGAAAAAAAAAATGCTGACATAGCCAATTATGGTTTCCGTTGAAAAAAATACAAGTTTGTGTTATATCTTGAAAAGCAATATTGATACAAATAATCTGATAACATGTTATTTTTTAGTGTAAAATTATCTAAAACATTTGCAGCTTATAGTTCTTATAATAACTAAAAAAAATCGATTTGAAATAATCGAAACTTTTCACATTTTTTTAGAGGGCGCAAGCTCTATCATACAAGATAAAACCAAGTTTTTATCAAATAAATGCCAAACTAGGCTACGTCAAAACTATGAAATTATTAATACACGCGCAATTTTACTCAATTTTAACTATTTTCTCATTTCTTTGGCGTTTACATAAGACGCAGGAGAGAACGAAACTGTCTAATAATAATAATAATAATAATAATAATAATAATTTTATTTCCCAACAGAAATTAACATCCATTTACCGGGAAAATATATAAGACTACTTAGACTAAGTGTAAATTTAAACAAACAAAAAAAAATAACAATGCTTACATACATACACAAACATACATAAAATTAAGGAGACGTATTATAATATATTTTTGATACATTTTATAAATTCTTTTGGACTAAGCATAAATATATCTGCATATTGTTGAACATCAAGATGTAACAGTTTCATGAAATTAATTGAAGAATAATAATATAAATTAGTGTAGCTATGGTTACGTATAAATGTTGTACAATTTCTACTAGACGCTCGAGGAACATATATATTTATTAGTGCCAATAAATTGGGATCATCTATATCGTTATGAATGATCTGATGTAGATATTTTAGAAGTAAGATTTTGCGCCTTGAGCCAAATTCTTGTAAGTCAAACATTGACAACAGATCACTATAAGATACAGCAGTGTCGGGGTAAACCGAATGTTTTTTAAAATACAAATATTTAACAAACATTTTTTGCACTCGCTCTAATTTTTGCATATGCACATTGTAATTCGATGCCCAAACACAAGCACAATATTCCAATTTTGGACGCACATATGTTTGATACAATTTATTTATTGTATAAATGTCCCGAAAAGGCTCACTGATACGCCGAATAAAACCTAACATTTTTAAGGCATCTTTCTGTATTGCATTATAATGGGGCATAAACGATAAATCTTTATCAAATAAGACACTGAGATCTTTTAAAATAGTTACTCTTTCTAGTGAAACATTGTTTATGTTGTAATCAAATGCTATATGAGTAAAGGTTCTGAAAAATGATATAGTCTTGCACTTGGATATGTTAAGATGCAGTTTATTATTGAGGCTCCATTCTATGATGTTATCCAAGTCGTTTTGTAATGATTGGCAATCATCTACAGATTTAATACAGCTAAAAATGTTGACATCATCTGAGTATATTGGGATTTTAGAATTGATACCTTTAACTATATCATTAATAAATAAAATGAATAATAAGGGCCCAAGGTTTGATCCTTGAGGAACACCACTTAAGGAGCAGTACGAGTGAGATTTGTACTGTTTGTATTCTACGTATTGTAGTCTATTAGACAAATATGAGCGCATTAAAGATATCATATTAATACTAAAACCCCATTGTTTTAATTTACAAAGCAGAATATTGTGATCGATAGTATCAGAAGCCTTGCTGAAATCGGTATGGATTACATCGACTTGAAGACGTTGATCTAGCTGACATGCAATAAATTCAGTAATATTTAAAAGATTTGTTTGAGTTGATCGTTTCTTTATGAATCCATGTTGTCTAGTTGTTAAATATGCCTCCACATGAAGGTATAACTTGTCAGCTATGACCACCTCCAACATTTTAGCAAAATTGTTTAGAATCGATATTGGTCGATAATTTTCGATAGCATTTTTACATCCAGATTTATGTACTGGTGTGACTCTCGCGGTTTTCCAGATAATCGGAAAATGTGAATGATTAATTATACAATTAAATATGTGGACCAGTGGTTCAGCAAGGCTTTGAATAGTATCAACCACAATAATTGATGGGATATTGTCGGTGCCGGATGTGAATTTTGTACTGAGCTGTTTTGCAGCATTAAATATGTCTGTTTCTGTGATAGTGGAAATGTTAAAACACTCATTAAACTCAGAATTTACGATATCTACATCAACGGCTGACGTTGTCCTAATATAAACAGATGAAAAATATTTTTGAAAGCTATTTACTATTGCGAATGGGTCATTAATTACTACATCTTCAAATGTCACTGATCCTGGAATACGCGACTGATTTTTCTTTGAATTAATATATGTAATTCCATACGTTTTTTGGATCATTCCGCACCGAACGTTCTGCATTTTGAATGAATGTATCTTGGTCTTTTTTTATTATAATACTTTTTTTATTATAATACGTGCCTCACGGCGAAGCTGCGACATTTTTGTTTTATAAATGCCGAGTTTATGCTTTTTGAATAATCTTCTATAGTGTTCTTTCTTTTTTAGTAATTGTATTGACGCACGTGTAAACCAACATGGATATTTATGGTGATGACTTTTCACTAATTTTCGCGGTACACACTTATCAAAAATATCGTAGAGTCCGCGGTAAAGCACGCTACATCATTCCTCAACATTATTGATTTTTAGTAGATCAGACCAGTCGCAATCAGAAATTTGTTGGTATAATAAGTTGAAATCGGCTTTACGAAAATCATACTTCTTTGAATCAAGATTATTGTATATATTTTTCTGATGATCTGTGGTAAGTATAAATAAAAAACTGAGTTGTGGATGATAGTTGTCAATTTTAATGATAGGCAAATCCTCATAGAAATTGCATTCAATATTTTTTGTTGATAATATAAGGTCAAGGATTCTATTATTAATATTTAATTTTGTATTGTGTTGTATAATATCATTAAGATTTATTAAATTATTGAGTTCATATAATTTCCGATCGCTGATTTCAACTTCAAGAGATTTGTGATAATTGGGAATATTAAAATCGCCGCATATTAGGACAGTTTTGTATTGGCTTAATAATCGATCTAGTGAGTTAAAAACAATATTATATGTATCGATGGATTCTGAAAGAGCTATATATAAACAAACTAAGCAAATAATGTTGCCTTTAATTAATACCTTAACAGCAACTATTTCAATGTTAACATCCAAAGAGATATCCTCAGCGGAACTTGCGAATTTATTTCTGACTGCTATCATTACCCCACCGCCTCGTTTATTAATTCTATCACATCTGAAAACATTAAAATCATTAGGGAATAATTCCGAGTCGCAAACATCATCCCGTAACCATGTTTCACTAAACATAAATATATACATTATTATAGAATATATTTGTTTTAATTAAGAGACCGCGAACATTTTGATAATAGGCATCTATTTGGTTTGTAATCTGTTGGGAACTATTCAGTTTTCCGTCACTATTTTCAAAACACCCCGCACATACTTCAGCTTGATGTTCGATTCTCCCGCGGTGCAACGCTGGTTAAATTCATTTTTAATTGCAGTTTCCTCTTCTAGTTGCAACGGAGTTCGGTCGTTTTTTAATCTAATCTAATCATTTAAATGCCTGTAACTTTAGTTAGGTTTTACCGAATTTAACAAACTTAGGCTTATTTGATAGAAAATTGAATACACTTTAAAATAAAATTTACTCACTTTTGCTGTAGTTTAGATATTAAACGTAAGATGGCGCAATTGAAGCAATCTCTATATTATCTTAATTTTCTTTAAATTTTCAAATTGGAAGGTATGTGTTAATTACGTTAGTTAACTAAAATGAGAAATACTGTGAAAGCTGGTGGAAACCGCATCTCGATATCTTTATCCTAATCGGAGATATGGTGAAAATTTAACAGAATGGGTTGTTTTGCACTAATAGCGCCCTCTGGCCATTTAGATAGGAACTAAAGTATATCAGAGTATATAATAGTTTAAAGTGCGGTCAATTATTTATCGATTTATTCTAATTTTATTAAATGCGGGTAAACCTCTCTCAATGTACAATTATTTTAATGGTTAGACTTATCTATTTTCTAGAAAAATTTAGAGTAAAATAAGATTAATATATTTCTGACATAGGTTAATTTGGCATTTTTGATTTAAAAAAAACTGTTTTTTTCCTTTGCAAAGCTAGATGTAATTATTATACTCGTTAGTTTGTAATGTTTTGTTTGATATATATTCAATAAAATATTGTAATTAGTGTTTTTAATTGTAGTAAATACCAGATGTAACACAAAACAGGACCACCCCCTTTAGTTTTTTTTTATAAATTTACATATCAATTTGAAATTTTCTACATTTATACTAAAAATAATTTAGAGCTCAGTGGTTATCAGATAACTTTAATAGCACTTCCGGTGTGACCGGAAGTGACATTATTTTTAAAATTTCAAATAAAACACCCTATATATTTTTTGTTTTCGTATACAGGATCTCATTTTACATACAAATCAATTGTTTTTTTCAAAACAAACTACTAGTGTCATATTTTTTTTCAAAAACTAATGGTGTATATAGGTTGCTGTGATCACCCTAATATCTTTTGTTTCGTATCATAGACGTGTACAAAACAAATATTACCAACTTTTGTTTCCTAATTTGGCCTTTAAATTGTAATTCGATCGTTTTAAAAAAACCTAAATTTTTTCAAATGGCAACATGGCGGATTATAATGATTTTTTAAAAATGTTAATATACTACCTATTCAAATGTACACATTTTTTCTACATTCTTCATATATTAATAACATATCCACTTTTTCAGTTTGATTGTAAGACATTTTAATAAATTGTTACCACAAAAATATACACGCACAAATGGATTTGTTAGATAAAAACAAGTTTTGTTTTTTTAGTTTATTGATTTATCATTCATATCACCGTTTTAAATGCTAAACATAGCCTACTAGATATTTCATTGTTATTTAAACTTGGCCTATGTGATAAAAAAATACCGCAGTTACCAAATTAAATACGTATACTTTTTTAGTTTGTTTCAAGTTTCAAATAAATACATTTGGATGGGTGGTATGGTAAAATTAAAAAAAATCATAATGATCCGCCATGTTGCCATTTGAAAAAATTGAGATATTCAAAAAACGATCGAATTACAATTTAAAGGCATTTGTTGCCCAAATTAAGAAACAAAAGTAGGTAATATTTGTTTTATACACGTCTATGATACGAAACAAAAGATATCAGGGTGATCACAGCAACCTAGGTGAACTATTATTTTTTTTGAAAAAAAATATGACACTAGTAATTTTTTATATTTTTAACAATTGATTTGAATGTAAAATGAGATTCTGTACCCGAAAGCAAAACAAATATATAGGGTGTTCCATTTAAAATTTCAAAATTAAAGTCACTTCCGGTGAAACCGGAAATGCTATTAAAGTTTCATAATCACCGCTGAATTCTTAATTGTTTTTAGTATAAATGTAATTAAAAAAATTAAAGGGGGTGATCCTGTTTTGTGTAACACCCGGTATACGCATTTTTAAACACTGTAATCATTTCAAACAGTGGCGTCGATAGGGGGGGGGGGGGTTAGGTTATCAATTCCACCACGAGTCTTGAAAATTAGGAGAATGAACCAACAGGCTATTTTTCTGTTAGTGATTTATTTTATTATAATTTTACTTCATGAGCCACGCGTATAAGACACTAATTTCAAGTAAAGTTCACTTGTTAACAATATTTCAGTGTTTTCAGTATTGAATACATGTGGCGCTGGAAGTAAAATTTCGAGTTTAGAAAAGCCTGAAAATTTGGTTTGGTCGCTCCGCTTCGCTACGCGATCAAAAGAACTTTTTAGGCTTTTCTAAACTCGAAATTTTAAAAGAAAAATGTCCTGTATTTGATTTTAACGCGTTATCTTAATTTGTCTACGTTTTTAATGTATTGTGTTCGATTGAAGATTCCATAATAAATAAAAAAATACAAATACAAAAAATTTCTAAAAGAAAATCTATTATATATTTTGATTTATGCAATCTACGTTAGGGTCTCGTAACTTTACGACGTAAAATAATTATATATTTTTTTGTGTCGAATATTAAAATATGCTTATTTCTTAGTGGATCTTGAGATTTTTAAATAAACTCGACTATCGATACCCTTTTGGTAAGACTTTGAATTAAAGTGTTCAAAAATATATTCGTTTGTAAATTAAATTCACTTGGTTTTGTTTCACTTATATGTATTTTATTTTCTACTAGTTTTGGCTTAATACTGTATGTATATTTTCAAAAACAAATCCATTTGTACATCATTCTTGGTATTGGCATTAAGCCGAAACTAGTAAAAAATAAAATGCATATAAGTGAAACAAAATCAAGTGAATTTAATTTACAAACCAATATATTTTTGAAAATGTTTTACCAAGTGATTAATGAGAAAAAAGTGTCCGGTAAAGTGTTCAATTACAAGTGTTCTTACAACTTAAATTTGCGATACATTATAATCATTTTCTGGACTGAATAACTAAAAATAGAAATTTTAAAAATAATTAGGATTTTTAGTTACAGTATGTAACCTTATTCTGAAAAAAATTAACTTAACTTCAAATTAACTTCACATCTACTAAATTGTTATTCTTCAACGTTATCAAATTAAAAATTAGTCAAAGGAAAGTCCTATACGCCAAAAGTTTACTAAAACATAGACTCTATTTATTTAGTTATAAATCTTACAATAAAAAAAAACTTCAAAATAAGTTTATGATTGGTCGCCTAATGAGTGTTTCAAATCCCAGATTAAGCATGAAGTAAAATTTTGAGTTAAGAAAAGCCTTAAAATTTGGCTCGGTCGCGTAGCGAAGCGGAGCGACCGAGTCAAATTAGCAAGTGAAATAATTAACCAACCAATTAACAAGTGAAATAATAATAATAATAATAATCTTTATTCCTGTTTACACCCAAAAATGTACAGTCGTCAAAAACATATATATATATATATATATATATATATATATATATATATATATATATATATGTATATAAATATATGTTTGTATAATACATGTAGGTATATGAAATTATTATACTAGCAATTATAAATTAAACTAAAAATTAAAAATTATGCCGAGCAATTAGCAAACTTAAACTTAAGAAATTCATCCCAACTATAGAAAGCGTTATTAGGAAATATTTCTGCAATAACCTTTTTAAATTTATCGGTAGGTAACTGCCGACAATTGAAAAAATGAATACATTAATAATTCGTACTATTTCTTAACCTATTTAGTCTTAATGATAATGGTATCAGATCGGCTTTCGAACAAGTATTATGACTATGCCTGCCCTGGTGATATTGATAATTAGTTAAATTGTTTTTTTTATGTAAGATAAGCATTCCAGGATATACATGCATGGACGTGTAAAATAATAGCGCGCCTCTGTATTCCAAATAAACGATGACGAATAGTAGAGTGGCCCCAAACTGAAATTCCATATAAAATATGGCAGTTAAAAAAAAGGAATAGTATGCTGTACGTACTACTTGAATAGATTTTGTGTAATGTATATGACGGAGTAAATATATATATTTATTCAGTTTGGATGCGACTTCATTGCTTTGCTTTTTTCCAGAGCAGTTTTTTTTATCAAAATAAATCCCCTGATAGTTGACAAATTCACTGCTCCATTCAAAGTCATTTTCCTTTAGTGTAAATAATATAGAGATCGTTTTCTCTCTGTTTAGACACAATTTATTGCTTTCCAACCAGGTGGTAACCATGTTAATTTTGTTGTCTCTCAATAATACAACTTCAGACAAGTTCTTATGTTTTGCAATCAAAGATGTGTCGTCTGTAAAGAGTATTCTGCCAAGACTGATACTAGATGGACGAAAATTAATATAGATTAGGAATAATAGTGGCCCTAGTGTTGATCCTTGTGGCACACCATGTTGTTTTCGGGTATGACCAGATAAATTTCCATTATAGAAAACGACTTGTTTTTGGTTTGACAAAAATGATAGTAAAAGCTCACAACTATTCGGATGGAAATTATACATATGTAGTTTTCTTAATAGAATGTGATACGCAATCAAATGCTTTAGACAAATCAACAAATGACGCCATTCCAAATTTACCTTCAAACGTGGTCGATATTTCTGTTATTAGTTTTAATGCAGCCAAATTGGTCATTGGAGAACAAGCCATTTACTTCGAAATGAGTAATGATTTGGGCAAACAAGAGCTTTTTAATCAACAAATCGGCAACAGAGATATTTTTCTATAGTTGCCTAATTCGTCAGAGTTTCCCTTCTTATAAATAGGAATTTTGCTGTTGTTCGTGAATCTGGGTATATATTTGACACGATAATATTATTGATTAGTTTTGTAATTTTTTCAATAACTATGTCTTTCACGGTTGATATTAGCACCATAGATATCAGACTTTCCTCTCGAAAAACTATTGATTACACTGGGACTCTATCTGAAACTAACCTACAGACCTGCAATACCGGATCGATATTGGAATTGGGTATATTATTTATAATTTCTGTCGCTATTTTGGAAAAGTAGTTGACAAATTGCTGAGATGTTAAGTCAGGATTATTTGTATTAGTGTTAATGTGGCGTGTCCTGTTTTTAATAATATTCCACATAGCTCTTGAAGGGTTGATTGAGATCTTAATGTAGTTATCATTAGCTGATCTCATTGCTTCTAATATGGAGTTCTTATATTTCGTACTTAGCTCCCTCTTCAATACAGTCAAAGCTTCAGTTTTATAAATTTCGTTGAGTTCATGAATGAGCTATATATGCTCACATATTTTTCTTAAGTCATTATTAAACCAGTTAACAGAGCTGGAATTGGAATAATTATGTTTTAACTGTATTGTAAAGGCAGCATCGGCATTTCATAAAGAATATTTAAAAATATATTTCATTGTTTATTCGTATCCTCATGTAAAAATATAAACTCCCAATCATCATTTCCGAGTAATGTATATAATATAAATTTACCATAATTTGTAATTGGTCTCACAATATATCATTATGATTTACTTTACTATCACCAACTTCTAGAAGAAAATCAATTGCATCATAGTCTGAGAATAGAATCAGTATTTGCGAAACACTGGAGTAACTTCCATCTATATTTGTAAAAATGTTGCCTAGACATGCTGTTTTTCTAGTACTAAAATGTATCGTGTGAAAGAGATTAAAGGAATTAAAAAAATCTTGAAATACGTTTAGCATTTAAATGAGAAAGTGCTACGATGGACACATCATGATTTTTTGTACCTGTTTTTGTATAACTTTGGAAAAATAAATTTAACAAAATACTAACTGATCAAAGCCGTAGCCAGAAACAAAAATCGGAGGGTGTTATACAAAAAT
This sequence comes from Philonthus cognatus, assembly GCA_932526585.2. Classification (NCBI taxonomy): domain Eukaryota; kingdom Metazoa; phylum Arthropoda; class Insecta; order Coleoptera; family Staphylinidae; genus Philonthus; species Philonthus cognatus. Next base: position 77,014,108 of record OW052241.1, read on the forward strand.
GGGGTGTTAAGTATTGTTTTTACTCTTTCAGCGTATTGTTTTTACATACAAAAATGTAACATTTTAAAAATTTCATTTGCAGGGTCTGAACCCCTATATCCCCCTCTGGCTACGACCTTGCCACTGATCTCATAACCTGCTATAATTTGAGATTGTAAACAATCTTGTATTTACTCACATATTCGCTTAACATTACATATAAATGGGGAAAAGTGGTCTTTGTTGTTTTTTCAATTCTCGTTGACCTTTTCACATAAAACAAAAGAGACTAATGACCTATTAAATTTAAAAATCTATTTTTAGGAAATGGCCAAATCTACATAACTTTTTACTACAACTTCGGTTAGGATAAAGATATCAGGATGAGGTTTTTACCATTTTTCTCACCCAGTAATAAACAAGTGCAAGAGATCTATACCTTACAATGTTTAAGAAGAAAATCTAGAAAATACAGTAATTGTTCCAAAAGGGCCCTCTGGCGCTTACTATAAGAACTAAAGTAATCGTAACTAAAGTTACATGGAGTTTAATGATCACACTTTCTCGCTCTCCCCTACTTTATATATGTAAGATAAAGAAACAAACGAGTCCTTGAAACTGATAAAAATTCAGGGTAGAATACGATTTGTATATTTTCAACTTAGCTTCAGTTAGCAGTTTTATGATAACCCGTTTTTGTGTTTGGTGATAAATGTTGCACCATCTAGCGACGAAGTTAGGAATTTAAAAATAATTTCCAGTGATTTCTCTTAGCCATTTTTTTCTGAGATACAGCCTATGGTCACGCTTAATCAAACACCCGGTATTTTTATTTACCTCGTAAAACTGCACTACTTTGTCCATTTAACCGTTTCTCTATCTATTATAACACATATGGGCAACCCCCAGCCCGCGGGCCGGATCCGGCCCGCTGTAAGATATGATTCGGCCCGCGAGACATTTTGGAAAAACCCAATTAAAAAAATATTACATTAAGTACTTATACTCACGGGAGTGACAGTGAGGCGGCAAACATCAAATTCTTTGATGTTTGCCGCCTCACTCTTTGATAATCGCCGCCACTCGACTTGCTCGATCAAATTCTTTGAGGTTTGCCGCCTCACGGGCGACACATCAAAAGATTTATTGCTTCTCAATTATTCTAAACTAGTTTATTCCAGATTATTCGTTCATTTTGCCTATATAAGCAGGTGGATAGCCCGAACGTTAGTTCAGTTCTATTTGAGCTACCGAGGTGATAACTTGGACAAGCGATATCCTAGCAAACTGCTCGAGCCGTCAACTTGCTTTGTGACTTTGTGTGCATCTTGAGTGGTTACTAACTATAGTTTGTTATTAAGTTTATTGAATGAAAAGTAAACAAAAATGATGTCTGGTGGAAAGAAACGAAAAGTAGATACAAAGGGTCACCATTTTCAAAGAAAACTGAAGAATTCTTTTTTATCTTGCACAATGGTAAGCCTATTTGTTTGCTGTGTAATGAATCCATTTCAGTAATGAAAGAATTCAATATTAAGAGGCATTGCTCAACTAAGCATGCTACGCTGCACTCACTGACAGGACAATTAAGAACAGACAAAATCCAGAAGCTTACCGCAAAAACAGCAACAAATGTTTCATAAACAAAGAACACAGCTTGATAATGTTGTGAAAGCTAGTTTTATAGTTAGCTCAAAATTTGCAAAGGCATTAAAACCATTTGCCGAAGGAGAATTTATCAAGGAGTGTATGTTAGAAGTTTGCGGTATTATATGTCCTGAAAAGAAAAAATAATTTGAAAAAAATAGTTTGTCAAGACGAACTGTTGTTCGACGTATAGAAATGATGGCTAATGATATAAAAACAACATTGACTGACCGTATGGCTGGTTTTAAATCATTTTCCATAGCATTAGACGAGAGCACCGGCACCGATTTGTCTGACACAGCTCAACTGGCTATATTTATTCGAGGTGTTGATAAGGAGTTCACTGTTACTGAGGAATTGCTTGCTTTACAGCCGCTAAAAGGAACCACTACAGGAAAGGATATTTTTATTGAAGTTCAAAAGGTATTCACAAGTTTTGGCTTGCCATGGTCAAAATTAATTTGAGTATGCACTGATGGTGCACCTTCTATGGTCGGCTTACGTAAAGATTTCATCGGAATTTTGAATGAAAAAGCAACAGAATTAAATGTGCAAAAAGATGATTTGATAGTCCTTCATTGCATTATCCATTAACAGAACTTGTGTTCTAAGTCCATTCGACTCCAGAATGTTATGAATGTGGTAGTAAAAGCCATCAACTTTATTCGATCCCAAGGGCTTAACCATCGTCAGTTCAAGGCGTTTTTGGATGAAATATCAGCTGAATATAACGACGTAACATATTATTGTGAAGTCAGATGGCTGAGCAAAGGAAAAATGTTGAAACGGTTTTACGAGCTTAGAAATAAGATAGCAGACTTTATGAAAATAGAAGATAAACCACTATCTGAATTAAGTGACCCAAAATGGATATGTGACATAGCATTTCTGGTCGATCTTACAGGCTATTTGAATAATTTCAATTTGAAACTTTAAAAACAAGGACAGTTAGTAAATGATTTGTACAGCCATTTAAAAGCGTTTCAGATCAAACTACGCCTGTGGGAGTCACAGATGCTGTCTGGTAACAGTTACCATTTCAACACGCTCTCTGTGTATGAAAATATTGCTTATGCTCAATATGCCGAAGAACTCAAGTTACTCTCGGAACAATTTTCGAACAGATTTTGCGACTTCAAAAACATGGAAGACTGTTTCAGTTTATTTGCTACTCCTACAACATATATTGTACAAAATGCTCCAATACACTTACAAATGGAGTTGATCGAGATTCAAGAAAACTCACTCCTAAAATCCAAATTTGAAGACGTAGAGTTGTGCGATTTCTACAAAAAATACCTAGAAGAAGACAATTTTCCGCAGCTTAGAAAATTTGCAAGAAGATTGATTTGTGCGTTTCGTAGTACTTATAAATGCGAACAGTTCTTTTCATTGATGAAAGTTAATAAATCAACACATCCTCCAAGACTGACTGACGATAATTTGGAAAATTCTTTACGTCTTTGGGTCACTGGAATTAATCCAAATATCGATGGATTAGTTTCCCAAATTCAAGATCAAGTGTCTCATTGATTTCGGTGTATTTAACTTTCGTAGTTTGCAGCAATTGCAAATTTAACGATTTAATTATAATGTACCATTTTTTTAAATTTCATTTTGTTATTTTAATAAATTGTACTATAATAACATTGTCGTATTATTTCATGTCTAATATCTGTCGCAAAAAATATTATCACTACTTTAAAATAATACTTTTAAACGCGGCCCGCGAACGTATTTGCACGCTAAAGTTTGGCCCTCAACATGTCAAAGGTTGCCCATACCTGTATTATAGTTTCCGAAATCCCAATAGAGAACATGAAAAAAAAAATTCACCTTGTATATAGAGTGTTATCAGCCTTTTTTAGTGTTAGAATTAAAAAAATTAAAGAATAGCAAAAAACGCATATAGTGCTTTGTTTTATTCACCGAAATACTGTAACAAATCGTCGAATACCGGTACATTTTGTAGAGCATTGGGCCCGTTCATCAGAGACAACTGTTGGGAGTTTACTGCCAACTGTTGGGGAATTCTTTGATGACCGGATTGTTAATCGTGAACGTGTTTGGATTTTTCGCAATCGTACAAAATAGACCGACCGGCGTACCGTTCATTAGATACGAACATGCATGACAAACAAATCCAAACATGTTGAATGTTGAACATTTTGATGAACGAGCTTATTATTGACGATTTACCAATCGCTATATTTATGATCATTATTCAATTTAATATTCCACACAAATACATTTTCTATAAAGTGATTTATTTTGAACAACATTTCTAAATATTTGAAGTAAATATTTAATTAATGTAAAAAATAAAGTATTGTCTATGTTTGTAAAGCATAATCAGTGCATCTCTTTTTAAAAATTAATTAGAAATTGTGTGCCTGTCTAATTCACATCGATCTTCTAAAACACAAGAGTACCTTGTTAACACATTTTATGCTAATAAGGACATTTCTAAGTTTGCCCGTGTTTATTAAAAAATATTCTTTCCAGTGGTTCGTGTTTTCTGTTTATTAGTTTATTTACACTGTGCTACCGTGAAATACCTATAATATTTATTTTTGAATATTCATAATGCAAGACATGCATTTTGTAACACATACAATGTACACAGAAGTATTATTAATCGTCAAACTTCTTCAATCGAAGATCACTGTAAGAATTACAGAAGCTTAAAGTATAGAACTTTTATAATAAAAAATAAGTAAATTAAAATGCCTTGTTCTCTTGAAAAAACTAATAAAAAAATCAATTGTATTTTCGATATTAATAGAACTTACAGTAATTATGCAAAAACGAATGAGCTTACTTTTACAGTTAGAAATTGCAAAATAAGAGATCTAACAAAACAATAGTAGCTAAAATTTAAAAATAATATTTAATTTATGTAAAAAAAGAAAGTATTATCGTTGTTTGTAGAGCATAAAAAGTGCATCTCTTTTTAAAAATTAATAAGAAATTGTGTGCCCGTCCAATTCTCACCGATCTTCTAAAACACAACAGTGTCTTGTTAACACATTGTATGCTAATAAGGAAATTTTTAAGTTGGCCCGTGTTTATTCAAAAATTTTCTTTCCAGTGGCTCGTGTTTTCTGTTTAGTTTAGACGTGCGTACATAAATATTTACACTGTGCTACCGTGAAAAACGTGAAATTTATTTTTGAATATTCATAATGAAAGACATGCACTTTGTAATATCTACATACAATGTACACAGATAGTATCATTAATAATAATAATAACTTTATTGTGCCCAACAAAAAACCATTTACAGGATATATAACATATAAAATACAATTTCAAAGTTTAAAAAAATAAAAACAATGTGTATTGAACTCCGATATCTATAACAAATAATCATGATATATAATAATAAGAAATGATTAAACTTAGACTGGCTTCATAGCTCAGTGAAATTCTATTCCACCTAGTTAATAACCACATAATTCTGAATTATGTTAACTAAAATTTTATATCTACATCTTCATTTTTTAAAATTTCATTTAAATTTGTGGTCATATGATTAATGGGAGCTCTAAACATAATATTTGATCGTGAACATTTTATATAGAAGCACAGTGGAAAAATTACAGAAGCACAAAGTAGAGAACTTTAGTAAAAAGAAATAAGTTGATGAAGAATGTTGTTTTCTTAAGAAATATTTTAAAAAATCAAGTGATTCTGATTTTAATAGAACTTAGAGTAATTTTGAAAAAACGAATAAGTTGACTTTTATAATTAGAAGATATCAAACTGAACAACAGTAGATCGAATTTAAGCATTTTTAAAGTTTAAATTTGGTATTCTAAATTTCTTATATTTACATTAAAAAAATATCATAAAAACTCAACCGCATAGAGACTTTTATAATCCTGTTTTAGGCGATTAAAAGGCACTCACGTTTTATTTTATATATATAAAAATAAATGATCTGTAAACAAAACATAGTTTAAATTTGATATTGTGAATTTCATATATTTATTTTAAGAAATATCGAAAATGTTACCCGCATACAGACTTTTATATTCCTGTTTTAGGCGTTAAAAATTGTGATGTGTCCATCATAGTAAATATCAACAATATGGAAAAGGCGCTGAAACTAAATTTTTGGTTATTATTCCAAAACTACTCACAAAAAAGGTAATTTTTGCATTTTTTTTTGCTATATCTCGGTAAATATTGATCACCATCACATCTAAGCGTTAAATATTTTTAACTTTACTGTAAATCAGTGGTTTCTACGCGTGGCGCATGAAGTAAAATTTCGAGTTTAGAAAACCCCCTTGAAAATGTGTCTAGGGTCGCTGCGCGATCTTCGACAAATTTTCTACGCGGGGCTTTTCTAAACTCGAAACTTTACTTCATGCCTAGTCTGGGAGTGGAAGACACTCGTTACCTTAAAACATGTCACAAGTGGTAACATGTGTATCGTAACTGTCACAAAAAAAAACATGGCGATCTTATTATAGTTCAATTCAAACTCGTGTCAAGTTGGAAATTTTAGCTTTTCTGAACTCAAAATTTTACTTTATGCGCCACGCGTATAAAACACTAATTTATTCTAAAGTTTAGAAGAAGCTCATTCATCTTTTATTGTTGCCAAAAGTGAAGTTCAAGAAGGCAAACAAATATGCAGGATGTTAAAATATGATAACATTTTCATGAAAGTAGTGCATAATTCATTAAAATCTAAATTATGAACAAAACCCTTGGACAGGTAGATTTTTATGTTTAATAATTTATTTTTATACTATTCCACATACAATATACTATTTACAAGTATACGTTGAATAAAAAAAATAATCGAGATAAATAACTTTGAAATTTTGAAATGTCAACTTATGCTAACGCAATTTGAATAAAAACAAACTCGTTTAACTGTCAGTTTTATACTGTACACGTTGCATAAACATCTTTTACTAACTAAAAATGTTTAAATTAACGGTGGTCAATTCCAAAATTTAATTTAGCTGCTTCGTAATTTCATTAGAGTTACTATTTTGAATTAATAAAGGGTTATTACTGAAAAAGGATTTCAAGGTGTTATGTATGTGCACAAATTAGGCATTTAAATAAGTTTTCTTTGTTAAAATACCATTATTTTGACATTTTAAAATTTCCAAGTCATTTTTTGATTATTTTTTTATTCGACCTATATTTGTAAATAGCTTATTGTATGCGAACAATTATTCTCTTTCAAATATACCTAGTAAACACTTCTATTAAAAAAAAGGTCTCTCTTACATGAATCACTCTGTATATGATTTCGGTATTTGACGAAAAGTGCAATTAAAAAAATCGACCGGTTCAAGGATTTTTAAACTTCATAATTTACATTTTATTAAATTTATGCATTACTTTTTAAAAGCACTGTGCAGGGTAGTGCAATTTAAAGGTGCCACATATGGAAAACTTTTTTATTTAAAAAGATATTGTAATACCGTTTTCGGGAGCGAGAGTCACTTTTTCGTGTTTTAATCAATGGCGAAAAGAAAATTGATCTATCTTTAACCGTTTAGGCTTTATAACCAGAAGTTAATAAAATTAATATTTTCTGAAGTTACTGTAACTCATTTGTTTTTACAGTTATAAAAGTTATAACCAAACTGTAAAAACTTTCTTGTATCAACTTTTTGCGCCCATTAAAATGACGTACCTGCTTTTTTTCAAGGACGTTTCCTTTTTTGTTTTTTAATATTAAAATTACGGGCGCGTATGGAGATATGCATATTATTGAACAGCATTTTTAACCGTGATTTCAATGATATGCCACATGCATACTTTTGTCAAAAAAGTTATTGGCAAAGTTGCCATGACAACCGGTAAACAATTTCGTTTTAGGTGATGCTTGCAATTTGTTTGAAAATATGACTACTTTTGATGTGGTGTACTTTGTTTTTTGAATAAGCACTCTTGATTGAGCTAAACTGCTACTTTGCTTTTCGTATATAAGAACATTTTTTTTCACAAAGTTATACAAGTGGCACATCGTTAAAATTGGTATCAAAAATGCTGTTCAATGATATGCATATTTCCATATTCGCCCATAAGATAAAAGTGAATTTGGTGTAGTAAAACAAAAACGAAACGTCCTTGAAATAAAACATGTACGTCAGTTTAATGGGCGTAACAGTTGCCATAAGAATGTGTTTACAGTTTGGTTATAACATTTAAAAGAAACTAGTTACAGTAACTTCATAAAAATTACATTTTATCAACTTACGGTTATAGAGCCGAAACGGTTAGAGATAGATGAATTTTCCTTTCACCATTGATTAAAACTCAAAAAAGTAACCCTGGCTCGCGAAAACTGTTTTTCAATATCTGTTCAAATAAAAATAATAACCTCTGATTATTAAAAAAAACATTTTGAGCAAATTTAACGTTCAAAATAAAACCGCTTAAAATACAACTCTTGTTTTTAAACATATATTTTATACATATGTATTAAACATAACACCCCTGGTTAGAAATGTATTTTGTTATTATTTTTTATTTATTTTTATTTCCCTCTAAGTAAAAACTAATGTTATAAAACAACATCCCAAGACAAATCCCCTCCCTATCGCAAATAGCTATCTACGCTACTGAAATACTTACTCTAAATTTAAAGACACATGATTATCAATAGAATAGAATAATTCTTTATTTTCAGAGTGTCAAGTTACACTAACAAAAAAAAAACAATAATAAATTTAAAATCAAGATCGTATAGTAAAAATTATAATTGCTGTTAATTATGCTTAAAGTTATTTTTAGAATATATTATATATTATATATTATCATTATCATTGGCATTCTTATGTCGTGTTAATTATAACGTATATTCAATTAAATATATTGTAGGTTGGTAATTCTGAAATTAAATATAATTATTTTTTCTGACGTTTTATATGTTAATTTCAAGAGCGTGTTGCCAACTTAAATTTACTAAACATACGATATTAATATCCACAACTTTAGTCATGTGCCGTACAATAAAAAAAATCCGCCCGAGCAGGGACTTGAACCCTGGACCCTTGGATTAAAAGTCCAATGCTCTACCGACTGAGCTACCCGGGCTATAACCGTTGCTATGTTTACAACTACTCTTATATGGTTTAGAAAATTTTAGCCATATCGCACATGTGTCTAATGGCATTTGGTATTTCATGGCATCTAATGAACTCTATTTCGCATTTCATTTGAGCTCATATCATTTCGCAAACGAATCCGATAATTTAATAATAAACGTTTCGTTTGTCCAATTCCATACGCAGATACATTTATTCGATTTTTGACATTATAATGATAATTGGTATTCATATTAATAATTGGTACTTGAATCTCGTAACTATGTTTTTTGAAACTATAAACATACCGGGTGTTGACTTGGCGGACGACGCAACATAGGAAATCCCATGTACATTTTGAAATGTTCAAATTTTGGCTCTCCTATCTATTTTAGAAACAAAATGTATTCACCTTTTTTGTAGAGGGAAAAATTCTGAATTCATTCGCATTAACGTTTATCACTTTACGTTTCTCTAAGTTAAAATTATTAAGAAAAAGTATTGTGATTTTATAAAAATAATGACATGCCATGGAATTGAAACAACAATTGCGGATGTCAAAATGGCAAAAGATATCGCAGTCACTTGATTAGAGTAAATGTTTTCGGAATGATTTACACTATACAAGAAAAAATCCCCATAATAAAGTGGTATTATGCAGACCACAGTTATCGCGATATTTGCGTTATGTTTTTTTTCTCGTTAATTAAGTAACAGCAATATCTTGTGCTGTTTTGACATCCGCAATTATTGTATCCATTCCATGGTATGTCATTATTTTTATAGAATCACATTACTTTTTTTTGATTATTTTAGCTGTAGACTTTCTGACATTCGTTGATTTTTAAAAGAGTTCAATTTGAAGCTTTAGACGAGTGTTTTTCACTCCCAGACTAAGCATGAAGTAAAATTTCGAGTTTAGATAAGCCCCGTGAAAATTTTCTGGGCTTTTCTAAACTCGAAATTTTACTTCATGCGGCACGCGTATAAAACACAGATCTTGAGTAAAGTTCGAATATACATAAATTTGACAATACTATAGTGTTTTATACACGTGGCGCATGAAGTAAAATTTCGAGTTTAGAAAAGCCCAGAAAATTTGTCTCGGGTCGCTGCGCGACCCTCGACAAATTTTCACAGGGCTTTTCTAAACTCGAAATTTTACTTCATGCTTAGTCTGGGAGTGGAAAACACTTGTTTAAAGCTTTAAATTGAACTTAAAAAAAACAGGGAATATCCGCAATTGTTGTATAAATTCAATTGTATGTCACTATTTTTATAAAATCACATTACTTTTTCTTAATTATTTTAACTTAGAGAAACGTAAGGTGTTAAGTGTGCACAGTCATAAATTTAGAATTTTTCCCTCTACAAAAAAGTAAAATACATTTTGTTTCCAAAATAAATAGGGAAGCCAATATTTGAACACTTTAAAATTAACATGCGATTTCCTATATTGCGTCCGCCAAGTCAACACCCGGTATACAGCTATTTTAATAGTATATTTATGAAATGATTGATTTAATTATACCATAAAAATAATAAAATCATAGTTATAAAAAAACAGCAATGAAAAATAATTACTAATTTTAAATAAGTTTATGATTATAAAAATGACGCATTCATATAACGGTTACAATAACTTAATTTTTTAATTATTAAACAATTAAGTTTTACGATAGAACATTTAAACATGTGTCGGCTGTGAGCCAGGCGCGAATCCTAAATCGAATATCATGATTATTCACTTTATTGAACAAATATTAAAGAAACTACTGGAATTATGTAAATTACGCAAAGTTGATACAAAAATTGATTGAAATCATGACAAATTCAAGACGTGATTTCTTTGCTGATATTTGTTCACTTTATTGAACAGATATCAACAAAGAAACGACTGAATTTGATAAAAAAAATCAAGATCATTAAAATTTAAAGAAAAGGAACATTTTTTGATTTTTATAGATCGATAAAACTCGTAGAATTAGTAAACAAATTTTAATACTTAATTAAAATAGTAAAAAGTAATCAATTATTATGCCTTTTCTTTTAATTGTCAAAAAACACATATTTTGAATGAAATCGTCAAAAGCAACACATAACCAATCACCAATCAATGACATGTTTAAATATTGACAATTTCAACTAAAAAGAAAATGCAATTATAATTTTTTCAATGTAAATATTCTTTCGTCGAAAGCAATCAAATAAAATGTATTTATTTATTTTCGATCCATTTACAAACAAGAATAATTTCAATTCAAAAATATTTTAATTTGAGAAAATAAGCTTACGCTTCTTATAGTTTGCACACTTTAAATAATATATAAAATTACGAAAATGTTTTTTGTGTAAAATGCAAACAATATGTCTTAATTAATAAGGCAACTTAAGATAATAAATATCCATTGAAACAACTACTTCCCGTGCAAATACACCTCCGGATATTGAATTATACAATGAAATATTTGAAATCTTATTTTAATTGATTTGTTACAAAGCTCTATCAAAGTATATGTAACATTTAGGTCAAATTCTCTTCAAACCAACTAACAAATAAAAATGAAAAATGAAAGGAGAAATTACAAGAAATTAGAACTGAAAGGACTTGGATTAAAACTAATGTCTTAGGCCATCTATAGACGCGTTTCAAGATTTAGCTCTCTTCAGTATAGCTTTAAAAAAAGTGCTAACCCGATCAAATTTCGAAAAACTGGTATTAAATTTCATTATCTTTGGAACTAGTAGCATTTCACACGAGAAATGTCACCCGCCCATGGAACAAAACCCTTTTCTGGACTCCTAACGATATTTGCTATTACAAACGTTTATAAGGAATATGTAAAAGTATACTTAAAAGACAAAATCTCTGTATGTCATAGCTGGGCGGTACACATTTTAAGTACTTGTACTCGAGCAAGTACTTAAAATTTGTACTCTCAGTACTTTTCATTTACTCGGTACTCAGCTTGGTATTTTCCAAGTACTTGTACTCGACGCATTTTTGGACCGCAGTAAGATAAAACTAACTGCAAACTTAAGTTTATTTTGATATAACTGTCAAAACAGACGAGTTATAGCACTCGAAATCTTTGTTTTGACAACTCTCTCAGTTATGACATTAGCCATTTAAACAAATAAAAACTAGACTAAAATCCTGTATATTGACAACGATGTTATTTTTGTCAACTCAAATAAAAACTGTACCAAACTCTACACACCTATCTATGAAATGTTGCTCTAATTATTAAGCTTAAAGCTGCGCGCTCGAAATGTCAAAAAGTGACTTAAAATGTCGAAATTACGCCCAAAGTGATCAGATTTTGCTTTGTCATGTTAGGTTAGATATCACTCTGTCAAATTAGGTTAGGTGGACTAAATATCGCCTGGCGCCAACTTATGTCAACTGTCACTACAATTCTGCTATATGTCAAATGCTGACTTATGTCAATTGTAAAAATAGTTCAAATATAGGCTAATGCCGGTCTACATCAAGTATCGTTGTAGTCCAAATGCCGGCTAAGGCCGACTTGTATCAATTGCCATTATAGATCAAATATTGGCTAAATTCAACTTATATCATATGTTGCTGTGGATGTGTAGAAAAACGGCAAAAGTGACGTAAAATGTTGAAAGTGACAGAAAATGTCAAAAAGGAAAAAACTGCCATCGTGTAGAAAGCAATATAAAATTAATATAAAACTGGCATTTAATGTCAAATGTGCCAAAAGTGTGAATTATGTCAAAAATAGATGAAATGCCTAAAATCTTATTTACTACTTAAGTACTTACTAGTTCTAGTTAGTGAGAATTTTTGAATATGTTCATAAACTCGCATTTTGCAAGATTATTAACATTGTATTACTTTTAGATAGAGAACGTATACAACGTATACCGGCTAAGGTCGACTTGTTTTAATTGCCATTATGGATCAAATATTGGCTAAATTCAACTTATATCATATGTCGGTGTGGATGTGTAGAAAAGCGGAAAAAGCGACGTAAAATGTGGAAAGTGACATAAAATGTCAAAAAGCAGAAAATTGTCATCGTGTAGAAAGTAATATAAAACTGATATTTTTTAAATGTTATATATGGTATTTAATGTCAAATGTGTCAAAAGTGTGAATTACGTCAAAAAAACATGAAAAGTTAAAAATCTTATTTACTACTTTTATTACTTACTACTTTTAGTAAGTAAGAATTTTTGAAAATGTTTATAAACTCACATTTTGCAAGATTAGTAACATTTTAATACTTTTGACATACAGCGTATCATCTAACCCAACTTCATTGTTGGGTTAGGTTGAATAATAACCTAACCTAATTTCGCAATCCGTCGACAAATCGTAAAGTTGTGTTAGAAGACCCAACCTTATGAATGCCACATAACCTAACCTAGTTTCAGAGTTTGTCATCTAACCTAACCTAGTTTAGGAGTTTTTCATCTAATCTAACCAACTTTTACTAAATTATGAAATTGTGTTACGTTAGATAATAATTAAATCAAAGCCCATTTGCATTACTCGATTTTGACTGCTGTCAACTCAATGCGGTGTGCTGTGAGTTGTTATTTAAATTAATTATGACTATTTTTAATCACATTTCACTTGTACTTGGTACAGCTCTAGTTAGTTGTCGCTTTGACTATCATTTAGTAAACAATATAATACATACTTCAAAAACTATGAAAAATACCAAACTTTAGAATCATTGAAAGTAAGTGTGGGAAGTAATGAAATATCAAAAGTTGGGTTAGGTTAATTTTCGCTTTGACTATCATTGATTATCATTTAGTAAACATTGTGAAACATATGTAAAACAATTATAAATACCAAACTTTAGAAACATTTAAAGTAAGTGTAGGAAGTGATAAAATATCAAAAATTGGGTTGGGTTAGTTTTCACTTTGTCAAGTTATTTCGGATGGCACTCTGTGAGCGAAACGTCGACTTACTGTGACTGTCACTATAGGTAAAAATGTTTTATGGTTCGTACTGGAAAGTACGCAAGTTTGGCGCCCCTCACATATTGCAATATTCGAATATTTGAATATGTTTTTGTACAAATATTTAAATATTCGAATTTATATATTATTTGAATATCGTCTGTTATTCAAGGCTCAAATTTACAACATAACCTCAATTGACATAACAGTATAGGTTTTTTTTTTAGAATTTATTTAATAATACTATAAATCATAAACATACATGTCTAATCAGTATATTTTGAACTTTACTTGAAATCAGTGTTTTGTACGAGTGGTAAAGTGGTAAGTAAAAAAGAAGTAAAATTTCGAGTTTAGAAATGCCAGCAAATTCGGTTTTGTCGGATGGCATAATTGAATGCTTAAATTTGACAAATTCTCAGCCTTAACAGTATATTTTAAACTTCACTCGAAATCAGTGTTTTTATACGGGTGGCGCATGAAGTAAAATGTCGAGTTTAGATAAGGCTGAAAATTTGGATTTGCCGGGCTCGCTTCACTTCGCCCAACAAATCCAAATTTTCAGACTCTTCTTAACTCGAAATTTTACTTCATGCGCCATCCGTATAAAACACTGATTTCGAGTAAAGTTTAAAATATACTCTCAAGGCTGAGAATTTTTCAAATTTAAGCATTCAATTATTCATTTAAAAATATATTTATATATTTGAATTATTTAAATATTGTAATATTCGTTCGAAAGCATATTTAAATATCCGAATATTCAAACGTTTCAAATATCATTTCAATGTAAATAAGGTTATATGACAGTTAGGTAGGTGCACTCAATCTAAATATGTCAAAAAGAGCAAATGTCAAAACTATGTAAACAAAATCTTGTAAAACGTGAGAATTGTGAAAAGTTTGAATACAATAGACTTAGGTTAGGATAGATACGATAGACGATAGTAAGGTTTGTTTAAAGGGCAGTTACATAGGTTAGATGCACCCAGCCTTCTTTTTTAAATAAACAGGAGGGATGGGAAGCCGATTTTCCCCCGAAAGGGGCGAAATACCCGGTGTTAGTCCGGAGTAAACACCATAAATGGCTCAGGCTAAGGTGTTAAGGCCAAAGAGTTGTCTTTTATTACATAGAGAAAAACTTTTTACACAATTATACAGTTGGTCTTGATACTGTTGCGGCGTTTTGCTGCTCATGCGGTCTCCCTCCTCCAATGTCGTTACCACCATGTTCGGTAAGGCATCGCCGAAATATTGCTTCCTACCTTACATGGTTTGTTCAGTCTTCTCTGCTATTGTACCTATACGTTGTATTTTCTCTTTTGTCTCTGTCTTTATCTTTTCCGATGAGTATCTTTTCCAGGTGTTCTTTAATAGTTTCCCAGTGATTCTTATTTTAATATCACCGTGTTTCTTTCTTTCTACTAGCAGGACCATCTCAGTTTTAGTAGCGCACAGTTGCAGTCCATTTCCTTCCATCCAGTCCAGTATTAGTTCTATGCCTTCCTCTGTTTTATCTTTTAATTGGGGTTCAGTTTTTCCTGTCACCACAACTGCAACGTCATCCGCAAATGCTACTAGGTGTGTGGCATTTCCAGTGATAACAGTTCATCGAACACGATGTTCCACAGTATGGATCCTACGACCGACCCTTGCGGGACCCCTGCTGTCATCTCTACTTCCACTCCCTGTTCCAATTCTACTACTCGGTCTTTCAGGTACCTTTGTATTATCCTCATGAGGTACGATGCTATTCCCTTTTTTTTAAGTGTCACGTTCCAGGGGACAGAGTTAAACGCGTTTCTGACGTCAAGCGCAGAAGCCTCTGGTTTTCAGTGTCTTAGCTCTTTCTTCGTTTGCCTTTTATAAGACTTTTTCGTCGCCCCTATTATTGATCTTCCTATTAAAAATCCGTGTTGGTTTTCTGAGAAGCCTCCATTTTCTTCAACTTCCTTCAGTTGTCTTGCTGTGATCATCCTCTCCAGTAGCTTTCCGAAGGTGTTCAACATACACAGTGGCCTGAAAGCTTTTTTGTCTGGTTTGGGATCAGTACCAGCCTCGCAGTTTTCCATTCTTTGGGATATTCCCCAGCTTCCAGTACGTTGTTCATTACCTTGAATACTACCTCAGGTTTCGGCTCTACTACTCTTTTCACTATTTCAGTGAGTATGCCGTCTATCCCGGGCGCCGTCTTCGTCTTCATTTTACTGGCTGCTTCTTTCAGTTCATCTATGCTGTTTATTGGTCTCTGTGGGAATAATGTTCTGTACATTTCTTTTTTTTGTTCTAGTTCGATATTCTCGGATGCTTCACGCAGTTTGTTCATCACTATCTTATACCCTAGGTCCCAAACGTCGTTATCCACTGCGTCACATACTTCTTGCCATTTTTTGTCCTTGCTTTTCCTGATCAGTATATTTAGTTCCTTTTTGCTTTGTTTCTATTCTTCGTTGGCTGTGTCTTGGTCCGCTGCTGTCGTAGCTTTTGTATATTTACTTCGTTTTTGTATACACTGTTTTCTTGTTTCGGCTATCTCGACTGTCCACCAGTATACCGGTTTTCTATTTCTGGTCTGGCCTCTCTTTGGCATAGATTGATCACAGTAGTGAGAAACAGCGTCGACGAGTTCTTTGGCGGTTGTTACGCTCTCCGCTCTCCAGTTCTTTATTCTGCTTGCCAGGGCCTCAGTGCTGAGAGTGATGTTTATGATAGATCTGCTTTCCCTCCTCCCTAACCTAACCTGAACAAACTTTTCCGACAATTACTCGGATTGCCATTTTATAAAGTTATAACCTAACTTAAATTCAACCTAACCTAACATTACAACTTGTGAACTAACCTAACTTAAGTAACACCTATCGTATCTAACCTAGATTGTGAAGTTAGGTTGAATTACCACTCTACAACTTAGCATTTAACCTAACCTTAATAACACCTCGATGTACTCGGTACTTTGTACTCAAATAAGTACTTAAGGTACGATTCATGAGAGGTGTCCCATGGTTTCCTTGATTTGTAGTGCTTTCTGCACCAATACATGTAATACGAAAATAGTTTGATGTCATCAGATAACGTGTGTGAAAAGGGACAGAAATGTTCATAATATGTCTGCTATGGTTTTTAGGTGAAACATGCGAAAACGTATGTTCCGGTATGCAGCTTTAAAATATTATGGATAAACGTCACATTTTGACAATGTCTTTGTAAAAGTAAATCTGCAAAAACCCTGCTACAAATCATTTTAATTAATGTCCACAATCGTTTTAAATGTGAGTTTAAGTGGTATAATTCCAATTTCCACATCTTCTAAATAGTTCAGGTATTTACAGAAATAAATAATGTAAATTTGGCAAATAGTCATAGTAATCTATTAATACAGGGATTTTTTCTTTCAAGTATACATACAGGGAATTTTCTATTAGGTATACATATGCATACGCTTTTTTAAAAGAGTTCAATTCAAAGCATAAAACCAGTGTTTTCCACGCCCAGACCTAAGCATGAAGTAAAATTTCGAGTTTAGAAAAGCCTGCAAATTTGGTTGGGTCGCGTAGCGCAAAGCCAAACCAAATTTACTTCATGCGCCACGCGTATGAAAGCACTGAAATATTGTAAACTAGTAAACTTCGCTTGAAATCAGTGTCTTATACCCGTGGCGCATGAAGTAAAATTTCCGCGCTTCGCGCTACGCTACCAAACCAAATTTTCAGGCTTTTCTAAACTCGAAATTTTACTTCATGCTTAACCTGGCACTGGAAAACACTCGTTTAAACTTCAAATTGACCTCTTTTAAGAAAACAACGAATATTTAAAAATCTTCAACACGTAATTAGGATATGTATATTCAAAAGAAAAAATTTACAAGTAATTATGATTTAAAGCTTTTCTAAAGGAAAGAACACATATACTCGCTACCTAAAAGTATGACATTGTCATGTACCGTCAAAACTTGACACAACTAGGAAAATTTGTTGCAGATAAAACTATCGACATACTCTCTAAAAAAATTGAACCACACATTCCACATCAATGAGTCATAGGACATCTCTCCCGAATTCCACTATAAGTACTTTTTATAAGGTACTTGTACTTGTTCTCGAGTACATTTTCTGTGTAGTTCTTTGTACTCAGTGCTCGAGTACATTTTACTTGTACTCGGAACAGCTAAAAATGATTACTATTTTAAATAAAATCGTCAAAACCAACATAGATAATAAAATTTTAACCTCAGAAGTTAGGACAAATTGTCAAAAATGTAAAAATTTTCCAAATCAACAACATTGTGTAAGTAATTATGAAGTGAAATGTAACCTATTTTAAAATTTTCTTTGAAAACCCCTGTCTCCGCTTCGCTACCCGACCTAACCTAGCTTTTAGAAACTCAAAGTTTTACTTCATGCTCAATCAAGGAGTTAAAACACTCGCTAGAAGATTTAAACTGACTGTTTCTATAAAAATAACAAATTCCTGCAAATAGAAACAATTTCCTGCATATTATAAATTTAGTGTTTCATGAGGGAAATACCAAGATATTAATAGCACTTGATTTAAGTAGTAAATTATGAAATATCAGAGGAATCAAGTGTTGTAGATCGGATAGATACATTTTATCCTGTGGAAATTTTATTATAACATAATTAAATGCTAATAAATACACTAACTTCCATTATCATATTCAAGCCTGCCTATCTCCAAAAAATAATTGTTATCGAAATATATAAAAATCCGTGTCGAATTGCCACCATAATTCCAACCCATCTTCAATTAAAAAAAAAGATTTGAGGCGCAATTGAACCCCAATTTGAAATAGTTACCCACATTATCGAGATCATTATCACTTTTTCGAAGCCTTCCGACGCGCATGAATTAACTCCGCTCGTTTTCGATTGGGTCATAAGCCTTATCATTACCGATACTTAAGCAATAATTTATTCCAGAAAAAAATACGCGCTCATTAAAGCCGCTCTTTTTTTCGGACCGATCGGAATTTTTCCGCGCCTCGCGATATCACACCTTTTGCGCCCTTGGTTGTTAATTTTAATGCTACTTGTTAAGTGGTAATAAAGGTGTGATGCGCAAGGCTTTAAAATAAAAAAAAATCGCGCGTTCAAATCATATTGTATTATAATAATGAGCCGGTTAAGGAGCTTTTACGTGTAAATTTACTGCGTTCTCGTTCGGGTTATTAGCGTAATTGGGCGCAATTTTTTCGAGGCGTAAAAGTGGCAAATGAAGCGAAATTAGTAATGGTGAAAATGCCGATGCCCTGCGTTTAAAGCCAATTGATTTTGGCGATTGTTTTCTTTTTTTGAATTTAACATCATCTTGTTTTCGGTAAGAGAATTGAGTACAGCATGTAATTATTATTATCATTGTTACCATTGTATCACCTTCTTGATGATGACTGTGTGTAAGAACAATTATTTCAGTGACTAATAATTAATAACACTAATTTTCTTATGTAAACACTATTTTATAAACAATAAATCCAGAAACTGCGAAACCGTTATTATAACAGCCATTATTTTGGTGCGTGTAATTTTCGAACGTAGACTAAATGACAGCCGTTAATGTCATTGAGCGTGATAAAAAGGTTTGCGGAGATACGGAATACCAAATCGTCATTTATCGTTTTCTTTAAATTAAAATAAATTTAACGTTTGGGGTCAGAAATCGGGCTAATTAACTATTTTCTATTTTATTTACAACACAAAAATAGTTAGGCATGAAATAATTACTACAATAAAACAATTGCGATTGTTTGTACCAGTTAGTTTCATTGTTATATTTTTGTCAATTAATTTAGTATTAAAAACAAATCTTTTTTATGGACATTTTTGCTACCAAGTTCCATTTCTTAATACAAATAACCTCCAAATAAACTCATTTGACCAAAATTTAACAAACTTCTATGTTACAAAAATTGTTTTATAACTGTATTTTTTTTTCATGGTCACTGTTTTTTGTTGTAAAAAAAGTATAAAATTCCTAATCACTCGGTTATTTTTATAAATAAATATGTATAGTGTTAACCACAGCTAACACTGTCTTATATTTGCGCAAAAAGTATCGACATTATTTTAAAATTTTTACTTTTCAGATATATTTTGTATATAAACACTATAGTAAACATTTCATTTCGAAACAAATAATTCATGAGAAATGTAAATCGTTTAACTTATTGAATCCATTAAATTATAAAAACTTTTTGAGTAATGTGGGTCAACAAAATTTTAAAAACGTAATCATTGAATTTCATGACATTTTTCGTTTTCATAATAATTACACGGTGATTACAAAAGGGCCCAATAATTGGTCAGGGACGTTTGAAAAGGTCCGGTACCTTTTCAGCGCAATAAAGTACTCATTTTTACGGCCGCAATATTTAATTTTACAAGCGCCGTCCAGAAAAATCTGTTTTATGCGGTCCGCCATAAAAATACCGCTAGCTTTCACTTTCTTTTCCTCCGCGCAGGTAGAAAAATATCCGAAAAATGTCATTACCATCTTTTTATTACCGCGCCCCCCGAAATGAAAAGAATTACTAGCAAACAGTTGCGCAACAACGTCGCCCCGAAAAAGCTCGAGCTTTTATGCAAATCCGGGGCTTGTGCAATTTTTAACGACGCGCGGGGATTTATTGCAGAGATCTTCCAGAAATTGTGCAATTTTTATGAATGCCCGGGGAGTTTATGGCGTGATTTTTGCAATTTATGGGGGCACTCGTAAAAACATTTGAATTTTAAATTAGGTTTTTGAATGGATGTGATGCAACGTCGGTGACTTTTTGGGGGCTTTTGTACAATCTTGTTTTGACTCTGGAAAAAGTTGCTGGTTTATTGCGGGCGGGCTTTTGTGTTTTGTGATCTAGATTTCTCTGAAAGTCGGATTTGGAATTTATGAATTGTAAAATACTTGACTATTTGACTAATTCAATCTTTATTTTTCTAAGGCACGTTTTAGGTCATAATTTTTAACGAAATATTCAATATAAAATATGATTTATAAAATAAAGGTCATTTTATTAGTATAAGAATAATCAGGATATTATCTGCATAACTTACTATTTGTCAAGTAATCTACAATTTGTTGAGAATTGGAAACCTTATAAAAATCAATACACTCATTTTACATTACCATCTCAGATAAATAAAATTCGCTATAGTGAATATTTATTTACTTATAACAATTGAAAATATAGAGGATTTTTTCTTATTAGTATAACAATAGAAAGTAAAATAATAACATATTTCTATAGTGAATATACAGGCGAATATTTTTTGCACTTCAAAAACCCCTTTTAAATGTTTTTTTTTTCCTAATCCTACCCTGAAGTTCATATCATATTTGTACACTAAAGTGTAAAGATATATGCCGTATATACCACATGGGGTATAAATGTTTGGTTACTTATGTTTGTTTACGTATCCGGGTAACAACTCGGATTGAGTTGATTAAAGTTTTTAAACGACACACTTCAAGAGATCCTGTCATAAGAAAATGTTCAAATTGTCCTTCTAATTAATAAGATTATGAATAGTGAGTGTTATAGTAATGTGTGCACTTTCCTGGAGTTGTATTAATATTCTGCTAAAGATGCAGAGCAAAAACGCCCGAGAAATAAAATTGCATATGATATAAAGACCCTATAAGGCAAAGGATACAATTGCAAAATTTATAAAATTAAAGATAGAAGTATGGATATTAATATAACATATTGAATGCAAATCTTTCTTAAATTACTACTTATCTTTTGTAAACCCTAAAATACATTTTCTTAAAATCAAGTTTTATGTATCCCTTTGCTTCTAGGGTCCTCATATAAAAAATATAGTTTAGTATACTATCAAGAACCTAAACCATATTACTAAGAATGATATGCTATGTTAAATAAAATCAATAGTTATGAAATTAGTTTTAACCAACTTGCACACAATACCACTGAATACGTTCACTGTACTTTCTATAATTACATTTTTATGTCCAACAAGTAATTTTTGTAATAATGTTTAACTAATAATTTAGTTTCTTTCACTAGGCGTAGAAAAGTTCACTGTAAAACTCGACTGGATATGGCTTACATCTCACTCGGCATATGGGGCATTCGCCTAGGGCGTCGTGCCCCAAACTTGCCGTCGTGAGATATAAGCATCATATCCACTCTCGATATACAATATACTATTTCATTAGAGATTGTTGAGAAATAAACAAATATTATTCTAACAATAGAAATAAAAAATCTATTGACTCTTTGCGAAATTAAGGCTGCTCAAAGTTGATTAAAATACACACTGAATTTAAGCTTCTCCACTCCTTGATTAAGCATAAAGTAAAATTTCAGGCTTTTATAAACTCAAAATTTCACTTCATTCGCCACGCGTACAAACCACATTAATAAATATTACAAATGTTTATTTCGTGTAACCAAATCTTTCAAAATTCGCCAGGAGCAATTTGCATTTTTTTATAATTATAAGATACTCAAACGAAAATTGCTCGAATTTTGGAAAGCGTAAGAGTTGGTTAGAATAAATATTTGTAAAATTTATTGATATGAGATTAAACTTAAGTAGCATAATTTTAACTTCACTTTAAATCAGTGTCTTATACGCGTGGCGCATGAAATTAAATTTTATGTTTCGAAAGGCTTGAAAATTTGGATTGGTCTCTAAATGTTGATAAAAATTAGAGAGTGTATTCATTTCAATCTACATTCCCTAAATTTCATATTGTTTGAATATTTTTTTAATTTTTCCAAGAAATCAATCTCCTGAAATCGTTGATTTTATAATATAATGTAAAGATTGATTTAGCAATTTAGATAAACCAGTTATGCTATTTTAGTTTTCTTTAGAGGTGGTGGTAATTCATTCAATTCTAAGTTATTTTAGTGAATTACTTACTGACTGATCAATCTCTTGATTTTAGAGTTGCAACGTATATCCGGTTACTATCCGGTATCCAGCATATTCGGCTGTTTTTTATTATCGAGCCGAATACCGGATAGTGATTTACTATCCGGTGCAGGCCAAAACGTTAACCCAGAAATATTTACTTTATTCAACCTGCGATTTTTTTCACCTGTAATGAGAAATGTAGATTAAAGAAAATCTTAAAACTTCTCAAATTAATAAAAATCTAGAAGAATAAAATTTAAAACATTGTAAAATTAATTACAGTTCATGTTACACACTAAAAATGTTGACAATAAAAATTATAAAGTTATTCTATATTGATTATTATATTATATTGATTATGTATATAAAGATGTTCGCGCAATTTTTAAAACAAATAGTGCACCTATTTGAAATTTGTCTTTTTTGTAATATTTAAAAAAATCGATTTTCTTTGAAGAGAATTAAAAATTTTTTTTTCTGAGTAAACTTAGTGATGAATGGGCTCACATTTTTTTATAACGTTTGAAACTTACTAATTTTGTTTAAGTTTAATTTATTTGAACGATGTTTATGTAAAACGAGTATTATTCGTGTTTGTATATTTTATGATTGAACAACTATTGTGTATTAATCAATTTATAAAACTCTAAATTCGTGTTTTTTTATATTCGAACTTTGACTTAATAATTATCAATTATTAAATTATAATTTTTAAAAATGAGATATTTTATTTTAGCCAAATTTGCGTTGGTGCAACAATCTATATATTTTTTTAGAAATTTTTAAAGAACATGATGTCTGCCTTAAAAATGAACAAAGATTATTTTTTCCCTTTTTCGGTTTCAATTGTATCCTAACAAGTGTTTGCACTTCTTGTTTAAGCCTGAAGTAAATATTTTAAATGAATTTTGGTGAGTTACGTGAAGATGATAATAACTTGAAATAAAACACGTTTAACCTTTCTTCACCAATTTCTCCACTCACACGACATCGCCAAGAAATTAAAAAAAAGGGATTGTTTTTACTTATAGTCCGAAAAAGGTAACGGTGTAGTCACCATTAATAAAACAGATTATATTAACAGTGTAAATAATTTATTAGAATCAGGTCCCTATATTACGCAAACTAAAAACCCTATCAACACATACATTAAATAATTAATAATACATTAAAAGCCTCAACAAATTTAATTATTAAGATACTGACCCTAAAAATAGATAAAAATAGATAACGACTGCTCAGTTAAAAGTTCCATTGATTTAACAAAACGGTTAGAAAACTTACAAATCACAACTAATCATAAACTTGTATCGTTTGACGTGGAATCCCTTTTCCCTAGCATCCCAATCAAAGACACAATTTCATCATAGAAAAAAATTTAAGGAAGAATGAAATTTGAAATGATCTAACTGATGAATTTTTAGAACTCACGGAACTAGTGATGGAATGCAATGTCTTTGAATTCAACAGTTCATTTTTTAAACAAACTTTTGGCAATGCCATGGGTAACCCCTTGTCTCCTTTCCTTGCTAATATATTTTTGAATAATTTCGAAAACATTGCGAAACAGTCACTTTCACAATTTCTGGAATTTTGGTTTCGATATGTCGACTGCATGTTTGTTGTCGTTAAATCTAATTTCAACATTCCCGACTTTATCTTTGCTTTGAATAACATTTACAATAGCAATAACTTCACCTACGAATTAGAAAATACCAACTCCTTGCCCTTCCTAGACATTTTAATAATAAACAACAACAAACAATCTTATATTCGACATTTTTAAAAAACCAACACATACTTACAATTACATTCATTCAAATGCTTGCGCCCCAATGAAATATACATTAATTGCATTCAACTGAATGATTCATAGAGCCTTCGGCGTTCCTCCATCCCCCAAAAATAGAGAAAAAGAATTCAACCTTATCTATTCCATCGCAAATAATCTTGAATATAACAGAAAAACGATACAAAATTTAATCGATTGACATTCACAGAAACATATACGGTTAAATACAACAACATTAACACCTTCAAACATCGAAAAAGAAATAAAAGATGTCAGATTAATGTACTCCCCGCAAAATGAAATTCAGTTCAACAAATTATGCAAAATTTCAATTTAAAGCCAGTTTTCTATGTTAAAACCAAATTAAATATGTATATCACCTTTGATCGAATAGATGACATGGAACAGTCAGGAATCTATTCCATCAATTGCACTAATTGGGAAAAATTGGACAATCACAAAGTAACATATTAACAAGATTTAAAGAATATATTGCACATATCAGATATCAAAATCCAGATAAATCCGCGGTAGCTAACCATGCATTAGAAATAAAAATAAACATAACAATAATAAATTCACTTTAGATAAGGTAAAATTATTAAAACAATCAGCACATTGTCAATTGAATATGTTAGAGGCTATAGAGATGAAAAAACACGGAACAAACTGTTAAATTTTGATTTAAGATAATGTATTATTTCAATTAATACCTTGTAACCCCATTTGCGCTACCACTTATCCCTATGATGTTATCCGTTAATAACCTTTACCTATTCCTATGACACAAGTTAATCCGTCCCCCAGTGATAATGGTCACTTTGTGTCCGAAATGTACATCTGGTAAAGAATAAATTTGTCAAGAAACGTTAAAAGTGTTTTATTTCAAGTTAAATATTTTGAGATTAGAAAACCCTGAACATTTTGATTAGTCGCTCCTAAACTCGAAATTTTTACTTCATGCGCAGGGCGTATAAAGCACAGACTTATTGTAAAATTCAAAATCATTCTTTATTTATGACAATAATAAAGTATTACAAGATTAACAAAATTAAAAAAAAATAATAATACATTTTGTTTATGTTTTTTTTTAGGAATGAAAATTACGGCATTATATAAAATTGATGAAAGTAAACACTATAGAAGTTCGATAAGATATTGGTTTTGTAAATGAAATTCAATTGGTTTTGTTTCACATATTTATACAGGGTGTCTACGCTAAACCGTTCGTTAAAAGTTTATAGGGTTGCCATTGCACTGAAAATTTAAAAAAAATCTTTGTCATTCGGTTAAATAAGTTATCCTCATGTGAAATATTTTCAACTTTATATCACTTCCGGTTCTACCGGAAGTAGCACCAAATTTATTATTTTAAATGGAACACCCTATATATTAGTAATTTTTTGGATTCCTCGTTTAAATTGCAACATATTTTATTCGAACATATCTACACTTATCTCTTATAGTTTTCAAGCAAAAAAAATATTTCTAAAATTTTGACCTCTAAAAGGCATCTTGAAATCTATCTGCAACTTCTTTTATGTGTAAGATAAAAATATGATTTATATCTCTACTTGTACCTAGAGGATGCCCCTATGAGTGTATTAATTGGAAACTGTCAATGTTGACAATAAGTGTTCTTAAAATGTCAATATCAAAGTGCCCTCTTCAATATCTCGTAATTCATTTTTTTTTAAATAGAATAACCCATTTTTATCACGTGGTACGATTGGGGGGAAGATTTCCTACAAAAAAGTATTAACAACTATACTCCTAAAGTAGGTGGTTTTCGAATTATTTCGAAGATTCGTTTTTCGTTGCATTTATGCAGGGAATAATGCGCGCATAAGTCGCAACTGAATTTTAGTAGGCAAGTAGTAATGCTTTTGTTTTGTCGCTTATGTAATGCGAAATGTCAAATAATAAAAACAATTAGTACAAAGTTATACAGAAATCAACAAAATGAATAAATACACCCATCAACAAATTATCAATTTATTCTTTATACATGGCAACTGCGATAGAATTGATACTCGAACATGTAGAATATTTAATGAAACCTATTCACATTTGCCGCTGATGAATAAAACAAGATTTAGAAGATTGGAATCAAATTTTGTTCAATTGGCAGTTGCCATGTATAAAGAATAAATTGATAATTTGTTAATTAGTGTAAATATTCATTTCGTTGATTTCTGTAAAACTTTGTACTAATTCTTTTTATTATTTGACATTTCGCAATACAATCACGATAAAACAAAAGCATACTACTGGCCTACTAAAATTCAATTGCGACTTATGCGCGCATTATTCCCTGCATATTTCCGACGAAAAACGAATTTTCGAAATAATTCGAAAACTACTTGCTTTAGGAGTATAGTTTTATAATACTTTTTTCTAGGAAATTTTCCCCCAAATCGTACCATGTGATAAAAATTGGGTCATTCTATTTAAAAAAAAATTGAATTACTAGATATTGAAGAGGGCACTTAGATATTGACATTTTAAGAACACTTATTGTCAGAATTGACAAAATTGAAAACCATGAGATATAAGTATACATATGTTTAAATAAAATATGTTGTAATTTAAACGAGGAACCCAAAAAATTACTAATATATAGGGTGTTCCATTTAAAATAACAAACTTGGTGCTACTTCCGGTGAAACCGGAAGTGATATATAGTTGAAATTATTTCACATGAGGAGAACTGATTGAAACATATGACAAGGATTTTTTTCAAATTTTTAGTGCAACGGCTATCCC
This sequence comes from Philonthus cognatus, assembly GCA_932526585.2. Classification (NCBI taxonomy): domain Eukaryota; kingdom Metazoa; phylum Arthropoda; class Insecta; order Coleoptera; family Staphylinidae; genus Philonthus; species Philonthus cognatus. The sequence continues at coordinate 77,041,200 of OW052241.1, forward strand.
ATAAACTTTTAACGAACGGTTTAGCGTAGACACCCTGTATGTATTTTATTTTTTTACTGGTTTCGGCTTAATGCCATTATCAATAATGATGTACAAATGGATTTCTTTGAGAATATATACATTTTTTTTTCTATTGGGCAATATGGGCATTTAATATAGGGGAATTCCAAGTGAATAATGAGAAAACCGTACAATCACGTCTTGATGAAGCTTATGAATGTGGTTAGAAAATTTGGCTAGTTGTTAAAAAGTTGGCTACCCGTACTGTAAGCACTCCGGCACAGGTTGGCCGAATATTTGGCGGCCAGATATCAGGCTATCCGGCCTAGATTTTTTTCCGGATATCTGGTATTCCGTATCCGGCAAAACTACTATTCGTTGTATAACTAGTCATTTTCTACAAACGTTTCTAGCAGAAGATTGTGTTAAAATTCATTGATTTTATTACAAAGTTTCAACTTTCAATCAACGTTTTAGAAAAACACGTAAACAAATATTTCTAATAGAATATTCTCTTAAAATTGATAGAATTTATTACAAAGTTTCGAAATCCAATCAATATTTTAGAAAGCGTAAACAAATGTTTTTAAGAGGGCCAATTTTTGCTGGTTGTGTGTTTCTGGGATACGAGATGGCGTAGAAATAGCAAAATTGGAGAAAGTAGTTTTGACTATGTATTGGTTTATAGTGCCTGCCGAATTTGATCACAACGATTTATAAAAATGATGAGTGCGTAGCGCGTTGTTTGTTTGTTTACATAGCGCCGTGCGAATTAATGAATGGGTATTGAATTACAGAAGACACAAGTAAACTGGATAGATATTCACGATTTTAATTTTTATCAACATACATACAACTGTATAACGAAACAGATGCCTTTTTAGTTTGATACTCCATATGAGTGTATATACAGTGAGTTTTTCTTTAAAGTATACGTATTCCAAATTCGGATAATTTTCTTTAAATATTTAGATATTCGTTGTTTTTTAAAAGAGTTCAATTTGAAATTTTAAACGAGTGTTTTCCACTCCCAGACTGAGCATGAAGTAAAATTTCGAGTTTAGAAAAGCCCCGTGAGAACTTGTCGAGGAACGCGCAGCGACCCGAGACAAATTTTCTGGGCTTTTCTAAACTCTATTCACTTAAAAATGATTGATTTTATTACAATGTTTTAAAGTTCAATCAATATTTTCGAAGAATGCATATGCAAATTTTTCTAACGGAATATTCTCTCCAAATTTATTCATTTTATTACAAAATTTTAACTTTTAATCAATATTTTAAAATCCGAAAAAATTAGGATTTTCTTTAAAATGGATCAAATGAATTCCATTCAATTGTTAGCGAATTCAGTGAATGCCATATTAAATATGTAAATGTTTGATTTTTATTATGTTTTAAGCAAGACAAACCTTTTGAGTAATCGCTCTTTTTAAAGAAATTTCAACTTTGATTTCATATTTTTGAATATCCAGTAGAGATAGTCAAATTTAATTGTACTCAGTCAAAGTTTATTAATTTCTGTGTAATAATGTTGATTTGATAATCTAATTATTTTTGTTTTCAAAGAAAACATTCTCATGAATTCATTGATGGCATCATTTTAATTCTGGTTGAATATTTTAGGAAAATGCTATCAGCTATCTTATTTTTCTTTAAAGCAGATGTAAGTAATTTTTTAAAAGATTGAAATGTTTATCAATCACTTTAGTACGAAATTTTAATTATAAGCTTATATTTTTTGAAAATCCAAGTTTCAACTTACAATTAATCACAATTTGATTCTGGTTGAATTATACTAGTGATGGGCAAGATCGAGTATGTCAAGGATCGATCAAGCAATGATCGATCAGTTGAAGTATCGAGCAGATTTTAAGGGCCGCATCACAGATTTTCATTTTTCATTCAGAAATTTTAAAGACTTGTTTTGGCATTTTTGACATTTTTAAAAGTTGAGGAATCTAAAATTCCATTTTGATTGTTTTTTTTTTTGTACAGCGCATATGCTAAAAAATATTCAAACATGATTCACATATGAAATAAGTAGTATATTTTGAATTTCACTTTAAAGTAGTGTGACGTATGAAGCTTTAAACGTGTATTTTCCTTCGCTTCGCTACGCGATCAATCCAAATTTTCAGGCTTTTCTAAACTCGAAATTTTACTTCATGCTTAATCTGGGAGTGGAAAACACTCGTTTAAAGCTTCAAATTGAATTCTTCTAGAAAACAACGAATATTTATACCTAAAAGAAAAACTCCCTGTATACAGTGAATTTCTTTTAGGTAAACATATGCATAAGCTGTAAATTTTCTCACATTCGTTCATTTTAAGAGTTCAATTTGAGGCTTTAAACGAGTGTTTTTCAATCCCAGACTAAGCATGAAGTAAAATTTCGAGTTTAGAAAAGCCCTGTGAAAATTTGTCGAGGGTCGCGCAGCGACCCGAGACAAATTTTCTGGGCTTTTCTAAACTCGAAATTTTACTTCATGCGCCACGCGCATAAAAGATAGATTTCAAGTGAAGTTCAAATATACATACATTTCAAATATTTTAGTGTTTTGTACGCGTGGCGCATGAAGTAAATTTTCGAGTTTAGAAAAGCCCAGAAAATGTTCACGGAGCTTTTCTAAACTCGAAATTTTACTTCATGCTTAGTCTGGAAGTGGAAAATACACGTTTAAAGCTTCAAATTAAACATAAAAAAAAGGAATATCTAGAGATTTATAGAAATGGGCTGAATTTGGAATACGTATACTTAATAAAAAAACTCCCAGTACATTATTTTCTGTTTCTCTAAAATAAAAATAATGTACACATACCACAAAATTTTATTTTCTGTGTATGTTATAATTAACAAAATAAAATTACTATCAATATTTTAGAAAACTAAGTACAAATTATTTAGTAAAGAGAAAACACCATCTTCACGACTAACATTTTGTAAAATATTGATCAATCGACTAGCTCGACAAGTTTGAAAAGATCGAGCTGCCTGAAACGATCGAGCCGCTCGAAAAGATCGAGCCGATTGAAAAGATCGAGTTGATCAAAAATATCGAGTCGATCAGAAAGATGGAGCCGATCAAAAAGATCGAGCTGATCAAAAAGATCGAGCCGATCAAAAAGATCGAGCTGATCAAAAAGATCGAGCCGATCAAAAAGATCGAGTGACACGAATAGATCGAGCGGCTCGATCGCTTGCAGGGATCGATCAATCGATCTTTTTTGATTGATCTTGCCCATCACTAAATTATACCACGTATATACTTAAATGAAAAATTTCTTAAATATTGTCCATATTTTAAGAATGAACCCTATTAGATATTTTTATTATACGTGTAATGAACTAAGTGTATTGAGCTACTTTTCTTTGCACATCTTTTAAATCACCCAGTTTTCTAAGTACATTTTTTATAACCCACCATTAAATAAAAAGTATGACAGATGTACTAACACGTACTGAATTAATACATCTCTGACGAGATGAAATCGTGGTTATTACACGCAGTGATTTATAATTAGGAAGAATTCCGACTCGTCGGGTTTGAGAAAAAGCAACAATGGATAATATAAAACCGCAAGAAAAACTCGTTTTTCTTATTAATCTATAATTACGCGTACGATTTACCGACGTACGAGTACGTCTTCATTTTTTTTTTTTTTTTTTTGGTATGACCAATTGCACCTCGGTCATTTAAATGATGAGGTACCTGTTCTCAATTCGTGACTTAATTAATTAGATAATGTAAAACAAAAACTCCCACATGTTATTACTCTTCGAGAAAAAGCTCGTGTTTTAAGTAAAATATATCTAATGATTAATTTCGACTAATTCTGAAATGATTAGAACAGTTTCCAATGACGCTTTATCCTCTGGGCAAACAGCAATAAAAAATAGATAATTTGGTGTGACAAAAACAAAACATTTGGACCGTTCATCAAAATGATCAACATTCAATATGTTTGGATTTGTTTGTGACGCATGTTGGTATTTGATGAACGGTACTCGGCCATTTTGAAAACTTTAACCCATCAACACCAATCGCAAACACCAATCGGTGTATGATTGCAAAAATCCCAAACACGTTCAGGATTAACAGTCCGGGGTCATCAGAGAATTTACCAACAGTTGGCAGTAAACTCCCAACTGTTATTATTGATGAACGGGCCCATTGTAACGATTAGACAGAATACATGATCATGCTTAATTGAAATAAAGTTAATAGAATTTAGCGTAACTTAGATAAATCGCCGAAACAAAAGTTTCATAATCAAATAAGGGATTTCGAAAGTATATTTAGATCCATTTAAAACTGCAAGCGCTTATTTTATTAGCCTTCCAATTATCACTTTAATCAGGAATTGGCAGAAATGTTTAACATATTGAAGGCCAATCCAAAATTTGACTCTAATAGGGGAACACATGAAATTTATTGTAAACTGTAATCTAAAAACTCGTCAAATTCTTGCTTCTGTAATCACACTTACAGTATCATAATTTGGTTAATAATAATACATCAACTTCGAATGATAGCCTATACAGTCTGTTTGATTTATTGTGACACAGCGCATATGTCCGTTATTAATACAGATAGAAAAAAAAGTTAAAGACAATAGTTATAGTATTTTTCATGATCTATTCAGTAGCATTGTCAGAAAAACAATTGAAAATCAAATAAACACGTGAAAGCTATTAGCTTCATTTACTATAATGGAATACCCTGTATATTTTGTTTATTTCAAATAGGTGATAACCTTAGCTTTATAATGATACCACATAAGTACCCCTTCATTATACAAATAACGCGACAATTGCAAATAAATGAAATTTATCAGTTGCCATGGATAACAATTGACATAAAACAATTTGTTAACGCTTTAATGTCAACGTGGTGTAGTAACTTCCCGTCTTGCGTGTTGTTGATTCAAATCTTTAGAGATGGGTGATAATTACTATTCTAATGATGAAAAAATGGATATGCTAAAGGTCTTCGTTAGATGCAACGATAATTCTAGAGAAGCTACTATCACTTATGGAAACATGTATCCAGAAAGAAGACAATCACATTATTGCACTTTTGCAAGACTTGAACAAAATTTACGGAGAAATGGGTGTTTTAATAATAAATTACGAAGGAGAAGACAAGAAAGAGAAGATAATAATGAAGTATTGATATTGGCCTATTTTAGAGCACATCCACGTAATTCAATACGCGAAGCAGTGGCTGACTTGGGAATAAGTATGCATAAAATATTTTCTATTCTGAGAAAACATAAAATGAGACCATATAAAATTAAGTTAGTACAAGGTTTAAGAGATGGTGATTCTGACAGGAGGATAGTATTCTGTAATTGGCTTAGCAACAATCAACATTTATTAAATTTAATTCTTTGGAGTGATGAATCAAATTTCAACAACAACGGAATCTCCAACCGAAAAAACGACCATTACTGGGATACTGAGAATCCACGTCAAATTCGAGAATGCAGATTCCAACAAAGATTTGCAGTTAATGTGTGGCTTGGTGTGTTAGGTGATACCATAATAGGACCATTTTTTTATCAAGGAACGTTGACTGCGGAGCGATATGCCAACTTTCTTACGATAGAATTTGAAGATTATTTAGATGATATCCCCCTAGAAATACGTCGAGATATGTGGTTCCAACAAGATGGAGCTCCTCTCCATAACGCAAGAAATGTCAAAGATATTTTGGAAAGAAAGTTTGGTTTGAAATTGATTGCAAATGGTGGCCCCATAAACTGGCCAGCAAGATCGCCAGATCTGTCTATTTTCGATTTTTTTATTTGGGGATTTTTAAAGCAAAAAGTTTATGTTACTCGTCCAGAAAATCTAGACGATCTGAAAAATCGTATTCGTATGGCATGTGGCCAAATAACACCACGGATGTTGCAAAAAGCACGCGAAATTTAATGAAGAGATGTGAAGAATGTATTGCAAACAACGGACGTCACTTTGAACAGACACTTTAAATAGTTATTCATGTCAACTGATAAATTTCATTTATTGGTAATTGTCGTGTTATTTCTATAATAAAGGCGTACTTATGTGGTATCATTATAAGGCTAATATTAATGCCTATTTGAAATAAACAAAATATACAGGGTGTTCTATTAAAGAAAATGAAACTAATAGCTTTCACGTGTTTATTTGATTTTCAACTGTTTTTCTGATATTACGATTGAATAGATCATAAAAAATACTAAAACTTTTGTCTTTAACTTTTTTTTCTATTTGTACTAATAACGGACATATGTGCTGTGTCACAATAAATCAAACAGACTGTATACAAAGTTGGGCAAAAGTATGGATACGCCGAGGTATGACGTCATCGGTGTTTTTTAAATGGAACGCCCTATATATTTTAAACTGTTTGGATAAACACTTGTTAAACAATTACAATGATGTCGAGTTTAGTGGGTATACGACTTGTGGTTTTTAGATTATTAAATAAAATAATAAAATTAAAATATAGCTGTTAACTGTTGTTTAATTAGCGTTTACATTTCTTCTCAGAAAGATTGATCCGATAATGTATCCTCGAATTATCTGATAGAAACTAGTACAAAAATAACTGCGAATATTACTTTTAAATTTACATTTATTGTATTAGACGAGACAAACAACAGTAAACAGCTATCTATCCTTTTATTACTTTATTTAGTAATGTAAAAACCACAAGTCGCAAACCCACCAAATTCGACATCATTGTAATTGTTTAACAAGTGTTTATCCAAAAAGTTTAAAATATACAGGGTGTTCCATTTAAAAAAACACCGATGACGTCAAACTTCAAGATTTAGGATAGCTGTTGGAAATGACAATGATAAGTCCTTAAATAGATTCAAACGACTACTAAACTTTTTAGTAAGAGTATTTATTTATCGCACGTATAGTTTAACTAGAAATCCGGTGTTCCCACACTTTTCCTAATCCTGTATATCTACTATTAATCAAATAAATGTTGAGAAAGTCGTTAATAAACTAGGAAATAAATTAAGCTCAGGCATTGATAATCCTCCAGTCCTAATTTTAAAAGGCTGTCGTTTCATTTTATCCAATCCTTTATTGCACATATTTAATTTATGTATTTTTTATTTAATAATATAATATAAAATGATTCGCGTAGTTCACATAAATAAGTCAGACGATAGAAGCTCAATTGTTAATCATCGCCCAATAGCGATATTATCCAACCTGTCAAAACGTTTTGTTTTACATGATCGAATCAACTTGCACTTTACGATCGATGCTGTTAGATAACAGTTGAGTGTATGGAATAAAATGATTTGGTATTGATCGCTTAGGTCTAAAGCCATATTAGTTACCATATATTATAGGATTGACAAATGTACTGACATTTGTCAATCCTATAATATATGGTAACTAATATGGCTTTAGACCTAAGCGATCAATACCAAATCATTTTATTCCATACACTCAACTGTTATCTAACAGCATCGATCGTAAAGTGCAAGTTGATGTCGTGTTTACTAGGTTTTCTAAAGTTTTTAGCAGGTGGCATCATAGTTTTGGGTTTTCTTCATCATTGTGCAAATTTATTAAAAAAGTTATCTTCATCGGAGGTTCTTATTTTTAGAATTGAGAAGTTATCGAACTAATCTATTCATCTGGTGTACCTCTGGGAACGGTTTTTGGCCCGTTATTTTTTAATTGCTTTATGAATGATGTTGTTAAAGAGTTAGATGTTTCATGATTGTTATTTGCAAATAACATAAAAATGTTCAAACCCATTTACTCTATAACGGATTGTATAGCTTTACAAGGTAATATTTCCCTAGTAGAAATTAATCTTGTATTTATACCGTAGCAATATTGTATCTATATTTATATCTTAAAATTATTAAGCAATGTGCACATAATATTGTGACAATATAGTTTGCGGTTTTGACGCTGTATTTATATTTATTATAGATACAATATATAGGTAAATCCACTATAAAACTAATTAAGTTTTCATTATTGTATCAACAATGAAAATTCAGTAATAGATATTAAATTTTTATACAATATTGTGTCAATAATGAATTAAATTAATCACTCAATAATAGATATTCAAATTCTTTACAATATTGTATTATTAATAAATATCATTAATTCTTTAACATACATATTCAATACATGTAAAATATTGTATCAATGGTATTATTTAATATAAATATTCAATACATGCACAATATTATATCAATGGTATTATTCAATATAAATATTCAATACATATCAATAGTGTATCAATAATGGATAACATTCATTTTTCAATAACAGATATCGGCCACGATTGCGCAGTTGTTACTATATACAAACGCTACGGCAAGGGTAGACAATGCTTATGGGAGAACTGGATTCCGAGTTTTCGAGGATAGAAAAGGAGAGACTGTGGTCGGGAAGTGGGTCCATCTACTTATGAATAGAGTAAACGTAGAAGTATTCTAGAGAAAACTGCTCCGGTTGCGTCTACACTCACGCACACACAAACACACACACAAACGCGCTCGCTCTTATTTCGTCGTGTAATTTGATCCCGTCTACACCACTTGTACGATGATAAATTTGATGACCTTCAGAAAAAATAAACTGTTCCGAAATATTTCTTTTATTTTCAGATTTCCAGCGTGTTCGAAATTATGGACTTTGGGAATCAGATATATTTAAAAAGCTCCTAAATAAACCTAAAATTTAACTAAAAATCAAAAAATTAAATTCAATGAGTTTACATTAAAAAATTCATTTGATATTATTTTTATCTTGATTGTTTTTTATTCTTCATAAATTCAATTAAAACTTTGGTATGTACCAAATTTGGCAAATAATTTATATTATTGATTAGTTATACAGAGAGTTTTTTAAGTATAAATAACTCAATGTACAGAATACACTGTACATTTTTCTGGGCTTTTCTAAACTCGAAATTTTACTTCATGCGCCCCGCGCACAAAACACTGATTTTAAGTGAGGTTCAAATATACTTATTTTATTTTCGTATAATCGTTCACTATTTTCAAGCTATATTTCAAATTAAACTGAGGAGAACTCAAAAATAATACCTCGAAAATACTGCTAGTAGGTAAAGAAATGATTTTAATTCTATTGTAATCGTTTTCGTTCAATAAGCGATACAAACTCAAATTCCAATTACATTGGAAATCTTTACATGAAACATACAATGCGCCTTGAAACGGGACACATAGTATATTTAAAACTATTTTAACCCATTAACGGCCAAGCAATTTTAACTCTAAAAGTTAATTTTAATTAAAATTCTACACTATTTTTTTGATTTCTATGAATTACATACTGTGAATTTTTTTTTAAATACACATAATGTATACGTGAATTTAATAAAAAGTTAAAAATCATAAATAGTTTATTATTATATTAAAGTGATAATGGATTTTCAAAAAATTAGTGCCTCAACAATGTAATGTATACGCTGTCAATGTTCAGGCATTCGTCGATTTTATATAAAAACGTGCAATATGAAGTTAAGAACGAGTATATCCACTCCCAGACTAAGCATGAAGTAAAATTTCGAGTTTAGAAAAGCCTGAAAATTTGGCTCGGGCGCGTAGCGAAGCGGAGCGACCGAGCCAAATTAGGCTTTTCTAAACTCGAAATTTTACTTCATGCGCCACGCGTAAAAACATTGTAATATTGTGAAGTATTTATAATACACCTTAAATAACAAAATATTTAAATTTTTCTTGGTATATTTTCAATTCAGGTCAAACAATATAATATATTAAATAAACTTATTTAGTAACTTAATTATCAATAATAATGTTGCGGTAATAATTCAAAATCTAAAAAAAAATGACTTAACTGCATTTTGCACTGACCCCTTTAATTAAAAAAGGGACCCTTATCGATCAGTAGATTTGATCTGATCAATAGGATTGATCTGATTAGTTAATAAAATGATAAGTTGATGTATTTGTTTTACTTTTTATCAAAAGTTAAATAGTTTTGTATTTTAAGTTTCTTGTACAAAATAAATAATACTTAATGAATTTTACAACGTTCACATATAATTTCATAAAATCTATTCTCTAATAACGCAGAAAATAAAATTGTAGAAGGAAACGCATGAATGAATGTAACACGCATCCTTAGTTCGTTAAAAGAAAAAGAAAACGTGTTTTGAAGATTGAAAAATCAACATCTGGAATATGATACAACGAGAAGCGCGGAATAGAGGGAGAAAGAAATTGTCTCTTTCTCACTCTTTCTCTCTGAGACTTGAATTCGCGACATCTGGAGTAAATATAGGCAGCCATATACACCAATTTGGCATCCAGCGCTCTGCTCCCATTCGCGTATACCCAAAATTTATATGGGGACTGGCTAACTGGATATATATGAACTGTGGCTACGGCTAACAAACGCCTATTTTTCCACCGCCTGTTCTTGTGCAACAGTGATTTTGTGTATTCAAATGTTTAAGCACTTGGTAATTTATGTATTCTAAGTAGGCACTTATAATACATATAAGTCTGGACTTGCATGTAATTCAATCATTACAAATATATACCGCATAACCTCAAAACGAAACATTTTCGTCGACGAGTTAATTACTTGCCTTTCTACAAATTGAAATCAACTTTAAAGAAAGTGTGTTATTGAATGTCTTTAATAAGCCCAAAATAGGCTCGGACTTTTCACCAAACACCACAGAAGAAAAATTCGGCTTACCGGGCCCGGAACCCACCAGGAAGTTGCCCGATGTCCTATACGGTCAACGACTTAAAATGATACTGTTTTGTATGCATTTGCTCTAGTAGAAAGGTTAAATTGTATAAATAAGACTTTAACAATCTTGTAACAATTAATTAAATCTATTAATGATTTCGATAGCTAACGCCATCTAATGCTTCATAGTGGCATCGTCAGTGACACGAATGCACAAAGTGCATATACAGGTCACTGTTTCGTCCACGAGCGAGCAGAACTCTGTTTGTGAAACCAGAAAACAAATATCAAAATTGAATTTGTGTTCAGTATTCCGGCACCAGGTAGCACTGGGTCTGAAGAGGACCTTGAAGTCCGAAACGCGTCTGTGGGGACCTGGTGCCGGAATACTGAACACAAATTTAATTTTGATATTTTGATATTTCGTGTCACTGACGATGCCACTATGAAGCATTAGATGGCGTTAGCTATCGAAATCATTAATAGTTTTCACATATTGGCTTGAAATAGTCAGAAATGTTCAGTATTTCTCAGCACTGGGTCGGGACCACACTGAAGAGGACCTTGAAGTCCAAAACGCGTCTGTGGGTACCTGGTGCCGGAATACTGAACACAAATTCAATTTTGATATTTGTTTTCTGGTTTCACAAACAGAGTTCTGCTCGCTCGTGGATGAAACAGTGACCTGTATATGCACTTTGTGCATTCGTGTCACTGACGATGCCACTATGAAGCATTAGATGGCGTTAGCTATCGAAATCATTAATAGTTTTCACATATTGGCTTGAAATAGTCAGAAATGTTCAGTATTCCTCAGCACTGGGTCGGGACCACACTGAAGAGGACCTTGAAGTCCAAAACGCGTCTGTGGGTACCTGGTGCCGGAATACTGAACACAAATTCAATTTTGATATTTGTTTTCTGGTTTCACAAACAGAGTTCTGCTCACTCGTGGACGAAATAGTGACCTGCATATGCACTTTGTGCATTCGTGTCACTGACGATGCCACTATGAAGCATTAGATAGCTTTGCCATTCCCTCTAAACAATTTGACACCTTAGACTGGCGGTCACGTTACCGTCTAAGGTGTCAAATTGTTTAGAGGGAATGGCAAAGCTATACTGAGGAGAGATAAATCTCGAAACGCGTCTATAGATGGCCCGAATAATTTGACCCAAATTGTTACATTTGCAGTAGGTTACTGTATGTAACAGCAAACACTTGTTGTATAATTCAATGTCCGTCGGGGTATTAGCCCGGGAAGTAGTTGTTTCAATGAGTGTTTGATATAGTCTTTGTAAGACTAACTTGTTGTAGATTGCGAAAAGAATCGCACTTTTAATGTTTGAAGTATTCTGCAACCAAGAATTGGCAATTTCATTTATACTAATGTTTGAACGGTAACGTGACCGCCAGTCTAAGGTGTCAAATTGTTTAGAGGGAATGGCAAAGCTATACTGAGGAGAGATAAATCTCGAAACGCGTCTATAGATGGCCCGAATAATTTGACCCAAATTGTTACATTTGCAGTAGGTTACTGTATGTAACAGCAAACACTTGTTGTATAATTCAATGTCCGTCGGGGTATTAGCCCGGGAAGTAGTTGTTTCAATGAGTGTTTGATATAGTCTTTGTAAGACTAACTTGTTGTAGATTGCGAAAAGAATCGCACTTTTAATGTTTATCTCGGTCTGTCGGTCGGGTGGTTTGTTGGTCGTACGGTCTCTGGCACGATTTTAGCGATAATGGCTCATGGGATTGTCATCAAATTTTGTATTTGAGTTCTAATCTATAATATCTCGCGCCCAACTTCTCTCCTAAATATAGCGAAACAATAACAAACATTTTATTAAGCTAGCTCAGTTTTGACAGGAGTTATACATATTTTTGAGTTTTTCCTATTTTTATTAAGGGTGGAAAATATGCGGGGGGGGAGATGCAGGTTTTAATGTTAAATTTTTATTTCACCCCTTTTGATTTTTGGTACTAAAAAAGAATATTTTTTTAATGCTACCAAAATTTTTTTTATGCTATTTTTTTTATTTTCTTATGTCGACGAGAAGTATTTTTTTTAAGTGTCAAATTTCGAAGAAAATTCGGATATTTTATTGTACCAAATTTTATTTTATTTAAAAAAACGCCCATTTTTTTAAGTGTAAAACTTTAAGTTTAAACATTTTTTTATCAATTTTATCTCAAAAATTTATAATTGGCAATAAGGGATTGTAAATTTACTTAGTTTTTAAATTATCGGTAATTCAGTAAATGTGTTTTTCGATAGTTTATCGGTAAATAACAATATAGTCGTTTTAGTGAGGATTTCGGTTTTGATATAATTTTTTAAATAAAATGCTTAATAATCGTCTTCACTAATTAACTTCATGTACCGCTCAATCATGTTTAAAAACAAGTCATTTTTTATAGCAGTTGAACAATTATTCATATGAAGATGTAAAATGGGTGTGTAATTTCAGTACCTATTCAAATTATTTATACATACAGGAAATGTTTCTTGTACATATTCCGATGCACGCGCTGTAAAATTTCAGGCATTCATAGTTTTTTTACAAGCGTTCAATTTGAAGTTTCGAACGAGGGTGTCTACTCCTTCACTAAGAATGAAGTAAAATTTCAAATTTAGAAAAGTCTGAAAATTTGGTTTTGTCGCGTAGCGAAGCGAAACGATACGCCACGCTTATAAAACACTGTAATATTGTAAAATTTAAAACATACTGGTAAATAAAACATACTGCATCATTAACAATATACTGCATCATTAAAAATATACTGCGTAAGCAGGATAAAAAATATAATTCTAAACAAGCATGTTTTGAGTTACACAATATATAAAATTTAAGTTTAGATAAGCCCGAAAATTTGGTTTGGTCGCTCCGCTTCGCAAGGCGACTCGACGAAATTTTCTTGCTTTTCTAAACTCGAAATGTTACTTAAAGCTTAATCAGATGAAGTCTAAACACTTGTTAATAGCTTAAAATTGAACTCATTAAAACAAACGAATGCATAATAATTCATACATATCGGGATTAAAAGAAAACCTCCCTGTATGTTTCTTACATTTGTAAAAAAGTGAATTCCATAAATAAAGATTAATAATAATAATATTAAAAATAATTACGTCAAAGTGAGAAAAATTGTAATTACCGGACACAATGAATAAATAAGGTACAGCAATAAAAACAGTCAATTACTTTTTTATACTTTTTTGTAAATACGTACATACATTTATAAAAAGCAAGTAATCAATTATTCCACTGTTATTCAATTTATAGAACCAATAAAAATATGTCATTTTATAACTAACCGAAGGAAGAAAACGAGGGAATAAACCAATTATAGCCCATAGAAAATCTCAATGCCGAATATTAAACGATGCCATTTTTACTGCACGCCCGGGAAGGCGACACCGACAAACGTAAATAATGTCCCAGCCCTCGGCTTTATGAGCCTCAGACGCTACAAAACGGTGGGACAATGGACATCAAAAAGACCGAAAAGTTGACCTTACAGAACTGGCCGCTTTCATTGTCCGCCCGAAAAAGGGGAAACCCGTAGAGCACGCGTCATGGTCAAAATGGTCAACCAGCTCTCCACAGAAACTGACAAAAAGCGTGTAATTATGTTGGGTAATTACATCCACACGAGTGTGGTGACGTATTTATAATTGTGTTTTTACTCGTGATAATTAGTAATTGTTTTCTTATTATTGGTGTGGCTTTGGCACGTGGCGGGAAGTTATGCACAGCAGGACACTAATTATACGGTTAAATGAATCTGCTGAACCTGATTCTAGCTTTGGGCTCCGCATAGATACGCGTCCCGGAAAATGTCCTGGGATTAGCAATTCGTTTATTGTAAAAATACCCTTTCAGTTTCTTAAGTTTTACCAACATGGTTCGGAAATATGATATTTATATAAATATCAAAATATCGGATATACCTGGTGTTTGATTAAGAGTGGCCACCGGCTGTATCTCAAAAACTGTGTAGCGTAGCATGTTGGGGTAAAATATTGCAGAGTTAAAGTGGCCAAAAGAAATGACTGGAAATTAGTTTTGAGTCCCTACCTCCGCCGCTAGAGGCCGTAACATCTATCGCCAAATACAAAAACAGATTTTTATCAAAAAAACTGCTAAATTTAGCTAGGTTAAAAGTATACAAATCGTAATCTACGCTGAATTTAGCTCCATTTTAACTAATCATTTGTTTCTTTATCTCGCAGATATGAAGCAAGGCACAGCGGGAAAGTGTGATCATTAAACTGCGTGTAACTTTTGTTAGGATTAACCGAAATTAATCAAGTTAGTTTCATTTGATAGATAATTGAAAGCACTTTGAATTACTGTTTAGTCTGGTTTACTTCAGTTCTTAAAGAAAGCTCCAGACGGCGTTTTTTGAACAATCGCCATATTTGATAGATTTTTTTTAAATTTAAGCTATAGTTCTCCTACGCTAGTTTATTACAGAAAAGAATACTAAGAAAAGCAGCTAATATCTCATCGTGATATCTTTATCCTAACAAAAGCTGTAGTAAAAAGTCTGGTAGATTTGCCCATTTACAACATATATATTTTAAGATCTAGATTTAGGCTTCTTTGTTTTATGTTCAAGAGGTCAACAGCAATGGTTCAAAGAATAACGGAGATCACTTTTCCCCATTTATATGTTTTGGAAAGCGAATATGTAAGTTAATCTATGATTATTTAAAATCTCAAAATATAGTAGGCTATGAGGTTAGTAGAATGTTTAAAACAGCGTATACTTACTACAATTAAAAACACTTATTACAATACTTTATTGGAACAATACCAAACAAAACACAAGAAAATAAAACAAATACAATAATTAAATCTAGCTTCGCTGGTGGAGGGCGCAATCTTTACCGCAAAAGAGAAAAAACAAGATTTTATCCAAAATGCCAAATTAAGCTGCGTATGTTAATTATATGTAAAAAAAGTACGTATTTTTTAATTGAAATAACGAGAAAAATGTAAAAGATGTAATTTAAAAAAAATGTTTATTAGAAATTAGTGTATGGTACACAAATGCATACGCTGTAAATTTTCCGACATACGTTGTTTTTTTAATAGAGTTAATTTAAAGTTTTAAACGAGTGTTTTCCACTCCCAGATTAAGCATGAAGTAAAATTTCGAGTTTAGAAAAGTCTGAAAATTTGGTTTGGTCGCGTAGCGACCAAACCAAATTCTCGGACTTTTCTAAACTCGAAATTTTACTTCATGCGCCACGCGTCTAAAGCACTGGTTTTATGTAAACACTATTTCTTATTAAATTACTATTGTAACTTACGTATACCTTCCAATTTGAAAATTTAGAGAAAATACGGTGATTGTTTCAATTGTACTTAATATTGAAACTAAAATAAATCAGAGTGAATTATGTTTACAAGTGCATTCAATTATCTATCAAATGAGCACAAGTTTATTAAATTTAGTGGAACCTAATAAAAGTTACAGGCATTTAAATAATTACACATTTTCGTTCTTCCGTGTATCTTACGTGAGACATAAAAAACGAGAAGTTAAAATTAGGTAAAATTAACCTTAGATTAAGATTTTTTATTTTTCACATCGCTTAGTTTGGCATTTATTTAATAAAAAAAAGTTAAAATCATTTACTATAGAGATAGCGCCCTCTTGTGGCGATGTTATGAACTTAAAAATAATTTCCAGCGATTTTTCTTGGCCACTTTTACGATTACATTTTTTCCCGCAACATGCTACTATATATAGTTTCTGAGATACAGCCGATGACCACGCATAATCAAACACCCGGTATATCGATATTTTCTAGTTTCTTGAATGTTGAATAAAACATTGATTTTAAATGAAGCTCGAATAGAGCAGTATACTGCAGGTATATATTCTAAACTTCACAATAAATCAGTATTTATAACGCGTGGCGCATGAAGTAAAATTTCGAGGTAAGAAAATACTGAAAATTTGGTTGCAGGCTTTTCTAAACTCGAACTGTTACTTCATGCTTAGATTGGGAGTGGAAAACACTCGTTTATAGCCTTAATTTTACCTCTTTCTAAAGACAATGAATATCTAAACTTAAAAGCAATATTCCCTGTATAATATTTTTACCTTTACTTTATTTATTGTACTTTCATTTATCGCAAAAAACAGTTGGTTACAAAATAGTTAAAAATATAACATTTTAGATACTTTCTCTGATTCAAAATATTTTCCCTCACTTTTTAAAATAACTTTTTCTGAAAGTGCTAAATGTAGGTGAGAAATATAAGTAGAGATTGTAAATTTCTAAACGTTTTCAATAAATTACAACATCATTAAAGAAAATTTACTTTGGTTCAGAACTTTTTAATTAGATTTTTTCAAAAGTTATTTATTCTTGATTAAATAGGCTTTAATTTGAGCTATAAATAATAATTGTAACTTAAAAATTAAGCTGATTAGAGGCACTAAAATTTAGATTTTGTTGGATTGATTATATTCTTCGCATGCGCAATTTATTATTTGTTGAAATATCAGAAAAAGAAAAATGCAGTTGTTCCTAACAACATAAATAATGATTTAGGCTAAGTAATTTCCTCAGAAAATGGGCAACGACTTAAACTAAAACTAATGTTCTTCTAATTAAACTTAAATAGAAGAACATTCGTTTTAATTTAAGTCGTTGCCAATTTTTGTAACTTTCAAAAACTGTTCAGTAGAAACGCTTGACATTGAAATTTATTGAAAAATCTCCGATTTTAGGGGGCTTTTATACGTTTCGAAATTTAAATAATTTATACAGATTTTTGATCGTGCTGAAATCACTGTATTACCCCTGGCCATCTCGTTCTCCCAATCTATCGCCAACAGAACATGTTTGGGATATAATAGGTGTTAAAATAAGCAACTTACTGCGCCTCTTTAACACTATATAGAACTTAAATGTTAAATTACTAAAGCTTTTAATGAAATACCCCTAGTAGATATTGATAGCCATATTTCTAGCATGCCTTGACGTGTTAGTGAGTGCTTAGGAAATCGTGGCGGTCCAACACATTATTAATTGTTATTCATTCGTTTTTTAGTTTTTCAAATTGATTTTTTGATCATTACACTTCAAAAACATCACCAAATTCTGTAAATTTCATTAAAATCGTTGAATATATACCTGGTGTTCTGGTTTTATTAAAAAGCAGTATAATATACTCTGTTTTTTTTAATATGACCAAACTTAGAGTGGATTTACTGCGAACAGTTGCAGCCCTGCTATAACAGTAGGGTATTATAAACATCAAATTTTGAGATGTTGGTAAATGATTATCAATGTGACAAATAAATCATACTTTTTCAAATAAATTGTCACGGTGCAGAGATTTTCAAAAAAGAGAACGCCACAACTTGCAACTTACAACACATACATTGATTTTTTCTTTT
Organism: Philonthus cognatus; assembly: GCA_932526585.2. Lineage (NCBI taxonomy): Eukaryota > Metazoa > Arthropoda > Insecta > Coleoptera > Staphylinidae > Philonthus > Philonthus cognatus. The sequence goes on from OW052241.1 coordinate 77,059,364, forward strand.
AAGTATACTTTCACATATTCCCTATAAACATTTGTAAAATTAATGAACATGTGATCAGAACTTAGCAGTATATTTTGAACTTCACTTTAAATCAGTGTTTTATACGCGTGGCGCATGAAGTGAAATTTCGAGTTTAGAAAAGCCTGATTTGGCTTGGTCGCTCCGCGTACGCTACGCGACCAAGCCAAATTTTCAGGCTTTTCTAAACTCGAAATTTTACTTCATGCTTAGTCTGGGAGTGGAAAACACTCGTTGGAGTTTTTATATTCAAAGTTTTTAATAAGATCACGAATGTCTGAAAATTTACATTGAAAAATCGCAACATGTATACCTAAAAGAAACATTCCTGGTATTTAGAACTTTTTTTAAATTTGAACATATAAATGGGCAGATAATAATGAAGACAGATATTCCTGAGCAAGGAATATTACCTAATCCTCCTATCTTACTTCAACCTCAGAGACACTTTATTAAATTGGTAGTAGAAATAATTTGAGGTGGTGATAGGTAAATACATTTATAATCGTAATTTTTGTGAGTTAATTGAATTGTCATATTAGTGTCAGATTTCCCTTCACATAACCTACAAATTAAAAGCTGATTTACAACATAACATGTGATTAATCTTGTCCTAACCTAAAACCCAACCTGCATCACACTACTAAATTCTTCAAATGACAAATTTGATTGGCCAACGGAAAAAAAAAACAGATTCAGATTCAGATTCAGACTCGTAATATGGATGTTTTGCATTAAATTTAAATAATTGAAGTCCCAAAAATGTGTAAGTAACTCTCAAATAATTGTATTGAACAACAAAAGGCCAATAAAATCGGAAAGGGTAAACCTTCAACAAACACCTTCTAACTTTCAGTTGACTTCCTAATAATTTCCACTCATAACATTATGGATATTTGCATAATCGTTTCATTGCTCGAATTTCGAATCGTTGCGTCCGAAAATTAACGGTCGCTTACAAAACGACCATAAAGGGCTTGTCCTGCAAAAGCGTTTTCGGAAAGTCAATTTTAATTGGCCCAATAAACAATCCTTTCTCGATTGTCCTCCGGTTTCGCAAATTGTTACCTAATTTATGGCGCAAGTCCCGACCTTGCCAAAATTGCGTGTAAGGGTTAAATGGAGAGTGATTTACGGGAGGGCTGTTCGGATTGACTTTTATTGTGTATTTATTCGGTTTCTTGAAGTCAGTAATTTTGCAAATGTTCAAAGAAATTAGGGATTTATTGAAGTAAAGAAATAGAAATGCAAAACTTTTATTAAAATCAAAATAAATGTCCTGCTATTATAAAATAATTAAGATATATTTACATGCAGGAAATTTTACTTTTAAGTATGCATATCCCGATGTATACGCCCTAAATTTCACTAGACCGTTGTGTTTATAAAGGCTTTGATATACAATTTCTAGCAAGAGTTTTCACTCCTTGCTTGAAGTAAAATTTCGAGTTTGGCAGAGCGAAGCGAAGCGCCCGAGAAATCGAAATTTTTAGGTTTTTCTAAACTCGAAATTTTACTTCATGCGCCACCCGTAATAGCACTGAAATATTGCTTGATCAGTATGTTCTGAACTTTACAATATGCCAATGTTTTATACGAGTGGCGCATTAAGTAAAATTTCGAGTTTGAAAAAGCCTGAAAATTTAGATTTGCAAATTCAAATTGTCAGGCTTTTCTAAACTCAAAATTTAAAAGGGTTTTCCATTAAGAGGTCCCATTTTAAATTCCCTGGCATTTTTAAACTGTTAAATGGAGAGTCTTGATTGTTTCACACTTTTAAAGTGAATAGTATACGATTTGAGAAAATGGAATGTTATACGCTCCAACAACGTATAGAAATAGTCAATATGGTGTAAATTTAGCCTAGACAGATTGCAGCGTTCGAATGAATCACTTTCTCGCCGTGCCATTGTAAAACTTATCACTAAATTTGAGCAAAATTGACAAAATACTGATGTAAAATTGCCAGTTCGTACTCGTATCGCCAGGTCAGCTAAGAACATTACCGCAATTCAGCAGCTTAAAGAAAATATTTGAGCGGTTATTGGTCAAATAAGAACCAAAGTTAAAATGCTAAAATGTGATGCAAAACTTTTTCAAAGGATTTCATTTGCAGAAGAAGCCGGAGTGGCCATTTATCAGATATCATTTTCCACAACTAATCGTGGAGTATTTACTTTGTTTTGAAATAAATATGGTGGCACAATTTCATAAAAAAAAAATTGTTTTTAAATAATTAAAATAGGACATCTTAATGGAAAACCCTATACTTCATGCTTAATCAAGGAGTGGAAATGCTCGTTATAAATTTCAAATTCAAATACGGTGTAAATTACTATAATAATATAAGTGAAAATAAATTAGTCTTAACTTTCGAATTCTTCTTATTTTTTACTTAAATATTGGCAAAAATAAGAAAGTAATCGAAGAAAATAAAAGTAATAAGAGCAGAATGATCATATTAACCTTGTAAGTATGTATTAAAAGTTTTTGTATATAAAATGTTGATTATATTTATGTAAAACAGAAAATCAATATTCTATCAATCCAAAATCCTTCTTAAAAATAAAAATCACATGTCTCACTTCATTATAATTATACTTAATTCGCTTGTCTGATTTATATCAAAAATTTAAAAGTAAAAAACAAACACACTAGGTAATTATCCATAATTCCCTTATCTAAACTAGCATTCAAAATTTATCAGACACTTGACAATTTTGTTTATTTTTTATTACATTAATCCAAAAATTAGAAATATTAATGGTATTAAAGATTGTCTGGGTTTGATAAATCCGTGTCCTTTCAGTCTAAAAATATGTTTTTATTTTTTTCGATGAAAATAATCCTTGAAATTATCTAAAACGTGTGCCTAGATAAAGTGCGTTAGATAATGTTTGTTGTGTCTGGAATTTGGATTGATATATGTCAGTTTACCTTGATAGTAATCAAGTTATAAGTATACTAGAACAAGTAATAGATAAATAATTGCATCACTCAAATATGATCCTAAAAAATCGTTTAAGCTTAAAATTCAAATTAAAACCGCAGCTAACTTACTCAGTTATTAATTAAAAAAAATCCTTTAAACTTAAATACAATCAAATTAATTTTAACTGCAACTGCTTCATGATGTGTAATATTATCTAAATATTATATAAAATATTACGCAATGTGAATCAGGTTCTTCAAATGAAATTCTGTGAATCTAATACAAAATGCCAAAGAATAAAAATAGCATATGCTACATGACAAATGCACTGCTTTATAAATTAACATTTAAAACTCTACTAAGGAATAAATAACATTGGACTTAGTCTAAAACTGTTTATTATTAATTAAAATTATGATGATGTGGAAAATATTGCTAAATTTGATTACTGTATTTTTTTAATCCAAGAAATAAGTAAAATTTGACTTTAATACTGTCAAATAACTTATATTAAATTAACATATAGTGGAATTGGGAAGAGATGTTCTATGACTTATTGATGTAGAATGTGTAGTTTACATTTTTTAGAGAGTATGTCGACAGTTGTATCCGCAACGATTTTCATAGTTGTGTCAAGTTTTGACTTTACATGACAATGTCATACTGTGTTGGTCGCGAGTATATTAGTGTTCTTTCTTTTAGAAAAGCTTTATATCATAATTTCTTGTGATTTTTTTTTTGAGTAAATTTATATCAATTACGTGTTGTAGATTTTTAAATATTCGTTGCTTTCTTAAAAGAGGTCAATTTGAAGTTTAAACGAGTGTTTTCCACTCCCAAGTTAAGCATGAAGTAAAATTTCGAGTTTAGAAAAGCCTGAAAATTTGGTTTGGTCGCGTAGCGCGGAGCGGGCAAACCAAATTTTCAGGCTTTTCTAAACTCGAAATTTTACTTCATGCGCCACGCGTATAAGACATTTATTTCAAGCGATGTTTACTCGTCCACAATATTTCAATGCTTTTAGTGTTTAATACGCGTGGCGCATGAAGTAAAATTTCGAGTTCATTTCTAAACTATAGAACTCGAAATTTTACTTCATGCTTAGTCTGGGAGTGGAAAACACTCGTTTTAAGCTTCAAATGTAACTCTTAAAAAAAAGCATATGCATATGTATACTTAATAGAAAATTCCCTTTATGTATACCTAAAAGAAAAATTCCCTGTATTAACAGATTAATCCGTTGACTATTTGCCAAATCTACTGAATGCGCATTTGATTCAACTAACATTTTCGTTTGAGCTTACACAAAATAAACATAGATAAGCATTATTTATTTCTGTAAATACCGGAACTATTTAGTAGATGTGGAAATTGGAAATTTACCACTTAAACTCACATTTAAAACGATTGTGCACATTAATTAAAATGATTTGTGGCTGGGTTTTTGCAGATTTATTTTTACGAGGACATTATTAAAATGTGACGTTTAACCTTAAAATTTTAAAGCTGCATACCGGAACGTACGTTTTTGCATGTTCCATCTAAAAGCCATAGCAGACATATTATGAAGTTTTCTGTCTTTTTTCACCACGTAATCTGATGACATCAAACTATTTTCGTATTACATGTATTGGTGCAGAAAGCACTACAAATCAACTAAACCATGGGACACCTTTTGTGAATCGTATATTAGGTAGCTACATATTGACTTGGTGTTAAAACTGTCAAACTAACTGTGAATAAAATCTCCGGTGCAAGTAATGGTCGTCTTCGTCGAAACACTCAGGAAGTAGTAGCAGGGACGTCGACCAATGAGTAGGCTTTCATATTTTTGAAATAAGAAAGCCTACTCACTGGTCGACGTGTTGTTAAAATAACAAAGCTAACTATTTGGTATACTAATAAAAGGATTAACAATAATAGAAACGTCTCACGGGATGTTATTACTTTATTTTTCTCATCTAAGAAATTAAGTACAGTCGACGCAACCCAAATGTGAACGCTCTTTGGTTGTCATGCTATTTGTTACTGAAATTCATTCCTGTAATTCTGGCTTCGGCCAGTGGTATTACAAAGAGAGGGGAGAATATTGAGAGCAGAAATATATTACTATTAATATTGCAGTTTTTTCGGTCTTATCTACATTAAATGTGCAGTAAAACAATTAAAAGAATATGAAACTACAAAAATCATTTATTACAAGAGAAAATCAAAGACAAATTTTCTTCCAAATTTGCTATAGCCCTCGACTTTTGAGCTTCAGTTAAATGCTGCGGCATTTTTGAAAAATTATTTGACAATAGGTTTTGAGAGCTGTCAAATTTTATTGCTACGAACGACTATGATGCAAAGTGTAAATTACACCGTTAAATTTTGGCGTTCAGATTTGGGTTGCGCCGACTGTGCATTTTGACTTGGAGTGAAGTCTTAAAACTGTCAGCCAACGCATATTACTATAGCAGAGTTAGATATTTATTATATTCATGAAAGGAATCACAACAATAATAGTACCTATACATTTGATTTCCTTTTAATTTCATTTAAAGTCCGAAAGCCACATTTTTAGATTTCGCTAATTCAAGAAAGGAACAGAGCGAAATAATAATGAATAATAACATGAATGCAGAGGTGGCTATTTTCGGAAAGGGTAAAACGAAATTGTACTTTGAGTTGCATAAGTTTGGCGTCAATTAAATTTACTTTTCAATTGCACTTCTATTGGCTTCTGATTATTGTAATTTGTTCTGTTTTCGTTTTTCGTATTTATTATATTTATAAATATTTCAATGTAAATGTATTTCAATTTTATATATTTATTGTTTTAATTCTAAACATATGTTTGCCGATTTAGTGGTTTCACATTCTACACAAACAAATTTTACGACAGGATACATAAACACGAACCACACACAAATTTTGAAAATGCTAAGGGCGGAAACTCTCTGAGCGTGTTTTTAAAATCAGGGTGAATTATTAAAATATTTATTTTACAACCGTTGAAAAGGAAACATTAAACATGTAAACCCTGTAACTGGACTTTGTCTGTTGGGTTTTTTTTTTGTATGAATAAATTAAAATGTATAATGGTCAATTCATATTTATACAAAAAATTACTCAAATAACAGTTTAACTATGCTCCTACAATATCAATAATTGTTGTACTGTTATTATGTTCTTATTATTTCAAAATGTGAAAATAAGAAAGTTTGTTAATTGTCCAGAATTATCAATTCACTAATAATTCATCAAGTACAATTGTATAATCTTAAATAAATACTGAACAAAACAATTCTATTAAGCAATATGTTGTTTGTCGGAAAACTCCGAAATGAAACGACTGCGTATAATAAAATGAAACATTATTTTATTGTATTATTCTGTTTATTTATACTTTAATACATATTGTACGTACTATGATTAATTTAAAAATGCCTTTATTAATTTAAATTTATTGTTAGTTTAAGTATCTTTAATTTTTGTGTGATATACAGGGTGATGCACCTAAAACTCCCCAGATTAATGAAGAAGAAACTAAAAATGTTATTAAAGTTTTGTTTGTTGAAATCAATAGGTGTTATTCAAGGCTTCAAATTAAGATAGAATTGGTATCACTAATAATTATGGTTTAGCTGTCAGAGGCGTGAGAAATGTCATTCCATGATCAGAACTTGTTAGTGACTTTTTCTAAAAAAAATGGAATATTTTTAGACAATTTTTTAATTTGCAAGTTTTAAATTGCATTAGCTATTTTTAAGTTATAACCAACTATAATATTTTCAAGAACTTTTAATACACATATTTAAAGTTGTGCAACTTCTCAAAATTTGTTTATCTAACAATAAAAATAATATAACTCAATTATAGCCGACAGTTCTTATACAAATTGACACACATGTCAAAAATTGTCAATACTTTCAAAATATAGCCTTAAATAACATCTATTGATTACAACAAACAAAGCTTTAATAATATTTTTAGTTTCTTGTTAATTACTCTGGGCAGTTTAAGACGAAAAACCCTGTATACCTTGGCGGCCCTAGGGCGGTGCGACCGCACCGTGCGCCGCCATTTGAGGCGCCGAAAACGGAAAACGAAACAGGGGGGGGGACCATGAGATCTTGCACCACCTAAAAATTTGAGTCGTCAAAAACGAAAAACGAAACCAGGGGGGGCGCCACTATGAGATCTCGCACCACCTAAAAATGTTGCTAGGGCCGCCACTGCTGTACACGATATATTTTCAGAAGAAATAGAAAATATTTCATTTAAAAAAGATCTTCCAATATCACGAAGAAAAGTGTGAGGACCTCGATTGTAAATAGAAATTATTTCAGTTAAAAAAAAAATGGTTAACTTTTCCCATAATTTAAACAATTGATAATTGACATACTAAATTTATTTCACTCTTAACAATTAGCTAAAGATTTCACTTGTAGTTAGTGATTTACACGCGTGGCGCATGAAGTAAAATTTCGAGTTTAGAAAAGCCTGAAAATTTGGATTTGCAGGGGCGCGACTCGCTTCGCTCGCGCACCCCTGCAAATCCAAATTTTCAGGCTTTTCTAAACTCGAAATTTTACTTCCTGCTTAGTCTGGGAGTGGAATCTCTCGTTAGGCGATCAATCAAAAACTTATAGACATAAAATAAATAGAGTTCATGTTGTTTTATTTTGTTGTTCAAATTTAGAACCCATACAATTTTGTGTGCATTTTTTGTGTTTTAGTAAACAGCGTCTACAATTTTAAAAAGAATCATGATAAAAGTTATATGGAATATCCAAACCTAGTTTTATTGCAGAATTAAATAAAATAAAACATTTCACGAACAAATTGTTAAAGCTTAAACTATTTAAACTTTAAACTATACCGATATTATGTAAAATAATGCTTAATAAATAAACTACTAAAGCAACAATTTTAATAATAATATCATCAAGGTTATCTAATTATAAATTTAACAATTTAAATCGTAACGTTGATGAAGAATTAATCGAACAATTTTTAACAAAATTGCAAATGTTCAAAATGATCAGAAATTATTTAAATAAATGGAATTTATGTAATTAAAAAATTGTCTAATATGACAAATATATATTATAACTAAAACGCTTTTAGTTAAAAAATAAAAAGTTGACGTTGTTGAAACTATAGTCACTTAATAAAGTCTCAGTTATGCAAACATAATGAAGCTGAAGCCTCCATTGTTAACCAATATAAAGGGTGTTTCAGCTAAAACTCCCCAGACTAATTAACAAGAAAATATATATATTTTTTTTATTAAAGTAAAGTTTTTTTCGAATCTGCTAAAAAGTTTGAGCGTCTTTTATAACTTTTTTCAATAATTAGATAAATAAATGTTAACCAGAATTAAGTTATATTCTTGTTAATATTAGTGTTTTATAATTATCAATATATTTTAGGTAATGCATGCTAATTTTGAGAATTTGTACTACTTAAAATACGTATATTAAAAGTTCTTGAAAATATAAAAAATGGTTTTAACTTAAAAATAGCCAATGAAATTTAAAATATGCATATGATAAAAATGTCTTAATATACTCTATTCTTTTATAAAAAGTCATTCCTAAAGTATTCAACATCGAATCACATTTTGTCACGCCTCTGACTGCGAAACTGTAATTATGAGTTATACCAATTTTATCTTAATTTGAAGGCTTGAATAAAATCTTTAGAATAAAACAAACAAAACCTTAATAACATTTTTAGTTTCTTAATATTTAGTCTAGGGAGTTTTAGGTGAAACACCTTGAATGTATTAATTCAAAAATATCTTTATTTATTATTAAATACATATTATACAAAAATTAAACAAACCAGTAGCAAACCCATATATAAATTATTTATTTATTAATATGAGGAATTCAATTACCAAATAATATACAAGGCGATCCATCTAACATTTAAAAGCTACATCCTCTACTAATTTTATGGAACACCCCGCATATCAAAGTATGTTAAGGCTATTCAGCTCTTTAAGTCAATCAACTTTCGTGAAGGATCACGTTTTCTACCTTTAACGAGAATAGAGATATCCTCCGGGAACGCACTCACGAGACACCCTGTATATTACAATACACGCGTACATATTTGATTTACCTACGCTGGTTTGTAAAAATCCCGTTAGGCAACAAATACTTATTATTATAAATATTAATAATACATACCACATAGGTTTTTCGGAATTTAGAATCCAATTTGTACGTCCTTCATTATCATTAATAATAAAGTAATTAATAACTAATTGAAAATGTTCCACAACGAGATAAATGAATATACACGAGATTACAATTTTTGAATTTAACGTTCCCTGTTTTATGGAAGTACCATGTAATATATTAATATATTCAAGGTGTACACAACACTATAAATTTTACATGTATACATGAAGGTCGATACGTGTTTGTAAACAAACGAAAGAAAAAAATATCACCTTACAAATCGGTAATAAATTTGAATTACCTGAAAAGCACTACTAGCACGTGCGTACGTTCTTTAATCACAGTTACTGCCATCAAACTTGTAACAATTTATACGTTTTACAATAACAGAAAAATATTATTGTAACCAAAATTTGATTTGCTATATCTTTGTATGTATTACAAAGTAATTTATTTTACTAAAAATAATCCCACTGAGCAAAAAGCAAGCATATAACGTTGTAGCAACATTAAACGTTGTTTTAATGTTGATGAAACATTACTTAAATGAATTTGCTCAGTGGTATCGAACTGAAGTATTGTATTTTTAGGAGACATTGAAGTGATACCTTTTCTTTTTTATTTTAGGTGAGCTGGTTTTTGTTGGTCAACGATTTTTTTGTCTTTAAACGTTAATAGGATTTTAGGTTTTCGTGTAGAATTTTATTGGATATCTGATGAATTATCAAATGCCTACTTAGTGTAGTTAAAAATACAGAGAATTTTTCTTTTAATTATATATATATCCCTATATATGCGCTGTAAATGTGTGTGCATTCGTTGTTATCATAAAAATTTCTAATTTGAAACTTCTAACGAGTGTTTCCACTTCTTGGTTAAGCAAGAAGTAAAATTTCGAGTTTAGATAAGCGTGAAAGTTTGCGGACCGACCAAATGAAATTTTAAGGTTTTTCTAAACTCAAAATGTTACCTTATGCGCCACGTGTATATAATACTAAAATATGAAGTTCAAAAATATACACTGACAAAAATATACAAGCCTGCCAAGTAACGAGTTTATATCAAACATTTTAACAAGTTAGAGTCTTTGATATAAACACCTAAGATGTTTCTGTCAAATATTCTTCCAAGTTAGAATGTTTGACGGAAACACGTTACTTGACAGACTCGTATATATACACCATTCCATTTGTTTCTGGATCTCGCCTAGCTATGGAAAAGTGACAGTTTAAGTATTGTAAATGGGGCTGGTTGTGTTTTAAATCAGGGTTTTTAAATGTCACTGTCAGATGTTCGATTTTAAGGTTATAATTTCTGACTATTGTGATCTTACACTGTTGCCTGTTTTACAAATTTTCAGATAAAAAAAGGATAATATGCAGTTTTAAGATTAACAAAATTTACTACTTGGTTTTTGTACATACAAACACAGCAATAATATTGTATATAACAAATATATTGAATTCGGCTCTGTAAACTTATTTCGTCATCCATTTGTATTTCTCGCTTGGGTCTTCCCGTTAACACATTTTGATCAACTCCATCCATCCACCTTAACTTTGGTCATTCTCTCTTCTGTTGGCCCTCAGTATTTTTTTGTAGAATTGCAAATTTATTCCCACCCTCTTGTGATACTGATAATTTTCATGTCAAACAATTTTTAAGCCCTCATTCCACTTTTATTATTTAGTCAAGAGAACCTGCATCTGAATCTTCTGATGTTTGTTCTGAGCCAGATTCCCCAAGCGAAATAATAAAAGGAGGAATGGTTTCAAAAGAAAGGTTCCCCATGTGTTTTGTCCAGTCATCCGAAATAAGTTTTTCACAATGATCACAGAAATTTTGCCACATATCGGATGTACATTTTGAGAGAGACTCAAGCCATAAATTCTGAACACGATCCTAAGATGGTTGCTTAGAATTTATGTGCTTATTGTAGTAAGTCTTACAAAACCCCCATGCCATTTCAATTGGATTGTATTGACAATGGTATGGCGGTAATCTAAGAACTTCGTGCCCGTTCTTTCTCAAAATGTCATCAACTATGTAAATTTTGTCATTTGATCGAAAAGGTATAAATAAAGCCCATAGTTCCTTTTTGGTTAATTTTGGATTGAATTTTACATTGTGTTTAACCAACCACTCCTGCATTTCGCATTTCTTACAAGAAAATGAAGGAGTTTTGTCTAATTGCACAGAATGGTATGCAGCATTATCCATAATAACTACACATTTCCCTGAAAGCTTAGCCAAAGCAGGAATAAGTTGATTAACCACCCAATTTTGAAAAGTATTACCATCCATTGTGGCATGGTAATCTCGGTCATTGTTTTTCGAATGTAATAAAAAATCGCACCCATCCAAAAACCCACCCCTATACCCAGCATGTAGAATGGTGAAGCGTTTGCCTTCATTTTTGAATTTAGTTGGATTACTTTTTATATCCGTTTCATGTACCCAGCGTCGAACCACGGATCCATCCTGATATATCCATGTTTCATCCAGGTATACGAATTGGATATCTTCACTGGAATTTTGATACTGTAAAAATTTTCTAAGGAAAATAATTTTAGCTGCAACAACATGTTTTTGTTCACGGAGCATTTTGCACCCATTAATTAATTTGAATTTATACCCCATACTTTTAACAACCCTATAAAGTGTTGTTCTACTCCCATGGAACTCATAATTTTCTTTCATTTCATTCAAAAGATCTCTCAAAGTAAAATACTGATTTCTAGAGTTATATTGCCAAATTAGTTGTTGCAGATATTTTCTAGCTAGGTGATTCCAAAAATGGCTGTTTTTAGATCGTTTGCCAGAAGTAGTAGATTTCAATTCGTCAGGTCTTTGTCGTAAAATTAATTTTAATGAAGATCTCCCTACCTGAAACGTAATTATCTTTAATTAAATATATATGATAATTAAAATACTAGACATACCCCAAAAATATCTATTAAAATCGTAATAATATTGTGATGCTGTAGATTTGGATTACTTTGCCTAAAATGTTTGTAGGATTTCAGAATTTGTAACCTTTTTGATTCAGAGATAATCTTTGGCATGTTAATATTTAATATGTGCCTGAAATTATTTTTCACTTTGACATTGACACAGCATTGCAACACTAGATTAATTTGATTTAATAATAAAATGCTCGAAGAAGCGACCGCGTGGCGAAATAATTGTTGCAAGATTAACAATAAACCTCTTGAAAATTAAAAAGAGGATTACTTATGATATCATAAATTATTGCAACACTGTTAAAATAAGGAATCAGGAGTGGCAATTTATAAAAAATGTAAATGTTGATACTGCAACATAACAACACGAAAGCATGGCTAGGCGAGATCCAGAAACAAATGGAATATATTATAAACATATTACTTGATTTAAGTTATCATTTATTTTTTCAGTGTATACTTCAAATTAGTTAAAGATTAAGTATGCCCAAAAAGTCGAAAATCACAAAAAATAACTTAAAAGAGTTAGGTTCGGTCTGAAGTTGAGCCGTTGAAACGAATTTTGAGAATGACACAAAATAGGGTAAAATTGCAAATCCGTCAAAATTAAATAACGTCATGAACGTCATGAACGAATGCATTGTACTGTCGAGCTACCACTATTCACTCTCCATATCTTTCTAAAATACATTCATCACTCCTTCTTAATCGAAGATACAATCCTAACCAAAGCCTCCTTATACGACCAAGTAATTATAATTGGTGACTTTAACATATGTTACCCACTCCCCGATGACTACCTAAATTGAGGACCCGATCAAAACATCCACACAGTCTCTCTGAAGAATGCATAAAAATGAAATTTCAAAGAGCAGAGATTTCTTGTAAAAAATTAATTCTTCTGTTTGGGCAAAGTGAGCTTTGGAAAAAAATCCAACACGATTGGTTTTAAAAAAAATAATTACAATTCGCGAAACATTAAGCATACTATTTTTAATGTAAATTGCATATTTTAATGGAGAAACTCCAAAATATTACAGGTATTTAAATTTCTAAAAGTAAGTACATACGAATAAATACTTTATTTTTTTACTTAAAAGTAATTATCAAAATTATGCCAAACAAGTAGATAGAAGACCAGCATTACGGCTGGCAACATAAGTGTGGATGTATTGATGGGGTTTCCCTAAATTGCTCCGCCCGCTGATTGTTGTGGTAAATACATATGTTATTGAGAGTCCCATTTTTGCCGGTTTTGTCAGTGGAGACGATTTTAGCATGTCGCGTTTTTTCAATGAGTGTTTGATTTAGTTTTTGTAAGACAAATTTGTTGAAGATTACGCAAAGAATCGCACTTTTAATGTTTGGAATGTAATAAAAGTAGTAATGAAAAAAATTGTTGAAATAAATGTTAAATAATGAAGAGTATTTTTTAAATAAACATCATTAATAAAAGTGTTTGAATCCTAAGACAAAATCCTAGCTGCGCCACTGATTTAAGGTAAATGAATCGAAATATCATGCTGATATCTTAATGACAAAATTATTTACAATCCCACCCTGTACAACTTGCAAATGCTGGTGCAATCCAACACCAAATAATGATGTTCTTCGTAATTTAAACACCACCCAAACATCCGTTCGTGTGTGCACCGCAAAAAAATCCACCCCCATTTAAAACCCACCCGAGTCGGCTTCTTTTCAACCATCATTTCATCATCCATCGCGGCGCACTTTTCACATTGTTCATGCGTATATTTGGCCCCCACATGCTCGGCAAAAGGAAAGGGATTATGTTACGGAATTCTTAGAGATGAGACGAGGTGGATGGAGTCGGCGAGTCTTTGGTCAATATGTGGCATAACGACAAATGCACCCAATCAGCAGATAGGGGGATTATGTCAGAAAAGGGCATCGACAGTGTTATTAGTTCGTGGCCGGTGGTGATGAATGACTAATCGTCATTTCATTTCAAGTACGCTTCTTTGCATTTTGGGGTTTAGCTATACAGTTGATAGTATTAAAAGCAAGAATACAATTAAGTCAATGGTTGTGAACATGTGGAACGATTTCCCAATTTAACTGTTCCAGGCGCTCGAAGGCTCGAATTATGTTAGAAATTAGGGCTAGGAATTTGAATGTAGTAGTCGAATATTCATATATTATTTATATTCAAAATTGTGAAATATTGATATAATTAATATATTTCATTTTTTTAATTATTTACTGTTAGAAAATATATTAGACATTTTTTAACACTAAGGGCCAGTTGTTGAATCGTGGCTTACGCTGCAGTTTTTGTAAACTGTTGTTTTAAATAAGCTGGGCTTTATTTCGTAATGTATTTCTGAATCACATGATAAGCAAAGCTTATTTAAGCGTAGCTTAAGTTATGTTGATTGTATACATATATATTCTCTGTTCCAACACGGTACATGTAAAACTAACAATAATGAACATTTTAATATATCAGATGCTTGTTTTATTTTCCAGCCAAAAATTAAAACATTGATAAATAAAAATAATATGTTTTGAACTTCACTTTTAAACAACGTTTTATACGGGTGGCGCATGAAGTAAAATTTCGAGCTTACAAAAGCCTGGAAATTTTCAGGTTTTTCTAAACTCGAAGTTTTACTTCATGCTTATCCTAGGAGTGAAAAACACTCGTTTAGAGATTCAAATTAAACTCTTTAAAAAAACCAACCAATATCTAAAGATTTACAACATACAATTGGGATATGTAGGAGTATACATAAAAGAAAAACTTCCTATATTAATAAATTAAAAAAAAAATTCACAAGCACATATTGATCTATTTTCGATTTAAAATAATGAAAAGAACGTCAAGAAATATACGTCTTGTGTTTAATATTGGAGCCCTCACAAATTTTGTGCGGAATTATAGACCTTAGAAGTTGACTAAAACATATTTAGCCAATTTCCATTTACAAGTTTGCAATTTTTTTTTTTTTTTTAGATTATTTAACTGATCATGAGGTTTGTATAGTATTATTAAACACATTTCCATTCAGAGATTCACCAAAAATGTATCGAAAGTGATAATTTAATATTATCATCATCTGTTTTAAAATAATCATATTTTTACTATTCAATACAGAAATTCAAATAAATCTTTGAAGTGTCAAAGATTTTTATATCTTTGACACTTCAAAGATTTATTTGAATTTCTGTATTGAATAGTAAAAATATGATTATTTTAAAACAGATGATGATGATGAAAATCAAAACATAATATTGTATGAAAATAATTATTGTCTTTATAATGTAGATAATATATCATTAATTTTTATAATATTAACTAATATAAAAATGAATTATATGTTATCTATATTTAAATTAATTTAAAATACTTAGCATTATTTTAGAATTGGCTATTTTTGATTATTAAATATAAAAAACAAAAATGTATATCTGAAATTAAAGTTTATTTTACCAAAGATATTTTATTTAAATTATATTGAACATATTTACTTTTAAACCACATAAAAAACCCTTTTAGAATGAGTTAAAATCAAATTCATTAATTTAATATTAATATCTAGTTTTCTTATAGAAATTAATTCAAAAATAAATAAAATGTTATCAATTTTAGTTCATAATGATTTTTATTTTTTATTTTTATTTACATTGGAAAACACCTGTTGTTTAAACTAAGTATTTTTTTAATTAGAGAAGAGAAAGAGATTTTTTTAATATACAATACATCAAACAAAGAATTCTGGTTTAGATTAATGTTATAACTACAATCACTACAACAATATTAAAGAAATACTTCTGTTTTAATTAATGCACTGTTAGAACCCACATGTATTGCTTAATACTAGATTTATTTTTATTTTGTATTATTGTTTACTTATATTGTAATTCAATTTATTTTAATTTAGTTTTGGTTGTTCTGTAACTGGAATTTGTATTCTGTTGGGTAAATAAAGAATTGATAATAATAATATTAATAAGAGTCTACAGGGTGTACAATAAGTAATGTAACAGCTTGATATCTCGGTTTGTGATAAGTTAAAAAAATGTTTCAAATAAAACTTATAGCTACTAATTTAAGCTACTAATTGAAAATATTTTTAAATATACAAGATGATTCATTTTCATGATGCATACACTTAATTATAATAGATATTTTATTTACGATCCTATTTTTTCTTGTAACTTTTGATCCAAGTAACTTAAAACATGCGATTTTTACTAACATGTTTCAATTTTAACAAGTGATTGAATACCAACGAAATATATCGTTCCATATTATATATGTATATATATATATATATATATATATATATATATATATATATATATATACAGGGTGAAGGTGAGTTTTTTTCGATGTTCTCTATGGGGATCTCGGAAACTATAAGAGATAGAAAAACGGTTAAATGGCAAAAGATGTGTAGTTTTATAGGACAAATAAAATGACACTTTCAAAATATTTGAAAAAGTCAAGGGTAACTAGATATTTTGAATAAAGTAAAATGTGTCAATTTTTTGAAATCAATATATCTCTATTATTATCATAGATAGAAAAAAACTGTAAGGGACAAAGTTGTAGAAAATTTTACACAGATTAATAACAAAAAAAAAAAAAAAATTCGCCCATATTTTGGGAGATATGACACAAACTTACCTTTTTTTAAATGGAAACAATAGTTGGCTATGACTTTATTAAAAGGGCTATTTTTTCCCTTCAATTCGATATAACATATGCCATGGTTATTTTTAAAATAAAGTAAGTTACAGTCGTTTTTAATTTTACCATACACCAAAAAATAGTTAGCCATGAAAAAGACAAAAGTAAAACAATTGCAGTTGTTTATTCTAAACACATATTAATTCATTTCCATATTTGGTTTGTTTCGATAAGTTATTTATTTGGTGTTGAAAGTTTTTAAAGTGATAATGAATTTTTCCAACGAAGAAAAGCGTGATATGCTTGTTTGTTACATTCAGTGTAATAAAAACGCTGCGGATGCTGCAGAACAATATTATAATCAATATATCGATCGTCGGCAGCCATCTTTACCAACATTCAGAAGAATTTACCACAATTTGGGTGAATACGGATCCTTTACAAAGCCGAAACTTGAAAAAAACGAAATGAATGAAGTTTCGGAAATAAACGTATAAGCATTGGCGATGATAGATCCATCCACATCGACCAGACAAATAGCAACAGAAGCAAGCATATCTCAACGGACTGTAGTACGAGTTTTAAAAAACACAAATATCACCCATATAAGGTATCAATTTCACAAAATTTACATGACGGTGATACCAATAAGAGAATGGTCTTCTGTATGTGGTACAAAAACATGTGCCAAGAGGATAATACGTTCCCTACAAAAATAATTTGGACAGATGAAACGCGATTTAATAATTGTGGGATTTTTAACCGGCACAATGAACATGTTTGGAGTCAGGAGAATCCACAAGAAGTTGCACAACGTAGACCACAAATTAAATTTGGATTTAATGTATGGTGCGGTGTGTTCGGATCGAGAATTCTCGGCCCATATATTTTTGATAACACATTGAATGGAAATGATTACCTTCGTTTTCTTCAAGAAACGTTTGAAGATATGCTCGATGATTTAAATTTATCAGTACGGGCAAGATTGAAATGGTTTTAACACGACGGAGCTCCACCTCATAGCAAGTTGGCTGTGCGAAACTATTTAAATGATGCTTTTCCTAATTCATGGGTGGAAAGAAATGGACCAATCCTATGGCCACCTAGATCACCCGACCTATCCGTTTTAGACTTTTTTCTGTGGGGTTATGTGAAAAACAAAGTGTATCAACAATCATATCAATCCGTGGATGATCTTAGACTAGCTGTACTTGAAACATTTAATTCTATTGACAGAAGAAAAGTCAAAAAAACCACAAATTCGATTTTAAAAAGATGCACTTTATGCCATAATAATACTGGTGGACTTTTTGAGCATCTTATGTAATATTTAAAATTTTCTTCTATTATTATTTTGATAATTTTGGAATTATTTTACTTTATGTTGCTTTTGACAAATCTAAAGAAAGATAATAAATTAAATATTGATTTCGTTGCTATAAACAACCGCCATTGTTTGACTTTTGTCTTTTTCATGGCTAACTATTTTTTGGTGTATGGAAAAATTAAAACGACTATAACTTATTTTATTTTAAAAATAACTATGGCATATGTTGTATCGGATTAAAGGGAAAAAAATAACCTTTCCAATGAGGCCATAGCCAACTATTGTTTCCATTTAAAAAAAGATAAGTTTGTGTCATATCTCCCAAAATATGAGCGATTTTTTTTTTGATTTTTTGTTATTAATCTGTGTAAAATTTTCTACAACTTTGTCCTTTACAGTTTTTTTTGTATCTATGATAATAATAGAGATATATTGATTTCAAAAAATTGACACATTTTACTTTATTCAAAATATCTAGTTACCCTTGACTTTTTCAAATATTTTGAAAGTGTAATTTTATTCGTCCTATAAAACTACACTTCTTTCCCCATTTAACCGTTTTTCTATCTCTTATAGTTTCCGAGATCCCCATAGAGAACATCGAAAAAAATTCACCCTGTATATGTTAAAACGTAGATTTTCGCGGGCGTAACATGTATCACTGTTTCTTCGGGTTTGGTCCCTTGGTCCCGCGTATTTTCTTGGCTCTGGTCCATTTTATTTTTAATTCGACGTTTCGATGACGTCGCAGTCATCATCGTCAGGAATAACTATCAAAATTCCATTGCTCTAGCAAAAATATATTATCTCAGAACAACAACCAAGAAATTCAAAATCAAACCCCTTCCGAAAATAATATTGAAATTGTCACTACTACATCATTAGAAGAACAAAACAGAAGAGTAACACGAAGCCAAACAAGAAATTCACGCATCAAGTAGTACGTAAAAGTCAAACAAGTGGTTGCTAGAGCAATGGAATTTTGATAGTTATTCCTGACGATGATGACTGCGACGTCAACGTCGAATTAAAAATAAAATGGACCAGAGCCAAGAAAATACGCGGGACCAAACCCGAAGAAACAGTGATACATATATATATATATATATATATATATATATATATATATATATATATATACAAAATAAGAAATAACAGCGCATTAGGAACTGTTGTAAAAATTATTTTATCAAGTGAGTGTGCAAGGAGGACAGAAGACGACGACGATCGTTTCGCTCTTTTTATGAGCTCCTCAGGCCGCCACATCCATCATCTCATAGACACTCACTTGATATGCAGAAGTTGTATATATACTTACTTTGCTAACCATAAGCCGGTATTGATGTCAGTATTTATTAATGCTACTGCATTGATAAGGGCATTGATCTCATTTTGCTTCAACAGTTAGTGTCGGTTTTTAGTTTAAACCTTCGACTAGCATCGGAACGGCGAAAAACCGACACTAACTGTAGAAGCAAAATGAGATCAATGCCCTTATCAATGCAGTAGCATTAATAAATACTGACGTCAATACCGGCTTATGGTTAGCGAAGTCAATATATATACAACTTCTACATATCAAGTGAGTGTGTATGGGATATGATGGATGTGGCGGCCTGAGGAGCTCATAAAAAGAGCGAAACGATCGTCGTCGTCTTCTGTCCTCCTTGCACACTCATTGGATTAAATAATTTTTAAAACATGACCTAATGCGCTGTTATTTCTTATTTGGTACTTATAGGTGCGTCGTTAATTCGAATTTGTATATATATGTATATATAATATTATATTAACAATTATTATTTATTAGTAGCTTAAATTGGTAGCTACAAGTTTTATCTGAAAAACTGATCTTTTAAACTTGTCACAGCAAGATATCAAGCCGTTACATTACTTTTTATAAAACCCTGTATAAAGTAAACGTTAAAAGAAACAAAAATCCACTAATGAAAGTGAAAAAATGTATAAAAACAAATAAACATTTATTAACACCTAAAATGAATTCAAATTCTGTAGATCTATTAAACAGATGAACTTTGTTAAAAATTATATTTGTATTCGTATATTTGACTTGTCTATTGTTGTTAACTCAACCACTAAGACCAATAAATTATTATTATTATTATTAAATGTCAAAGTTGTATTATTTTTTATTGTATAGATTTAAATTTTACTAAGTTTGAATGTCTGTAAACATCACTGCTGTTTTTTTTGTATCTCCGTTCTAATTTTTTGTGTATACATAAACAAAAAAGCCCATTTTTTAATCTGTAAAACTTCAAGTTTAGACATTTTTAAAAATCGAAATTGAGAAAGAAATTTACCGAGATTTTAAATTACTGGCAATTCAGTACATTTGTAAACCAAAACCGGTTTATCGGTAAATCACCAGATCCAATAAACGTTATAAAAATCGACATCCCTTCGATTTTTTGAAACAAAATACTTAGTAATCGTCTTCACTAATTAAAGTATACTTAATAATCGTATTTACTAATTAAATTCAAGTACTACTCAATAATTTTTAAAAACAAGTTATTTCTTATAATAGTTACAACTATTCATAATCAAATATCTAATTTGTGTTAAATATTATTCTAACAAGTGTTTCCACTCCCCAAACCGGAGCGGCCAAATTTTTAGGCTTTTCTAAACTTATAATTTTACTTCATGCGCCATATACGCAAACACTGATTTAAAGTAAAGTTTAAAAACGCATATTGCAACAATTATTTTATAATCACTGTTTTAAACAATTGGTTAAATGGATTTATACACAGATAACAATGTTTTACGATCAAACAACTATTTAACTAGTAAATCTGTAAACAGGTTTACCGGTAATGTAATGTAATATTTTATATTAACAACTACTCCCGGTTCTCGGATTTTTACCCGGGTTGTTTAAAACACTTTGTTTCAAAACAGTGTTTTAAATATAAGTAAAATCAGCAGTCGTGTTTATACGGTTCTGTTTTAAACGTGTGTTAAATTTTAAATTTGTTTAAAACATGTTTTAAAAGTTAAATTTGCGTAAAACGGTTTTTTTATTATCTTAAATTTGTAAATTATATTTTATACTACTTCATTTTGTTTACATTTTTAAATCTTAGCTATCTTCTTGAAGATGTTTTAAATTAGTTTATTCAACATAATATTTTATTACAATAAAATATTACAACTGTGTGTGCATAAATGTGATTTTTAGATACAAGGATTTTTTTTTCAGGTATACACTGTAAATCTTACGACATTCGTTGTTTTTCTAAAAGATTTCAACTTGAATCTTTAAACGAGGGTTTTCCACTCCCAGACTAAGCATGAAGTAAAATTTCGAGTTTAGAAAAGCTTGAAAATTTGGATTGGCCGTGTAGCGAAGCGGAGGGGCCAATCCAAATTAGGCTTTCTAAACTCGAAATTTTACTTTATGCGCCACACGTATAAAACACTGAAATATCGTAAAGTTTAAAATATACGGCTTTAGAAATCTAATATGTAGATGTGAATAAACTTTGAGTCAAATTCTGCGCTGAACAAATCGTTTAAAACAGTGATTGTAGGCAACCCAATAACTTTAACGTATATTAGGTTTCTTATAATCGTTGTTGTATGTGTGTGTTTCTTGAACTTCACTGCAAATCAGTGTTTTTAAGCGTGACGCATGAAGTAAAATTTCGAGTTTAGAAAAGCCTAATTTGGATTGGCCGCTTCGCTTCGCTACGCGACCAATCCAAATTCTTAGGCTTTTCTAAACTCAAAATTTTACTTCATGCTTAGTCTGGGAGTGGAAAACACTCGTTAAAAGCCTCAAATTAAACTCTTTGAAACAACGAATTCTCGCAAATTAAAAAAACACTGTAATAATCGGGATATGTATAAAATGCCCTATATAGTCTGTTTTAAACACGTTTTATACGTGTTTTAAACATGTTTTATACATGTTTAAACATGTTTTAAACATGTTTTAAACATGTTTTAAACATGTTTTAAACATGTTTTAAACATGTTTTTAATTGTTAATGTTTTAAACGCCGTTTCAATGAAAACAACATATTTTGTTAAAAAATACTGCTTGTTTTGATTAAAATGAAAAACAAACAATTTCTTAACAACCCTGATTTTTACCAAACGTATTTCAGAACCAAATATTGTAATAATATTTAAAGTTATAATTCACAATGGTTGGTGGTTTTTGCTGTACTTGACACCCATTTTAAGAATAAAAGCCTTAATCGACTCATGGAAACTCGAAACAAATATATTGGACTGTGTTTCTCAAACATTTCTCAATTTTGGAAGTATTAAGTGATTCTGAAATGGTTAAGAATTAAGAAACATTGCTCTAAACTTAGATTAGACAGAAAGAAAAAGAAAAAAAATTGAGGTACACATAACTCGAAATACAGTGATTCATTAAATAAATTTGCCTCGCCACAAGAAAACCCACGAGTCGCCACTGTATTCAGGGCATTCAATTATAAATGTTGAAATTTAATTTTTGTTTCAAATGTGTATTTTTGAAATTCAATAGTTTGAATTTTTGGTTTTTAGGTATGTAGTAGTTCAATTAGTAAATATGCAGAATTTATAAAAAAAACAACCATTTGAGACATTCTAGTAAACATTGCTTTCAGAAGGTATTTACACGTTACTGTATAACATGGGCGTTATTTGAAGACCTTGAGCATCCTGGAAATTGAGCAGCTTTAATTGCTCCCGGTATTTGTGCACCGTACCATAATATTTATGGCACACCCGTGTGGTTGCACTTGCGGGCGTCCGGGGCCCACAATTTCTTTGTTTGTTTTATGGCGGTGGGCCGGACCTTCCCAGAAACCAAACTGTCACGCCATTATCTCGAAACTGACTCGGTGACGTGTCGTAAATTTCGGTTTTATCACAATCAAAAATTCGCCTGCGCATCGGGAAGGATTAATCCCGTAAGTGGAGATTAGCTGTGGTCAGGGCGGAGATTAGCATTTGTTCACCGCTGCTGGGGTCTTGTATATTTAACGAGATTAAGTTTGTGGTGGGATTGAATGAGATTTCTGGTTTGTCTGCAGTATTCGAAAATGGGGTAATAAAATTTGCGAGATGATTGTTTGGTGCTACCGTTTTGGTGGTTTTGAGGTATGTAAATGGTATTATTGTAATTATTAGAAATGGTTTAAAGTGTAAGAAAATCAATAAAAGTCAGTTAGAGTATTTCACTTTGAAATGCTTGAATTTTAATTTGGTGGTATTCAACATTTTCTATTATTATTCAAAGATGCTTTGTGAATATATTTATTTATAGATTTTTGCGGCGAAAGGGGGAAACTACTAAACAATAATCTTAGGAATATGCTTTCATATTATTTGAATTGTTATATTTGTTGTACAGGGAATTTTTGTGTTAAGTATACATATTCCGACACACTCTAAATTTTCAAGTATTCCAATAGATTATGGCTGTAGAGTTTGGATTTCTAAGCACAAAAAACTTGAAAAACACCAATTTAAGCAAAAAAAAAACATTATTTTAAAGAAAAATCATAATTTCATGCAAAAAAGCATTATTTTGAGTAAAATATACCAATTGTTCAGAATTAAGTGCGCACCTTTGCTTACTTTATTATTATTTGAGCTACAGAGTCGGTTCAATGAGCAAATTAGTAGTAAATTGAATGGTCAAATCAGACAAACAATTAAACGTTGTATTTTTAACTCTTTCGGCCCTGGAATTTTTCTGATGCCCCTAAAAATGTTTTGTACACGGCATATTATTTATTACTATCTCAGATATACAGAGAGTTTTTCTTTTAAATATACATATGTCAATATACTGTATACGCTGTAAATCTTTAGATATTCGTTGTTTTTGCAAATATTTAAAATTGAACTTTCAACCGATTGTTTTCTACTCCTAGATTAAGCATGAAGTAAAATTTCGAGTTTAGAATAGCCTGAACATTTGGTTTGGTCGTGTAGCGCGTAGCGCTACACGACCAAACCAAATTTTCAGGCTTTTCTAAACTCGAAATTTTACTTCATGCGCCACGCGTACTAAACACTGATATAATGTGATGTTCAGAATACACCTTTTTAGCATACTGCTTTAGTAGAATATTTTGAACTTCACCTAAAATCAGTGTATTACACGCGTGGCGCATGAAGTAAAATTTCGAGTTTAGAAAAGCCTGAAAATTTGGTTCGAAATGTTACTTCATGCTTATCTGGGAGTGGAAAACACTCGTTTAAGGCTTCAAAATAAACTATTTCAAAAAACAAACGATTATCGGAAAAGTTACAGCTCGTGCATATGTGTATGTATATTTATAAGAAAAATTCGCAGAATGTTTACCAAATTTTAGTAGTGGCAAATGCCACCGTCAGGGCCGAAAGGGTTAAAATATTTAGAAAATATATATTTTTTTAAACATAACTACCGGTATTATATTTTATTTCCGATGGACAGAGAAGATTATTCTTAACACCATTACAAAAATATCATAAATAAGAAAGTTATTTATATATTACTATTTCTTTTAATAATACCAAGGATTCCTGAAAGTATTCAATTTTGTATAAGAAAAATCACTTTAAATGAGAATTTTACTGACAGATACAATAAACAAACTTTGTTTTAGTCATTTGTTAGAATCCTCTTTTTTTAAGAGCTTCTTGATTGTGTTTAATAAAACCGAAATAGGGGAACAACTTCCTTATTTATTATTTTCTCTATTGATCGGCAATAAAATGTAAAGGGTGTTCCATACATACGATTTTTTAAATTCTTTATATTTAAATTGTAATAATAATCATATAATTGCATCAAAATGACGAAAAATTTGTGCCGTACTAAGATATTTAGAAAAATTGATAATACATTCCTCTCAATTTTGAGAGAGTTTACTTTTTACATCCTTAACACTTTTAGCCTAAATTATTCTTATTAAATTTAGAAGATTTCGAAGATTTCAAACTTAGAAATTTGGGGCGGTAGGAATGTTTTGAATAGAGTGAATTAAGTACACATTTTTTCTAATAATAATTCACAGAAAATTGTCTCATTTAAAATAGTTACTATATCAACGAAGAATCCGCTTAGATGAATTCTAAACGAACGTTTGTACGAATTGATATTTTTAGTTAAAATTCTAACCAACTTTATTTTTTATGCCAATTTAATTTAATTTGACTTAAAAGCCTTAAATAACATAAAAACAATCTGATAACTACAAAGGGAATATTTGCGAAACGTTCCTCAAATTCAATATAAAAATACTAAACGAAAATAAGTATACAATCTATATTCTAGCCTGTATAGTGTATATCTATGTACGTATTGAGTATAATTAAATGCATTCATTTTAGAGATTGTAAGAAAAATAGTATTTATTTTATGATCTAGTGAAAATGATGAAAATAAAGCCCGCTAAATTGTATACCCTCTATATTTCATTTCAGCATCCCCAAAATAAAATACACCCTCAATATTTTTTGCTGTCCTCGCTTACCCAACACTTAACCATAACAAATTCTTTTTACCACCAAGAAATTTTACAACGAGCAATACCAAAAATGATCGTACGAAAAACACGTCCCTTTTTAGAGCGTAACTTTTGTGGAACGGACACGGTGCGGTAAAAATCCGGCCCCAACCTCAATTCACATAATACCCTTCTGCCCGGCAAAATGGGAAAAATATACGCGACCTTTAATTTTACAGCACCTCAATATAATCCGGACATTTTTCCGAAAATTTTGTGGAAGGTTTTATTGCGCCTCGTAACGACATGGCTTCGTTTCGACAATGGGAAAGATTATGCCGGTTGGAATATTGTTTGAGTGTTTATTGCAATTTTAATAAAATTATTATTAATATTGGTTTCATAAAATTAAATAGCGCCATTATTGCTTTGCAAATATAATCATTTGAGTTGATTTTAGCAAAAGTGTATTAACTTTTTAAAGAAAAATATTCGGTTTTTTAGGTGTTGATTTGGGTTGAGTTAAAAAGTTAATTTCATGCTACAATTTTTGCAAAATTTAAATATGTGTAAGACATTATTATAAAGAGAATTTTTCTTATAACTAGGCATTTGTTGATTTTGAAAAGCGTTCTAACGAATTTTTACACTTTTTGATTAAGTATAAGATAAAATTTCGAGTTAAAAAATGCCTGAAACCTTGGCCAAATTTTTAGACTTTTATATACTCGAAATACTCCATGCGCTACGCGTATAAAACACAGATTTAAAATGAAGTTCAAAATATTAAGTTTGATGTCACGTTAATATATTTTATAAATACGTATTTCTTTTAACTAAATCTTGCGCTTTTAAAACCGACCAACGCGCTTTTAAAACTGACCAACTTTCTTTGGGATATTTGAAAATCATTTTTAAAAAAGCAATCCGAAAGCTAATAATTGCTTCAGAAGGATTTTGGAAGATTTAGATACACTTGAAAGTAAAACTCTCTATATATTGAATTTTAAGCCAAGTTATTCGTAAAAATTCTAATTATGAAATCATTCTTTCTATTGCTTTATTTAATTTTTTTGAAAATATAAGCTGCTAAACTTTATGCTGCATGTCTGATTTGTGGCCCGCGTTACTGAGCCGTTGAACGAAAACTGTAATCTCTACA
This sequence comes from Philonthus cognatus, assembly GCA_932526585.2. Taxonomy (NCBI): domain Eukaryota; kingdom Metazoa; phylum Arthropoda; class Insecta; order Coleoptera; family Staphylinidae; genus Philonthus; species Philonthus cognatus. Next base: position 77,086,077 of record OW052241.1, read on the forward strand.
TAAATCCACAATTTCTTTTATATTACAATGATCTCACTATTTATGAATACTTATACAGCGTTTTAGTCGGATGGGGTGCATAAAAATCACTAGTGAAAACCTGAAATCACTCGCAAAAATGTGCATGCGAAAATTTGCGAATGCTAAAATTCGCACACGAATTAAAATAATTGCGATGGGTGGTTTATTTGAAATCACACCGTTATTGTAATGTCCACATGCAAAAGATGCGAAGGGTAGATATGGCAACACCGCAAATTTGCTGTAAAATGTGATATATTTCCATAGTTTGATAATCGACAGATTATTATTATTATTATTAATTTGTGTTTGTCAGTTGATTGTCATTATTTGTATGATTAATTCAAAATATACAGAGAGTTTTATGTCACACCGAACATTTCCATAACGAGAATATATCTTTTCAGTATACATATGCATACGTTGTACATTTTCCGACGCTCAGTTTATTAAGAAAATTCAATTTGAAGCTTTAAACAAGTATTTTCCACTCCCAGGCTAAGCATGAAGTAAAATTTCGAGTTTAGAAAAGCCTAAAAATTTGGTTTGGTCGCGTAGCGCGGAGCGGCCAAACCAAATTTTCAAGCTTTTCTAAACTGGAAATTTTCCTTCATGCGCCACCAGTACAAAACACTGATTCAATGTAAAGTTTAGCGGTGTGTTTTAAGCTTCGTAATATATCAGTGTTTTGTACCGGTGGCGCATGAAGTAAAATTTCGAGTTTAGAAAAGCCTGAAAATTTGGTTTGGCCGCTCCGCGCTTCGCGCTACGCGACCAAACCAAATTTTCAGGCTTTTCTAAACTCGAAATTTTACTTCATGCTTAGCCTGGGAGTGAAAAACACTCGCTTAAAGCTTCAAATTGAATTCATTTAATAAACCGAGCGTCGGAAAATGTGAAACGTATGCATATGGATACTGAAAAGAAAAATAATCGTTATGAAAATGTTCGGTGTTACATAAAACTCTCTGTATATATTTTGTAAACTGCAATAGTATAAATGTTTTTTTTAAATCTAATCATAAACAATTCAGAGAAAGTTAAACATTTGATAATATTTTATTAGCAGATATCGTTCATAAGCGTATAAGTGTTGGTTTAATGTAGGAAAATGCAACAAAATTCGGTGGTGGGAATTTATATTACTGAAGCCCAGAATTAACTTAAATTGTGCAAAATATACAAGAACTTGGTGTTTTATTTTGGCGCTTAAGAAAATATATGAGCCTGTCAAGTATCGTGTTTTATTTAAACATGTAACTTGTTTCCGTCATACATTCTAACTTGTTAGAATGTTGATATAAACATATAACATATTTGCATCAAACATTCAAACAAGTTAGAATGTTTGACGAAAACACGTTATTTGGCAGGCTTGTATATAAACATATTACTTGTTTGAAGTTATTTTTTTTTTTCATTGTAACATAATAAAGAAACCCCATATTTTGATTAAAACGACAGAGATTTTCGAGGAATGAATAAACTTCGTTCTAATTTGTAATATTAAAGTTGATAAATAACATATTTGCATCAAACATTCAAACAAGTTAGAATGTTTGACGAAAACACGTTATTTGGCAGGCTCGTATATAAATATATTACTTGTTTGAAGTTATTATTTTTTTTTTCATTGTAACATAATAAAGAAACCCCATATTTTGATTAAAACGACAGAGATTCTCGAGGAATGAATAAACTTCGTTCTAATTTGTAATATTAAAGTTGAGGGATTTAAAACGTAATTGTAATTGTTTAAAACTAATTGAAATATGCAGTAAATTAAGTATCAAATAATCATATTTATTTATTTTATTAAAAAACAAGAATAACGAACAATATTCGGTGGTGGGAATTTATTTTAGTGTAACTATTACATATAACGATAAAAGAATGCAACTACATCCTACAACTAGAGATGAAATAATAAGTACAGCAAAAAAACTAAAAAATAAAGATAGCAGTGGTGACGATGAATAATTTAATAAAGTCTAACATTGATTTCATTGCAGATGCATTAATGAATAATTCATTTAAATATGGAATATTTCCCGACAATCTTAAATTATATTGCCTATACATAAAAAAGAAGACATTAATGTGATGGATAATTACAGACCAAATAGTCTGTTATCATCGTTTTCAAAAATCTTTGAATTAATAATGTGTGACCGACTTTTGACATTCCTAAACAGTTGTAGTATTTTTAGTGAATCTCAACATGCGTATATTAAAGGAAAATCCATCAATAGCGCTGTTTTTGAGTTCACCTATATTAATGAGGCAATTGAGACTAAAGATCTTGCGCTTGGGTAATTTTTACACCTCTAAAAGCATATGTCACAATTGATCAACTTCCATTATTGCAGAAATTAGAACGATATGGTATAAGAGCACACTTATTATCGTGGTTTAAGTCATTTCTATCAAATAGATAGCAGAGAGTTGGAGTAGAGAAAGATGGCAAATTGTTTAAGTCAGACATACAATGCTGCGAGGGTGTGGAAATATCCCAGGGTATCATAATAAACGAGATGCACGCTTTAAAAATTAACAATAAATACTGCATAACAAACTATGCTGATGATACGAACTTTTTAATAACAGCAAAAACATATTCTGAATTGCTAGAAAGGTGTGATCAGATATAAGGAAGAATAAGTGACTAGTTGTTTCCAAATTTGCTGAGATTGAACAAAGAAAAAACACAATGATATTTAAAACAAAACAAAATCATAATACACGAAGAATTAGTTTTACAAAATAGTACTATCATGTTGAAAACTCATATCAAATTTCTAGGGTTTAAGATTGATGAACATTCGGATTGGCGCTTGCACGTTTATTACTTGGTGACAAAACTGGCGAGAATAATAGCATATTCTATATAATATCAAGTCTTATTTAAGCATTGAGCCAACAAACATTGTGTATTATGCGTGTTTTGAGACAATTCTACGATTTGGAGTTATCTTTTGGGGAAATAGCACATCAGTAAGAAAATTATTTGTATTCAGAATTGATGCATACAAACCATATTCGGTCTAAAATATAAAGCGTTGCCGGGGACTGTTTAAGTTGAACAAAATTCAAACAGTTTTTTCTGCATTTATATACGAGTGCTTAATATTTGTCTTCAAAAATAAACAGAATTTCTTGACTGATAATGACCGACAGTATCCAACGCGTAATAATGGTGTATACCCTCAACATAAGCTCACTTTAACTGAGCGAAATGCGAGGAGATTAGATTCACTGAAGAAATATAAAGCAGCAATTTATGATTTTCTATGAGAAGCAGAATTATATAGTTTAAATAAATACTTTAATATGAAAAGTTAATATTAGAATTTCCTGTCTTTTTAGTTATTAGTTAATATTTGGTTGTGACACAATTTCGTTTATGATCCAGAATTTTGTAATAAATTTGGGACCATTTATTTGAAATAAAGTTTGTTTATTATTATTAACTCTGTTTAAATGCTAGAAAAAGAAAAGCCCAGCTGCCAACAATTAATTTACAGAAATTTGTGTTTTATTTTGGTGCTCGTAAAAATATTAAAAGAAAAAAATCAAAATTTTGGATGACTGCCACAGAATTTGTTGAGTAATGAATAATAATCATGAATGTGATTATTGAAAAGTGCATTAATTTAGGTGTTTCTATGTTTATTAAAAAAATAATGGTACCAAAATGTCAAATATTTTATAAAGTTAATGGATTTTAGCAAGTAATGTATAAACTGTGTTTTAATGTTGTAAAAATTATAAACCGGTGGATGGTAGTAAAATTACAGAAACTGAAAGATTTTTTCAAAGTACAATAAATTTGAATTTTATTAAGTCATAAAAACATGTTGATTGTTGATACAGATTATTAAGATTATATTATTTTTTCGATATATTTATTTTTGTTTTTATATATTTTTGTTGTCATTTCATAAAACGAATGTTTTTAAAGAATTTAAATTATATAAGAAACGAAGATATGGACAATATTTAAACATCTTTTTTTCAGTTTTTTTTTTTAATATATTATCGAAAGAATAGAAGAGATTCCAAATGTATCGAAGATTATATTATTTTTTCAGTATAATTATTGTTGTTGCTCTTTGCCGATGACACTGCCCTTATAACACACCAACCCACCCTTCCTAAAGCTCTCTCTACTCTCCAAGGGCTAATAGATTCGCTATCTCTTTGGTTTGCCAAATGGAGAATATCCATTAATCCCAATAAATCCTATCTATTCATACCATTCCACAGACCGCTCAATTTCCCATTTAGCATAACCATATCAAACACCGTAATTAGCCCATCCCCTGCGTGTAAATACCTTGGCATCATTCCCAAACCATGAAAACAAAAATTCAAAATAGGGCGCGGCATTTCAGATCGTTAACCTTCCCAAATAAAGGGATCACGACAAAAACAGCTGTCCACATCTATAAAATGATCTGCCGCCCCCTATTAGAATATGCTTCAATCCTCTTTCTTAACCCTCGTCCCTCAACATTAAATAATATCGAAGTCGCAGAACGATCAGCCCTTAGAATCCTCACAAAAATCCGACACCCTAATAACCCACTCCACAACCCCTCCAATACCTTATTGTATGAAAAAACAGAAATAATCCCTATCCAACAACGACTTACCCAACTATCCCACAAATTCGCATCTAACCCACACATCCATGACATCCTTAATCACCTCTGTTTAGTACGAAACCCCAATATTTCTCCCAAATTCAACAACCCAGAAACCACCATTTATCAATTCATTTCATCTCACATGAATCATAACTAACTGACAAGACAAGGACAAGTACAACTCAGGCTGAAAGACCGATGGTCGATAGCCAAGGATCCAAAAAAAAAAACTAAAAATAAAATATAGTGTAAAAATAAACAAACTGTATTTTTTTTTAGTTAGTTATTGTTGTTATTATATATATTTTACCAATACCATGCTTACCAAAGCATTTATTACCCCTACACCTACAATTATGGTAGATGTGGATTTTAGATTATATATATATATTTTTTTAAATTTTGTATACTCATTTCATAAAACGAATGTTTTTAAAGAATTTGAATCATGTAAGAAACGAAGATATGGACAATATTTTAAAATCAATAATTTTATTTCTTTTAATATATTATCGAAAAGAAGATATTCCTAATGTATCGAAGATACATATGTTGTTGTTGTATAATCATTTCAAAAAACGAATGTTTTTAAAGAATTTGAATCATATAAGAAACGAAGATATGGACAATATTTAAAAACCAATTTTTCCAGTTTTTTTTTTTAATATATTTTAAAAATAATAAAAGATATTCCAAATGTAAAAGCAGATCAGTATAAGTGGAAAGATAAATATAAATAATATAATATATTATTAATTACGGCCATTAATTGCTTTTTTTGAAGCGTTCAATTTGAAGTTTTAAACGAGTGTTTCCACTTCTTGGTTAAGCATGAAGTAAAATTTCGAGTTTAGATAAGCCTGAAAATTTGGTTTGGTCGCGTAGCGAAGCGGAGCGACCAAACCAAATATTTAGGCTTTTTCTAAACTCGAAATTTTACTTCATGTTCCACGCTTATAAAACAGTGAACTATTCTGAAACTAAATAAATACTGATTTGGCAGTATAAAAAATAAACTGCTGACGCAGGATTAAAGATATACTGCTTAACAAGAATATTTTGAATTTCACAATATTCAATATGTTTAATACGCCTGTCGCATGAAATGAAATTTTGAATTTAGAAAAGCCTTAACATTTTCTAAACTAAACTTTACTTTATGTTTAATCAAGGATTGAAAATTTGCGTTAGTAGCTTCAAATTTCAAAGCGACTCCCATAGTGCAGATCAAAGAACGGATACCCTGTATTTCTTGTTTGATTTGATTAACAAAATAAATTTGGTAGTTCTGCCCGACGTTAAATCTTACGTTAACAATTTAGCCCGGCTGCTAAAAATATATGAAATAAATCAATGGTTCGAAATCCTATATAAACGAATCTTATTACATATAAATTAAATAAATATACAGAGTGTTGCATTAATGCGTTTTCGGAGGATATCTCGACTCACGTTAAAGATGCAAAAATGTGTCTGTAACAAAGTTGCTTGGTTTTAAGAGCTACATAACCTAAAAATATTTTTAAGTATACAGGGTGTGCCATAAAGATAGTAGCGAATGAAACTTGCTTATTTAAAATGGATCACCCTTTATAACGAGTGTCTATAAACTGTCGGCAGCCCAGTAGGTTTTGACTTTAGAAACATACGTCGTAATTAGACATATAATTAAATGTATTTGACTTTTCCGAGACTCACCGAATCGTATGGCGTAATCTAAGATATGTAATTTGTTTTTCAAAGCAACCGAGATGCTGACAGTTTATAGACACTCGTAATTATTTGGCTTTTAAACTGCTCATAAAAACTGTGTATCATTTTATTAAAAACATTTGGTCTAAATTGTACTGTTTCGGAGTCAATTGACATTTATAGATAAAAATCACGTTTGCGGTAGTTTCGTAAAGCTAAAATATCTCCGAAAGGTTTTCCCCACTCTCTTGAGAATAGCACGAATGCACCATTAAGTTGTTGTGATTAAGTTATTTGACTACGAAATAAATATAGTCGAATTTATACATTTTCAATCAAGGGTAACTTGTTTTTATTTTAAATGCAACCATATAATTCAATCTACTCAACATTCAGTACTCTTCCGATTAGCTTTATAATTTTTATCTGTAACTTTAAAATTTTTGAGATAATTATTACATCTACAGGTACAAAATTATTAACAAACTCGAACGAGACTTTTATTTTGAGTCGGTTCTATTTAAAAAAATCAAGTTACCCTTGATTGAAAATTTAAAAATTTAACAATTTTTATTTCATAGCCAAATAACTTAAGCGCAACAACGTTATAGTGCAGCCAATAGCGCTCTCTATTCTCAAGAGAATGGTGACATCATTCATTTAGTTTCAGAGATTTTTTAGATTTATGAAATCATTGCACACATCATTTTTGTCCATAAATGTCAAATAACTCCGAAACAATACGAGTTAGACCAAGTGTTTTTAATAAAATGATATGCAATTTTTATATGGAATTCAAAACCAAAATAATATACAGGGTGATCTTTTTAAAATAATCAAGCTACATCCGCTACTGTCTTTAATACACACCCTGTATGTATTTTTAGGTTATACATCTCTTAAAACCAAGTAACTTTCGTGAAGAAACTATTATTCTATCTTTAACGTACTCCAAGAGCGCACTTATGAAACACCCTATTTAATCAAATATTAATTTTTATTTTATAGATCTCGCGATTTTTTTATACTTCTGAAATTGTTTTTACAGATCTCCTGAGCCGATTGGAGACACTTTTTAGGGTTTATCTCTAATTTTGTTATTTTCATTGCGTTAGAATTATCATAGATACGACCAAACCAAATTTTCAGGAGTGAAAAACACTCATTAGAAGCTTAAAATTGAGCTTTTTTAAAAACTACGAATGCTTGAAAATGTACACCGTATGCACCGCGATATGTTTACTTTAAAGAAAAATTAATAAATAAACTATTTCTGATTTTCAGCTTTCTGTATTTATTTTTACTACAATTGTTTCGCTAGCTTCTTCATGTAAAGAATGTAATTGACAATTGTAGTGAAAATAAATACAAAAAGTATAAAATCAGAAATATTTTGTTATTAATTTATTAAAGTAATCATGATTTTCAAGAATTAAAAACCTCAGTAATTAACGATAAAAGAAAAATGTCCTGTGTTAAAGCAGTATAAGTACATATAAATGTAAAATCAAGTAAGAACGTTTTTATGAAAAATATAGGAAAACACATTTTTTTTTTCTAACAGAAGCAGACCTTTCTTCATATTACCCTGTTTATTTAAAAATCATGAAATTACGCCTGTAAAATAATATTATAAATTCAGTTGACAAAGTAATTCAGTCTATTTCTTTTGGTTTTCCTCTTATGTCAATTGTATTTCACTATTTCCCAAAACTATTTGCTATCTCTATTAAACAGACTACTGTGTTTGTCATTCAATACTTTTGAGAAATAGTAAAATACAATTGACAAAAGAGAGAAATAAAAAGAAATAGACTGTAAGTTTCGAATTGGAAAATCAACTTTTTCCTCTTGACCTGTCTAAACGCGAAACGTTCTCCATATCTGGAATGGTGGCGACCACACACTATAGCGCATTAATGAAACATCAAAGACTGAACTTTCTTGAAAAGAAAGATCCATCTCGATCGCCGCGTTTGGCGGATTGGACACGCTCACGCAAAAAGCTACCTGTCTGAGCAAACTGTTAGAGAGACGATAACAAATAAATTCCGTCAGAGTTCCGGTAGCTTAGTTTTCCACAAATAAGCGATTAGATGCAGTGAGCACTTGTGATGTATTGCGCATTGTGCGCCTAAATTTCAATCCGTTCGCGAATCGAAAACAAACGCTGTTTGCGGTTTAGGCACGCTCGTGCGTGCCCTGGCTTGAGAAAATGTGGGTTGGGTTTTATTATTGGTGTTTAATGCTTTTCTGTGATGTTAATAATTTTTATTTGCATTTTATCAAGGATAAGGAATCATAAATACAAGTGTGTTTTACAATTGCAAAATCCATGCTGAATTAATAATGTTAGAAACGGTTTATGGTACTAACTCGCTAAGCTGAACTAAAACAATACATATTTGAGTTAAGCAAATTAGATGAAAATATTGTAAACAGTACCAATTCGTAACCAACCAAATTACAGTAGTAGAGGAACCGAATGGCACCAGTTTCTTGACAAATGCTTTGACAGAAAAATTATGTCATTCCCTAGCGAATTACTTCCCTGTCCAAAAAATCATTAATTTTTAGAAAATGTTTTCTGTTTTTCTGATTTAACTGTCTCGAAGTACGAATGAAACTATTTGATAGAGCTGGATTCGAATCAATTAGGATTCGAATTCTATTAGAGGATTCAAAAGAGGTATTCAAATACTTCAGGTAAACTGGATTCGTGATCCGGAATCGTAACACTTTTTTAAGAGGATTCGTATTCGAATCAAAATACGGGTGATTTCAGGTCCTCATAAAAGGACTCGAATATTTATAAAAGGATTTGAATACTTACAAAAGGATTCGAATACTTACAAAATTATACGAATACTTACAAAAGTATACGAATACTTACAAAAGGATTTGAATCATCAAAAATAATTCGAATGATCATTTTGTTTGTGTACTTTAACCTTCACGTTGTTTAGTTTAGTTAGAAAAGCCTGAAAATTTGGATTGGTCGCGTAGCGCTACGCGCCAAACTAAATTTACAGGTGGAAAATCTCCACTTTTGGGGGACAAATTTAATAACATCAATGGTTAGTCAATTTTTAGGATTTTTTTTATGCCATCTATTTTATTACTCTTTATATTTTTATTATAAAATTTGTCAATTGAGTAACTACAATTTTTTTTTCGTTAACTTTGGCTTTTATTTATGTGTATTTTTATTCTGTAGAAAATTATAAATGAACAAGATTCATATTTTTATTTGGTTAATATTTGCTTAGTGCTAATTTTAACAATTTTAAAGATTTTTTCATATTTTTTTTAATCGTTTCTTGCTTTTAAAGGTTTGATAAAAAATAAAAATATGTTTTTAATAATTTGTAATTTTTTTGTTTTGATGTTTTCTGGATGCGCTTGAATTTGTTCCGTTTTTTACAAAATAAAAACAATGCACAAATCGGAATAAATATAATTATTCTTTTTTGTTGATTTTGAAGATTTTGACACGTATTTGCCAACTTATTTATTTAGTCAACGGAGTATATTTAAAAAATATATAGTTATGTAATGGTATCCACATACCAAAATGCTGAGAAGACAGTTCCCAGGAATGATGCGCCTTATCGCAGGCACGTTCCAGAGCGTCCCATTCTTCATCATGGACAATTATCTCATGCATGAATTAATTACAATCGTACTTTCGTTCGGAAAGCATCTCCGTGTCCTTTATCGTTATAACCGTTGCGACAAATGAAATACCTTTGTAACTCAATTAATTAAGTGAAAAAAAACTTTTTAAAAATTAAAATTTCAAATCGTGAAATTTAACTGGCGCTGCGAACAGGATATTCGCGACTGAACTGTTAATCAATCGACGGGATTGACCCACGAAAAGTGATTTCTATCCCTGGTGAAAGACAGTAACAGGTGGCTTTCAAGTCTTTGTGCGAGAATCCAACGAAGAGGAAAGAAGATACATCTAGGGAAATACACACCACACGATGCAGCTCCTAGTGCTGTAAGTCCTTTGTTTTCTTCCATCCCAAAAGTGTAATTGTTTCAAAAAAAAAAAAAAAAATAATCAATTCAATTTTATTTAATGTCCGATACCGACATTGAAATAATTGCTGACGATTTAGATACGTTAGAAAATTCAACACCTAGATATAAGATAAAACCAAGTATTTTAGGCAACGTTAGATTTAGTCCGATTCCGCAAAATCCAAAAATGACTAATACAAATTCAAGTGTAAATTCAAGTAATCTAATTACTGACAAAAACGAAATTTCATTATTAATGAACGCGATTCCAGAATATTACCCAGGCCAAAATTTATCAATTTTTATAACCGAAGTTGATAATTTGCACAAACATTTAGAATGCAGATTATCACCCGATTTAGCTTATGCAGTTAGTTTTTCTCTCAGATCAAAAATAAAAGGAGATGCTAGAGATTTTATCGCTTATCAAAACGCATTTGAATGGAACGCCATTCGTAGTGCTTTATTAAGAAAATACGGTGATCAAAGAAGCGAAGAAATTCTAGAATCTTCATTGAGACAGTGTATTCAACAAAAAAATGAAACCTACTTAGATTATTACAGTAGATTATTAAAAGCTTATAATGACTTAATGCAACATATTTCTTTACACATAACAGATCCAAGTTATTTAAATTACAAGAAAACTGATTACGATAAATTAACATTAAAAACTTTTCAAATAGGTTTGTTAGAGCCATACAGAAGCTATTTAAGTAATTTTCAATTAAATACCATCGAACAGTGTTTAAATAAATGTACATTCTTCGATAATCAAAAACAAGAATGGGAATATTGCGAATTCATCCGAAAGTCCAATGACAACAGAAAAAATCCTAAATTCACCAATTCTCAAAATCAATCACAATTGACCAGATTTAACCAAAATCAATACAATAATTTTTCACAACCACGATTTTCTCAAAACCCACATTACCGAAATTTTCAACATCAATTTTCTCAACCGAGACCCGTTCAACAACAAAATTTTCCAAATCAATCGTACGTAAAACCAAACGTATTTGCGCCACGAGCGGCACAACCAAATATTTATCCTACAAATAAACAAGTTTTTGGAACTCAAGCTTCCTCAGGAATGTCTAGACTGAATAAACCAACACCAATGTCTGTTCAATCTAGAGTAAGAACTAATCAAGTACCAAATTATTCAAATCAAAGACAAAATATAAACTATTCAGCTCTTTATAATGTAGAAACTGACTCTGTTTCCCCAGTTTACCCAGTTTCTCCAGGGTCCCAACTCTCTCAAGATTATGAATCAGTCCAACAATTTTCAGATACTGATAATTTTGCAGATCAAACAGAAATGTACGAGTATGAGATTAACGAAAATGATAATGACGAACAAAATTTTGAAAATTTTCCTATAACAGCCTCACCGAAATCAGGAACATAGATCTAAATTCAATCAAAATAAAATCAAAATTACCATTCATTTATTTGCCCAATTTAGATTTAACAATTCTAGTAGATAGCGGAGCAACAAATTCCGTTATAAATTCAAAACTTGCATACGAGAAATTCTCTCAATATTTGTATCAAAAACCGTTTACAGTTTCCGGTTTAGGAAATCAAATTCATTGCCAAGATAATTTAAAATTTCCAATTCTTAAAGAATTAGGTATACCAGCCGATATTCATTTACATGTCGTTGACTGGCACCCAAAATTTGACGCATTAATAGGTACGTCCGACTTAGAAAAATTAAACGCGACAATTAATTACAAAACAAACACTTTAGAATTGTGCGACATAAAAATTCCTTTTTATTTAGAACTGAATAAAAAATCAATTTCTCCTCACAAAATTAATAAAAGCAATCATGTAAAAATTCCAGTGACAATAGATAATGGTGAAGTCATCATACCGCAAATAAAAATATCAGAAGATTATTGCATACCCGAATGCATTGCAATTTCGGAAAATGGTTATTGCATGTTACCATTTGACGAGAATTTAGATGTAGATTTAAATTGTTCAGAACGTATAGACGTGATGCCCATTTTGAATCAAGAAATTAGGAACCCACCAAAAACACTACATAAACAATTTAACATCTCAGAATTAATTCGAACAACACATTTAAATTCTGAAGAAAAACACGAAATTCTTAAAATTTGTAAAAAATTTCCTGACATATTTTATAACGAAAATTGCAACTTAACATTCAGTAACGCTGTTAAACACGAAATACGAACGAAAACCGATGAACCAATTTATGTAAAATCGTTTCGACACCCACATAGCATGAAACAAGAAATTGAAAATCAAATTCAGAAATTATTAGATAATAAAATAATTCGACCCTCGATTTCACCTTACGGAGCTCCCGTATGGTTAGTCCCAAAAAAATCAGACGCTTCCGGAAAGAAAAAATTTAGAATGGTGATTGATTATAGAAAACTCAATGAAAACACAATTGAAGACAAATACCCACTTCCACGTATTGAAGAGATATTAGACAATTTAGGCAAGTGTACGTACTTTACTACTCTTGACCTAGCCCAAGGTTTCCATCAGATTGAAATGCATCCTAACTCTATCGAAAAAACCGCTTTTTCAGTTAACCAAGGACATTATGAATACCTCAGAATGCCCTTCGGATTAAAAAATGCTCCTAGCACATTTCAACGTGTTATGGACAACGTCCTTCGAGAATACTTACATGTATTTTGCTTTGTTTACATGGACGACATTGTAATTTTTTCCAAATCCCTTCAAGATCACATTAATCATATTAGACTAATTTTCAGTAAAATCCGAAAATTCAATTTAAAAATACAGCCCGATAAATCAGAGTTTTTAAGACGAGAAGTATCCTTTTTAGGTCACGTAATAACACCAGACGGAATTAAACCAAATCCTTCTAAAACTGAAGCGATAACAAATTACCCGTTACCCAAAACCACAAAGGAAATAAAATCATTCCTAGGCCTTACAGGTTATTATCGAAAATTTATTTCAAATTTTGCTAAAGTAGTATGCCCATTAACTAAATGTTTGAAAAAAGGTTCAAAAATTAATATTTCCGACCCAGAATATATTCAAGCTTTCGAATTGTGCAAAGAACTTCTTTGTAATGCTCCAATTCTTGCTTATCCTGATTTTAATAAGCAATTCAAATTAACCACCGATGCATCGAATGTATCGATAGGAGGTGTATTATCACAATCAAATCGCCCAATAGCTTACTATTCAAGAACTTTAAATTCGGCAGAAAAAAATTATTCAACAATTGAAAGAGAACTGTTAGCTATTTTAGATTCAACCAAACATTTCAGACCATACCTTTTCGGTCGCAATTTCATTATAGAAACAGATCATAACCCACTTGTCTGGCTTTATAAAATTAAAGAACCAAATTCTAGACTTGTGCGTTGGAAATTAAAATTAGAGGAATTCGATTTCAAAATAATTTACAAAAGAGGAAAAGAAAATAAAGTAGCGGATGCCCTTTCCAGAATCGAAATTCACAATAGAGAAGATGAAGAATCCGTTATTGCAAACATTGACGAATTACCCGATATCAATGACGAAGAAATAGAACGAATTATTAATTCCCAAGTAGAAGACCCAATTGAATATGCCAAAACACTAGAAAATTTGCGATCATCATTAACTGAACAAAATGAATGCGACAATACTGTACATTCAACTGATGAAGACAACGGTAAAACCATTCCAATTTCAGAAAGATCTTTAAATATATTTCCTAATCGAATATATTTTAATACCGGCGAAACATATAAAAACCGTTTTACTAAACCCTTTAATAGAAATACTTATAAAGTAACCATTTCCAAAAATTCAATTGATCAAGATTTATTAACTTTCATGAAAGACACATTAAAACCAAATTCAAGTTATGGAATATATTTTACTGACAATAATCTCAGACGTCCTTTTGAAACCCTTTGCAAACAACATTTTAACAATTCAATAAAATTATTCATTACCAATAAAATCACCAGTGACGTAACTGATAACGAATTACAAAAAGAAATTGTTACAGAATACCACGATTCAAATCATAATGGTATAACCGAAACTTACAACAACCTCAAAGACAAATATTTCTGGCCAAATATGAAACAAACTATTACAGATTTAATCAATAAATGTGACTTATGTTTACAGTCAAAATATGAGAGACATCCGTATAAATTAAAATTTGACGGACCGTTATTAGCAAAGAGACCTCTAGAAGTGTTACACATGGACACGTTTTCCTTTCAAAATTCCAAATTTTTGACGATTATTGATTTATTTTCAAGATATGGACAATCATACTGGATAAAAGACGGTACCAGCTTGACTGTTTTAAATAAATTAAGACACTATTTCGCTCACCATAATATTCCACAAACAGTGAATAACCCGAGTTCTAATTCCCCAATAGAGAGATTTCACTCAACCATTATAGAAAAATTAAGAATACTAAAACTGAAAAATCCCAATGAAGTTCCATCAAATTTAATGATTTCAGCAGTTTCGATTTACAATCAATCAATACATTCTTCTACCGGATTTTCACCCTTTTACTTACTATACGGCCCTTACGAGAGAACTCCAGAATTCGATTTAGACATGACTGTATTCGAACAGTATAATGAAAAAAGAAAACAAGAAATTCTACCATTCTATGATCAAGTATACCTCAAAAACAAGCAATTAGCCGAAAACATTTTAGAAAAACGTAACGAAACCCGCGTTGATCCGCCTAACGTAGAAAATCGCGAAGTTTATGTAAATAGGAAAAAACCCAGTAAAGCTAATCCTATATACGACAAGGTAATTGTTGAGAAACAAGAATCGAATAAAATTTTTGGAAAAACTCAAAAATCAAGAAATACCACAGCTAACATTAAAAAGGTTAAGAAACTAAGAAAAACAACTTCTTTACAGGTTCCCGATACTGGCGGTGACGATCCTCCAGATTCACCACAACCAGGCCCTTCAGGTCAAACCCATTAAAAACAACGGCTATTTTCAAGAAATCATAGGCCCAGTAAAAGTAATGGACCACTACCATAATTTTCTATTTTTCGTAAATACATCAAAATTAGAAATAGGATTCAAACAGTTATTAGCAAACACTGAAACTCTAAAGAAAGATGCTTCAATAGATAAACTAACATACCAAATTTATAAACAACTTGCTTTAAATTGCAGAAATATTGAACTATTACTGAGAAAATTAAGTTATAAATCAAAACGAGCATTGGCTAATATTCTAGGAAAAACCATCAAATTCATTACAGGAAATCTCGACGACGACGACTTGCAAAATATTAATGAAAATTTACAGAAATTACATAATAATCAAAATTCCGAAATGAAACAAATAAATAAACTAACAACTTTCGCAAATCATTTATCAAAAAGATATTCATGTGATTTAGAAATCTTAATGTCAAATTTAAACAAAACAAAACATTTTATTGAAGGTTTAACGTTTATCGAAGATACAAGAACATTATTACAAAACGAAGTTTATCATTCAGAACATTTAATAAAAACGTTAGAATTGCTTGAACGCGCAATCAGCTTGTCATGGAAAGGAATTCCAGATTTAGAACTTTTAACGGTAGATGAACTTATAACTGTTCAAAATTACTTGACGAAAATCTATAATCCAAAGCAATTGTTGCCAATTGAAACGACTCAATTATTAAACATTTTAGAGTTATCAAAACTTATGGTAATAGGAACAAAAGAAACAATTACATTCCTTCTCAAAATACCCATTTTAAAACCAATTTCCGCAAATTATTCTCAAATCTACCCGATTCCGAATTATCAAGATATCGTTATTGTCCCACCAAAACCATTTCTAATCGAGATGAACAACTTAAAATACTGGACTAACGAAGATTGCCAGAGTTTCCACATCATCACCTTGTGTCTGCAACAACCGACCCAAGAGGATTGTAATTTATTGAATGCCAACAAATGCAAAACAATAAAAATTGCTAACGATTACCAAATTACATCTGTACTGCGTAATAGACAATTACTAGTACTATCAAAGAGAAAACTTGAAATAATTGAAGATTGTCAAGGACAACTAGATAGAACATTTATACAAGGACCAAATTTAATCAGTTCACAATGCCGAATAATATTGGAAAAATCCACATATGTCAACACTACACCTACGTACGAGTTAACATTGTACCACATTTCAAATGAAACATTGAAGTTTTATCAAGAAGCAAAACTTCAACTGCGACATCTCAAAGATCCAACCATTCTTCAACAAGAGGCTGAAGAACTCAAGAATCAACCACTACATTTGGAACCACTGGTTCACATAATTCATTATGGATTTACCGGCCTTGTATTATTGTTAATAATACTTGCCACGGCCATCATTATCAAATTCAGGACACGCATTATCGACCTTTTCTGCAAACCAAGAAAAATCATTCGCATCAAGATGGTCGATCCAAATCAAGAAGACACCCCCGCATTGCCGAATTGAACGAGGTCGTTCAAACCTAAGGAGGGAGGAGTTATGTAATGGTATCCACATACCAAAATGCTGAGAAGACAGTTCCCAGGAATGATGCGCCTTATCGCAGGCACGTTCCAGAGCGTCCCATTCTTCATCATGGACAATTATCTCATGCATGAATTAATTACAATCGTACTTTCGTTCGGAAAGCATCTCCGTGTCCTTTATCGTTATAACCGTTGCGACAAATGAAATACCTTTGTAACTCAATTAATTAAGTGAAAAAAAACTTTTTAAAAATTAAAATTTCAAATCGTGAAATTTAACTATATAATATAGTACAACAAAAATGTAATATTACAAATTAAAATTTATTTAACAATTACAATTTCATCGAAAGTGTATGTTTCTTGCCAATTTATGGAATATAAAAACGAATTAAAAATTAATTAAGAATTATATTTTGTAAATATTCTGCAAACAATTGGCAAATTCAATTTTTCATTATGTCAATTTTTGGAATATTCATATAAATATTATTGATTTTTATTTGTTAGACTATTTTTTAATAATTAGCAAATTTGTTTAGAATCACTTGAATAAGTTCTATCGATAAAAATGTTATATTTTTTGTTTATTAATGTTGACGATTTTTATAGTGTACGCGTCTTTTTAATTTAATAATAATAATACTTATTATTACAGAACAGTAATAAATATTACCCAAATTGTAAGGTGTCGGAAGAACACTCTTTTTCTGATCAAAGATATATCGAATTCAAACTCGAGATTCAAATGCAAGTATGCTCCAAATATGTAGACAAAGGGAGGACTGACGAGATCAAATATAGAACTGCCCTATCAAGTGTTCTACCATCTGAACAACCAACCATACCCCACACAAGGGAGAAACTGGATTAGATGGTGGAACACTTCTCCTCTGCCTGCAACAAGTCAATAAAAGCAGCGTACCCAAGCGCGCTCAAGAAGGGCAAGGTCAAACTACACTGGTGGACCTCGGAAGTTAGCTCACTAAGAAAGGAGTGCAGAAGACTAATGAACAACGCCAAAAACACCAAGGAGTGGGCAGCTTATTAGGATAATCTCAGACATTTGAAAAAGGCGATTAGAAAGGAATAGCGATCGGCATGGAGGAACTTCTGTAATCAAATAGAAGAAACCTCACAAGCATCCCGACTACGCAAAATCTTCTCTAAAAAGCCAGTTGTTCAAGGCTTTGTCATGAAAGAAGACGGCAGTTGGATATGCTCATACGAAGAAACGCTCGAACTTTTGTTCGACTACCACTTCCCGGGAAAAGAACTAGTTGCGATAACTGCCCAACAGACTTATATTCTCAATGCCCCGCCTAAAAGATAGTAAGCAGAGAGAAGGTGCTATGGAGCATCTAAAGCTTCTAACCTTTTAAATCGGTCGGGCCTGACGGTATCAGTCCTGTCGAATTGCAGGAAGCTCCGGACATTGTCACTTCATGATTGGAAACAATGTTCGTGGCTTGTCTGAAACTTTCTTACATCCCTAAGATGTGGAAAGAGGTAGAGGTTGTCCTTATCCCTAAAAGCGGGAAGATTTCTCACACTAAACCTAAGGACTACAGGCCTATAAGCCTGTCCTCGTTTTTGCTTAAAACGCCAGAAAGATTATTTAACACTTACATAAGAGGGAGCTTAGACCTTCATTTGTTATCAACACGCATATACCAAGGGAAATTCTGTAGAAACAGCTCTATACTCCTTGGTAAGCTAAACTGAAAGAACTATGAGATACAAGGAGTATACCCTTGCACTCAATGAGTTACTCCTTGAACTAGGAAACTTGGGGTGCAATGCAATTGCTTATGCCGAGGACACGGCCATAGCCGTCTAGGGATAAGCACCCTAACATAATGTCGCAACTAATACAGCAGGCATTAGCTAAAGTGCACAAGGTGTGGCCTAGGGGTTAATCCAGAGAAGACTGAGCTAGTCCTATTCACAAGGAAGCACAGTATACCCTGCTTCAAACTGCCAACTCTAAAGGTAGCGGTCATGGAGATCAAAGACCAAGCTAGATACCTAGGTATCGTACTGGACCGGAAGCTTAGTTGGAAACCCAACTCTGAAGAGAGAGTATAGAAAGCCGACAGTCGCTTTCTATACTCTCTCTTCAGAGCAATAGAGCGGTAGTTAAAAGATGGGGTATGAAGCCTATCACCTACTGGCACAACAAAGCCGTGGAAAGGCCCATACTCTTCTACGGTGTCTTCATTTGGTGGACTGCACTCGATAAGAGGATCCACCAACAAGCATTTGGGAAGGTCCAAAGAATGGCGTTCCTCATGATGACGGGTGCTATAAGAACATCACCCGTTAAAGCTTTGGAAACGATTCTCAACCTGACCCCTGTAGATCTTCTCGGAAAGTGATCCCAGTAACAACTGCTGGAAGACTAAACGCTACTAGCAGGCTAAGACTAGACACGCAAGGCCACACAAAAATCTTCAAGGAATTTGCCGGTGTCCCACTGAACATCGACAAATGTCTCGCAGTGCCTGCTCCCGACAATATGTTCCCGGATACCCACTAGGACGGACTGGGAGGAGGGCAGAATACCGGATACAGGCTCACTCAACGTCTTCACGGACGGGTCTAAGGGTGACGATAAAGTAGGGGGAGGGGTCTTCTGCAAGAACCTGACCTCCGCATCTCCTTCAGATCGCCGAACCACTGTAGTGTTCTACAGGAGAAGCTGATAGCAATCAGGACAGTTGCAGAATGGCTAAAGATAAATGGAACTTCTGCCAGTCAGATCCATATACGTACCAATAGCCAAGCTGCTATTAAATCACTAACAGGTGTAATCAGCACATCCGACTGCCGGATAGCATTGAATGAGCTGACAGCTCGGATACAACTTTAGCTCATATGGGCACCAGGGTATAGCAATAACCCAGACAACAACACTGCAGACGAGCTAGCAAAAAATGGAACGAAGTTACACTTGTCCTCGATTAACCAACACCCAGGTATACCCTTTGCGACAAGCAAGGCGATCCTTTATAATATTATTTCAAAGATCACTAATAATAGGTGGAGAAATGACAGCATTTCTGTAGCACCGCCAGGTAGATATGGCCTCAGTGCGACAGGAAAAGAACCGAGGCACTTATCTCTTTAAAGAGGAGTGACATCGCTCAAACGGTAGACATTATTAAGGGACACTGCCCTTTTGGCAAGTACGCTTAAAGGTTAGGAATTCCCTACAATGACTACTACAGAGGCTGCATTGATGAAGAAGAGGAGGAAAGCGTTGTGCACCACCTCTGCCAATGCACCTCTCCAGCAGGAATAAGAGGTTCATACCTAGGCCGTTCGTACCTGCTTGAACTCTCTGACCTCGAGTCGATAGATGTTAAGAACCTTTCAAAGTTTGTCATCAACTCCAAATGGTTCTCGTAAGAGAATGGTTAAACCGTGGTATCACAAGTGGTGCAACGACAACAACCTAACCTACTCAACAGGATAACCCAATTAAAGAGTAATATTAGAAAGATACATTTTTAAAATAATAAAACAATACAAAGAAAACAAAATTACTAAAAATAAAGATTTTGGTCCTATTTGATTTTTAACAAGTTTATTTTTAAATTTTAATTGAATTGTCAGTATTGACAAATTTTTGCTGATTAAGTTAATTTTAATGATTTTTTCAATTTTAACGTTTTTTTAAATGAATATGATTTGTATGGTATTTAATTTAGAAGATTTCTGTCATTTATAGTTTATTTTACCAATTAAAATGTTAACAGTTTTCATTATTATTCCCATTATACATTATATTTATAGAATTTGTTATTGTCTAAATTTATTTAATTTATAATGGGAATAATGATGATAATTGTCAGCATTTAAAATAAATAATGACAATTAATATTGCCAACGCTAACGAAACTAATTGATAAAATAAAATAGTTAGAGGATTCTTAAAAATTGAACATTGCACAAATCATTTTTCAATTTTATTGACTTTCATTATTTTCTAGATTTCTATAATTATTGAGTATTTTTATTAGTATTTTTTCATGTTTTCTTATTACTCTGCTAATATTGTCAATAATTTTCATATTTTTAATAATTTTCGTATATTTTGTTACTTTTCACGATTTATTTAAAACGCTTTTTCTAGTGTTTTGGTCAATTTTTTAACCTCATTTAAATTTACCACCTTATTACCGGAATTTCGTAAACAAATAAAAGAATAATATCAAACAAGCGTTTACTTTCTATCAGTAAGGTTAAATGTATTATACAGAAAAAAACGGAGACCGATGGACAACATTTATGGTTATATTAGGCTTTAGCATACCAAACTACATTAGAAACAGAAGCAGTTGTTCATTTGACAAAATGACTGCCTCCCAGTGCAATCTAAGAACTCATTAATTTTTGTAAACCTATAAAATTACTGTCAGGCTTTTCAATCTCCATACCTCCAGAATCATAATTTCTCCACTAATTAAGAGAATCCATTAAATATCACCCGAAATAAAAATCAAAAACCACACTTTAATTAACAACTTGTTTATCTCACAACACAAAACTTAACGACACCATTAACCATAATTAAAAAAACCCGATTAAATATTTTGTAATCCAAGCCGCATCCCATTTGCATTCCCCCTTCAGATAAAATAAAAGAATAAAAACCGCCGAGTGAGTACGTTGTCCATATGTCGTCGCAGGAAAGTGTGAAACTTATGAAACGGAAAGTAATCAAAGGTAATATCGGCGCTTCTTTGACCTCCGGTCCACGCTCATTACCTTCACCTGTTCCATCTTTCCTGCTGGCGTTTGTTATTATTGTTATTATTGAAGGTTCACGCATTGTTTTATTTAAGTATACCACTTGTCCACGTAAGCGTGTTTTTGAACAGGTTTAATCTGTATTGTTATGTTGGAATGTTGGACGATTTGAATTTTAAATTATTATAAAAAATCATCTCGTTTACTGAAATAGTAAATTGATTGTGAGTTGCGTGAAGATAAAATTAATTTGACGAATAAAGCATTAATAACATTTCTTTGCACTTTTATTTGAATTACCATATGTACATTTCGGACTTATTCCGAAATCACCGTTTTTAGATAATATTTTTCTAAATCATTTTGAAAATAATGCTAAAAATACATTAGCGCAGTTTCCAAACATCTGGTTTCGCTACGTTGGTGATGTTTTTGCCATTATTGGAAGTGATTTTAATATTGATTCCTTTATCATATTCCTCAATAGTTTCCACACTAGCATTAACTTTAGACATGAAATAGAACAGAATTAATCTTTACCATTTTTAGATCTTCTCATTCCTAGAAATAATAATAGATTAGATTTCCAAATATTTAGGAAACCTGCACACACCTTTAATTCCGTCCATGCCGATTCCTATGCCCCAATCAAATCTAAACTAGCATCATTTAATTGCCTCATCCACAGAACCCTCAGCATACCATTATCCACAAAAACTAGGGAAAAGGAATTCAGCATCATCCATAGTATTGCGATAAATCTCAAATATAACCCCTAGACCATTCACAAACTAATTAATATGCATATTAAAAATTAAACTTCATAATACCACCTCTCTTTCACCGATTAACCCCAACACAGATACAAAATTCATTAGAATAATTTATTCCCCCAGTTCAGAAAACCATTTCAACAATTCAACCTAACCCCCGCGTTTTATGTTAATTTTAAACTACGGCAACTTTTAGGGAATACATTCAACAAACCAGATGAACTAGACCAATCTGGTATTTATTCAATCGATTGTTGTAATTGCGATAAAGTTTATATTGGTCAAACACAACGTAATCTATATACCAGATTCAAAGAACACTTAGCACACAACAAATATCCTAATTACGAAAAATCTGCAGTGGCTAACCACTTACTAGAAACCGGCCACAAAATCACAATAAAGAACATAAAATTATTTAAACAATCATTAAATTATCCTTAAAATATGTTAGAAGTCATTGAAATGAAAAAACATGAAAATAAATTATTGAATTTTGATTTAAGTCCACTTCACAACACATTATTAGATTTAATTGCACCACCTTAATCTGTGTTTTTTCCTCTAATCCACTTTACCTGGTTGTACCGCAACCCTCATTCCTTCGGCTCACCTCTTTATTTACGTATTTTCCTTATTTGCACTCCCACTGCTTTTGTATTATAATCTGCCTGTTTATATATAGTTTAAAATTTCTGTTTTGTATTTAGTGTTAATCCATTGATAATGGTCACTTTGTATCCGAAATGTACATTTGGTAATTCAAATAAAAGTGCGAAGAAAGGTTATTAGTGCTTTATTGGTCAAATTACTGGAATCGTGTTTAGTAGTGTTCAGAAGAGTTAAAGAAGTCAAGGGGTTTGAATTGTCTTAATGAAGAAGGAGGACTATTGGAATAATGAAATATGATTATTGACAATAACAGAACAAATATTTATAATGCATTGTTTCCAATTGCAAAAAAATACATTGATATCCGCATTTAGTGTGAAGCGTATTTTTTCATATATGTGAATAAAAACGTATGTGCTTTTTGATTCAACCGAAAAATATTTAAGCTAGGTTAATTTTTCAATATAAAAACGTTCTAACTTTGTTTATACAATACTATTTATTTTTACGTGACTGCAGTTTCGGCAAATTTAGCTTGCCATTATCAAACAAACATCTAACATGAAGTCCTTCATAATGTCAAGCTATTTTATTTCGAAACTGCAGTCCCGTAAAAATAAATAGTGATATATAAACAAAGTTAAAACGTTTTTCTATTGATAAATAAACATGTATAATGAAGTAGGAGCCTCCATAATACAAAATAAGTTAATGTCTCATCAACACCCCGAATAAGGCACTATATTTTTATAGTTATTAGTAAAAAAAGAAGGATATTTGTGTATATTACTATTTTTCATTACAATTGTACAAAAATGTAAATTATTTTCGACCTAAGTTGAAAATTAATTTGACATTGATATTTATTGGTATATCAAACTTCAAACATATCAAACATTCCAGTAAAGAAAGTGCGTAATGGAAAAGAACAGTGACTCCGATAAATTGATTCTCTGCACACCACCCGATGTGAAGGAATCAGCTAATATGGCTGCTTTGGAATTGTTCTCTTCGAAATTAAGATGAGTCTATGAAAATAATTATTCTCGATTCATAGTATTGCGTAAGTACAAAAAGGATCATAAATGTTATTTCTTATCTTACATACAACACATGTAGTTTTAATTGAAACAGTATTCTTTTATAATTTGTTTAAGCTTTGTACACAAAATAATTAATCACTCGATGTTTCACTCTGTGATCAATGAGAAACTAGTTAAAAATTTGTGAAACGCTGTTGGAAAAAAAATTGTATGTTTAATTCGGACAAAAATTAGTTTTTGTGTTCTAAATCTTTCGAGCTACGAGATCGGTTAAATTAGCTAACTAGTAGTATTTTTTATGTACATTACGATGGCGTAAACAGAAAAACAAGTGAACCTCGGGTTTTTGATTTATTCGCAAAAACATTTTTTCAAATGGGATGCCCTGTATATTTTGACATATTTAGAAAGAGAAAAAAAATACACAAACAAAAAGGCTTAATAAATGATTATCCTATAATGTGACTAAAAAAATATTTTGTCTACAATTTACTCAAATTTAGTGTGCGTGTATTTAAAGTAATTACTTATTTAACGTAACTTTACGATTTTAAATTAAAACGTAAACAAATAGAATTAATAAATAATTAACTAATGCATTTTTGACCATGATAACTAACAATCTAACATGTCATATTTCTCGTTATGACAAAAAGCCATGGGAAACATTACGATAATTCAAGAAAATTTGGCTAAACGTCAATACGCATGAATACTTTTACAATATTCGACATAGTTTGTTTATTGCTATTTTGATTTTGAGTAAGTAATCCTGATATAAAATATGCAGTATTTTAATGGCCCAGACATCCTTTGTCTTCAACTTTAGGTTAACATTTATTTTAACTTTTTTGTTTATGTATTTTTTCTCTTTCTAAATATGTCAAAATATACAGGCCCTCACATTTAAAAAAAATGTTGTTTTTGCAAATAAATAAAAAATCTGAGGATCACTTGTTTTTCTGTTTATACCATCGTAATGTACGTAAAATATATTACTAGTTTGCTAATTTAGCCGTAGCTTTGAAGATAACAAAGTTATCAATGGTTATCAGGGTGTTCCAGACCACCCGTATCAGCCTTTTTTGAGAAAACGGCTAGTCCTAGAGAGCTGGATTAAAAAAAAATATTTCAAAAGCCCAGTTGAAGAATTTAATAGTGGTATTGTTTTTTTCCCAAAAAGGTTGGCATCCCTCAGAGTTTGCTTTAAAATGTCAAGAATTCGAGATTTTTAAATGACACGATAGGTCGAAAGTGGTATCGTTGAAAAGGTCTTTGAAAAGTAAGCATCTTTTGTAGGAAACATATTTTTATTATTGGCACCCATTTTAAGTAACAACTGATTAAAGTTATTAAATTTTATTTTTTCAAGTATACCTTATTTTTGAAATTTGCATATCAATTATCGTCATTAGACGTCGAAATCATCAATAATTACCATTGTTTCATCCGTTTGTCAAAAATATTTTTTTTGTATGTTATAATCGCTTGATACGTGATAAATATTATCAAATTACGTTTAAAAGTGAAATTATGCCGTTTTCTAATTAAGAAGCTTTTGGTATGTTAATGGTGTTAGGGGAAGGTGGAGAAAAATACCGAGCTGCTCAACGAATGTATGCTCAAAAATACCCTATGCTTGCCCATCAATCCTTTAATCTATTCCGAAGATTAGCAGAGCGTATTCGTACTACAGGTAAAGTGCAACTTAAACACAATCAAGGTAATACAATTAAACGGCGTGTAAGGAACAACAAAAGCACCCATATTCTTGCTGCGGTAATTGTTGATCCCCCCCATCTCAATAAGAAGACTTGAATGGGATGCTGGAGTTAGTAGAGCCTCTATAGGCAGAATTCTTAAAGAGCATGCTTTACATCCATACCACATACATTTGAATCAAGAGTTGCATGAAAATGATTTTCTAAACCGAGTAATTTTGGCCTCGCTCTCCTAGAAAAGTTTTATGGACTGATGCAGTCCCCACCAGCGACTTTCACACATGTATAAGTGATGATTGTGTAAGCGATTAGGGGTATTATCAAAAGGACTTTGGTTATTATAAGCTTTTCTAATTTAAGCCATGACGGTTCTTCTTCAGATTTTCTATTACACATTGTATCCACATCACAGTAGTACCACTCTGAGAAATCGTAATTATTTTCATAGCGCGACAAGGTTAGAATAAAAGATGAAAGTGTTAAATCAAATTTTCGATGGTGTCGCTTATCGAATAATGGGTATACATCTAAAAGTGTGGAGTTGAAATC
The DNA here is from genome assembly GCA_932526585.2 of Philonthus cognatus. Classification (NCBI taxonomy): domain Eukaryota; kingdom Metazoa; phylum Arthropoda; class Insecta; order Coleoptera; family Staphylinidae; genus Philonthus; species Philonthus cognatus. The sequence continues at coordinate 77,112,446 of OW052241.1, forward strand.
ATTTCCTTTTGGACATTGCACATTGATAACCAACATATTTGGAGTGTCAACGTATGGTGTGGCCTACTAACTTTTTACGTAATAGACTAATTGATTTGATGGAAGATGTTCCTCTCGCGACTATAATGGTAATGTGGTATCACCCAGACGGTTGTCTGGCTCATTATTTATTGTTTGCCAGAGACACAATAAATCAATCATTTCCTAATCGCTGGATTGGTAGAGATAGTGTAGTCGCGTGGCTTCCAAGATCGCCAGATACTCCTTTGGACTTAAAACTAACTAACTAAATAGTTTATGCTGAAAATCAACAACAAGAAATAATATGATTCAGAGAATTCAAATTGCTTGTCAAACATTAATAGAAAAAGAGATACTAAGGGCCACAGATAGTGTCACCACAAGGGCTTAAAGATGTTTACAAGTAAATGGAAGACAGTTTGAACACATCTAATGTGATTTTTTGACATTTGAAATGTAAACTTTAAGAAAAAGTTAGCCATGAAAAAATTAAATTTAATAACTTAATAACTTTAATAAATGGACAAAATTTAAAAAATAAACATTTACTTTTAAGGATTTTCATATTACCACATTACCACTCCAAAAATTCCATTTAACAGCTACCTGAGCTTCGCTAATTGCTCAATAATGTACTCTTAAATCGAGATAATGATCAAGCGGATAGTTGTCTTTAATGTCAGTTTTATATTATCAATTGTTCTAGGCGTTATACTACAATGAGTGAATGTGAAAGTATTATGAATGTGAGCAAGTTCGTTTGCCTAGATATGGATACAAAAATGGAAAACATGTACAAGATCTCGTGAAAAATTGCTGTCAAATAACGTGGCTGGGATGTAAGGAATTATCATTCTGCCGCAATGTGTAAATCCTGCTGTAGCAAATGAAGCTCAACTGGGACCAAGTAGAAGCCTAGGACACGATAGGCCTCCCAAGCCTTAATAAAACAAGATTATTCTACCTACCTTAATGCTGTTTTTTCTAATACTCCGTAATCCCGTTTACTAGTACACTTTCATTTGCGATTGTTTCTAATATTTAGTGCTTTTTTTTCTATAAAACCACCACCCGTATACACTGCCAAATATTAATCCCATTTCTCAGCATTTCTATTTGAAATATACAAATGGTTCTATAACTAAGTGTAAAGGCAAGTTTAACTAATTTTTAAGTCAATTGATCAATATTGTTTAAATATAATCATTATTTATACTTTATAATAAGGTAATACTAATTTTAAAGTACTAACAAACGCGCTTAACTATAGAAAAATATGTGTATATAAGTGTTAAATGATGAGAATATGTTTATTATTCAAATATAAACAAATAAAAAAAATGCAACCAGTAAAAATTGTTTTATCGATTATTGTTCCATGCACCCATGTACTCGAACCACTGTGTATCTTGCCATTTAAAAATATCGAGTTGTGGACATTTTTAAGCAAATTCTCAGGGATGCCAACCTATTTCGGAAAAACAATAGCACTATTCGATTCTTCAATTGGCCTTTTGTAAATATTACAACTCTCTAGGACTAGCCGCTTTCTCAAAATAAGGCTGACACTGGTGGTCTGGGACACCCTGTATATAACAAGTCAATGTTTAAAACGCGTGACGCATGAAGTCAAATTTCGAGTTTAGAAAAGCCAGAAAATTTGGATTTTCCGGGGCGCGACTCGCTTCGCTCGCGCGCCCAGGCAAATCCAAATTTTCAGGCTTTTCTAAACTAGAAATTTTACTTCAAGCTTAGTCTGGGAATGGAAGCAGTTTTTAGACAATAATCAAAATATTAATTTTAAAGTTTTTATATTTTAAAATTGTAAGTAAAAATAAATATAGTGGAAGTTTTTTTTTCTAGAAATTCAGTCTTTGGTTTGATAAATTCTGAATATTTTTGTTTGTAAATTTTGTAGTAAAATGAATTTGGTAGATTTGATGTGAATATCAATAAAATCTGCAGTTTCGTTGATTAGAATTATGATTCTTTGTTGATATTAGAAACAAAATTCCATGCTTTTAAATGTAATACATATTTTATTACACAGCCAACATTGCGTCAGTTAGATTTTTGTTTGTTTGGAGATGCGAATTAGTGAAGTGAACCACGAAAACGCATTAAGGATGCTGCCCTTAAAATAAATTCAAATATCTCTAAAACGATTAAATTTGCAGATTATGTTACTGAATAATTTTTTTTAGGCTATTTCACGCAGAATTCAAATTCGCAAAAAAATACTGCGTTCCGTTTAAAATAAGGAAGTTGGCGTCGACTTCCGGTACAACCGAAAGTCGAATGAGCTTGAAAATATTTTTATTGAAAAGAGCACACTCGATTACGCAAATGCTAAAAATCTCATAATACATTAATATCCGTATATTTCTGTTCTGCAGTTTTGGTGGGACACCCTGTATAACTTAACAATAGTTGTTAATAATATAAAAATTTGGCATTGAATTTTTTTTAAAAAAGGTTGGAAATTAAATATATAATTTTTAAGAGAAAACATGCAAATGCAGTTACATAAAATTAATGTTGATGCCTAAACTAATATTATTGTTTGTGTTTTCCGAAATTTATATTTTTCTTGTTTCTCTAGAACACGCATCAATCAAGTCACACAACGCGTCCAATTTCAAGCTTCTAACGAGTGTTTTCCACTTCTAGATTAATCATGAAGTAAAATTTCGAGTTTAGAAAAGTCTGAAAATTTGGATTTGCTTGGGCGCGCGAGCGAAGCGAGTCGCGCCCTGGCAAATCCAAATTTTCAGACTTTTGTAAACTCGAAATTTTACTTCATGCGCCACGCGTATTAAACACTGATTTCAAGTGAAGTTTAAAATATACTGCTTATCATATTTTTCAAAATTCTATCATTAGGCTTTATGTATAAGTATACTTAAAAAATACAATCACTGTATAATTTTTACTTTTGGTTTTCTGCAAGTTTTAACTTAAATATTTTTTTATTTATTTCTTAATACAATAGATGGCGTTTAACACTAGTATCGTATGTAACGATACCGACGATATTGTATCGATACTAGCGATATATCGGAAAATTTAATATCGATATAAATATCGATTTATGTGCATCAAAATATCGATATTCTAAGATATCGATTTATATCAAACATTACTAGTATAAAATATAGTTAAGCAAATTTACGATAATAAAATAGAAACGTTTTAATCAAATTTAACGTTTGAAACACGTTTTAAACAAGTTTACCATTTACAACATATTTAAAACAAAACTATTTGAAACACGACGGCTGTTTTTAAACATGTTTAAAACATTGTTTTAAAACAAAGTGTTTTAAACATAACAACCCTGAATGTATCGTTCAGAACGTGTTTAACACTCTGCTTTTCCTACAACCAAATAGCGGCGGGGTTAATTGTTCTTCTTCACTACTCATTTTATTTTAATAATTTTGACACTGACGTTTGAGGATTTCACTTTCAAAACTAGTTTAGTAAATTCAATTTTCAAGCGTGAATACAAATATACAGTCGACAACTTTCAATGCAAAGGTATTGCGACAATATGTGTAGGAAAATATATATTACTTCATTATTACGGATAGAAATACTGAGGTTAAGCTAGATGCTAATTACTCATTTTACATGCCATAAAATGGTAGTTAGCATCTAGGTTGACCTAAGTATTTCTTGCCGTTCTCCATTTTATGTTATTGACTTTTTTAATTACTGCATGAATAAAAGATGGCCGAGAAAAATAGATGACATTTCTTTTCTACCCTCGAATTCTTCATTGTTTCCTTGAGAGCATTCTACATAGAATTGTTTTAACAGAGAATAATGATTATTAACATGATATTTGCATTGACATTGATGTATTTTTTGAAAATGTTACCAGTTGAATCAAATCATTATAATCATTAAAATGTAAAACATTTCAAAAATCGTTATAGTTGATTGATATTCAAAATATGGATGAACATGAACGTAGACATGAGACTAAAAAGATTCTTGTTCTTAAGTGATCTTTTTAGATTTTTATTTTAGATGATAACGATTTGAAGAAGTCCAATTCAATTTCCTTCTAGACATACAATGGTTATTTTACATGAAAACCGAATAAAATATTTTAATTTTTGTAGAGTTACTTGCAATAAATTGGTTCCTGTTTCTCTAAACTATTTTATTTGGTGGCAAAAGATCTAATTAATCATTTCATTTTACAAGAGTAGCTTCAATTAAATCGCCTTATTTTTTCTTAAAACGATTCCTCTTAAGGGTAGAAGCCCAAAATAATCATTCCATTTCAACGAATTGTTTCAAATAAACCGCTTCGTTTTTCAACCTATTTTGTTTTTATTTTGTGAGGAGAATAATTGGAATGTTTGATTGAGTAGTTTCAATTAAATTGCTTCCTTTTCAGATGGAATACAGTTACATTTTTGTCCACCAACAGATTATCTTTTTCCACATAAAAGAGCTCAATTCCTTGACTAGTAAGTACAAAATTGGTTCATAGTTTTTCTGGATCTCTTCATCTAGCAAAATAACAAATTTAATACTAGTCAAATTATTTGAGTGAATTATATCCTTCAAGATAAATAAATTATATTATGTAAGTATCGTCAATTTAAATAAGAATGTCATTAAGTAATGACAATCACTAACGGATTTTACTCAACACTAAAGATGTGAACAATTGGAGAGAATTAAATAATTTTTTGTCATGATGCATTATCATTTCAAAAAAAGTTGTTAATGATATCCATGAGTATCCAGAAAAAAGTTTTGAATATCTTTAAGCAGATTACCATAAGCAGAAAGTAATTATATAATTAGCATCTCAGTTTCGGAATCCTTTGTTGTCAACAAAAAAACCTGTGAATGATAATCAAATCCTTTTTCAAAGGATTCGCCGACACACCTCTAATTAGGGTTCCCCTTTTTTGTGCACGATGATATGGCAACCTTCGCCAACCAAAAAATTTGCATAACCTTTGCTCAAATTAACCGATTGATCTCCCAACAAAACCAAAATCATCTATGAATAGAAATTGAAGTAAGCAATACAAATCGACAGTTAATGACTTTTATGCAAATCTTGCGTAACGAGATCTTTATTGGTGAATTAAGGGGTGTGTTTATATTTAGATACGAGACGCATGATTAATCCTTGTATTTTGAAATCTCGGGACGAACAGGTAAACAGGTAGCTGGTTTTGTGTGAATGATTACCACCTCTTGGTTGGTGCTCCGGGCGAATATTAACTAGTTATGTATCGGTGAGACGCACAAAAAACTTATTACCTGGAGTACCTGTTGCTGCGCTGCGCGCATATATCCTCTCTTAATCTGTCTGATGTGTTTGCTCCTTTCGGTGGAGCTTGAAATTTTTACGAGTCAGTAATTAACGGATATTGTTATGTAAATAAATTGGAACCTGCAACAAAGGCAGAGGCAGGAGGTGATTAAATATTATTAATATCTGCGAGCGGGTTGGATGTTTTTTTTAAATTTTCAAAGTATGGAAAAAGTTGATATACCAATGGGTGCCCGCAGGTTTAATCAATGATTAGTGGATGACAAAAGCTAATCGGTCGGAGTGCAAATGGACCTAAGAATTGCAATAATTAAATAAATAAATTTCTATTTGTTTTGTTATTCTCGATATTTTTTAATTTTTTTTCTAAACTCGAAATTTTACTTCATACGCGTCGCGTATAAAACATTGATATATTGTGAAGTTAGAAATTCACTGAATTTTTTTTAAATAAGTATTAATCGACAAATTTAAATAACAAAATATTTACATTTTTCTTTATACATTTTCAAGTCAGGTTAAATAATGTAATATATTAAATTAACTTATTTAGTAATTAATTTAACAAAAAATTACTAATGTTGCGAGTGCATCAATGGCGCTTAATGGGTTAAACGAAGTACGCATTTTGCAGTAATTCAGTAAAAGATTTCCGACACTTTTTCAATGTGTATTTGCCACAAACGTAACAAAATGTATTTGAATCTTTAAACAGGATCATTCTGATGTCAACATTAAGATATAGTTTATTCAAGTTTCAAGTTTTAAATCACGTGATAATACTCGTAAAAACAAACTTTTAATACAACTGCTCACATGAAAATAGAAACAATGCGGGTAGCTAGACAACTGTATGTATTTTTAAAACTCCTATGACACTAACAGTGTTACCAGGTCTTATGCTATAGAAATATACCTGAAAATCAACGGTACCAATTTATTTTATTTGATTTTGAAGACCTGTGTTATTGAAGAAAACAGGTCGATCAGAATGTAATGCTTTTGCTTTTTTGCTTTTCATCTATTAAAACTAAGAAACGGACATACGTTAATTTTAAATTGGCATCAGCAAGCAGTTTCTGTTTATTAACAATAAAGTTGGAAGTTTTATTACAGACTTATTTAAATTTATAGATAAGTCAGAAGGTTGCAAAACGAAACTGAATAATTTTATTACATTTGCAAGTTTTTGCTCGAGTTTCACTTTTCATAGGGCATAGAAAAAATAGGGGATCCTAGATTTATTATCAAAAAGGGAAAGGTGTGAAAATCGAACCTCAAATAAATGTTTATTGAGGTACGTAAACATATCCGAAAAGTCAAGATAAAGAAGAGAAAAGATCAATCAGTTATAAATACAATATCTTAAAATAAACACTGACTACACGATATAAAAAAATGGTTGGTCATTCTGTGCAATTGGCAATCTAAGTCATTTATTTTGTAGAAAATGTTTAACTTTAACCATATTGACTATATAACAAAAATTGCTAAAACGTCATTTTAAATACTTTAGAAAAATACAGGGAGTTTTTCTTTTAAGTATACGTATTTCAAATTAAGCCTATTTTCTGTAAATCTTTAGATATTCCTTGTATATTTTTTAAGTTCAATTTGAAGCTTTGAACGAGTGTATTCCACTCCCAGACTAAGCATGAAGTAAAATTTCGAGTTTAGAAAAGCCCCGTGAAAATTTGTCTCGGGTCGCGCCGCGACCCGAGACAAATTTTCTGGGCTTTTCTAAACTCGAAATTTTACTTCATGCGCCACACGTATAAAACACTAAAATATTGTGAAATTTATGTATATTCGAACTTCACTTAAAATCCGTTTTTATACGCGTGGCGCATGAAGTAAAATTTCGAGTTTAGAAAAGCCCAGAAAATTTGTCTCGTGTCGCTGCGCGACACTCGACAAATTTTCACAGGGCTTTTCTAAACTCGAAATTTTACTTCATGCTTAGTCTGGGAGTGGAAAACACTCGTTTAGAGCTTCAAATTGAACTTTTTTAAAAAAACAACGTATGTCGGAAAATTTACAGCTTATGCATACCTAAAAGAAAAATTCACTGTATAGTAGTAACTGTGCCTAATACGTATACTTCTCGCTCTAAACGGGTGTTTTCCACTCCCAGACTAAGCATGAAGTAAAATTTCGAGTTTAGAAAAGCCCCGTGAAAATTTTCTGGGCTTTTCTAAACTAGAAATTTTACTTCATGCGCCACGCGTATAAAACACTAATATATTGTGAAATTTATGTATAATCTAACATCACTTGAAATCTTTGTTTTATACGCGTGGCGCATGAAGTAAAATTTCGAGTTTAGAAAAGCCCAGAAAATTTTCACGGGGCTTTTCTAAACTCGAAATTTTACTTCATGCTTAGTCTGGGAGTGGACAACACCCGTTTAGAGCGATAAGTATACGTATTTCAAATTCAGCCTATTTTCTGTAAATCTTTAGATATTTCTTGTTTTTTTTTAAGTTCAATTTGAAGCTTTGAATGAGTGTTTTCCACTCCCAGACTAAGCATGAAGTAAAATTTCGAGTTTATAAAAGCCCCGTGAAAATTTGTCTCGGGTCGCGCAGCGACCCGAGACAAATTTTCTGGGCTTTTCTAAACTCGAAATTTTACTTCATGCGCCACACGTATAAAACACTAAAATTTTGTGAAATTTATGTATATTCGAACTTCACTTAAAATCCGTTTTTATACGCGTGGCGCATGAAGTAAAATTTCGAGTTTAGAAAAGCCCAGAAAATTTGTCTCGTGTCGCTGCGCGACACTCGACAAATTTTCACAGGGCTTTTATAAACTCGAAATTTTACTTCATGCTTAGTCTGGGAGTGGAAAACACTCGTTTAGAGCTTCAAATTGAACTCTTAAAAGAACAACGTATGTCGGAAAATTTACAGCTTATGCATACCTAAAAGAAAAATTCACTGTATAGTAGTAACTGTGCCTAATTCTATTTATTTTTTTTATGTGAAAAAAAAAATAGTCTTAATACAACTTATAGCTTTTTAAATTAAAATTAATCATAAATTCGCAAAACTGTATGGCTATAAATCATAAATTAAATGCTCATCAATCAGTTTGTGAAACGTAACAAACCTTGTTTTGTTTACTTTTGTCTAGGTGGGGGTTATGAAACTAATGAAGTGCTACTGATTTTCTGTGTACTTTTACTTTCAAATCTACATTGTGCTGCAAATTACACAAAAAAATCCATTTTCCAAGTAGCTAATCTAAATTTGCATCGGATTCATCCGTCTGTTTTACAGCCCTTATCTACACACCAACCCCCGTATTTAGAGAAACAGTCAAAAGGGTTTCCGCCTAGTGTAAATATGTGCTCGGTCTCTTCGACATCTGCTAAAAATCTCCCAAGAAAGACAAATTGCCGAACTGCAATAAACACAAAAATATTTATACAGCGGGCCCTAAAACTTGTAAAACGAAAAATCCGGCCCAGACGTCCCTCGAAAAACATTTCGTTATTACTTTACGACTTCGAATATATTTTTTTTCTTTCTTTACACAAGGACATCGTTAAAATTGTGCAAAACGTAATTCCTTTTACTCTCGCAATATTAATCAGTTAATAAACTTCCCTAAATTTATATTTAGAAATAGAGTTCAAAAGTTCAAATTACTTTTTGAAGATGTGTTAGATTTTTTGGATGGAAACCTTACTATAATAAAAATGTAGGATAAGATTTGTATGTGTGTATAATATTAAAGTAATAATCTTGTTTGATATTAAATCACGTTCTAAATAAGTCATTATCAGTGGCGGCTTGTCCATAAGGATCGTGGGGCTGCTACTAAAGCAATATGCTAAAGAAATACATTTTGAACTTCATATATTTTGGTGTTTTATACGCCTGGCGCATTAAGTATAATTTAGAATTTAGAAAAGCCTAACAAATTTGGTTAGATTGCTCCGCTTGTCTACGCGATAAAGCCAAATTTTCAGGCTTTATTAAACTCTAAATTGTACTTCATGCTTAATCAAGGAGTGGAAAGACTCGTTAGAAGTTTCAAATTAAAGGCATTTCCAAAACAATAAATGTTGAAAAAATGTACATCGGGTTGTCTGCAGCTAGCGCCGCACTAAGAAGAACTTGCGCCCGGGACCGAAAACCCAATTTGCGCCCTCCAACTTGGCAGTAATAATAAATTTCATGTGTCATTATAAACTAAATGTCGCCTAATGTTAACTGTCACTACTGACGAATTCTAATGTCCACTGTCGACCACGACTTATAATATTAATAATAATCGCTTTATTGTAACAACAAATACAAAACAAAATACATATTCAATTACATAACATTAGTATATATATATGTATACGTTACAAGAGGAATAGGCCTTAGCTCGGTGTTCACCAGCTAGTCTGCCGACTATTCCTAAAAAAAATTACTTATAAAATAATACGTATAATAAAAAAAATTAAAACCAATAAACGGCCCATAAACGTCAACTGTCAAAAGTGTCAGGCTGTTAAAAATATGTAAAATACATATATACTTCTGTGCAATAAAATTAAGCACACAAAATATGTTATAGTTTAAAACGGACGTGATAAGTTTCTTAGTAACGAAAATATGTCAATTTCCCTAATGTCAAAATGCTGCGTTATTTGGACAACAACTCAAAAATTCGAATTCTAACTAAAATAGAAGATGATTTGTCTATTTCGGCTTTGTTATATTTATCACGAGCATTTTTTTCAAAAGGTTTTTAATAAAGGTGTTATTTTCAAGTTATAGTGTTTTATCATTTATTGAAACCGCTGCTAGGCAATTAACACAGACCCGAATTATACAACTAGAATATTGTGAAAAATAGAAGACTTGTACTTAATTTTATTGCACAGAAGTGTATGTGACTAATAGGTATATCGTAAACAAATAAGAAACATGTGTTAAAATGTCAGGCGTGTGCGCGCGTCAAAATGCTGAGAAATACAAAGAAAAATTGTCTAAAATGTAAAACAAAACACAATGACGCTCATGACAAAAGTGACGTAATATGTCAAAACTTGTTTTAAAAAAGAAAAACACGCAAAAATTGTTGAACATTGTTAAAACGTCAATAATAACAACAACAAAAATCGAGTTTTTGTGAGTCAATATTGACAGTTGACATATTTAACAGAATAATGATAATTTTAACACTTGTTTGTTTTTCTACTTTAACAGTTTTTACAGTTACTCATTCACACACATAATAACGATCATGTTTGATATAAAAATTGGTATTTTTTCGATGTTAGTTGATTTTTTTGTAGTATGTAAGATTGTCCTTGACAGTGTCATTTGTTAAAATAAAAACAGTCAATATAGTCAAATGATTGTCAATACCTATATTAGGTTGACATCTTAATTTACGAGTTTTTATAGTTTTTTTATGGCAGCTACGATAGTTTTAGAAAGTCTTCGACAATTATAACATTATGTTTTTTTATAAGACAGTTATTACATATTATAATATTTTTGACAATTGTAAATATAATAAAACAGTTGCTTTTTGTCAAAAATTTTCTATTCGTTGTAAATTGATATTTTTGTCAATAATTTACTCTAGAAATAAATTGACAATTTTAACATAATTGTTAGTTTTACAGAAAATGATTTTTTTAAGTAACTCGTTGATTTTCTCATAAATTGAAATATTTGTTCTATATTTTCATTATTCACATAAATTAAAATTGTTCTCAGTATATCGCCAATAAATGTTAATAATGACATTCTGTGACTATAATGGAATGTCATTTTCGACATATAGATTGGCATTTTTTGACAGTAATGTAGTAATTATGTGTCTTTGTTGTGTATTTTCATTATTAACATTAATTGACGTTTTTTTTTGTATAGGTATCATCAATCTATAATGACATTCTCTGTTTATAATGGAATGTCATTTTCGACATATGAATTGGCATTATTTGATAGTATTGTATGAACTATGATTTGTTTCGGCTATTGTGATAGATTATGTTTTTTGCGACAGTAATCATATATTTTGACAAATATTTTAAAAAAATTTTCCACAATTATGACACATTTCCAATATTTTCGGCAGTTAGAAATAAAAGATCATAGAGTATTGTAATAATAGGAAATAATCTAATCTTGACTAGAGTGGCGTCAAGTTTATAATTATCTGAGGAACATTTCCTTATAATCTTAGGAAATAAATGCCAATTTAATTACGAATAATTGACATTTTATTTTTTAACGTAGGTTTCCACTCCCAGATTAAGCATGAAGTAAAATTTCGAGTTAAGAAAAGCCTGAAAATTTGAATTTATCGGGGCGCGCGAGCGAAGCGAGTCGCGCCCCGACAAATCCAAATTTTTAGCGGTTTTGGGGTTTTTTACACTCAAAATTTTACTTCATGCGCCACGCGTATAAAACACCGATTTCAAGTGAAATTTAAAATACAGATTATTTATATAGTTTAAAATTTCTCATTTAAAATTGGCAAATTTCTCATTTAAACTTATGAAATTTCGGATCTCTGACTTCGATGGCGCCCCTCTGCTTGATGTGCCTGGGGCCGTCGCCTCCTTGGCGAAAAATGCCCACTAGCTGCCACTGGTCATTATTTAATCATAAAATGGTTTAACATATTATCTGTTTATTATTTCATATTTGATTAAGCTAATCATAATTTTAGTAGCATTTATTATATTATCTTTAAAAGTTTAAATGTAAAAGTCTGACGCTAACTTATTCTAACAATTTCTTTAGAATATCAAACAAATTTCGATTCATACAAAAATTCCGTCCAGACTCCGCTTTTATTACAGGCGGTGCAATAATCCCATTCATGAACATCCTTGATCTTATTTATGACTCAATATTACATAGGGTGGCTCGTTGCGAAAATATCTAATTGCATCGTAAACCTTGAAAAGGGTTGAAAGTAAAAGGATTGGCCCGGTCTTCTTGGAAGGTGAAATATTATTACATTATTATCTACATCTAGAGCAAGCAGACGGTTGCGAAAGGGGTTGGTTTATTGGCGACTGCTCTTGTTCCTGGAAACCTTTCAGGAAGGGGCGAGAATCTGGAGCAGAAATGAGCTTTTATTGCGGATTAAACAGTGAAAGTTAATTTCTTGCGCATTGTCGGAGTTTGACTTTTGGAAAAGGCCGCCGTCGGACAATTAGCCACAATGGGTTTAAGGATTGCTTACTCAATTATGGGTTTTAATAAAATTTTGGAAATATTGTCGCAAGTATTTACGTGAATAATGGCTAATGCATTAGCATTATGACAATTATTGAAAGGAACAATACAGAAATATCTGAATATTTCGTTAATTTTAAGTGACTCAAGTTTTCAGGCCTTTTTAAACTCGAAATTTTACTTCATGCACATAAAACGCTCGTTTCAAATAAAGTTCAAATATACGACTTCTTCACAATATTTCAGAATCTTATACGCGCGCGTATTTTGAATTAATTTATCCATAATTTTTTTTTTTTTCAATATATATATATTTATATCAGGAGGTGAAAAATTAATATACGATTTCGAGATTGGATTCTGAGTAAAAAATGAGAAATAACTTTTTTTAGATCGGCCTTTGTTTTGGAGATATTGAGGTTCAAGCTTTTGAAACATATATTAATTTCAAGTTTCACAAAAAAACTAATAGTAGGCAATATAAACACTTTATTTAGTCACAGAAAGAAAAACCACTAGTTTAACTTACAAGAGATGTTCGAAATGTCCACCGCCAGTGATGTAAGTCTGGCAACGTAAAACTACAGAATTATAAACTGCAGCAAAATCTTGTTCATTATCAATTTCAAGTGCAGCATTCATAATTCTGTCTCGTAAAAACTCCCTATTCTGAATTTCCTCTGTATGCGAATCTTCTTTGATATTTCCGACAACTTTCTAAAGCATTGCCTATGCAAAAGCCGTAAACAAAAATAATGTCGGCATATTCTTTATTGCCAAACTGCATTGTTAGCAAAATTTGTATCTTTTTTACACTAAAAATTAATAGCAATACCCAAAGTATGTAACAACTGTCAACAACTAATAAATAAGTCTGTTTTAAAGCAATTCCTACAACCTACTATTTATTTTATAGACAAAAATTTAATAGGTTCCGAAAACTTCATGCCTCATTATCTTTAAAACAAAGGCCGATCGAAAAAAAAGTTATTGTACATTTTTTGTTTAGAATCCAATCTCGAACACGAATATTCAATTTTCGCCTCCTGGTATAAATCACCCTGTGTTTAGTTATTTTATAGATTGTTCTATTTTATTTTAAAATCTTAGCATATTGACAATCAGTTTTGAGTGACTCAAAGTAAGTAAAATTTTATACTTTGAATTAATTTATCCATAGCGAAATATAAGTAATTTATTAATTCTCTAATTTATGTACTTATCTTTTTCAAAATCTTAACAATTCTCTTGCTTCATTGGTTCTATTTGTTTTAGTTTTTTATAATCTTCTGATGGTAATACTGTTTTTGTAATATAAATAATCGTGTTTGAAAATGTCTGTCATTGACTAATTTATTTAGAAGGGTTGATTTTTTTTATGTATTCATTTATATTAAAATATTCTTGGGGTGTGTTAATACAAAAAATGACTTGAAGCTATTTAAATTTTTGCCACCTTGGCTGTTAATGGTTGCAATTAATCATCCACGTAAAGCTTCCATAAATTCATCTCCATCACTTTTTTTGTACAAACAGCGAGAGATGAGGACGAATAAATTATGTTGCTTATCCAGCAGGTAGAAGGACGATGTGTGTTCTTTTTATTGGATGCAGACGCCTCGGTTCAAAAATAAATAATAGAAAATCGCTGTTTATTTTTGTTGACTTATAACATTATTTGTACAATTGATCAAAACTAAAAGCTTTGGCGCAAATTTTATTGTAATTATCTTATAATTAACATTTTCAGAACCATTTGTAAACAAAGGTAATAATATATTTTTATAAATCTAACCAAATCAAATTTTTAATCATGAGTTGAATTTAATCAAATTATGAATACAACTGTATTTAACCATAGATTAATAATATTCGTGAATCCGCCACGTCCATCAATTAGTGAAGTTTTCATTCAATTTTATCATTCTTGGAGATTTTTCGAGAGTCGCTGTCAGGGCTGTCAGGGCTGTCAAGGGACCTCCATATACCGAGCACCCCCACTTCAAAAAAAACTTAAAAAAACAGCATAATGCACTCTTTATGCACTTCTTATTACCGTAAGAAACTTTTTTACACCCCTTTGGTTTTTGGTTAAAACAACGACAAAAACATATCAAAAAAAACTATGCCTAAATTATGCACTAATAATGCACTTTCAAAAGGTGTTAATGACATTTTTGCACCAATCCCAATTTCAAGAACCAAACCAAATGTAGGGGAGAAAAATGATGATGTGCCCATAATAGCACTCTCCCCGATAAATATTTGATGATTTAAATATCAACAATGTTGAAAAGTCGCTCAAAGTGAATTTATTATACTTATATTATTATTATTCCAAAACTATAAAAAAAAGTAATTCTTTCATTTTTTCGGTACATCTCGCTAAATATTGATCACCATATATATATATATATATATATATATATATATATATAGATGTGACTAAGCGTTATATATTTTCAACTTTATTGTAAATCAGTGTTTTATAAGTATGGCGCATGAAGTAAAATTTCGAGTTTAGAAAAGCCCGGCGTAGGAAACTGGTCGAGGGTCGAGCAGCGACCCTCGACAAATAAATAAATAAATCAGTGGTTTATAAGTATGGCGCATGAAGTAAAATTTCGAGTTTAGAAAAGACCCGTGAAAATTTGTCGAGGATCGCTGCGCGACCCTCTACAAATTTTCTACGCGGGGCTTTTCTAAACTCGAAATTTTACTTCATGCTTAGTCTGGAAGTGGATGACACTCGTTATTTTAAACTATGTTACTACTATCGAAATGTGTATAGTAACTGTCACAAAAAGAACAATGACATAGCGATCTCATTATAGTTCAATTTAAACTCGTGTCAAGTTGGCACGATTTGTCAAATATCGGCTTGCACCGACTTATGTCAACTGTCATTGAGCTCAAATGTCGGCTACCGCCGACTTATGTCACCTGTCAGTCTGAATGTCGGCTGGCACCGGCTTATGTCAAGTTGACACGATTAACTAAATGTCGGCTACCGCCGACTTATGTCAACTGTCATTATAGTTCTAATGTCGGCTACCGCCGATTTATGTCAACTGTTATAGTCCAAATGTCGGCTAGTGCCGACTTGCGTCAACTGTCATTATAGTCCAAATGTCGGCTAACGCCGACTTATGTCAAGTTAACATACTTTTGATGATTTTCTCAATTTTAAAGTTTCAGGATTTTCATCAATTTTCACTAACCTTGTAAATGTATGTCAATTGAACAATATGCCGATTTTTATACAATTTTTACTTTCATCATATGCAGTACAGAGGAAAATCATTGTTTTCGTAAACATTTTTAAACCAAACATTTTGTAAATTTTGGGAAGTATTGAGAATATCGAAAAAAATTTAAATAAAAAGTTGTAAGAAATACTTACAACTCTACAGATCTAAAACTTAAGCTTTCGGAGAGTTGGTTGATGTCTCTATTCTTTGTGATATTTAAGAGTTGGTTGCGTTTTCTATTTTTCGTTGTTTTAATTAAGTGACTTAAATCTTCACGTAACTCAAATAACTATATCTTCAAAACCTGCTTCATCGGTCATTCGGCAAAGACTCATGCTTGATTCCAAATGTTAATAATCTCAAAACTGTTAAAATAGTGTTATATCATTTATATATCGCATTTTTGATAACGTTGTCTCACTAAACACAAATTGTATGCAGACGCAGGTCATTGTATCATTTTCACATTATCTGTAGAATTTAATATTGTTTCATAAAGTGGTTGACATTTAATGATACAATTATTATTATTACTTTTTTTTATTGTCGGAGTATCGACAAACAAATCACGGAAACTATTGACAATTTTATTTCATTTCAAACACAATAAAATGAGTTTCCTTTATTTTGAACAAGTTTCTCATCTTTCACGTGGTGAAACATAGAGGGTGTTTCACCTAAAACTCCCCAGACTAATTAACAAGAAACTAAATATATTATTAAAGTTTCGTTTGTTGTAATCAATAAATGTCATTCGAGGCTTCAAATTAAGATAGAATTGGTATTACTCATAATTACGGTTTCGCTATCAAAGGCGTGAGAAAATGTCATTCGATGATCAGAACTTTGAAAGTGAATTTTTCTGAAAGAATAGGATGTTTTAAGGCAATTTTATCATAAGCTTATTTTAAATTAAATTGGCCATTATTATTATAACCAATTTTTAAATTTTCAAGAACTTTTATTAAACACGTTTAAAGTAGTATAACTTCTCAAATCTAGCATATCTAACAATAACAATTATTAAAATAGATTGGAAATTAGAAAACAATAATAATAACAATAATATAATTTAATTTTTGTCAACATTTATTTCTTAGTTGGTAAACAAATGTTATAAAAGATACTAAAACGTTTTACTGGATTAAAAAATATACATTTCAAATCGTTTCCGAAGATAAACATCACAAGCATCTAAATGAGATCGTCTAATTGTTACACAACTTGTGTATATCTTATTAATCAAGTCTGCCATGTCATCTGACATTAATGTCAGGAAATATTTAATATTTGAATTAAGTGAATAGTAAATAGTTAAACACTATTTGAAATGTGTATTTTTTAATCCGGTAAAACGATTAAGTATCTTTTATAACTTTTGTTGAACAATTAAGAAAAAAATGTTAGTAAAAGTTAAATTATTCTATTGTTATTACTATTGTTTTGTGATTTCAAATCTATTTTAATAATTTTTATTGTTAGATATGCTAGTTTTGAGAAATTGTACTACTTTAAGTGTGTATATTAAAAGTTCCTAGAAATGTAAAAATTGGTTATAACTTAAAAATGACCAATTTAATTCAAAATATGCATATGATAAAAATGTCTTAAAATATTCTATTCTTTTAGAAAAATTCACTTCCAAAGTTCTGATCATCGAATGACATTTTCTCGCGCCTCCGACAGCGAAACTGTAATTACTAATTCTATCTTAATTTGAAGCCTTGAATGACATCTATTGATTACAACAAACGAAACTTTAATAACATTTTTAGTTTCTTGTTAATAAGACTGGGGAGTTTTAGGTGAAAAACAAAGTCAGGCGTTTCAGGTGCATCTTAACATGTAAAAATAATAACAATAAATAATATTCACAAAAATATTAATGTATTTTAAATTTACAAAATAGTTTATTGCACAAAGAAACGATAAATGTGTATTACGGTAAACAACGCATATTTACCGGCAAAGTGTACATTTCCCGGTAAATGTACGCATTCACCTCCAAATGGTATCATATGACATTTACCCGTCAATTTCGGAAATTACGCACATTATCCAGGCGTTCATGGTGAAAGTAGATTGCGAGTCAAAAACCCTACAGCAGTGTGGTTTATAATGCCTAACCAAATATTAACGAAAAACCTTCTTTGGTGACCATGTTCTCGAACTTTTCGCGGGTTTTCCTCAGCCCAATAGTGACTGTTATGATTGTTAAAGATCCCATCTCTAGTAAACATACTCTCATCGCTCCAAAGAATACGTCTCGTGAATCCACCGTCGCCACGAATTCTACTTAAAATGGTGTTGCAAAAATGCGTTCGGTATACGTTTTCATTTTCAGAGGGGCTGCACCTTCGTGAGATGATATGGGTGTAGGTTTTCTTGTAGAACCAAATGAACAGTCTTGTTACTGGGGATATCTAATGTGGCAACTAATTGTCGGGCACTGGCGGTGGGATCCTCTTCTATTGCACCTAGAACTTGCTCTTTAAGTTGTACTGTGCGCCTCTGCCGTGGCCGACCACTGTTCGCATTTTTTGGGGACAAACATACCCGTTTCACGTAGTCGTTGATCCAGTCTTCGAAATACATTTGTAGAAGGATGCCTCCGATTTGGAAAACGTGCTCGATATTCTATTTTTGCCATATGTGCATTTCCATTACAGAAACCGTAAGCCATGTACATGTCGGCGTAATCATTAAACGCAAAATCCATTATAAATGAACAAAACAATAACACGAAAATAGCACAGGAACACTGAAAGGTGGGAACTGATACAAACTGATAACGACAAAAACAGAATTGGCACAAAATTCGAACTAGAAAGTTTCAATGAATTGACAGTAAGTGTCAAAATTTGTTTGTGACGTAAGCGGGAGTCGACGTTGCCGGTTTTTGAGGACCCCGTGAAGGCTTAGGAAGCATGGTACAACATTTTAGAATTAAGATATACTGCTTAAAATTTTACAAAGAATATCACCACGTGTAGATTATCCGCCAATTTATACACACCTTGTATAAAAGTCGATTTCGATGTATCGCAGAAGTCACAAATATTGCTCGAGATTTGTATAGTCCAGGAGGGGTTTATTTAAAATCACTCGCAAAAATGCGCATGCAAAAATTTGCGAATGATAAAATTCGCACACGAATTGAAAAATTGCTATGGGTGGCTTACTTGAAATCACAAAATTATTGTAATGTTTATGTGCAAAAGATGCTAAGGGTAGATATGACAACACCGCAAATTTTCTATAAAATGTAATTTCTTTCCATAGTTTTGATAATCTGTCAATTTGTGTTTGTCAGTTGATTGTCATTATTTGCATAATTCATTCTATATTATATGTTTTACACAAAGTGGTAATGCTAAAGCTAAAGAATACTTTATTAAACATTTATTTTAAATCGGTAGCTTAAAAATGTAAGGAATATATTACTTGAAGGATGCCCAAATCTGTGGTAAAAGACCGATGCATTATTGAATCTTGTATCGGTAGGTAGTTTCAAATAAATAAATGTACATATGAAACTCAAAAAAACATAAGCATGCATATTATGAACTTCACTTTAGATAAGTGTTTCATACGCGTGGCGCATGAAGTAAAATTTCGAGTTTAATAAAGCGGAGCTACCAAACCAAATTTTAAAGCTTTTCTAAACTCGTAATTTTACTTCATGCTTAACCTGGAAGTGGAATACACTCGCTTAATGTTTAAAATAAACGCATTTATAAAGTAAGGTAAAGTAAATTTATTAACGGTAAACATCATTTGTACATAAAAATTGCAATGTAATATAATAATTAATTTAAGAAAACAAACAAAATTAAAATGTAATAATAATTATAAGCTAACGACGTAATTGTACACATATAACTAACAAAATTTATAAGTGACGCTTTAACTTTAACTTGAAATTAGACTGCGATCCGTTAAATAGGTCGAACCAAGGATGAAAACAATATTTATTCACAAGAACCATTAAGCGATTCATTAAATTGTGAGATCCGGAAATAGTTCTATGAGCCTCAAGATAAAATAACTGCTTTGATCTGGTTATTCCGTTTGGAATCAAAAAATGTAATTGCTCCAGCAGAAAAGTAGACTCCAAAGATCCATTTAATATCATGAATAATGTACACGTGTCCGACATTATCCGGCGATCGCAGAGTTTCGAAAAATTCAACTCGTTCATGATAATTTCGTATTCACCATTGACATGTTGATATCCTTTCTTTACTCCATGAAGCGAAGGAATCTCCTTTGTACCGATTCAATTACATTGATGTGCTGAGAAGTCGATGGTGTCCAGATACACGTACCGAATTCCAAGTGACAACGTACCAGCGAACAATATATCGTCTTCATACATTCAATATCCAAGTTCATTCCAAATTGCCTCATGAAACCCTACATTCGTAAAGCTTTATTAGTAATATTTTGAGTGTGTGAGGCAAACGAGAGTTTGGAATCGAAGGTAATATCTAAATTCTTTATTGAATTAATCCTTGCCATATTAGATGATCTGGTATTGTAGGTAAAATTGATCTGAGTCTTGTGTTTCGTAATAGACATTGAAAAACACTTATTAATATTTAAATGTAATTTATTTTTAACACATCATTCGTTGAGATGAACCAAATCTTCCTGTATCAGCTCACAATCTCAATATTATAGACTATTTTAAATAGTTTTAGGTCGTCAGCATAGAGTAAAGACCTGCAATGTTTAACGACTGTATGTAAGTCGTTAATGAACATGTTGAATAATATGGAACCACAATGTGACCCTTGGAGAACACCTGAAGTTATGGAAGACCGTTTTGATATAAAATTATGTACACGAACATGTTTAATTCGATTAGACAAAAACGATAACAGCCATTTAACAGTACTAAATTCAAAACTATACGTTTTTAATTTATCTAATAATAGATTATAGTCTATTCGATCAAATGCTTTGGAGAAGTCAGTGTATATCGTGTCGACTTGACATCGCAACTCCAAAGCATTTGATTACACTCTAATAGATTAGATGTAATCGGTCGGTTGGGCATGAATCTGTGTTGATTATCTGATATAAATTGGGGAAGTGAGGAAAGCCATTGCAATTGTCGAGCTACTATTCTATCAAGTAATTTTCGAATTACTGACTGAATAGCTGCGCCCCTATAATTTTCAATAAGATTCCTAGATACTTTTTTAAAAATTGGAATGCCGTGAGCAGCTTTCCACTTTAAAGGAATTACACCGGAATTAAGGGATTTGACGAACAGTGAATGACTAGGATGACAAAGAGAATATAAACAATTCCGGAGGAAGTAGCTCGAGATACTATCAGGGCCAGATGCGAATGATGGTTTAAGATTTGCAATTGAGTTAAAAACCTCTTGAATACTAACAGCCAGCCTTGTATCATGAATCGAATTTGAGCTGGATTCCTTTTGTAAACCAGATGTCTGATTTCGTCAGCGTATACTGACGAAAAATAATTATTAATTTCAATTCCCGAACTAGAGTCAGCAGTATTTCCATTGTAGGTCATTTTAGGATAACTATTTTTGTTTTTGAGTTTCTTAACGTAACGTGAAAAATATTTAGGATTTGCTTTGAGAGATGATTAAACATTCTATAAATAAGCGCTGTAATTTAAGCTGGATACAGTTTTGCACTGCTTGAGAATTTTAGAAAATAAATTAAAATTATCATATAAACCACTATTTTTATACTTTGTATGATCTGCTTTCTTTTTCCGTAACAGAGATCATAATTCATTCGACATCTAGCATAAATATGTTTGATTGTTACTATACATACACAAGGTGCCCGTATTTCAACAGAATGTATGGGGATCTTGGTTATTTGTAGAGATAGAGAATCGGTTAAATTGGGGCAAAGCGTATTTTAGGGCCCAATAATAATCTAAAAACAAATTTGAAATATCTTTGTTCGTTTTTGAGATAATGTCAAAAAACTGATTTTTTAAAAAATCGTTTTTATTTTTTTATTCAAAAACTACTGAATCTGGACATTTAGAACTTTGACAATATACAGGCACTTTTTAATAAGGAATCTAGTAGCATTTTTTTTTTGAGATAACTATAACATTTACCTAAGGACCATAACCAACTTCTGTTTTTCTTATGGCCGCCATTACCAAACAAACAAAAAAGGTATTTCAAAACTGTTTTCAGATTATTATTAGGCCCTAAAATACGCAACTTTGCCCCAATTTAATTAACTCTCTATCTCTTTAAATAACAGATCCAAATACATTCTGTCGAAATACGGACACCCTGTATTTGTATGGAATGAAGTGCTCAATTGCTGAATTAATAATTGTATAAATTGTATCAACGTCATGATCTATATCTTTATTTGACAATATTAAATCCCAAACTATTGCGTTAAAATGCATATTTATTAAATCGTAATTAGCTAAGTGAAACATGTCTTTTTTTTTCATATGTAATAATGCTATTTACGTGCTCGACTGTAAAGTTAATGTTATAAGCGCTAATAGATAGAAGAGAGTCGACAGATGACGAAATTGTTGCATTAGAGCAGATGTGAAACATAAATCTAAAAAGACGCCACGTGAATTTGGAATGTTATTGATTTGATGTGCATTTACGAAGCTATAACAATTTAAAAGTGTATTAGCAATAGCGCAGGTAATAGATTGGCTAGGGTTATCTGATCTGATATGAGGTACGTTGTAATCGCCGCATATTAATATATTGTAGCAGTCATGTAGTTCACAGAGTTCTTCAAGGTGAGCAAAATGTTTTTGGTATTTGTCGACAGACGAAGATGGAGTAATGTACACCCCCCTAACTATGTAAGATCTTTTATTTAGTTTAAGCATAACAAACATTTGCTTAATTATGTTATCACAATAAATGATTTCTAGCACTTCTTAATTGCGATCAATATACCCCCACCTCTAACTTCATGATTTATTGAACGATCTGTTCTGTAAATATTATAATTAGACAATTGAAGCTGACTATTAGATATGTTTTCATAAAGCTATGTTTCTACGATAATTATTATATGATAGTCGGTACTATTTACACTAATTAAGAGATTGGTCAATTTTGTTCTAAAAGTTCTGAAAGTAAATGTTTAGTTTTTTTGGTGAAGTTTTTTTGAGGATTCTGGTTATTTTTGCTATTATTCGTTTCCGATAAATAGGGAACCCCATTTCGGTAGAAAATACGCAAATTATGTTCACCTTCCCGCTTTCTGTTTTCTAATTCATTTTTCAATGAGTTGTTGTTTTTTCATGCGATCGGAACGAAATAAATGTTTATCCTCTGAAGCCATGGAATTGCTTCGTAATTCTTCCTTTGCATCATGTTGCGATTTGAATATTATTATCAACGGCCTAGGTCGGCTGACGTTTACTACATTACCTAATCTGAGTGTTTTAAAAGGCGTTATATTCAAATTGCGAGGTTTAAGGACCTTATTGACCTCTAAAATATCGTGATTCACACTTTCATTTAGTAGTGTCGAAGATGACTCATTAAAATCAAAAAGAATTGCATTATTTAATCTATTTCGTCTGTCTTTAAGTTCGGATAAAATGTCTTCATAATCTTCATCCGACGTTCCATTTATTTACGACAACGGAGTCATAAACGGAATTTTTATTCTCGAGTTGAGTTAAACGAGATTCGATATTATCAAAGCGACGAGTGATGGATTTTTGAAATCAACAATTTTTTCCCTAAATAAATTGAATTGATCAATTATTAACTCTCGATTGTCAATGATGACCGATTTTAATATTTTCGATACTTGCTCTGCTACTCTCTTCATGGAACCAAATTTTCAAATTGGGTAAAGGTAAACACTTGTATCGTTCCGTGTTTTTATTTTTAGTTGCCTGACAGGTGTTTTGATCCGTCACCATCATTTTCAAAGTTAAAACTAATTTTAATTTGACAAATGTTACAATATATATATAAATCTATGGGCACTAATTGATGGATAATCCGGCGCTAATGATGATGTCGGTGTTGTTGATTTCGTGTTGGTTATTCAGTAGATAATCCCCCCTACTGATGGCTCGTTTGATCTCTAATCCCTCTAATAGGTTCAGCTTTTCATCTTTTCGGCAAATATGGATTGGTTCGATCTCCCCCATGTGGTGTCCTGTGGTTGTGCAATGGTCCGCTAATCCTGTGTTTGTTGTCCTGTTAACATTTTCTGTGTTTCCGTTGTCTTGTTTCAAAATTTCTTACCGTTTGACCTATGTATATGCCATCACAATTTAAACAATTTATTTTATATATCCCTAATCTATTTAGTTTTTCCTTTGTTTCTATTTTGTTATTGGTCATTTTGTGACCTAAATTTGTTCTATTGACTGTAATTGCTTTTACATTGTATGATCTTAATTGTTATTTAATTTTTGTGCTAGTATTGTTGACAAATATTATCGCTGCAAATATATTATCTTCTGTATCTTCTCCGCTGCCCGGACTGTATAGGAGATGTTTCTTCACTATCTTCTTCTTTCTTTTTAGGACTTTTAAGACTGTATCCTGATTATACCCGTTGTTGTTGGCAATTTGGAGTATGGTGTTTAGTTATTCTTTGTAATCATTTTCGGACATTGGAATTAATAACAGGCGATGGATATATGAGTTTATTGCTGCTCGCTTAATCTGTTCTGACTGGAATGAGTCGTTCAGTATAATGGTGTCTGTTGTGGTTGGTTTCTTGTAGATTGCGTATTGAAGTTTCTTGTTGTTGATGGCTACTGTGAGGTCTAAAAAGTTAATTTTGTCATTCTCTTCTTTCTCTATAGTGAACTGTATGTGTTTGTTATTATTATTAATTAATTGTAGGAATGTATCCAGTTGTCGATCTGATCCTGCAGTGAATGATATTATTCCTTAATGGATTGTTGGTGTTTAGCAGTTTTTCTTCAAAAGATTTCATAAAATTTTCCGCAAATAATGGCAAAGTCGGGGAGCCCATTGGTAGACCTTCTTTTTGTATGTAAAATTTGTCGTTGAAGCGGAAATAATTTTGCTCTAGGCAAATTTAGATGGTGTTGTAGATCTCGGTTTCTAGTGGACAATGTAGTTGTAGTGATGTTTTAATAATGGATTTTAATTCCGGGACTAGTATAGATGTGAACAAACTTTTAACGTCGAATGATATACACAATTCCATTTGTTTCTGGATCTCGCCTAGCCATGCTTTCGTGTTGTTATGTTGCAGTATCAACATTTACATTTTTTATTAGTTGCCACTCCTGATTCCTTATTTTAAAAGTGTTGCAATAATTTATGATATCATAAGTAATCCTCTTTTTAATTTTCAAGAGGTTTATTGTTAATCTTGCAACAATTATTTCGCCACGCGGTCGCTTCTTCGAGCATTTTATTATTAAATCAAATTTCTGTGATCATTGTGAAAAACTTATTTCGGATGACTGGACAAAACACATGGGGAACCTTTCTTTTGAAACCATTCCTCCTTTTATTATTTCGCTTGGGGAATCTGGCTCAGAACAAACATCAGAAGATTCAGATGCAGGTTCTCTTGACTAAATAATAAAAGTGGAATGAGGGCTTAAAAATTGTTTGACATGAAAATTATCAGTATCATAAGAGGGTGGGAATAAATTTGCAATTCTACAAAAAAATACTGAGGGCCAACAGAAGAGAGAATGATCAAAATTAAGGTGGATGGATGGAGTTGATCAAAATGTGTTAACGGGAAGACCCAAGCGAGAAATACAAATGGATGACGAAATAACAATATTATTGCTGTGTTTGTATGTACAAAAACCAAGTAGTAAATTTTGTTAATCTTAAAACTGCATATTATTATCCTTTCATATCTGAAAATTTGTAAAACAGGCAACAGTGTAAGATCACAATAGTCAGAAATCATAACCTTAAAATCGAACATCTGGCAGTGACATTTAAAAACCCTGATTTAAAACACAACCAGCCCCATTTACAATACTTAAACTGTCACTTTTCCATAGCTAGGCGAGATCCAGAAACAAATGGAATATATGATACCAATGTTGCTTTTCTGTCCAATATTACGTGTTTTGAATGTTGCGATCGTTTGTTCTTGCTGGTTTCTTTCAGTTTATCTAGCTTTTTCTTTTGGGTATACAAGAAGGTTTTACCTTGGCGAACACCTGAAGGTTATGCATATGGATCTCACAATAAGACTAGCCAACACCACATTAGATTGTTTTCTCGCTGACACTATCGATCACGTCAACGAATTGTCACACGAAAATTACACAGATTTACATCATTTTAAAAATAAACGGTCTATTTAATAAATACAAAACTAAAATTATCCAAAACTGAGCAGTTGTCATAAAAAATTGACCTGAAGTTTACTTATAGTCAAAATGACTTTACATTTTTATAAATTACCAAACAATAATCATTTTCGATTATCCATTATAGAAAATCAAAATAATTCATTCAGAATAGAAATTTGGAAATTAGGAGCATTTGAAATGAAACAGTTTGTAAATTAATTGGATCTTCGAAAACTCACGCATAGACGTAGCCAGAATCGAAAAAAAAACTGTGTCCAGGGGGCAAGAGTCGAAATATTTGTTAAAAACCTAAGATATACCAATTATTTTCACGCCCATGAACTCACCTTAAATTCATTGATTTTTCATATTTTTTTTATTCAGATACAGAATCCAAAAATAATCTCTTTAAAAATGAGCATTCAAATTGAATTTATAAACCGCAATATGGATAAAATAATGGAATAAAAAAAGAAAATAAGAAAAATTCAGAAAATACAAAGATTACTAATAGGAGAAGATCTAAATAAAAAATACCAACATTCTCTGTTATAGAACCGTTAAATTTTTTTCTAAGGTGGATTTCCACTCCCAGATTAAGCATAAAGTAAAATTTCATGCTTTTCTAAACTCGAAATTTTACTTCATGCGCCACGCGTATAAAACACTGATTTCAAGTGAAGTTTGAAATAGAAGACTCTGCTTGATTTTATGTTTGATCTCACGTAATACATTAATCGACATTTTCGGGCTTTTCTAAACTAGAAATGTTACTTAATGCTTAATCAAGGATTAGAAACACTCGTTAGAAACTTCAAATTATAACATTATTTACAGCGTATACATTGGGATGTGTATACTAAAAAAAAAACATATGTAACATAACATATTGCTTTCGTATTTTTACGAACTGCCGATCCCTCTACATAATCTAATACTTACCCCGACGTTTTCAGCCATTTAAAATTTTGTAAATATTTTACAAATTAATTATTTCGTGTTATTAATCATTACAACTGCTTCTATTTGGGCAAGATTTTAAAATATCATTCCCAAAACGCACAGTTAAATGAGAATCTGACAGTCGCTGCCAATTTGCCAGTGGTATTTGGACACTCGCAAAAAAACAGTTGAATTTGCTCATACGAATTGAAGTTAGCGTATGCGAATCTTTTCAAATATACCTATTATTGAAAAGTCATTTGTAAGGGCATAATTGCGTGCACGGATAATTTTAAATAAACCTCCCCAGGATACAAGTTTTTGGAAAAAAATACCTGGTTTTTCAAAATAGACATAATCTTTTACATTTTTATGATACAGAGAATTTTTGTTTTATGTCTACATAGATATACACGATTCCATTTGTTTCTGGATCTCGCCTAGCTATGGAAAAGTGACAGTTTAAGTATTGTAAATGGGGCTGGTTGTGTTTTAAATCAGGGTTTTTAAATGTCACTGTCAGATGTTCGATTTTAAGGTTATAATTTCTGACTATTGTGATCTTACACTGTTGCCTGTTTTACAAATATTCAGATATAAAAGGATAATAATATGCAGTTTTAAGATTAACAAAATTTACTACTTGGTTTTTGTACATACAAACACAGCAATAATATTGTATATAACAAATATAATGAATTCGGCTCTGCAAACTTATTTCGTCATCCATTTGTATTTCCTGCTTGGGTCTTCCCGTTAACACATTTTGATCAACTCCATCCATCCACCTTAATTTTGGTCATTCTCTCTTCTGTTGGCCCTCAGTATTTTTTTATAGAATTGCAAATTTATTCCCACCCTCTTGTGATACTGATAATTTTCATGTCAAACAATTTTTAAGCCCTCATTCCACTTTTATTATTTAGTCAAGAGAACCTTCATCTGAATCTTCTGATGTTTGTTCTGAGCCAGATTCCCCAAGCGAAATAATAAAAGGAGAAATGGTTTCAAAAGAAAGGTTCCCCATGTGTTTTGTCCAGTCATCCGAAATAAGTTTTTCACAATGATAATTAAAATACTAGACATACCCCAAAAATATCTATTAAAATCGTAATAATATTGTGATGCTGTAGATTTGGATTACTTTGCCTAAAATGTTTGTAGGATTTCAGAATTTGTAACCTTTTTGATTCAGAGATAATCTTTGGCATGTTAATATTTAATATGTGCCTGAAATTATTTTTCACTTTGACATTGACACAGCATTGCAACACTAGATTAATTTGATTTAATAATAAAATGCTCGAAGAAGCGACCGCGTGGCGAAATAATTGTTGCAAGATTAACAATAAACCTCTTGAAAATTAAAAAGAGGATTACTTATGATATCATAAATTATTGCAACACTGTTAAAATAAGGAATCAGGAGTGGCAACTAATAAAAAATGTAAATGTTGATACTGCAACATAACAACACGAAAGCATGGCTAGGCGAGATCCAGAAACAAATGGAATATATTATACAGAGAATTTTTATTTTAGGTATACATATCACGATTTTTCGATGTATATTTTCAGACATTCGTTGTTTTTATAAAAGCTTTTATTTTGAAGTTGGAAATACTCGTTATATCCAATCCCAGATTAAGCATGAAATAAAATTTCAGGCTTTTCTAAAATCCAAATTTTACTTCATGCGTCACGCGTATTCTACACTAATTTAAAGTTAACTTCAAAATATGCTGTTTAGGTTTAATGTCATGTTAATTAACTTTACAATTTTTTATACGGAATATGTAAAAGTATACTTAAAAGAAAAAAATCTTTGTATGTATCTAAATGTAATTTTAAATTCAAATATTATTTATGATCCGACCTTGGAAATGTTGTGAGCATGTTAAGAAAACATTTCTCTTTCAAAATATGTACCTACATAATAATAATTTTATTAACCTTTCAAATTGTGTACAACAACATAGATAAGTCAGCACAGAAATAATAATAATTATAAAAAGGAGTTCAATTTAAAGCTTTAAACGAGTGTTTTCCACTCCCAGAGTGTTTTCCACTCCCAGAGTGGAAGCATTAAGTAATATTTCGAGCTTAGAAAAGCCCCGGGAAAATTTGTCGAGGGTCGCGCAATTTTCTGGGCTTTTCTAAACTCGAAATTTTACTTCATGCGCCACGCGTATAAAACACTGATTTCAAGTAAGGTTCAAATATACATAAATTTCACAGTATTTTAGTGTTTTATATGCGTGGCGCATGAAGTAAAATTTCGAGTTTAGAAAAGCCCAGAAAATTTACTTCATGCTTAGTCTGGGAGTGGAAAACACTCGTTTCAAATTTCAAATTGAACTCTTTTAAAAAACAACGAATATCTAAATATTTAAAGAAAATAATCTGAATTTAGAATACGTATACTTTAAAGAAAAACTCCCTCTTTATACTCATATGGAATATCAAACTAAAAAGTCATCTGTTTCGGTATACAGTTATACATACAACTGTATACCGAAACAGATGACTTTTTAGTTTCGATAGAAATTAAAATCGTTAATATTTATCCAGTTTGCTTGTGTCTTCTGTAATTCAATACCTATTCATTTATTCGCACAGCGCTATGTAAACAAACAAACAACGCGCTCCGCACCAATCTAAATTATTATTCGTTGCGATAAAATTCGGCAGGCACTATAATCCAATACATATTCAAAACTACTTTCGGCAATTTTGCTATTTCTGCGCCATCTCGTATCCCAGAAACACACAACCAGCAAAAATTGGCCCTCTTAAAAAACATTAAAAAACATTTTTTCATTACAAAACAAACAATCAAACATTTCGTTCGTCTTTTTAGAATCGGCGGCATCTATTTTAGAATCCAATAGGCAGGTATTTGAACACGCGAGTGTCTAGAGTGGAGGAAAAAAAAGTCGATGCATATAATTTTCGGTCGGCGTTTCTGTCTGGACCAAAAGCGGCAGTGTGAGCCTGTCTGGTAACGGTGATTACCGACATCCCACACTTATATATCTATCTCATTGACGTCAATCAAATGTGACTCGGTTCAAATCCGGTTCTCAGAGGCGCACAACACACTCACACACATAACATGCATTATTTATAAACCGCGCTAATTTTATTAGCTCCGTATCGCACGCGGAACACGAAACGCATGCCGAGGCTTACGCAATTCTTCAGAAAGTTGTCTTCGACGAAAGAAAAAAAAAATGGAAAATCTTCCATGACTATAAACGTTTGTTGGGATGAGTTATGTTATAACAAGTTTTTATTTGACATATTCGATTGATTATTGATTAGTGAGAATAGTTTCAATTGGTTATCCCCAACTATTTATAATAAAAGTTGCTAAATCTCTGAAGGCTGGGAAGTATCTTTGATAGTTTTGTCCAAAATATTATTTATATTATAGATTAAGTATGTTTTTGAACTTTACAATAGGTCTATGTTTTATACACCTTGCGCACGAAGTAAATATTTCGAGTTAAGGAAAGCCAGAACTTGAATTTGGACGCTACGCTTCGCTCTGCGTCTAAATATCAACTTTCAAGCTTATCTAAACTCGAAATATTTATTACACGCTTCAACAAAGAATGGAGAAACACCAATTAGAAAAATATTAAAACCTTCAATAAAAAACACTTATTTCATAAATAGCGGAAGATAAACTTACTTGGTGTTCAACTTTCAAATATTTCACCTGGCAGACAGCATTTAAATTGCTTTAGAGTACTAAATTTTAGATACAATAATCAAAAAATTTAACCACTCTAAAAACAGAATACTTTTTGATAATTGTATCTACAATTTGAAGTTAAGTTGTTTTTGTGAGACTTTTAACACCAAATATTGATATTTGCCATGTTTTATTTAATTAATAAACTTGTTTGGGCTTTTATAAAATTGTGGATTTGTAGAAAAAATACAAAAAGTTAATTGAAATTTAATAACTCACCCAAAAATCTATAACTTTCACGAATGTGTCGAACCTGAAGCTAAGAGACTTTGATTTTAGACAAAGAATTTGGATTTATTCAATTGGATTATCATAAATAGTTATTTCTTAATAAGTTCTGAATTTGAACTAATGTTCAATGGTAGAGTGAACTAATGTTGGAGTGTTGGATTTGAATTAATATTCATGTCAAAACTAAAATATTTTCTCAAAAATTCAATAATGTTTATGCTAATCCTGATTTCAGATCTCCATAACTTAAATTTAACAAACATGATTTTAGTTTTTCTATTGAAATATGGAAAATAATTATTTCATAATAAATGTTGGGAATTTGAACAAATTTTGATGTTATAAGATTTTTTTTATTTATCCAAAACTACTGATTTTTATATTAGCATACAAATCAGGGTTGTTAAAAAAAAAACGTGTTTTCTTTTATTTTAATTAAAACAGTTTTTTTCACAAAACGTGTTTTTTCAATGAAACAGTGTTTAAGACATTAACAATTAAAAACATGTTTAAAACGTGTTTTAAGCATAACCAGCCTTATTAATAGACCTTAGCATACAGCTTTACCCCAGTTCTAAGGATGATACTCGTATTAACATTTTCGGTTTAATAAAACGTTTTAGTAGATTACTATTGTTAGTTTACAACTAATTATTTAATAGCACTAGTTTAAGTCTTATACATAACCTTAATTGTCATAACAAAATAGAGTTATTTAGAATTTATTTAATAATGCAATAAATCATAAATGTATAAACCTTATCAGTGTGTTTTGAACTTCATTTGAAATCAGTGTTTTATACGCGTGGCGCATGAAGTAAAATTTCGAGTTTAGAAAAGCCTGAAAATTTGATTTGGCCGCGTAGCGCTACGCGCTACGCGCTACGCGACCAAACCAAATTTTCAGGCTTTTCTAAACTCGAAATTTTACTTCATGCTTAGTCTTGGAGTGGAGACACTCATTAGAAGTAAATTTCAATCTAATAATGTATCAGCAGAAATACATTTTTACAAACATTTTTTTTCATACCTTCTAAATTACTTAATTACAATGAAGTTAGAACACATGAAAATGTTATGTTGCTGCGTTCATTCTATCATTATTTCAAAACTAACTAATAACATGTAGATTTCGCTCTATTAATATGAAATGTTAGTATCGTGTTTGTATGCGTCTAATAGAGATTAATTAGCATTAAAATATAATGATATTAACGGCAATTCTATTAATTAAGCTGGACATGTTTAAAACACGTTTTAAATGACAATTATGCTCACATAATTGTGATATTTTATTATGATAAAATTTAATTTTCAATAATGTTTTTTTGAAATATCGTCGAAAATTTAACTAAAATTTAAAAACGAAAACAATTTTTTTTAACAAGGTACTATGAAATATATAGTATTTTTAATACCTATTTGGAAGTACCAGTCGTTTTAGTAACTTAACGTATGTGGCTTCTTGAACACACACACAAAATTAGGTTAGGAACATGTCATGTCAAATGGCTGACATCTAATCTATTATTGTTAAACGGGCATTGGTGGAGTAATATTAATTAATTTCATAATATGGACCATAATCGTTTATATGGACGCTATGCTGTTATGTATGTACTAAAAGTTCTATAAAATATTATATAACCTGGAAGATCCAAACACGTAATGGATATCAAATTTAGACGGAATATGTCTGCAAACGTTTCCCTCAGCAAAAAGGGATATTTTTCTTTCCAAGCTATTCTACAAGACGTTTTTTGCTCCAGCTTTTATAAAGAACTTTTTGAGATCTCAATGTCTGGTGATTCTTCCATAAAATGCCAGTAAATAGTTTCTAAAGGAATATGTTCCTTCCGGGCATACATTTTGTAAATTACTTCGCTTAAAAAATGCAGAGTATTCTTCGTAATTCGAGTTTTGCTCAGGGAAACGTTTGCAGACATATTTCTTCTAAATTCGAAATCCGTTGCTCTGTTTTCATCTTGTAGGTTTTATAATATGCTTTGTGGAACTTTTAGGACTTCGGACGTTTTTTGAATTGCCTTTAATAAAGATCTTGATTCAGTTTTTAACTTACTAGATTAAGGATAAGCTTTTTGGATTTATCGGAATATTTTTGCGTTATTTAATGACATTAACAAACATCAAACTTTTGACGTAACATCTAATTAGTAATCGACGTTCATTTTTGTTGGTAATTTTTTGTTTCATCTGATTCATGATGGATAAATAAGGATGGGAATATTCCAAATGGGTATTAAAAATACTATAGTTTAACTAATTTAATAAAAAACTTTTTAAACAAAATTTACGTTTAAAACATGTTTTAAACGAATTTAACTTTAAAAACATGTTTAAAACAAAACAATTTAAAACACGACGGCTGTTTTTAAAAATATTTAAAACACTGTTTTAAACACAACAACCCTAATACAAATCAGTGGAAATTTGAGAAAATACAAAAAATCTTCAGAATAATTCATTTCAGAATCTCTTAACATCAATTGAGGCGTTGATTTCATAAAAGCATTTCGTCCAAAATTGTAGAAATCGACATTTTAGCGGCATTTTGTAGAGTATTTTGCAAGCTATCCGACGTTAAAAGTAGATCACTTAAAAACCACACATGTACATCACTTGCCTGGGATAACTTTAGTTCCAATGAAAATCCAAAACTTAAAAACCCTTATGGGATTTCTCCAAAACCGAAAAAATAACCAGTTTTTTGAAAAAATATTGTTGGTGAATAGCTGCAGCAATGGATATCTCGGAGCAGTGGGTGTTTATTTCGAAGAATGTATATTTTTAGTTACTAATCATCAGTTTATTGCAACATTGTTCTTGTTTCTGTTAAAAACAATATATGTCCAACTGTTTTTCCTTGTTTCTTCTTAATACAAATAAATTGAGTAAATGATTAGTCACTTAATACGATCAGCTGTTTATGATAATTAATAAAAATAATTGTAAAAATAAAAGTGGTAACGGTTATCAAGAATTTGGATTTATTCAATTGGATTATCATAAATAGTTATTTCTTAATAAGTTCTGAATTTGAACTAATGTTCAATGGTAGAGTGAACTAATGTTGGAGTGTTGGATTTGAATTAATATTCATGTAAAAACAAAAATATTATCTTAAAAATTCAATAATGTTTATGCTAATCCTGATTTCAGAACTCCATAACTTTCATTTAACAAAAATGATTTTAGTTTTTCTATTGAAATATGGAAAATAATTATTTCATAATAAATGTTGGGAATTTGAACAAATTTTGATGTTATAAGATTTTAAATTGAGTAAATGATTAGTCACTTAATACGATCAGCTGTTTTTGATAATTAATAAAAATAATTGTAAAAATAAAAGTGGTTACGGTTATCAAGGTAAACAGTTTTTTCGATTTTCTCAAAGCGTCATTTTTGGACAAATGCTGTTTATGAAATCAACGCCTCAATTTTACAGAAACTATTTTGCGTTTCTGTATTGGATTATCGAAAATGGTTATTAATTTGATAAATGCTGAGAATATGAACTAATTTTAATGTCACAAGATTTATAGTTTTTATTTTCCCAAGAATAATGATTGTTATGCTAATTTTTATTTTAGAATCTAAAAGCTTTCATTATACTGGTTATGTTTTAATAAATTCTGAGAAATTGAACTAATTCAGATGCCACAAAGTTTGGTATTATTTTCTTAAAACTCTTTGTTTCTTAATCTCATATTATTTTGATTTTCCGTATTGGATTGTAGAAAATGTTGATTTCTTTATAAGTTCAGAGATTGTAAACTAATCGTGATGTCACAAAATTTTTTTCATAGCCTAAACAAACACTCCAATCATTTTTATCTTAATTCTCATTTCAAAATCTATTAGATTTTTATTTTAATTTTAATTTTACAGAAATTATTTTGAGTTTCGGCATTGGATTATGGGAAATAGTTATTTCTAATTGAATTCTGAGGATTATAACTTAGTTTCATAAGGAGATATTTTTTGATTTTTCGATAACTCCAATGATTTTTTGAATCTTTATCATCTTTAATTGCACAAAAATAATGTTAATACATTCTGAAAATGTCTAATCCCGATGCGTATGCATTTTGAGGCATTCGTTCTTTTCTTAATAAGGTTAATTTGAAGCTACTAAAGAGTGTTTCCAATCCTTGATTAAGCATGAAGTAAAATTTCGAGTTTAGAAAAGCCTGACAATTTGGTTTGTTCGCGTAGCAACGCGAAGCGACTAAACCAAATTTTCAAATTTTTTAAACTCGAAATTTTACTTCACGCGCCAGGCGTATAAAATGTGTTTTTATTTATTGCAAAATACAAAGTTTCTTGTTTAGTAGTATATTTTTAATCTTGCTTTAGCAGCTTATTTTTGATACTGATTCAGCAGTACATTTAAAATTTCACAATACTTTAATACGCGTAGCGCATGAAGTAAAATTTAGAGTTTAGAAATGCCTGAAAATTTGGTTTGGTCCCTCCGCTTCACTACGCGACCAAACCAAATTTTCAGGCTTTCCTAAACTCGAAATTTTACTTCATGCTTAATTAAGGATAGGAAACACTTGTTAGTAGCTTCAAATTTAGCCCCTTTGAAAAAATAGTGATGTATCCATCATAGCACTTTCCCCATCATCTAAATAATTGATATTTGACATAATAAACTTATTTCACTTGTAAATTGGTTAAAGACCATTTCACATTAAATCATTCCTTTATACGCGTGGCGCATGAAGTAACCTGGGAGTGCAAGGTACCCGTTTCTTTCATCATTTGAAACCATTGAAAATTGACGTAATAAGTTTATTGTCGTTTTATTGACGGAGAATCTCAATTTTGATACAAGTTAAAAAGGATTCAAAAGATAATAGATAAATTACAGTCAATTTAATGATGAAATATTATCAAAATGCCATAATAGTGAAAATACAGTCGACTATGATGAAATACTATCAAAATGTCTTAGTAGCGAAATTATCGTCAAAATGTTACAATAGTCATTGAATGATGAAATACTATCAAAATGCCATAGTAGTGAAAATACAGTCGACTATAATGAAATCTTATCAAAATGTCATAATAGCGAAATTACCGTCAACATGTTACAATAGTCATTTAATGATGAAATACTATCAAAATGCCATAATAATGAAATTACCGTCAAAATGTTACAATAGTCATTTAATGATGAAAAACTATCAAAATGCCATAATAGTCAAATGACCGTCAAAATGTTACAATAGTCATTTAATGATAAAATACTATCACAGTCAGGCTAAGTGATTTTGAGACAACATTTTATAATGGTCAATAAACAGTCGACACAATGATCCTTAATTCAAATACGTCATGATGGAAACAGGGACGTGTTACTTTCCTTGCAACTTGTCATTTAACCTAATCTAATTTTATGAAATATAAATTGTCAGAAATGTCCTAAAATGTGATGGTTGACCAAAATTCTCATTTCGTGTTAAAAATTTAAAAATTCAAAATGAATACTGAGACTTGCATTTCATTGTATCGATTTTATTAACAATTTTGACAGTACTGTATGTTTATCGAGAGTATCGATTATATTCACTATTTTGACAACATTACTGATTATATTGTGGGATCGAGATAATCAACCATTTTGACAGTACTGGTAGTCAAAATAAACTTAATTCTGACTATAAATCACGATAATAATCATATTTTTACTTAATGAAGACTCCAAGATTCAATTTTTTATTTTACTAGTTAAAATAGGCTATATCCTGACTATAGTTTACTATAATAGCAATATTTTCACTTAAAAAAGATTGCCATAGTTAATTTTTTTTCAATGGGACAATAATAGTTAAATATATATTTCAAAGTAACGATACTAGTCAAATGTTGGGGTTATCATGGACCATAGATCACTGTAATAGTCACATTTTGCGGAAATGTAAAACCAAACGGGTGATCCCGAATTAAGATTGCTGAGAAACAACTTTAGACATTCTTACAGACTTGCTATTCAAAGAAGTAAACAGGACGTTAATAACTCGTACATTAAAAAAAAAAGTTTAAGCCTAAGGCTATTTGGAATGTTATCAACGCTGTTCGACCAGTGAAAACCAAATCTGAACCTAGCATTTCTGCAAAAGTTTTTAATGTACACTTTGCAAATATTGCAAATATAATAATTGATTCTTTACCCAAATCAGATGGGGGTCCACATTTAATCGACTCAATGTGTGTAAATCCTCAACCATCTAGTGATTTTTTCAAGTTTAAGGAAATATCAACGAATGAACGAGAGATGTGGTGTTGAAACTCCGTAACAGCTTTTCTAAAGTCATTTACGAGCTTCGAATTGATTTAATATAGTCGGTAATCAGCACAATCGTTATCCCACTTACAAAAATGTTTAATAAATGTATTAGAAACAACGTATTTCCAGATGTGTTTAAAAGAGCCATAGTGATACCCATTTTTAAGGAAGGAGAGGCAGACGATCCCAATAACTATCGTCTAATTTCACTTTTGCCTTTATTTGGTAAAATATTTTAGAAACTAATTCTTTACCAATTAGTCAGATATCTAGAAGAAACAAATATCTTAGAAAATGAACAATATGGCTTTAAAAAGGGACGATCTACAGCGACGGCGATATCTAACTTTACCGAATCAATTAAGGGTGCATTTGAGGAAGGTTCAGTATCAATTTATACTTTCCTAGACCTGCCTAAAGCCTTCGACTGTATTTTCCATGAAGTACTGCTACGAAAACTGTATTTTTATAATCAGCACTCAGATATCTTCCGCCTCATACTATCTTATCTCTCTGGAAGAACACAGAGTGCGTTATCAAACGGAACCATTTCTGAAACTTTGTCTCTGGAACATGGTGTACCACAGGGTTCTATATT
Organism: Philonthus cognatus; assembly: GCA_932526585.2. Taxonomy (NCBI): domain Eukaryota; kingdom Metazoa; phylum Arthropoda; class Insecta; order Coleoptera; family Staphylinidae; genus Philonthus; species Philonthus cognatus. The sequence continues at coordinate 77,150,398 of OW052241.1, forward strand.
AGGGCCATTACTATTTCTAATTTACATAAATGACTTTCCCTGTGCATTGTCAACAACTAAAACTATATTATATGCTGAAAACACTACCATAATAAACACAGCGTCAAATTTAACATCTGTCCACAACACTCACTTTTATGTTAAGTAAGAGAGTACAACAGCATTCTTGCACAAAATTTCTGGGAATTCATATCGACTCTCTTCTATCTTGGAATATCCATGTGAACACACTTGCTGCAAAGCTGCGTTCATGCGTCTTCCTCATTAGTAGTCTTGTACCCTTAGTATCTAAAAATATTTTCCGGACGGCATATTTTTCTCTTTTTCAGAGTAAAATAACATACGGGATTATTGCTTGGGGATACGCCCCTATTCGACACCGGACGTTTGGTCTTCAAAGAAGAGTAATCAGAGTCATCGCTGGGATGAACTACACAGACAACTGTAGGCAATTATTTATAGTTGAACATCTTGACGCTCCCATCGCTTTTCACACTTGTATGCCTAACTCACATCAAGCTAAACCTAAATGATTATCCAAAATGCGGCGGTATTAACAAATACAACACTCCACATCAATCGGATCTATATCTAAAACCTACTGGGCTGACTAAATCACGGACAGGGGTTCGTTTTTACGCCATCAAATTCTTTAATATCCTACTAAAAACATTCAGGAATTACCCCACAAAAAGTTTTGCAGAATACTGAAGGAGTTTCCATTTAGTAACGCGTTTTACTGTTGGGAGGATTACCCAGAATTTAGTTTCAGTGCGGCGTTTAAATAGTGATAAATTTATTTTTATAATTGTATCTAACTTGTATTTTATATTATTTTTAAGTGATTAAGCATTGGCCTGTGTAAAACATGTATATTGATATTGCATCAATAAATATGAATATATATATATATATATATATATATATATATATATATATATATATATATATATATATGAATATGTAAAAGTATAATTAAATTTAAAAAAACAGTTTCGCGAAAACAATACCTTTCCTTTGTTTTGCATATGGGAATATGTACACCCAAATTACACATCTTTTTAAATCTTCAGAAGATTAGTCCTTTTCATGTTTTAAATGTAGGATGCCCCAAAGTTTTAATGACAAGTTTCTTAATGCTATATTAAGCTGGAAAATTGTATACTATGTATCAAAGCTGGGCAGGATTCGAATCATTCCGGATTCGAATTCTTTTAGAGGATTCAAATAAGGCATTCGAATACTTTAGTTCAACTGGATTCGTGATCCGGATTCGTTACATTTTTTTAAGCCACAATCTGAAATGTTAAATTTTTCCGACATTTCGTTGATTCATGATTTTTTTCCCTGGCCTTTTAATATAACTTTCTTCTGTGAGAAACCCCAATTTTGTTAAATTGTTTACATTGTTTTTGTCAATATTTAAGTTCATTTTATAAATTTTTACGTGTTTTGTAATTTGCCTGCTGATTTTGACAAATTTAATAATATCATATGGCTTTTATGGTAGTGTTTTGGTCAATTTAAATATAATTCTATGACTTTTCTCTGACTTTCCCGGTTATAATATTCAGTGAATTTTTTATTTACGTAATTTTCAGGCATTCGTCGATTTTATAATAGAGTTCAATTTAAAGTTTTGAACGGGTGTTTCCACTCCCAGGCCAAGCATAAAGTAAGGCAAATTTTCGGGCTTTTCTAAACTCGAAATTTTACTTCATGCGCCACGCGTACAAAACACTGATTTGAAGTAAAGTTCAGAAACACACAAATACATCAGAGTAACAGGGAATCAGATCTTTAGTCTGTTATTAACGATGTTCAGTGTTAATAATAAATAATTAAGTTTTGAATATGTTTTTTAAAACAATTGGTAACAATATTTATATATTATTGGTTGCAAAAAAATTATAAAATTAAATTTATTCTTAAAGGATTTGTACTCGAATATTCGTGATTCGAATCATATTAGGTGATTCGGATTCGTGATTCGAATGCTTTTTACGAGGATTCGTCCCAGCTCTGCTATGTATCATAGATATTTTACGAAATTTTACAAAAATATATTACTAAACGGAATTAAAGTACCAACAGGAAATTACCTAAGCAGATATGTACGTCTGCAGTTTTGTTTTTAGTAAAAAAAAAGTTCACAACCAAATCAATCGAAGAACGGAATATATCAATCAATCTATCAATCATGGCAAATCAATTTGAAAGTTGATGGCATTTATTACACTGCTTTTTAGCGACTTTGCCGGACTAGTGCGGAAAATGCGGATTTTAAGCTGACAAAACAATGCGCAAAACGTCACTTCGAGGCGGCGAGTTCATAAAAGACTTTCTTCCTTTTATAAGTAATTTTTTAATTTATTCTATGTAAAACATATTATTTTATAAATGAATACTAACTCGACCTCGGAAAAAATGAGTCACGGTTAAGGATCACATAAATCCGCGGAAAATTTCGTGGCGTCAATCGAAAACGCGCAACGACGACCTTTGACCAATGAAAACATACATTTACAATTCCTGGCGAGTGGCACGAGCGAACGTTTACTTTACAGTCGCCGACCGCGGAATTCATTGAGCTCGTTTAGTAGCCAACAACCGACATGGCAATCGCTTTTGAGAAATTCGTGGCGTCATCGTGCGCGATTTTCTAGATTTTCACGACTTGGCGCGTGTGCCATTGTCATTGAACGCGGCAGTTAATTGTTCAGACTGCTGCGGTCGTTTGGCACGGTTTTACGTCGCGAATTTTTAGATAACGAGCGAAAAACCCCAGGCGTTGTTTTGCAACGGCCTTGCTGCTCGGCATAATAGGAATTGTTTACTACTGACTTGTTCAGTAGTAAAATTCACGCGAAAAGGTTAATAATACATGTTTATCATATAGTCCACGTGGATAATGACAGTTGTTCTTCAGTCAGTCATTCAAAATATGAGTTTTGAAGAAAACTGTGTGATCACACACTTATTCTGACGACACTTTATAAATAATAATAATAATTAAAACCTCAACTTCCACAAGTTCTGACTGTAAATAGACGCTGAACAATTCAAAATCTTCAATAATAATGTTGATTATTTAAACTTTTCGAAAATTTAATCTGTTTAAAAAAACGTTTCATTCTCAAAAATGCGTTGTTATGTTTAAAACACTTTGTTATAAAACAGTGTTTTAAACATGTTTAAAAACATCGTGTTTTAAACGGTTTTGTTTTAAGCATGTTTAAATGTTTAATTCGTTTAAAACATGTTTTAAACGTTAAATTTTTTTAAAAGGTTTTTTTTTATTACATCAAAATTTGGTTTGGTCGCGTAGCGTTACGCGGCCAAACCAAATTTTCATGCTTTTCTGAAATCGAAATTTTACTTCATGCGCCACGCTTATAAAACACTGATTTCAAGTAAAGGTCAAAATATACTGATAAGGTTTATACATTTATAGTTTATTGCATTATTAAATAAATTCTAAATAACTCTATTTTGTTATGAAAATTGAGGTTATGTATAAGACTTAAACTAGAGCTATCAAATTATTAGTTGTAAACTAATAATAGTAATCTACTAAAACGTTTTATTGATCCGAAAATGTCAATATCATCCTTAGAACTGTGTTAAAGCTGTATGCTAACGTCTATCAATAAGGCTGGTTATGTTTTAAACACGTTTCAAACATGTTTTAAACACATTTTAAACATGTTTTAAACACGTATCAAACATGTTTTTAATTGTTACTGTTTCAATAAAAAAAACTTGTTTTCTAAAAAAAGTGTGTTTTTGTACAACCACGATTGACAATTAATATAAGAATCAATGCTGTATTTTCACCTTGTAATTATTTATTTTTGAAATTTAAATACGAAATCTATTAACTAGAAGATATTGTTTGAACAAAATTGAACTTAGAAAATGAATGTTTAAATATTAGTTACAAAAACTAATCAATCAAATTCTCTTTGATTAAGCATGAAGTAAATTTTTGAATTTAGAAAAGCTCAAAAATTTGGTTTGGTCTCGTAGCGAAGCGAAGCGAGCAATAAGGTCAAAAATAGCTTATTCCTCTATTATAATTGCCAAAAGTGTAGCTAAATATGTGAATTAATTGAAAGATAAAGTCGCAGTTAAAATCTACACAAAATTTTACATTTTTTCAGTTTATGTGACCTTACTGCGGGCCACATAAACTGTAACAGAGAAAATGCCCTTTAAAATTTTGTGTAGATTTTAACTGCGACATTATCCTGTAATTAATTCACATATTTAGCTACACTATTACCCAAATAATAGACAAATTAGTTTTCACATGCCACGTAAAAAAAAGTTATGTTCATGATCAGAAAAACACTGCCGTAAACGTTTTATTAATTGCCAACTTAGTTACGTTTTGAAGAAAACCCTTATATTTTTCATCATATAAATATTTTTGATATTGGCAACCCCGAAATATGTTGACTTAAGACACGGTTTCAGCACCACTCGATTAAAGGATTGAAAACGCAAAATCTTTGATGTTATTTAATAAAAAGCGAAATGAAAAAAAAAAATAATTTTTTACAGAGATTGCGTTTTTGATCCATTAATGATCCATACAAGTTTGGTAAGAATTGTATATAATTTTCGATTTCTACTCTTTTCGTTTTTCGCATTTTGGGAAAATGCATTCGTGCGCGACATCCTATTGAGTTTATTCTAGGATTTATTCTAGGACATTTTACAATATGTGCGCATTTCTCTTCCAATATATTTTATAGATAGATACATTTTTAATCATTTTTTGGATTATTTGTTATTGTTACAGATTCAAAAATGTTCTAGATTCAAAAATGTAATTTTGTTGGGTGGCCAAACTTTCAAATTGCTGACTCTCATCACAAACTTTTTACCAAAAGTTGATTGGAATTTTCTTTTGAGATACATAATTGTAATTCTAGAAAGGTTTCTCTAAAAATTATCATTTTTTATCAACGTTTCTTATCTTGAATAGTATTAAAGATATTTGAACGTCCGATCTGAACTCATTGAATTTCAAGATGTGAAATATCAAGATGTGAAACTCTATCTTGACTTTCTTACCTTTTTTCATACTAGTTGCATACTTGAAAACTAATTACTTAACTTGATTTGTCACTACTTTTTATAATTCATTTGTGTGTACATTTATATAAGTTAAATTACTTTAGTTTTAATACCTCCAAAATCAATCTGGAAATATTTCAAAATATTTCATTAAAAACAGATCACCGAAAATTAAATTAATGTAGAAAGAGGTCATAATGCAAATAAAAAGGAAATAATACAAACAGAAGAAAAACAATGCATTTATTTACATAAATTGCATTATCCTAAGACCGTTCCTGAAAACAGGCATTTCGTCGCTATACCTGTCTATTGATAATTGTATATTTGTATTTTGACAAATAATGTCACGCTTGAAAATTGAATTTCCAAAACTAGTTTTGAAAGTAAAATCCTTAAACGTCAGTGTCAAAATTATTAAAATAAAATGAGTAGTGACGAAGAACAATTAACGGAGGCGCTGTTTGGTCGTAAAAAAAGCAGAATGTTAAACACGTTTTGGAAGCTGCATTGGCTCGTAAATGCAATTTGGTATTCGCATGCAATACCAAGCTTTTCAAAATTGTCAAACAATCTACTATTTAGAGATTTTACAATAATTCCACTTTTGATAAAAAAGGATTATTTTTTTAAAAAGTTGAAGATTATTTGCAAAGCAAAAATAAGCTGAGAGTTTATTGTCCGATTTCTTCATCGTCAAATCGAACAATAATAATTAAATAAATAAATGCCATTTATTAGTGGTGTGTTTATCATAATACTTTTCCCATTAATGCTGCGATGATTTCATATATCGTATGTTCAATAAAAAAAACCTCTTGTGTGCAATGAAAAATAATGTAGGTTAGCAACTCTGAAAAATGTTGAAATCATGGCGCTATAGAGTTTTTTTTTTAATTGAACATTCGATACAAATCATTTTTCAAAATATCTAAAAAATCTAATGCAAAATATATTTAATATTTACTTTTATTTAGTCGACATTAAATTAAAAAAAAAAACACTGTGTGCTTTGAAATAAGAATGATTTCATTAATCATTCAACGCTTTGTATTTAAAAATATATCATATGTGAAATGTGCTACGACAAAAATGTATTTGTAAAAAATTGTTCATTTTTTCAATTCTTTATAACTTTTATTTGAAACATGTTTCAATATTTAAATAAATATTATTAATACTTGCTGAATTGTTGCATATACCGGGTGTTTCAGACCACCCGCTCCAACCTTTTTTTTGAAAAAACGGCTAGTCCTAGAGAGTTGAGACAAGAAAAGTTATTACAAAAGCCGTATTAAAAAAATCGAATGGTGATATTGTTTTTTTCGCAAAAATGTTGGCATCCCTAAAAGTTTGCTTCAAAATGTCCATAACTCTAGACGATAGGTCAAAAATGGTATCATTGAAAATATCTTTAAAAGGCAACTTTTGTAGGAAACATAATTTTGTTACTGGCATGGATTTTAGGTAATATCTGATTAAAGATATTAAATTTAAATTGTTGATGGCTAACTTATTTTAAGAGATTGAGTTTCAAATGTCAGTTACACCTCATAGATGCATTTTGATCAAGGCCGCGGAGTCGCTAAAGAAATATTCGACTTCAACTCCGTCTGCGACTTCTCTATTTTCCGAAAATCCTACGCCAACTTTGACTGCTGCTTCGAATCATGTGAACATTTTAAAAATCAACTTAATGTTGCAATTTTTGCAATACAAATAAATGTATAATGGTTACATCTGCATAAATGCAATCCAGCGCCGCAGTAAGGAAAACTTGCACCCTGGGCCAAAAATCCAATTGGTGCCAATCAACTTGACAGTCATAATAAAAGTCATGTGTCATTATAAATTAAATGTCAACTAATGTTAACTGCTACTATTGACAAATGCTATTGAATATACTTCGACGCCGACTTATGTCCAATAAACGTCAACTGTGAAAAGTGTTACCAGTAAAAAATATTTATAAAAAATAGGAAACATGCATAAAGATGTCAGGTTTGTGCGTATGTCACAATCTTGATAAATACAAAGAAAAATTGGAAAACAAAACACAATGGCTTTTAATTTTAACTTTACTTTATAAGCAATCTATGTAATTGACGCTTTTAAATACCATATCAAAAGTAACATGATGAGTCAAAACTTGTGGAAACAACAACGAAGTATTCCGAGTCACTATTGATAGTTGATATATTTAACAAAATAATGACTATTTTAAAACTTATTTGTTTTATGACAGTTTTTACAGATACACACATACCATAGCACATACATCAGGATGATGTCGATTTAAATACTGGTATCTTTTTGATGTTGGTTGATAATTTATTGTAGTGTGTAAAATTGTCGTTGATATGTGAGTATAGTCAAATGGCTATCAATACCTAATGTAACCATTAACAGTCCTCAGTTTACGAGTTTTTATAGATCTTCTGTGACAGTTACGATAGTTTTGGAAAGTCTTTGAAAACTTTATTATCTCATATACTGCCAACAATGGCTTTCTGTGACTAATGAAATATCATTTTCGATATATAGGTCGGAATTCTTGACAGTATTGTATATAATTATTCTATTTTTCGTTATTTACAATAACTGGAATAACATCAATTTGTGTTAATAATGAACTTCTCTAACTGAACTGGAATGTCATTTTCGACATATAAATTGGCATTATTTGATAGTATTGTATTAATTAATTATTAATTATGTTTCGGTTATTGTGACATTTTATTTTGATACATTACGTTTTTCGTGATTGGTAATCTTGTATTATTATACATTATACAATTATGATACATTTTGTTGGCAGTTAAATATAAAAAAGAATAAAGTGTTGTAATTACAGAAAATAGTCTATTTTTGGCAAACGTGTAGAAAAGTTTGTAATTATTCCTGTGAGTAGTAGCGTTTCCTTATAACCTTAATAAATAAATGTCACGAATAATTGACATTGTATTTTTTAATGTAAGTTTCCACTCCCAGACTAAGCATGAAGTAAAATTTTGAGTTTAGAAAAGTCTGAAAATTTGGATTTGCGGCGGCGCGCGAGCGAAGCGAGTCGCGCCCCGGCAAATCCAAATTTTCAGGCTTTTCTAAACTCAATATTTTACTTCATGCGCCACGCGTATAAAACACCGATTTAAAGTGAAGTTTAAAATTGGACTGGGAATTTGAATATTCGTGAAAATTCAAATATGAAACATTCAAATTAGTCAAATATTATACAAATAAACTATTTGAATTTATAAATTGTTTAGTTTTAGAAAATATATTAGACATTTTCTAACACAAATTTATTGAAATATTTAAATATTCAAATAGCTAAATTAATCAAATATGTGAAAAAGTGAGTGATTTAATAATGTGGTATTTGAATATTCCAAAAATGTTAAAATTAGCAGCCCTAGTTTAAAAAAAATTAAAATAGTTTTTATGAAATTTCGGATCTCGGGCTTCGATGGCGCCCCTCTGCTCGATGCGCCTGTGGCCATCGTCCCCTTGGGCCCCTCCTTACTGCGGACCTATTGCAATGTAATAGTTTTTTTTTTTTGAAAAAAATTAATCCAAATTTTATTTTTCTCTCATATACAAATTATATAAATTTCCATTGTAATTAAAAACTCTATTTGGGTTTAAATTTTAGAGACAAAAAAAAGAAATATGTTTAGCACAATTATATTTAAATAATTACAATGAAAATCGTAGTCGGAATTATACGAAATTGCCAACTCCATGGCTCCGATTTCCTCATCACACAAATACTTAAATTCCAACTGAACAGTTTTGACTCTAACTCCGACTCAGAGTTAACCAGTGCTGTGAACTGTTTTCCATTTACTTCTAAACACTGTTGAACTGTTCTGGTCCCAATTCCAGTGGCCCTAAGTATCTACTTTTAAAATAAGGTAGCCATGAAATATTGATATTTAGTAACTTTAATCCATAATTACTCAAAACAACCACCAGTTACAAAACAATTTTTCCTGTATAAGTTGCTAATTAATCAAAGACCTTTTCAATGATACCAATTTTTGACCTATTATGCCATTTAAAAATCTTGAGTTACAGACATTTTTAGGCATACTCTCAGGGATGCCAACCTTTTTTCAACAAAAAAACAGTATCACTATTAGATTCTTTAATATAGCTTCTGTAATACATTTTTTTGTCCCATCTTTGTAGGATTAGCCGTTTTCTTAAAAAAAAACCTGGGACGGGTGGTTTAAAACACCCGGTATATTCATATATAACTTTTTTCACAAATAATGTTAATTGTTTGATCATATATTGTTTGATAGTTTTTTCTATCATTAAGATAAAATTCTTGAAATTGTAATAAAAAAATATTTACAGTTTTAAAGAAAATAATTATTTACTTTTGTATATTAATCATACTGAAAACTCAAATGTGATGAAGATCCTATCAAATTAAATCAAGATATTTTCGAAACGAATCAAAACTCAAGTATCCAAACTACCTGCTCCAAAAAGGTGTCTATTAAAACCACCCATCATTAATTCACTGGATTATCAACATCGAATCACGAATGACCAACCTAACTGTTCTTTTCCTTTTTTTTCACCTCCTCAAAAAAAAAAAAATCCCGTAATCTGTAACCCCCGTTCATTCATCCCCATAAATAGCACCCCTTATTTTAAATAAAACACCAACAAACCCCGTTTTGTGCGTCGACGAGGAAGTATCAATCGCCACCACCGTAAAACCCCCTCTCATGTAAATAACGGTAAAAGATGCTGATAAAAATCACTTATGGGCAGTTAGATTTTTTTCGTATCTCTATTTTTTTAGAAAAATCCCGCCCAATAAAGCCAGACATCTCTGGAATTTCTAAGGAAGTGTTTGATTAGTATATGCCATTAGAGTGTAATAGATAATTAATGGACAAACACGCCGTTAATTTATGGTGGCTATTTGGATTTTTGGAAAGTACAAACACGGCGCGTGAAATGGAATTTTCTGAAAATTTATTGCGCCATAGGTTTTAGGTTTTGCTCCCTCTTCTTTCTTGAGTTGTGGTCGCGTGTATTTTACACACAAGCCTCATGTTGACAATGAGTAAGTTAACTTTTCCTTCTAGTTTTTGAAATTGAAACAAACATAGCAAAATTATTGAATACTATTCTATTGCAAAAATTAGTTGAATTATAATTATTTTAAAAAGATAATTTCATAGTATATATAGTATAATGAGATTCTACAGAATATAAACTAAAATATATATAATCTTTGAGTGTGGAAAATTTGTGTTTTCTTTAAACAATGACAAAAAATAAATGATTCGTCATATTTGGTAAAATTATTAGAGATTGTTAAAAAAATGAGAAAACTTTGTTTTGACGTTGAAAAAAAAATAAAATTGATTGACTTTTACCTAAATTAGAGTTGCTCAAAGTCGACTAAATTGTAGTATGTAAGTTTAAGGCTAAATTGTAGTAAAGAAAATTTGTGTTTTAATCATGACAAAAAAATACGAAGTCATATTCAGACAAAGTTATCAGAGATTAATAAATAAAATAAGAAAACTTTGTTTTGACCTCGAAAAACAAAGTTGATTGACTCTTAATGAAATTACAGTTGCTCCAAATCGAGTAAATTGTAGTATGGATTTTTTAAGTGAGGAAAATTTGTGTTTCAAAAATGACAAAAAAATCAACGACACACAGTGGTCTAAAACCAACCAAAATGCGACAAAACACCACAGTTTTTTTTTATTTTGTGATATATATTAATTTGAAATTTAGTATGCTTATACTAAATACAAATTCGAGTTTCCAGATCTTCCATAAACCTTATTTTCACTTCCGGTTTCACCGGAAATGACATCAATTTTAAAAATGGTGTTATGTCCATCATAGCACTTTCCTCGTTAAAGATATGATGACTTAAATATCAACAGTATGGAAAAGTTGCACAAACTAACTTTATTCTAATTTTATTATTATTCCAAAACTATTCAGAAAGTAAAGTCATTTTGCTACATCTAGGTAAATATTGATCATCATCACATCTAAGCGTTATATTTTTAACTTTACTGTAAATCAGTGTTTTATACATGTAGCGCATGAAGTAAAATTTCGAGTTTAGAAAAGCCCCATGAAAATTTGTCTCGGGTCGTTGCGCGACCCTTGACAAATTTTCTACGCGGAGCTTTTCTAAACTCGAAATTTTACTTCATGCTTAGTCTGGGATTGGAAACACTCGTTCGAACTTTAAATTATTATGTCATATATTAATGACTTTTTTGATTTTAAAGAATTTAATCAAATTTTATACAGGGTGAGTCGGGAGGAGCGCACCAAACTCTAGGAGTGTATTATACACGTGAAAATAATGTAAAAAAACTAATTTGTTCTTATCCGATTTTCATTTGTTTTCAAGTTATGGCGTAATTAAAAATGTTCATCTAGCTTTCCACTTCTATCTGAATTTTAACATTATCAAAGTATGCCATGTTCGAGGCTTATAAACATTTGATAATTCTGACGTTTTGATGAACTGTCAGTGTACGGTGAACAGTAACTGAACGTTTAAGTTCGAATTAATGTGATTGTTAGTGTTGCAAAATGCCACATACTTATTCAAATTTAGAATATGCAAATATGGTGTTTGTATATGGTTTCTGTAATGGAAATGCTACAGCTGCTGTTGAAGAATATCGTGAATGTTTTCCACACCAAAGACATCCTGATAAAAACATATTTATTAGAGTTTTCAATAAATTGTGCGAGACTGGTAAGCTTCCCAGTGCTAACATAACATATGAGCGCGCTGCTCGACAAGGTTTTGTAGAAGTAGAAAATATTCTGCATCTAGTAGAAGAAGATGCAACTACTAGCTCACGGAGAATTGCCACTCAATTGGCAATTCCACAAAAAAGAGTGATGAACACGCTACACGAGCAAGGCTTATATCCTTATCACGTTCAGAGAGTACAGCACCTACAACACCTACAACCAGGGGATTACGCTAACCGTACGGAATTTTGTCGGTGGATAAATAATAATCATCGTAATGTATCGAGTATACTCTTTACGGATGAAGCTACATTTACCCGTGATGGCATTAACAACACTCGTAACTCTCATGTATGGTCTGATGAAAATCCCCACGCAACAGTCGAAAGCAATTTTCAACATCGGTTTTCTGTAAACGTGTGGTGTGGTATGGTTGACAATTATTAAATCGGCCCTTTCATTTTGGAGAATCGTCTCACAGGAGGCAACTACCTCAATTTTTTACAAAATGAATTACAAGGCCTGCTAGAAGATGTTCCTATAAATATTAGAATGCACGATGGAGCTCCTGCACATGTCGCTCGTCAAGTCAAGCAACATTTGGACGAACGTTTTCCAGGGCGTTGGATTGGTCGTGGACGTCCTATTAATTGGCCTGCAAGATCTCCAGACCTCACACCACTAGATTTTTGTTTATGGGGCTGGATGAAAAATGAAGTCTACAAAATAAAAGTGGACACACGGGAATCACTAATTAGACGAATTGAGAATACTGCAGCCCATATAAAAGAAGAAAGAAATGAATCAATTGGGAGAGCAACAAACGCTCTTCGTAGACGAAGCAGAAAATGTTTAGAAGTCAATGGCGGTATTTTTGAACATTTGTTGAAAGAACGCTATGATTAAGAAAATTGTTTTGTATAATAACTTGTTTATTTGTTAATATGCTATAACTTGAAAACAAATAAAAATCGGATAAGAACAAATGAGTTTTTTTACAATATTTTCACGTGTATAACACACTCCTAGAGTTTGGTGCGCTCCTCCCGACTCACCCTGTAGATTCGATTTTTAATTTTTTTTTGTTTTCTTATTGATAATACATATTATTGCTATTTGTATTATTTTTCTATTTATTTGTTGTTTTTTCTCAATACTTTTGTTGAAATAGAGGATAGATAGATTATCTTTATTTTTTTATTTCGTTCATTTTAATTTGTGTTAAATTCACAATTTTTTGTTTGATTATTGGTGTTTATCACAAACAAAAGTGTGTTCCACGGGTCTCTAGGGTAGTCACCTGGAGATTTCAATAATGTATGTAAAATATAAAAAATATAACATTGAAATTGAACGTGCATAGTTAAAAATATACATTAAAAATATAACGTATTAATATCAAATGAACTCGCACTATTTAAAAAGTATGATCCAAAATATAACATATTCAAATTGAACAAAATAACACTCATGGTTAAAAATACAATAAAAAAAATACATGTGAAAATTAAACAGAGAATATATTAACAATAATTTAATTTATCAATTAATGTTAATTTATTTTACGAAATTAACACGTACAATTAGAATCAAATACAAAATAAATTCAATATTCTTCTTTTAGTTACGTGAAGTGTTTTCTATTAACTATTGTAGTAATAATTTCTTCACTGATTAGTTTTATTTACTATATGTACATTTTGAACACTATGTGTTCATTTTCAATAGTAATACTATTGAACATTAATAAATTATAGTAACATTAAAACGAAATTAACGCGCACAATTAAAATAGCTAAAATATTCCTTCCAACTGTAGAATGCAGTTTGGATTAAACATTTTTTAACATTTATTTAAAATGTTGTTACTGGCAAATCTTTTATGTGGCTTGGGAGTGCGTTCAAGAATTTAATTCCAAAGTATTTTACTCTCGTTTTTGATTTGCTTAGTCTAAGCTGATTTTGGTGGATATTTCGGGCTTGTCTGGTATTATACTCGTATTTATTAATTTCACCTCGGGTATAATATTGGCTATAGTTGGTTTTAACGTACAGCAAGCATTTTTGAATGTAAAGAGATGGCAAAGTTAATATTTCAAGATCTTTGAATGATTGCCGACGCATTCCTCTGCAGGCCAAAGATTCTGTACCTAGTCGGTGCATGTCCCCATACAATCAATTCATATAAAATGTGGCTTTGTATTAGCGAGAAAGTTTTAGCTTATTCGTATCGAACCAAGAGGAGGCCTTTGATAGTACCTCCTGATGCAATGCGCTTGTTGTAGTGGCTGAGGAAGTATTACTTAATAAAGTAGTATCATCTGCATATAATACTAGTTTTGCTTCCTCAACTGATTATGGCAAGCCATCGATGTAAATGAGAAATAATAAAGGGCCTAATATAGACCCTTGTGGTACACCGTGTATGATTGGAAGAGTAGATAAAACTTTGTGATAAAACGCATTGCGTTCTATTGGTTAAATACGATGATACGGATCTACAACTCTCTGGATGCATATTGTAAGAATGCAAATTCCTTATTAGAATATCATGTGAGACACAATCAAAGGTCTTTGAAAGATCCAAAAAGGAGGCAGTACAAGAGTTTTTGTGTTCGAAACAGTTATTTACCAATTCTGTACAGTTACATAATACTTCTGCTGTAGTCCGTCCTTTGTGGCATCCAAATTGTTCATTGCAGAGTAAATTAGATGTTTTGAAGTAATCTGTAAGCTGGTTTACTAATATTTGTTTATAAATCTTCAACAATATGGACAGAAGAAAGATTGGTCGATAGTTACCAGGGTCCGAGTGTTCGCCCTTTTTATACATGGGTACGACTAGAGCTTTCTTTAAAGCATCTGGAAAAACATGATATCTTATACATCCATTGATTCACTTTGTCATGGGGGATATTATGGTGCTGATTACTTCTTTGAGAACATATGATCGGATTCCATATATGTCTCTGCTCTGGCTACACTTTAGGGATTTGATAACGGTACTTACAGTTATCGATGACACTTTATCAAATTTAAAATACGTTCTGTCAGTTGTAAGGATTGGATGATTACAACATATAAAAATTATTGGATCAGCGTCTGATTCAGGCAATGCGTTTATGATGTTCGATGATACGGTAACAAAATATTTGATGACTTCGTTTGGTGATAGCGCACAAGATGTGGTAGATTTGGCGTTTTGTCGGTTTAAATTTATTAAATTCCGAATAGCTTTCGGTTTGTGGGGACGGGATGAACTAGCTGAGTTTGTAATGATGCTGTTTCGGTCCAGTTTGGCGCTGGGATATGTCCCCAAGGTCTGGAAACGAGCCAGGGTTGTTTTCATACCGAAGCCCGGTAGAGCAGACTATACTGCTCCCAAGGCATGCAGACCAATTACACTTTCCTCGTTTCTCCTTAAAACACAGGAAAGGATTTGTGAATGGCACATAAGAACATCAGCTCTAGTCAGACAGCCGCTGATGGCGACACAACATGCATACACACGGGGGAGGTCCACTGATTCAGCCCTGCATAGTGTAGTGAGCAGAATCGAGAGAACATTGGATGTTAAAGAATCCACCCTAGGTGTGTTTGTTGACATAGAAGGTGCGTTTGATAAAACGACCATAGCGAAGATAAGAAACGCGCTAAGCAAGCGCGGAGTACCATCTAAAATGTGTGAATGGATTGGCAATGCACTGGCCAATCGTATAGTCACAGTGGAACAGGGAAGGGAACGTATAACCTGTAAAATTGACAGAGGCTGTCCTCAGGGAGGTGTTTTATCACCACCAATATGGAACATGGTTCTGGACAGCCTACTAGACGAATTTCAGCAACTAGGCTTGTTTGTGACAGCCTATGCTGATGATCTGGCCATATTAGTATGTGGTAAGTTTGAAGACGCCCTATGCGACCAGATGCAAGGAGCTCTAAACATAGTTTCTAGGTGGTGCAATGATCACTCACTATCGGTAAACCCTGCCAAAACGGAGATGGTCCTGTTCACCAAGAAAAGGAAGGTGTCGAAAAAAGCACCAAAATTATTGAATACGATATTGCAGTACAGCGACGAGGTGAAATACCTGGGCATCACTCTCGACAGGAAACTGAGCTGGAAAGCGCACATCGACATCAAAACAGACAAAGCTATAAGGGCCTGCTGGCAATGTCGTCGGGCAGTGGGGAAAACCTGGGGTTTGAAACCACGCACGACTCTGTGGTTGTACACAGTTGTCATAAGGCCCATGCTGACTTACGGAGCTTCAGTTTGGTGGCCCAGAACCAAACAGAAGGCCATGAGGAAGCAAATCTCGCAAGTGCAGCGGATAGTCTGTCTTAGTGTAACAGGCGCCATGCACACTACTCTGACGATGGCGATGGAAGTCATGCTATGCCTTCCACCACTTGATATCCACGCGGAGAAGGAGGCCATGGCGACTATACTTCGCCTTCAGTGCAGTGGGATTTGGAACAGTAACAGCTGTGGGGAAGTTAGAGGACACCTCTGGAGGAATGTCTGTAGAGATATACCTCTTTTAGATGCTGTTAATGACTGCTGTGTACCAACACTAATACGGAACACACCCTACAACGTTACTATTCAACCCACTAAGCGGATGAGAGAGTCTGCTATAAGGATCTACACAGATAGATCTAAAAGGAGAGAAGGATCGGGCCTTGGAGTTTTCTCTAAAACCCTAAAAATCCAAGCAAAGGTTCCGATGGGAATTCATGGAACCATCACGCAACTGGAGCTGATGGGAATAACACTTGCGGCTGAGTATATCATAAACCGCAAGGTGACAAATGTAGCCATACTAATCTTAACGGATAGCAGACAAGCGATTCTGTCTCTGCAGAAAGCCTATGCTTCGTCAGAGACCGAAATAGAGTGCCACGGGAAACTCAGACAGGCAGCAATGCACAACAACATTGAAGTCTGCTGGGTGAAAGGGCATGATACAGACACAGGTAACGGGAGAGCTGACGCGCCGGCAAGAGCTGCGGCTGGGATGAATCTACTCTCACCGGAGCCGCTAGTGCGGTTAGCTCCTCTCTCCCTGTGTAACATGTTACAAACCAATGCCCTGGAGAAATTCAGGATGCGTTGGGATGATATCGAGAGCTGTAAGCTCTCTAATTAAACACTTGTGTATCCCAATGAGAGATCAACGAAATGGTACCTGCAGCTGGCTAGAGGGAATCTCAGGCGCTTAACTGCCATCCTTACTGGTCACTGTGGACTAAACGGGCACCTCTATAGGATGGAGATAGTTGACTCCCCATCTTGTAGAGGTTGCAGCATGGAAGACGAGACTGCATGGCATTTTATTTGTGAATGCCCGGCACTATCGTCAATCAGGGAGTCCATATTGGGTGATAGATGGCCTACAATGGCTTACATAAGAGATCTACCCACCTCAGCTATGCTAGAATACCTAAACAAGGTGGGCTGGATAAACTGACGATGGGTGATCTACGGGAGGTGGTACAATGGGCCTAATGAGGCCTAAGTGCAGTGCAGAACTGCACACTCCCCTTTGCACTACCACCAGATTTCGGTTTATATTGATTTTGTTGTAGATATATATTATTGACATTGCGTTTGGTCACTTCGATTTGGTGTCTATATTTTGTTCTAAATCTATTCCTAATGATTCTTAGCTCTGGATCTAAAGTTTGATTGTACGCTTTGCTCGTCAGTACCAATGTTTCCCGGATTGACATTAGGTGACCGTTAAACCATTTTATTTTAACAAGATAAATTCAAATTCAAAACTATTTGAATTCGAGAAAATAAGCTTACGCTTCTTATAGTTTGCACACTTTAAACATAATATATAAAATTACGAAAAAACTATTCAAGAAAATGCAAACAGTGTCTTAATTAATAAGACAATTTAAGACGATAAATATCCATTGAAACAACTACTTCCCGTGCAAATACACCTCCGGATATTGAATTTATTTTACCTTTTTTGTTTAGAACAGAATTTCTTTTCTTAGGAAATACATTGTTAAAACGATGTAAGAGTGTGTCCAGAAATCTAGCAAAGCATGCATGTACATGTCTTCTATAGTGTCGATGAAAGACCAAAAACTTTATATAAAAAATGAAAAAGCGCAAACCACATTTTGTAATTGGTAGTACCATTTTAAATGTTGGTTTATCTGATGTCAAATTATTATCGCTGATACTAAATAAAATTCCTTTGTGATCGGATATGCTACTTTCTAGTGGGTATAGTTGAGTATCGCTAAGGTAATTAGTACACATATTGTCGATAAAATTATTTAAACATGTAGAAAAGTTTTAACCCATAACTCTGTGCAAAATCCTTAAGTTGAGATTGTCTACTATCATTGCCGTTGAACCTGACGTTGAAGTCTGCATGAAAATATACAATTTTGTCTCATATGTCTAAATTATTAAAAAGTCTTGCTAGAATGCATAAAAATTTGTTGAAATCTCCATTAGGTGATCGATATGCCGTAAGAATTACACAATTATTTAGGACAATACCAACAATTTCGCAATCTTTTTCGACACAAAAATCAGTAAAATTGAGAGGCGAATATTCTATATTATTTCGTACCATAATTAATACACCCTTGTTACTAAAGAACCGACTTGCAATATAAAAGTTGTAAATCCCATATAGATAAATTCAGAATGCATTAACCAGTGCTTATAGAGACAAAATACTGATATATCGTAAGAATCGTCATTTAATATAATATCAATTTCACTGATTTTGGAGCGAATAGATTAGATTGTATGTTGTAGACACATACGTTTGTCTTTGAGAAAGGCATTTCTTACTGTCCGTTTTTTTTTTGTGAGGATGATGCAAAAGATAATTTCTTTCTTTAAGAAAATCTCTTTAAAATTGAAGATTTTATATAAAAATGTATACTTATCATTATTTTTGATATTAAATTTATTTTCACATACTACATTATTATGATGGCAATTATATTTTAAGTCAGTTGCACACTTAGACTCTTCATCATTAATTGAACCTATGAATTTATCTGATATAAATCCATAATGGATTTTCAATAATGTGACTGACTGCAGATAATTGTTGTTTAAGTGATTCGGAGTTGACTCGGAGTTGATTTAGGGTAACATTGTTAGACAGTTCGTTAATATTATCAACAATACCACATATTATAGCATTTGGTTTAAATATGCATATAACATTAGGATTTTTGTAAATTTTATTGACTAGATACTTAGTTATTCATCCTATATTCCTTCCATGCTTATCACCTAACATAAGTATGTTTAGATTCTTTGCAAGTTTCACTGATTCTTGAATCCAGGATTTCTTTTTTTTGTTTAGAAGAGTTCTGTTAATGTTTCTACTTATATATTCAAATAAAAGTGTGAAGAAAGGTTATTAGTGCTTTATTCGTCAAATTTATATATTTTATTTAAAATAAAAATTATTATTTTAATTACAAATCAATTCCAATATTATTTAGTATTAGTATTTTATAAATACAAAAATTTAGAAAGAAATAATGAAATATCATTTTTTCTTATTTTCATGTTTATTTATTTTTCCAAGAAAATACTGAAAAGTGAATAAAATTAGAATTGATTTTTATTTGAAATTGTTAACTTAAAAAAAAAAACGTTATTGATGTAATGCCAATTATGCCACTTTCAAAAATTTTGCTCAATTTTAACTTTTGTAAATATTAATTTATTAAAAATAATTTTTTTCCAATTTTCAGAGTAATTTATAATTATAGAATTAGCTATTTTTATTAATTCCAAAGGTTTGTTTAAATTACATTTTAGCGCATAAATTATATTTTTGCACAAAAATTAATATTAGTACTACTTATTTATTCTATTCTACATTAAGTTGTAACATAGGTACTTATTTGTTGGGTCGTTAATATTCATGTTTGACATAACCTCACAATAAATGACATTTGTGACTTTTTGGCAAGGCACACTAATTATAATTTTTTTAAATATAATTTTAAATAGAAGATTTGTTTTAATTTTTTTTAACAAAAATATTGAACAAAAAACAAGAAATTGGGCATTATTGTATTTAAAAAATGTATATCTAATATAATAAAATAAAAAAATTATAGGCAGCCGTTTAAAAATGTCAAGTTAGCTATTATTTGGCAATGAAGTTATTATTAAAAGAATCAATATTAATTTAATTTATTAGTATTTAAACAGCCATTGACTTTGGTTTTCAGTTCAATAAAATCGGTCAATAAATAACAGAGTTTTGGCGGTGGGTGTATTTTATCGAACATCCGGTATATCAATAAAAATTTCAAGGATTTTTAAAAAATGCGAAAACTTTATTTTAACGTCGGAAATAAATAAAATTCATTGACGCTTACCAAAATTAGAGTTGCTCAAGTCGACATGACATGTATTTATAAGTTTAGGTTTAAACAGTTAGTTGTATATTTAAAAAATGACAAAACTCAACGAATCGACAGATTTTGATAAAATGATCAGGGATTGTTGAGAAATTAGTAACCTTTGTTTTGATGGTGGAATCAACAAAATTAATTGATTGTCAATGCGGTATAATTGTGATTTCTTTAAAAAAATAATAAAATTAACTGAACGTCACATTTTGATAAAATTATCAAAGATTATTAAGAAACGAGTAAATTTTGTTTAGACGTTGGAAAATAAAAACATAATTAAAACTTAAGCTAAACTACAGTTGCTCAAAACTAATCTTAAAACTGTCTAATAAGAAAGTAAAAATATGATAGCATATGCATATGATGCAAAACATTAGCGCGATCATTTGAAAGTCACTTTCTTCAAAACCCACGCATTGGTTTACTTTTTTTGCAAACATATTTATGAGTCGATCACGTCTCTTTAGTTTTAGGAAAATGGAATGTATTCAAATAAATGTAGCAAATAACCTACACACATATCTTTAAACTCTACTTTTTTACTTTTTTTTTTCTAAGGTCATCTTTACTGCAGTCTTTTACTTTTGGTATTCCTCTTTTGTTAAATGTATTTCACTATTTCTCAAATCTATTTCCTATCTCTATTAAACAGAGTGCTGGGATTGTCAAACAATATTTTTTAAAAATAGTAACAAAAAGAGGAACACCGAAAGAAATAGACTGTGAGATTCATAATATTTCGTTAGAATGTTAGTCTAGAAACTCGCTACTAAGGTTATAAAATATTAAACTTGGCATCATCATTTCACCTTACGGCTTCTATAGTTCAGTTACTAATCAATAGAGCTCGGATTTCTAAGCACAAAAATGTTTTTAAGAAGCACCAAAGTTAGCAAAAAATGCATTATTTTATGCAAAAAAGCATTATTTTATGCAAAATAGGGAATATTTTAGATATAAAAGAAGCCCTAAAAATATTAAAAATTGTATAACAATCAGTGCTGCCGATTTTGGGGATTTTACCCCAAATTAGGGTATTTCAAGAGGTGTTGTTTTTTTAGGGGATTTATATATTTAGGGGTGTTTAGAGTCTAAACATGTTCTTCGTTTAAGTATACAAACCCTGATGTACTGTAAAAACTGTAAATTTTCAGATGTTCGTCGTATTTAAAAATGACCCAAATTGAAGCTTTAAACGAGTGTTTTCTATTCCCAGATTAAGCATGAAGTAACATTTCGAGTTTAGAAAAGCCTGAAAACTTGGTTTGGTCGCGTAGCGAAGCAGAGCGACCAAACCAAATTTGAAATAAAGTTTGAAATATACTACTAAAGTACTATGCTAAAGGCGAGTATTTTGAACTTTATAACAATTAGGGTTTAATACGCGTGGCGCATGAAGTAAAATTTCGAGTTGAGAAAAGCCTGAAATTCATGTGGCTTTTCTTCATGCTTAGTCTGGGAGTGGAAAACACTCGTTTAAAGCTTCAATTTAAGCTCTATTAAAAAAACATTAATATCAAAAAATGTACAGTTCATCCATATGTAAACTAAAATGAACAATTTCTTATAAGTGCACAGGAAAATATTTTGTCAAGCGCGCAGATTTTTGAGAGCGCTAAAAAAATTAAAAGTTGAATGCACGAGAAAATGTTTTATCTGTGCATCTTACATACGAGACATATGCACTGGAAATTATTTATATTTTGGATACTTCTCCAATTTTTCCGTGCACAAGAAAATATTTAGCTGGGTACTTCTCCTTTATTTATGTGCACAGGAAACTATTTGCCAAAGCTATTTTTTTTAATCGACACTTCTTAATATGATATTGTATAACTGATATAACTCTTTCCAGATAGGAAAATATTTTCCTATCACAAGTGTACAGGAAAATATTTTCTCAAGCGCACGGAAATGTTTTTTTCTGTGCACAAACATTTTTATTTAAATGCACATAGGAAATAAAAAAGTATGGCATACGGGAAAATGTTTTTCTGTGCACTTTACATGAGACATAAGCACGGGTAAATATGTTCCTATACGCTTATCTAATATTGCAACCAACACCTTACAATGTGATTTTTTATAACTGTTATAAACATTTTTAAAGTAGAGTAATAAAAATATCGAGTAATGAACAATATTTTGTATAAGTACATAAGAAAATATTTTTGAAAATGCACATTAAAAACACTTTTTTCTGTGCGCTAACATTTATATTTCTTCTTTGACAATTGTAATACATGTTAAACCTATATCTTCTACAAATATACTTAAATAAACTAAATAAATTAATAAAATATAATTTCCATACCTATAGAAAATAAAAAGTATAGCGCAGTACGCGACCAAACCAAATTATCAGGCTTTCTAAACTCGAAAAGAGTAAAATATACTCAAAAATATTTCTTGTTTATTTTCAAAATTTAACATTTAGTCAACGTTTTATTCAAAAAAGCACATTTTTAAATTTATACACTTGGTGTATTAAAGTGATCTATTTCATGAAAAAGTAAATTTATTTATAAAGCTAACGGTTTACAATTGAAAGGGCTTTAATTTAATGGTTAGCGCTCAAAACGATGAGCGCTCAAAAATCAAATATATTGGTTGAAAACATTTTCTGAAATTTTTAAAAGTGTAAAATTTTAGGGAAATATATTTTTTTTCTCAAAAAAATAGAGCATTTTATCACTGATGTTGATGCCAAATAAAAGTTATATTTTTTTACTGATGTTGATGTCTCTGATTTTATTGGATTTTTACATTTTTTTGGGTGAAGCTGTTTTATACTTCTTACCAAAAATGCGATTTTTATATGAAAATATCGATTTTTTAAAAATTTGACAAAAATTCCAGTTATTTATCAATATTATAAATAATGTAATAGATTTATTTTCTAGAGAAAAAAATTATTTCACCAACATTTCGGCTTTGGAAATCGTTTAGAAACTGTAGAAAACATAAGACTCCAACTTTAAGTATCCATTATAAATACAATTTTTATGGTACAAGTTTGTAATTAACAGCGATTCAAAGGTTATTCAATTCTTAATACATCTCTTATAAATATTTTTTATATATTTCGAAAATGTTGCCCTTAATCGACTTTTTATCCAAAAAAGCACATGTTTCAATTTTTGCACTTGGTGTATTTAAAGTGATCTGTTTTATGAAAAAGTGAATTGATTTAATTTGTTCGAATAGCTAACTGTTAGCAATTGAGAGGGCTTTAATTTGACGTACAAAACGTTATCAGGACTTAAAAATTGCATTCAAAGATTAAATTTAGTAGGTTAATAAATTATTTGAAATTTTTAAAAGGGCAAACTTTTTGCATCCTGCAAAAACAAATAGCGCACATTAATACTGATATTGATATGAGTCTCTCATTTGATTTTTTATAGATTTTTTCAAAAATAGTTTTTTTACAGGGTGTTGAATTTATAACTTTTCAATCAAGGGTAACTTGATTTTGTTAAGCCATTTAGTTTTTTTTGTCGCCAATCGGCGCAAAATGTAATTCTCTTTTGATTAGGTTAATCATTTTGAACTCGCACTTCTTATAGTTTTAAGAAAATAATCTTACATCTGTGGATAACAGGATACATTTTTTTAACAAACTCGGTTTTGTTAATAATTTGTATCCTTTTATTTGCAGAGAAAGAGAGAATTCAATTTTGAGTTGAATAGTGTCAAATAAATGTTATGGTCCAATAAAGTTATACTTGATTTAAATTTATAAATTAAATTGTTTTTATTTCATAACCACCTATCTCTAACGCAGCGACTTTATCGTTAACGATAGCGCCCTTTATGCTCAAGAGAGTTATGGAAACTGTAACTGTCTATCTCATTTGGTTTCACAGATATTTTATATTTACAAAACCACTACTAACGATATTTTCTTCAGACAATGTCGAATAACTCCAAAATGGTACGACTTAGACCGAATTTTATA
Source organism: Philonthus cognatus (assembly GCA_932526585.2). Taxonomy (NCBI): domain Eukaryota; kingdom Metazoa; phylum Arthropoda; class Insecta; order Coleoptera; family Staphylinidae; genus Philonthus; species Philonthus cognatus. The sequence goes on from OW052241.1 coordinate 77,174,636, forward strand.
TCAACAAACTGACATTTATTTTTTACAGAGGACTTAAAAATCTGATAATGTGTGGGGCGTCCCATTTCAAATAACAAAGTCAAAGGAATTTACTTTTCATTTGTTGATATTATTTTGGGATCTGTCCTGTAAGTTGGTCTTTTCTCAAATAAATAAATAATGTTCATTTTAAAACTCTTTACCAAGATCAAAATATTCCTTTACAATATTACTTTTATAACTCTCTACTGATATTATATTTTTTGACATAAGTATGAATGAAATTGCCAATACTTGGTTTGTAGAATACTTCAAAACAACAAAACTGCGATTCTTTTCACAATTTACATCAAATTTGTTATACAAAGACTAAATCTAACACTTATTGAACAACTACTTCCCGAGCTAATACCCCAACAGGTTATCAGCTTGGGAAGTAGTTGTTTTAATGAGTGTTTGATTTAGTCCTTTTAAGACTATAAGAGGATACTATAAATCAAACAAAATACTAACTTAATACGGGCTGTATATATATGAACTTTTAATATACAACTTTAAGGCAACTCGAACTCGAAATGTTGTAATAAATATTAATACCACCCATCAACATAATTATCGAACTAGACACTACAATAACTTTGCGCTGTATATATAAAAAAGAACCATCCTACGCTGCAATGAAGTTTTACAATTGTCTACCACACAATATTAAATCTATTAAAAAAAAATAGGAAATTAAGGAAATGTCTTTTTGAATATCTATGTCAGAAGAAATTATGCTCCTTAAACAAAATCTGAAAAAAAACGAATTCTCTGAATAGTATTTTATGTTGAAATGCATTTTGGTCTTGAATTTTTCTATTAATTTATTTGTTTGTTATTATTTATTCAATTTTATATTTTACAAATTGTATTTTGCTCTGATACTTTTCATTTATACAGAGTGCCCGTATTTCAACAGAATGTATCTCGGTTATTTGAAGAGATAGGGGGTCGGTTAAATTAGGACAAAGTTGCGTATTTTAGGGCTTAATAATAATCTAAAAACAAAGTTGATAAATTTTCTTTTGTTTCTGAGATCTTGTCAAACTACGGATTTTTTGAAATTTTGTTTTAATTTTTTTATTCACAACTATTGAATCGAGACATTTACAACTTTGGCATTATAGAGGCACTTTTTAACGAGAAATCTAGTAACATATTTTATTTTAAGATAACCATAACATTTATCCAGGGACCATAGCCAACTTTTGTTTTTCTTAATGGCGCCATTTTGGATTTTCATATTTTTTGGAAGAATATTTTTTTCTGAATTCAATGATGTATTACTCATATAGCATATTCTACGTTTTATATGTAAAATTTTAATCTTTTGTTTTTTGTAAAGAGTGCCTTGGAAACAGTTGAGTAACTCACTTATTTGACTACTCCTAGGACCCATAACTTGCGCCACATATCACCCCTGAAGACGGGCATCCGACGATACAGATTTTAACAGTTGTGATGTATTTTAAACTAACGAGTGTCTTCCACTCCCAGACTAAGCATGAAGTAAAATTTCGAGTTTAGAAAAGCCCCGCGTAGATAATAAATGTTCACGGGGCTTTTCTAAACTCGAAATTTTACTTCATGCGCCACGCGTATAAACCACTGATTTACAGTCAAGTTAAAAATATATAACGCTTAGATGTGATGGTAATCAATATTTATTGAGATGTAGCGAAAAATGCAAGAATTACTTTGTTTGTAAATCGTTTTGGAGTAATAATAATAAAAGTAGAATAAATTCAGTTTGTGTAACTTTTCCATAGTGTTGATATTTAAGTCATCATTTTTTAAACGGGGAAAGATGATGGACACATCACCATTTTTTACATTATGTTTTGTGTGATAATCGATACTTATTATAATTATTACATAAGATTGGCAGCTTTTAATTAATTTTGACTGCTAACAATGATTGACTGCTGTCAATATTTTATTGATTAATAGATATGACGTCATTGTTTCCAAGGCACTCTTTGCAAAAAAGAAAATATTATAATTTTAAATATTAAATCTAAAATACATTATGAGTGTGGTACATCACTGAGTTCAGAAAAAAGATATTCATTCAAAAAATATGAATATCTTAAACAAGAAAAACAAAAGTTAGCTATGGTCCCCGGGTAAATGTTACAGTTTCATAAAAAAAAAATATGCTACTTGATTCCTCATTAAAAAGTGCCTGTATATTGTTAAACTTCTAAATGTCCAAATTCAGTAATTTTTGAATAAAAAAATAGAAACGATTTTTCAAAAAAAATGTTTTTAGTTGGTATCTCGAAAACAAAAAAAGATATTTTAAAACTGTTTTCAGATTATTGTTAGGCCCCAAAATACGCAACTTTGCACCAATTTAACCGACCTCTATCTAACACAATAAAACACTTTTAACTTTGTTTGTATAACACAATTTATTTTTATGTGACTGCAGCTTCGGCAAATTCAGCTTGCCATTATCAAACATGACTCTCTATCTCTTCAAATAACTGAGATCTCCAAACATTCTGTCGAAATACGGACACCCTGTATGTATTACTTTGTAAATACTTATTTCTTGAAAATAAACGTTTATTATTATTATTATTAAGACAAATTTGTTGTAGATTGCGAAAAGAATCGCACTTTTAATTTTTAAGTTTTTTTACTAATAATCTTATAATGTTTAACTAAACCTAGAAACACTCTGCTTTATGATCTTAGTTAGAATATTTTTAAACTCGAAAACTATTTTTACTAAGGTTTGTTAAAAACGATAGTAATAAGTATTTAATGAGTTTATTATTTAAAATGAAATACATAAGTAATGTGTAATCAATTTATTATTAACATCATATGTATACGTTAGCTATAAATTACATCCAAATGTATTAATAAAATAAACACGTAAATTGTAAATACATAACTTCAAACGATTTTCATTATAAGCTCAAATCATTGACGACAAAAAATAATTTCATTTCCGCTAACCACAGCTAATTACAAGCACTCGCTTTTGAAAGTCATCCCACAGTTCATAATATCATAAATTATTGAGTGAATAATTTCAAGCAAAAAAAACGCGTGATATTTTTTTTAAATGACAAGCGTGAGAATCATGATTGCTATGAGACACGTGTCTTGATAATACTTGGTGATAATTTATTGATAGCGGGTATCGAAATGTTTTACGGAATATTTATTAATCCATTCACCTTTACACTAAACGTCTGAGGATCGAGTGAATTGGATTCGGTATAAAATTGTGGGACGAAGTCCAACGTTGTTAATTAGTCGGAGGCGAAATTCACCTACATGCTTGCCCACATACTAGAAATGACACCGAGAAAATAACGTGAATTTCGATAGAAATAAATAAAGTTAGGAAATTGAATAACAGATAATATACATATTAAAACAAAATGTAACGTTTATACAGGGTGTCCGTATTTCGACAGAATGTATGGGGATCTCAGTTATTTGAAGAGATAATTGGGGAAACAATAATCTGAATACAATTTTGAAATATTTTTTTTTCGAGATATCAACAAGAGACTGTTTTTTTAATCGTTTTTATTTTTTTATTCAAAAATTATTGAATTTAGACATTTAGTACTTTAACAATATATAGGCACTTTTTAATGAGGATTCTAGCATCATACTTTTTTTTAAGATAACTATAACATTTACTCTTTACTCTTTTAAAACACATATAGCAAAAATCCGTAATAAAGCTTCGAAAATGTGGAGATTTGTCTGGCATGTTGGGAAACAATTTAATGTAAAGTGTTTGAAAATTTTGTATTGTTCCTTAGTTCGTTGTCATCTAGAGTATGCTTCAGTAATATGGTCACCCTATACTATCGCAGACTGCAAATCGCTGGAAATTATCCAAAATAAATTTCTCAGAATAATGGAGCACAAACTAGGCAGGACACATAGTCCAGGGAATTACATAAAGGACCTGTTACAGATGCATACTCTGGAATCCCGCAGACGGATCAACGATCTGAGTACTCTGCGTAGCCTCATAAACGGCTCCATTGATTGTCCAGATATTTTAAAATATCTGGATTTTTACTTTTCCGCCAACAGCCGTTTATTACGATCAAGACCGCTATTTCGCGAACAAAAAATCTCTTCGAACTTTGGTCGCAACAACTCCATTGATCGTATAATGAGACTCGCTAATTTATATAACAACTGTGAATGGTTTGATATACAGGGTCGCTACAAAGTATGGAAACACGGCTCTCACGTGAAAACGGTTAAAAACAGAACCACAAAAATTGGGATTTCTAAATGGGATATTTTCTTGAACAATTTTGCGTGAAAAAATCAAAAATGATTTTCAGGATTTTCACATACGGACGCTATCTTGAATTTTTTTAAATGGAATTCGATTTTTTTATTTTACAACTTTTATAGACCTTATAATTCTGATTACAACCATATACATTTTTTTAAAAATACTTGTCTTTTCATCGATAAACCGGACTTTGAGAAGTATGGAAACAGCCAAACGAGTACTTTTTCTAAATGCTGCAATACCACAAATGCATGTTCTATTTTTGATCAAAACTTAAAAAAATAATAAACAGTCAAATGAAAAAATAAAATATTAAACAACAAATGATTTTTTATTTTACAATATATGTTCAAAGTGCTCTCCATTAACTTCTTGGCAGTAATGAATACGCCGGACAAAGTGTTGTAATGAACTAGTTAAAATATTAGGACGAATATTTGCAATTTCGGTTCTTATGCGTTCTTCTAATTCTTGTATATTGTGTGGCCTGTTGTTATAAACTCGATTTTTCAAATGTCCCCACAGGAAAAAATCAAGTGGAGTTAAATCGGGCGACCTAGCAGGCCTCCTCTCCTGCCTATCCATTTGCCGGGAAAAGTTACGTCTAAATATTCACGTACTATTAGTCCGAAATGAGCTGGTGCTCCGTCTTGCTGAAACCATATGTTTTCAGCTGGATTAGCCTGAGTTTAATAATTTGGGAATATTTGTCTAAGTCTGGGAACAACCTGTTCTTGCAAAAGCTGTAAATATGTTTCAGATGTCAAATTGCCATTAATAACAAAAGGGCCGATAATATGCTGCCCAATTATACCACACCAAACATTAATTTTTTGTGGACGCTGCGTATGAATCTGCTCCATCCAATGTGGATTTTTGTTTGACCAGTATCTGCAGTTATGGCGGTTAACTTGTCCATTTAAGCAGAAAGTTGATTCATCGGAAAAGAGCACACGGTTAATAAAATTGGCGTCCTGGTTTATCCTATTCATCATTGTTTCGCAAAATTCAATTCTGCGATCAAAGTCATCTTCATTCAATTCTTGTAGCAGCTGAATTTTGTAGGGATGATACTTTTCAATGTTCATTATTTTTTGAACTGATCTCCTGCTCATGTTGTTATTGAAAGCCAATTGCTGCACCGAAGTTTTTGGATTTTCAACTACATCTATCATAAGATTAAATAAATTTTCTTCATTTGTAACAGTTTTTGGTCGTCCAACATTTGGACGATTTGTAACAGTTCCAGTTTCATTAAACCTATTCCATGTTTTAAATGCAACTGACCTGGAAATAGGTGCTCGATCTGGATGATTTACGTTGAAAAGATTAGCAGCTTCGGCAAAGCTTCGTTTTCTATCCCCACACCCAATCATCATGAGAATCTCTATGCGATCCGTTTCACTCAAATGTGGCATTTTTGCAACAACCGGTTACCTACTAATGTTTTTTACAAGTTTGACAGGCTAATGAAAACTGTTTTCAAAGGCAACTATTTTTACTTTCCCCCGTATGTAATACAAAGGGAAAGTATTGTTTTCGTGAAAATTTTCGAATCAAACATTTTAGCGGAAATATCCGTTTTGAGGTCCCCTGAGTCGAATAAGACCATTTTTGAAAAATGTCTGTCTGTCTGTGTGTCTGTGTGCGCTGTACCGCAAAAACCGCTAAAGATATCGAGATGAAACTTGAAACTTAAGCTTTTTGTTACAATCGGAAGAACTGAAAAGCTTTTGGTGAAAATCGGAAAACCGGAAGTGGTACTTTACTCTTAGCGTTTTTCAGTTTTTTCAGATTTTTTCAATAAATGTTCATCAAACAAAAAATTCTTTCAAATAAAAGTTGCAGATAATAACGAAATGAAAATGTATTGTTCACTTACTTTTTATCATAGCACTCTTAGTTTTTGAGATATTTCAAAAGTTGTGTGATTTATCTAGTTATTGGTGTGTGACAGTTGTAGGAAATGAAAAAATAAAGATTTTTTGTGGACTCACTTTTTGTCATAGCACTCTTAGTTTTTGAGATATTTAATAAATTGTGTTTTTTATCTAGTCATTGATTTGTGTCAGTGTGTGTGTTGATACAATTGGAAAATGTTTCAAATAAAAGTTGTAGTTATCAAAAAGTTGAAGACATTTTGAAAATAATAATGCTACAAATATTTTAAAAGTGATTTAATACGCAATTTACGGGGGAAAGTACTATGATACACACATCACCATTTTTTTTTTAAGTTGAAATTGTTAATTTTTATTTTTAAGTTTCGACCAAAAATAGAATATTTACAAAACAAATGAATATGAAAAAATAAAAAAATGCAAGTTGAAGGCCTTAACGTACTCTAAACCTTTGCAAAATTTCAGGACATTCCGATAAACCGTTCTCAAAATATTTCGCTGTTTCCATACTTTTCAAAGTCCGGTTTATCGATGAAAAGACAAGTATTTTTAAAAAAAGGTATATGGTTGTAATCAGAATTAAGGTCTATAAAAGTTGTAAAATAAAAAAAATCGAATTCCATTTAAAAAAATTCAAGATGGCGTCCGTATGTGAAAATTCTGAGGATCATTTTTGATTTTTTCACGCCAAATTGTTCAAGAAAATATCCCATTTAGAAATCCCAATTTTGGTGGTTCTGTTTTTAGCCGTTTTCACGTGAGAGCCGTGTTTCCATACTTTGTAGCGACCCTGTATTTAACAGTCCTCTAAGGAGTTTTAGATTGGGTATCATGCAAAATATTTCAGGATAATAAATCAATTTCATTATTAGTTTTCCTTATGTTATTATTGTTTTTAGATTTTGTTATTTCTATATAGAATAATTGCTGTAATTATTACCACCATTTATTAAATTTTAGTTATTAATGTTAATACGTTTTATCAATTTTTAAATATTATTGTTATTATTTTGTACATATTCTTTGTAAAAAGGGTTTCCCGTGAGAGAATAAATAAATAAATAAAAAAAATAAATACTCGGCGACCATAGCCAACTTTTGTTTTTCTTACGGGCGCCATTTTGGATTGGCATATTTTTTGAAACTATATTTTTTTCTAAACTTAGATCTATCACACTCATAATTTATTTTAGATTTTATGTTTAAAATTATAATATTTTTTTTTTTGCAAAGAGTGCTTTGGAAACAATGACGTTATATCTATTAATCAATAAAATATTGACAGCAGTCAATCACTTCTAGCAGTCATTATACCACTTTCCCCGATAAGGATATGATGACTTAAATATCAACAGTATGTAAAGTTGCACAAACTAAATTTATTCTACTGTTATTATTATTATTCCAAATCTATTCAAAAAAAGTAATTCTTGCAAAAGTAATTTATATATTTTTAACTTTACTGTAAATCAGTGGTTTATACGCGTGGCGCATGAAGTAAAATTTCGAGTTTAGAAAAGCTCCGTGAAAATTTGTCTCGGGTCGCTGCGCGACCCTCGACAAATTTTCTACGCGGGGCTTTTCTAAACTCGAAATTTGACTTCATGCTTAGTCTGGGAGTGGAAGACACTCGTTAGTTTAAAATACATCACAACTGTTAAAATATGTATCGTATTAATATTCTCTTTAAATCACTGTATTGACTGTATTTGATATAGTTTCTAAATAACTGAGAAAAATTGATTTGTAAAAATCGACACTTTTCACATTTTTTTAAATATCTAGTTACCCTTGACTTTTCGAAAATTTTACAAACGTCTTCTTATTCAGGTGGTAAAACCGCACTACTTTGCCCATTTAACCGTGTCTCTATCTTCTATAGTTTCCGAGATCTCCATAAAGAACATGAAAAAAAAAACTCACCCTGTGTATACCATTTGGCTATTTGGCGAATAACTTATTTTATTATTACATGTATTTAATTTGTTTTATTTCTATAGATTCCAAGTATCTCTTTTTGAATATTGTAATTTTACTATTTATGTTAAAAATGTGTTCAAACTTTTTCATATTTTTAAAACACATTGTAGCTATTATTGCAGTAAACCCGAATTTGTAATAATGATTTGTTCACATTAGATTTTTGGCCATCAATATACAACCATTTTTATAATAGTTTCAATTAAAAAATAATCTGTAAGAAATATTAAAAAACTGCTTTTATAAACTCGAAATGTAATTTCATGCGCCTCTTGTAGAAAACACTGATTTAAAATGAAGTTCAAAACATACTGGTTAGGTATGAAAAGGTGGTGCATTTTGGAGGTGCCACATATGGAAAACTTTTTTATTTAAAGAGATATTGAAATATAGTTTTCGCGAACCAGAGTCACTTTTTCGTGTTTTACTTCATGGTGAAAAGAAAATTGATCTATCTCTAACCGTTTCCGCTCTATAACCGGAAGTTGATAACATGTCGTTTTTATGAACTTGCTGTAACTCAGTTGTTTTTAAAGTTATAACCAAACTGTAAAAACTTTCTTGTGGCAACTTTTTGCGCCCAATAATATGACAGACCTGTTTTATTTCACGGACGTTTCGTTTTTGTTTTCTTATATCAAAATCACATTTTTCTTATGGGCGCATATGGAGATATGCATATCATTGAACAGCACTTTTAACCCTGATTTCAATGATGTGCCACATGCCCACTTTTGTTAAAAAAAGTCATTGACAAAGTTGCCATGACAACCTGTAAACAATTTCGTTACTATAGTCTGTTTAAAAACTAGAAGGAGTAAGTGCCAAAGCCCAATTTACACTATATAAAGTTACCAAAAATATCACTATAAATTTGGCGGCAATTTTAAATAATTTCATATGAACTCTTTAAATAAAATCAAATATCCATTTTGTAGTTCTTAATTGTGGTTAAGTATTTTCTTTTTCACCGTACGATATCGTCAGTTCAATTAAAATGCTTATACGGCATTTCGCCATATATCTGTGAAATAAAACATATTTACATTATGTTCATAATATAATATGAAATTTATATAATAATGTGTCTCTATCAGATCTGGGACAAATCCTCGTAAAAAGGATTCGAATCACGAATCCGAATCACCTAATATTATTCGAATCACGAATACTCGAATAAAGGATTCGTAAGAGATAAATATGATTCAAATCAAAGATTCGAATCCTGTTTTTTCGAATCACGAATACAAATCCTTTAAGAATAAATTTGATTTTATTATTTTTTTGCAGCCATTAATATATAAATATCGTTACCAGTTGTTTTAACAAAAATATTCAAATCCTAATTATTTATTATTACCACTGAACATCGTTGATAACAGACTAAATATCTGACTCCCTGTTACTCTGGTTAAAGATGTATTTGTGTGTTTCTGAACTCCACTTCAAATCAGTGTTTTGTGCGCGTGGCGCATGAAGTAAAATTTCGAGTTTAGAATAGCCCGAATATTTGTCTCGGGTCGCTGCGCGACCCTCGACAAATTTTCACGGGGCTTTTCTAAACTTGAAATTTTACTTCATGCTTAGCCTGGGAGTAGAAACACTCGTTTAAAACTTCAAATTAAACTCTATTATAAAATCGATTGCCTGAAATTTACGTAAATAAAAAATTCACTGAATATCATTAAAACCGAGAAAGTCAGAGAAAAGTCATGAAATTTTATTCAAATTGAACAAAACACTAACAAAAAAGCCATATGATATTATTAAATTTGTCAAAATCAGCAGGCAAATTACAAAGCACGTAAAAATTTATAAAATTAACTTAAATAATGGCATAAACAATGAAAACTATTAAACAGAATAGGGGTTTCCCACTGGAGAAAGTTATATTAAAAGGCCAGGGTAAACATCTTTAGTCCGAGAAGTTCTGGAGAAATTCAACATTTCAGATTGTGGCTGCCATGTCAGTTTTACTTCAAACAATATTAAACAAAATTTTGAAAACTAGATTAATATCTTTAAAAACATTTTTAATTATTTAATGTTCTTATCAAAGCATTCACTTTGAAGTTACGAACGAGCGTTTCCACTCCCAGACTAAGCATGAAGTAAAATTTCGAGTTTAGAAAAGCCCCGTGAAAATTTGTCGATGGTCGCGCAGCGACCCGTGACAAATTTTCGGGCTTTTCTAAACTCGAAATTTGACTTCATGCGCCACGCGTACAAAACACTGATTTGAAGTGGAGTTCAGAAACACACAAATACATCTTTAACCAGGGTAACAGGGAGTCAGATATTTAGTCTGTTATCAACGACCCGAGAGAAATTTTCTGGGCTTTTCTAAACTCGAAATTTTACGCCATGCGCCACGCGCATAAGCGAGAAATTTAACGAGAAATTTAAAAACACTCAAAAACACATTTTTCATGTTATTCTTCACAATTAATTCGAATTATTTATAACGACTCAAATCCTTTTGTAAGTATTCGAATCCTTTTATAAATATTCGAATCCTTTTATAAATATTCGACTCCTTTTATAAGGATTCGAATCACCCACATTTAGACTCGAATACGAATCCTCTAAAAAAAATGTAACGAATCCGGATCACGAATCCAGTTGAACTAAAGTATTCGAATCCCTCTTTTGGATCCTCTAAAAGGATTCGAATGCCTCTTTTGAATCCTCTTAAAGGATTCGAATCCTGAATGATTCGAATCCTGCCCAGCTCTGGTCTCTATCTTACTTAAAATTGATTTGTTTCATAAAATGATACAAGGTATAACGACTCATCTTCGGCATGCCTGCATGATCGTTTACTTGTTTTAAAACTTTATTCAAAGTTGGCAGTTCATTTTTATAGAAGAAACTATGCACGGATCTCTTCACTACGTCATCAAAACTTGTAATTATGTCTTCGAAGCTGTTTAGGGCTACAAATCTCTCCGGATTTCTTATATTCGCTAATGGTACGATAGACAGTGGAATTTACAACTGCTGAAAATTAAACATTTTATTATTTGATGCATATTCTTATGCTATTTGATATCTCACCTACTGCACCAACAATGTTTGATACAACAGCAGTCATTTTCATGTGTGGATCATCTGTTATCATCTGCTTATACATATTTATTATGCACTGTTTTTCAGACAGATATAAATGACCTAAATTCAACTTCTTACGCTTTTTTGGAGGTGAAGGTGACATTATCACCGAGCTTGTACTGGGTCCATAATCCATCACAACAATATAAACAAAACTAACTTTTAACTATGCTAAAGTAACACCGCACAAAAGGTTATTACGAAACAGACAAAGTTGCAACTCGGCACCGCTTCGAATTAAGGTTATTTCAGCTGTTGCGTCTAATAATGAAGTAATTAGCATAGTGTAAAATGGACGCGCTCTCGGCCAATCAGAGTTGTAGGTTTTGGCGCGTGAAATTTAAAACGCTCCTCCTAGTTATTAAACAGATTATAGGTGATGCTTGCAATTTGTTTAAAAATCTGACCATTACCGATGTGGTATATTTTGTTTTATAAATAAGCACTCATGATTGACATAAACTGCTACTTTGCTTGTCGTATATAACAAAAAATATTTTTTTCACAAAGGTACACAAGTGGCACATCGTTGAAATCGCCATCAAAAATGCTGATGCACAATATGCGCCCGTAAGAAAAAAGTGAGTTTAGTGTAGGAAAACAAAAACGAAACTTCCTTGAAATAAAATACGTTCATCATTTTAATGGACGTAAAAAGTTGCCATAATAAAGTGTTTACAGTTTGGTTATAACTTTTAAAACAAATGAGTCACAGTAACTTCATAAAAGTGACATTTTATCAACTTTTGGTTATAGAGCGGAAACGGTTATTTCCTTTTCACCATTGATTAAAATACAAAAAAGTGACTCGTGAAAACGGTTTTGCAATGTCTCTTCAAATAAAAAAGTTACCATATGTGGCACCTCCAAAATGCACCACCCTCTACAGGGTGAGCGAAACTCGATGTCTCAGCTCTATTATAAGAAAAAGAAAAACGATAGAAATTTGCAAACTGAAGTAATGACGTCATCGATTATTTTTTTCCCAGAAATATACCTATATTTTTAGACATTTAAAAGGAGCTATTTTTTCTGAATAAACTTAGCAGAGTAAAAGAATTGCTATCTTCTTTTGTTAAAAAATTATAAGCAAATTTAAAAAAAAAGTGTTATCGAAAATTCACAATTGTCACGACTTAAACAAGTAGCCTTTGGAAGCAAATAACAAAGTCGCATCTGTCAATAATTAAACTAGTGGTTGACAAATATTATTTTGTTGTCATTTGATTTTGAAAAAAGTTCACGCACAACGAAAAAGTCGACATGTTATTAGTTTATGGAGAATCTCAAAAGAACCCTAGAAGAGCAGTTCAGTTATACGCCCAGAGATACCCTGAACGTGTTATTCCAACGTTAAAAATATTTGCAAAGTTGGAACACAATTAACGTGCAAATAAAGAGGCATTTTCTGCTCAAAAGGGAAGACAAGTTGCTAAAAAGATCAATTCTGACAATAATGTCATCATTACAAAAATGATTTTTTCTTTCTTTAAACTGATATGTCATTTGATATACTTATTTATAAAAATAACTGAGTTATTAACAATTTTCATTTTTTTTACAACAAAAAGTTGGCCATGAAAAAAATTACTATTATAAAACAATTACGGCTGGGTGTAATGTACGAGTTTGTCAAATAAGTTTATTTTCAAGTTGTTATTCCTTACTTCACTTTTTATTTGTATCGTTAGATGTACATTTCGAGACACAAGGGGCTCATTATCAATAACAAAACTGTTATTGATAATGAGCACCTTGTATCTCGAAATGTACATCTAACGATACAAATAAAAAGTGAAGTAAAGAATAACAGTCTTTTTTATGGGTAATAGTCACTTTACGTAAACTCAAAAACATACAGTTATTATTTTAAAGTTATGTGTAGCAAGATATAGAAATTGGAAGGAAAGTATGTCCATAAATTTAATTTAGTTTTAAAATTAATTTAGTGTTCAATTAATTGACAAAAATTCAACAATAAAATGAACTGTTACAAGCAATCGCTGTTGTTTTATTAGAGTCATTACTTAATGGCTAACAATTTTTTTTTTTTTAATGAAATAGAAAATAATAACTTAGCTGTTTTTGTAAATAAGTATGCCAAGTGACATTTCTAATTTTAAATAAATAAAACACTAAAGTACGTTTCTGTGTGAACTAACTTTTAGAAATTTAAATATCTGTTGATATTTCGTAATTTCTCTATTAAAAAATAAAATTTTAATTTATAATATTGTTATTAATGTTATGCGGACCATAAATATTTTATTGAAAACTAATCGTGTTAATTTGATTTTAAAACTCACAATACTAAAACAAAATATTCTATTTTGTACATTCTTGGACATTCTTCAGAGAAATTCTGTGCATGTTTTGATCGGGTCCTATGTCTCATTAGTACATTCGCGGAAGATATCTCAGCTCTTGGTGAAGATAAAAAAAAGTTGTTGCACTAGCATAACCTATAGTTGAATTCGAGAGAGATGTCCTATGACTCATTGATGTGGAATGTGTGGTTGAAATTTTTTTAGAGAGTATGTCGACAGTTGTCTCTGCAACGATTTTTCCTAGTTGTGTCAACTTTTGACGTTACATGACAATATCATACTGTTTAGGTCACGAGTATATGAGTGTTCTTTATTTTAGAAAAACTTTAAACCATTATATCTTGTGAATTTTTTCTTTTGAGTATACATATCCCAATTACGTGTAGTAGATTTTTAAATATACGTTGTTTTCTTAAATCGTTGATTTGAAGCGAAGTTTACTCGTTCACAATATTTCAATGCTTTCAGTGTTTAATACGCGTCGCGCATGGAATAAAATTTCGAGTTTAGAAGAGCCAAACCAAATTTTCAGGCTTTTCTAAACTCGAAATTTTACTTCATGCTTAGTCTGGGAGTGAAAAACACTCGTTTTAAGCTTCAAATTGAACGCTTTAAAAAAAACGTATGCCTATGTATACCTAATAGAAAATTTCCTGTATGTATCCTTAAAAGAAAAATTCCCTGTATTAACAGACTAATCCGATGACTATTTGCCAAATCTACTGAATACGTATTTGATTCAACTAACATTTTCGTTTGAGCTTACACAAAATCAAGATAAATGCATTATTTATTTCTGTAAATACCTAAACTATTTAGTAGATTTGGAAATTGGAATTATACCACCTAAACTCACATTTAAAACGATTGTACACATTAGTTAAAATGATTTGTGGCTAAGTTTAGATTTAGTTTTACGAACACATTGTCAAAATGTGACGTTTAACCTTAAAATTTTAATGCTGCATAACGGAACATACGTTTTCGCATTTTTCATCTAAAAACCATAGCAGACATATTTTGAAGTTTTCTGTCTCTTTTCACACAGGTAATCTAAAATTTTAAGCTGCATACTGGAACATACTTTTCTGTCTCTTTTCACACAGGTAATCTGATGACATCAAACTATTTTCGAAATACATATATTGGTGCACCAAGCACTAATAATCAAGGAAACCATGAGACACCTCTCGTGAATCGTACCTTAAACCACAGTTCATATATATCCAGTTAGCCAGTCCCCACATAAATTTTGGGTACACGCGAATGGGAGCAGAGCGCTGGATGCCAAATTGGTGTATATGGCTGCCTATATACACCAGTCTGGCTTCCTGCGGTCGGTCGGTTACGACTATTTTACTCCAGATGTCGCGAAATCAAGTCTCAGAGAGAGAGTGAGAGAGAGACAATTTCTTTCTCCCTCTATTCAGCGCTTCTCGTTGTATCATATTCCAGATGTTGATTTTTGAATCTTGAAAACACGTTTTTTTTTTCTTTTAACGAGCTAAGGATGCGTGTTACATTCATTCATGCGTTTCCTTCTACAATTTTATTTTCTGCGTTATTAGAGAATAGATTTTATGAAATTATATGTGAACGTTGTAAAATTCATTAAGTATTATTTATTTTGTACAAGAAACTTAAAATACAAAACTATTTAACTTTTGATAAAAAGTAAAACAAATACATCAACTTATCATTTTATTAACTAATCAGATCAATCCTATTGATCAGATCAAATCAACTGATCGATAAGGGTTTTTTTTTTAATTAAAGGGGTCAGTGCAAAATGCAGTTAAGTCATTTTTTTTCTTTAGTTTTTGAATTATTACCGTTTGAAGTTTTTAACCCATTAAGCGCCGTTGATGCATACACGCATCATTATTATTTTTTGATAATTAAGTTACTAAATAAGTTTATTTCATATATTATATTATTTGACCTGAATTGACAATATACCAAGAAAAATTTAAATATTTTGTTATTTAAAGTGTATTATAAATACTTCACAATATTACAATGTTTTATACGCGTGGCGCATGAAGTAAAATTTCGAGTTTAGAAAAGCCTAATTTGGCTCGGTCGCTCCGCTTCGCTACGCGCCCGAGCCAAATTTTCAGGCTTTTCTAAACTCGAAATTTTACTTCATGCTTAGTCTGGGAGTGGATACACTCGTTCTTAACTTCATATTGCACGTTTTTATATAAAATCGACGAATGCCTGAACACTGACAGCGTATACATTACATTGTTGAGGCACTAATTTTTTGAAAATCCATTATCACTTTAATATAACAATAAACTATTTATGATTTTTAACTTTTTATTAAATTCACATATACATTATGTGTATTTAAAGAAAAATTTCACAGTATGTAATTCATAGAAATCACAAAAAGAAGTGTAGAATTTTAATTAAAATTAACTTTTAGAGTTAAAATTGCTTGGCCGTTAATGGGTTAAAATAGTTTTAAATATACTATGTGTCCCGTTTCAAGGCGCATTGTATGTTTCATGTAAAGATTTCCAATGTAATTGGAATTTGAGTTTGTATCGCTTATTGAACGAAAACGATTACAATAAAATTAAAATCATTTCTTTACCTACTAGCAGTATTTTCGAGGTATTATTTTTGAGTTCTCAGTTTCATTTGAAATATAGCTAGAAAATAGTGAACGATTATACGAAAATTAAATCGTCAAAACAGTAGTTGCTACGAAAAGTCAGTGTTTGGCATCAAATTTATTAAAACACAAAGCAATAATTCAATTCAACATGAGTGTTTATTTTGCAAAAGATAAAAATCAGATCCCAAAATGGACACAGTATATATTTTAATCACAATACGTATTTTATTAAATGAACCATACTTTTAATAAATATTAACAGTTTCAGAAATTTGTGGTTTTTGCACTGACTACTTTAATTATCCGTTTACTTTGAACGATTGTTACATGATCAACTTGTACTTTTCCGATTGAAATTTTATAAACGCTTATTGTGTGCCATTTGACCAACACCGACAACACTCAGCGGGCACTATAATGTTACCTAATTTTTGGATTAAAATTTATGGCATCCGTCGTGCGGCTGCATGGGGATAATTTGAAAAAGAATAAGCAGAAATAGTTTTCGATATTCTCAATACTTCCCGAGATACACGAAATGTTATATAGAGAAAGTACAAATTATATAAAAATCATGAAACTTTATAATTGAGAATATTATCAAAAACTGCGAAACAAACAAACTTGTTAAATCAAGTAATTAGTCACATTAATAACATTATAAATTTTACATTTTAATAATTGTTAACGACCTCATGGCTATCTTTTTTTGTAGGGAAATATACGTTTTAGGGTCCCAGGAATCAGAAACAAGTGTTATCCCTAATATTTGAGATAATTGGCTCAAATATTGAAATATGTTGAAAAGTCTCGTTAAGTGATGATAATCAAAAACATTTAGAAAACAACAAGATGTCTTTTAATAGAATAAGTATAATAGATTTTCTCTGAGAAGTGTAATTTCAACTATTATTGAATACTCTATTTCCAGTTTACGTTTTGTATATCAGGTTAATTATTTCAATGGTTTTATTCTTAGTCAGATTACATTTACAAAAGGTACCGATGGGATTATGTTACAGACTAAATAGGTAAGTAAAAATATTTCAAAATGATTTAAGAAAACCCGATCAAAAAGTGTCTAACTAAAATATCGGTTAGTGAAAAACATGATAAGAAATTACCGAATTGGATTCTGCGGATACGGATTAAATGTGTCAACAGTAAATAATCTTTTTAGATCCCAAAATATTCATGGTTTTTAGATGGTTGCGGATTATCTGTACGTTGCAGTGGTATTGTTCTGGTCGCGCAATACTTGAGGGTATACACCATAATAAAAACGTGGTCGAAAAAATGCCTACAAATAGGTAAAAACAGCTAGATCACTTCGAAGAATTTGATTTTTCATCCCTTCCATAAAGCTATCCCCACTAAAATAATGAATATTGTCCAAAAAGAAAATAGTCAAGGAAAAAAGTTAATTCGATATTCATACACGTTATTCAGAGTGTAAATGGATGAAACGGAACGTAGCATTTTTAATGTTAATTTCTCAAAATTAAAATATTATCTTCCCTAATTATTTCAGGGAAATTATGATATTCATTTGGTTAAAGTAAAAATATACACACCGAGCTTTGCTATTTATTGCATTTTTAAAAACCGGAGTGTCATGAAATTAAACAAGCAAATGATGAGGTGTTGATTTGTTGGCTTTTTATTTAAAATATATTCTGTTGATTTTGTGTTACACTTTGATCTATTCTGTATAATTATTACTGAATAAAAAAAAAAACGAAAAAACTGCTTCTAAAATATCGTTAATAAATAAGAAAACAGTTATATGTATATTTAATATAGTTTTTTTAATGTTTGTTGGTTTTTTGTATACATTAATGTTTATAGGAATCTATTTCTATGTTTTTAGTTTTGTGTATTCGTAAATAATTTATCTATTTTATTGAAATAATTTCTGTTTTTTTATTATCAATTTTAATTAAAATACCCATCAAACATTTTTCAAATTGATTTTTTCATCGTAAAAAGATTTTTGTATTTATCTAACTTTTAAATAAAAAATGTTTAATAACATAAATATATTAAAAATCTATTAATTTCTAAACACGTTTTTATTAAAAATATATATAATAACTAAAAATGTTGGAAATATATTTTAAAATTTTTCATTGTAAAATGACTTTGTTTATTTATACAAATTATGAATATTTGAAATAATAATCGATTAATCTAATAATTTTAACAATTATTTTTTTATTAAAAATATATTAAATAACTAAAAACGTTGAAAATATATTTTAGAATGCCTGATAATTAAGAGCGTCGAGCTCGAGATCGACGAAAAAACAATAAGCACGCACCTAAATGCACTCGGAATTACTCATCGCTATTGTCGCAGGATTATCGCAAAAAAGGACAACACAAAAACTAGAATGATAAGAGTAATTACTGGATCATCGGAAGCATTCACAAAACTACATAATCAGTTTACTTTCATGTGTAAATCGTACCCGGTAATAGAGAGTTCACCACCCGCACCAATTCCACAACCCTGTTCACGTTGTAACAAATACGATCATGTAACTTCGAATTGCACAGAAGAGATTACTTGCTCCAAATGCAAAGGAAATCACCCCAAGCACAAATGCGATTCAACACTACCACCCAAGTGCAAGGCATGCGGCGACACCACCCATGGGGCATGGTCCACTAAATGCCCCAATAGACCTCTGGTACCGATACAAGGAATCCCCAATGTTACTGTGAAATGCGTCAATAAAAAATCGGCTGATATCGACCCGAGTCTAACAAAAAAATCACGAATTCATACATCTATCGCAAAGCATGACTTCATCATTGATGCATACACTACAGAAATAAATTCACCCACTAACACCGATAGACAAGCCCTGTTAAAACAACTAAAATCACGCTTCATCAAATCATTTAACATAGATACTCACATCAATTTCTCGGGTAATAGCATGTTTATTGTTATGTTCGACCTTGAATCACCTAATATCATCCCACCAGTAGTTCCCATGTCAGGCATTCGCACCGCATTTTCGCAAATCACTTCCAATGGCTAACCAAATAAACATCCTCTACACCAACATTAATTCCCTTACTAAAAAAGCCCTTCTTCTATTTAATTACCTATCCAATCATCCCATTGACATTAACCTTCTGGTCGAAACCAAAACGGAAAAACTCTTTAACTTCAACCAATGGTCCTACATACAAACTCCCTCCTCTACTCCCAATCAAAACAGACGTGGTGGCTCGATAATCTCTGCAAGATCTGGAATTAAACTAGGAAAAGCAAATCCGCCAAAATTAAATAACGTCATGAACGAATGTCTGCATTGTACTATCGAGCTACCACTTTTTACGCTCCATATCTTCCTAACCTATATTCATCACTCATCCTCAATAGAAGATACAATCCTAACTAAAGCCTCCCTTTACGATCACGTAATTATAATTGGCGACTTTAACATAAATAACACAAAAAGAAAACAACTCTCATCATTTATATCCCACTCAAACTTTGTCCGCATAAACACTGCCCCTACATTTATTATGTCTCAAAATCAATCGACAACACCTGATGCCATACTGTGTACGAGCAACATCCAGCACCTAATCCAAAACATCTCTTTAACCCCTGACGTTGGTTCAGATCATCTAAGTATCCAATTTGCCCTCTCGACCTCAGCTCCTATACCTACCACCCCGAAAACTATTTATAACTTCAGGCGCTGTGATACCCACAAAGTCTCAGAGGAAATGACACATTTTATAAGCACCCACCCAAGCATTAATTCGAAAACTATATCCTTGTTTCTTTCTAAACAATCTTTCTTCCTCCATACAGCGCCACACTCCTTTCTATACAAAACAACCCTTTAAATACCCCCTCCCCAACTTTATATTAAGACTCATAAAACACAAATGACAGATGTACAGAGACATAAGACAGACAGAGGACACAACCTTGAAACAAAAATATAATAAGCTTAACAAAGACATACACAGATTAATTGGCGAATACAAACAAGACAAATGGATCAAAGCCTGTAAAGAAATAAATGATCTGAGAGGAAAAAGCTACTGGCAGGAGATAAAAAAATGATCTAAATACAAAAAAACGGACTACATGATAAGTATAAACCACCCAGTGACGAACATTACAATTACCGATGATCAGACAATGACCGACATTTTTGCGGACTATTTTAAGGATAATTACACAGAGACAGACAACAACACATACGACAATAACTTTTTCGGAACAGTCGATAATTGGTACCAATCATTCCTTAACTCCTACACCTCCCAAACGCCGGATGATAATATCAACGAGAACGAGTATTACGAAAACTTGCATAAAGGTAAAAACACAGCGCCAGGTTATGATAATATGCCTAGAATTATTCTTAAATCCCTTCCAGACAACATACACCAGTATATCCTCAAGATCTTTAACAACCTATACTCCTTACAACACTTTCCCCAGGAATGGAAGCAGGGTATCATAACATGCATATTTAAACCTGACAACAACAGATGCAACGTATCTAGCTACAGACCTATTACCCTGCTCCCAGTCTTGGGCAAACTATATGAAAATATCCTAAAAAATAAAATCCTTACCCATGTTTCCAAACACATCCCTCCATATCAATTTGGATTTATGCAAAACCGTTCTACTACACTCCCCCTAGCTATCCTCACCTCAAATCTACATACCACTCACCTTCATGGTCATAAATCCGCAATCCTGTTCCTTGACATCAAAAAAGCATTCGACACAGTATGGCATCAGGGTCTACTATATAAGTGCGCCTGCCTTAACATCCCTCCTCACCTAATTAATATCCTACACAATTTCCTACACAACCGTTCCTTTAAAGTTAAAATAAGAAACTCCTTCTCATACTCTTTCTCCCCACTTCAAGGTGTCCCTCAAGGCTCCCCGCTTTCTCCCTTGCTCTACAATATATTCGTCCACGATATATATAGTTCTAACCCTACGCACCACAATCCCTCCTCCTATATTTTACAATATGCTGATGATACTGCCCTAATCTCACACGCTTCCACCATAGCAAAAGCGGTCAACACTCTTCAGGTCCTGATCAACCAGATTACAGATTGGCTTAACAAATGGAGAATTTCAATCAATACCCAAAAAACTAAACTGCTCATTCCCTATCATAAATTACACAACTCTCCTTTCACTATTTCCATATATCACATCCCAATATCCCCCTCACCTACATGTAAATATCTCGGAATCCTGTACGACACCAAAATAACCTTTAAAGCCCACACCCAAAATATCAAAACCGTGGTCAAGAGGAGGGCTCGGCATTTTAGATGTCTCACATACAAAAACGAAGGAATCACATTACAATCTGCTGTGACTATATACAAACTGATCTGCCGCCCTCTCCTTGACTACGCGGCCATCCTTTACTGCAACCCCCACCCTATAACCCTTAAAAATTTACAAGTAGCAGAAAGATCGGCCCTGAGAGTGTTGACAAAAATCAGACACCCTAATAACCCCCTCCACAATCCCTCCAACAAACTTCTTTATGAAAAAACACAAGTGATTCCTATAGAAACACGAATTACCCACCTATCCCATAAATTTGCATCCAGATCCACTAACCATGACCCCATAAACCACCTTTACATATACAGAAACCCCAATACATTCCCCAAATATAAATTCCCCGATTCCACTATCGCTGACTTCATCTTAGAAACACCCACGGACATATAATCACCCTAACTAGACATCATACATTCATTTTTATTTATTCATACCATATATCAATCATAACACTTTAAATGCTAAACAATGGCAGAAAGACCTCGGGTCGATAGCCTATGAAAGGAAAACTCCAACAATTTTATATTATATTTTATTATGCAATACTATAATTAATGTAATGTAAAAGTCCCTTGAATAAAGATATTTGTATATATATATATATATATATATATATATATATAATTTGTTTTTATAAAATATATTCCCGAATTTCATAATTTGGAACACGCTTGAAATCTCAAAATAAAAGAAATATTTTCGAATAGACTTTTTGTGGTGATAATAAATTTTATTATTCGTCTACCACAGTTCATATACAGGAAGTTTTCCTTTAAAGTATACATATTTCAAATTCACCTTATTTTCTTTAAATCTGTAGATATTCGTTGTGTTTTTAAAAGAGTTCAATTTGATGCTTTAAACGAGTGTTTTCCTCTCCCAGACTAAGCATGAAGTAAAATTTCGAGTTTAGAAAAGCCCCGTGAAAATTTGTCGATGGTCGCGCAGCGACCCGAGACAAATTTTCCGGGCTTTTCTAAACTCGAAATTTTACTTCATGCGCCACGCGTATAATACACTAAAATATTGTAAAATTTAAGTATATTTGAACCTCACGTAAAATCAGTGTTTTGTGCGCGGGCGCATGAAGTAAAATTTCGAGTTTAGAAAAGCCCAGAAAAATGTACAGTGTATTCTGTATATTGAGTTATTTATACTTAAAAAACTCTCTGTATAACTAATCAATAGTATAAATTACTTGCCAAATTTGGTACATACCAATGTTTTAATTGAATTTATGAAGAAAAAAAAACAATCAAGATAAAAATAAACATATTTTCATGTATACAGAGTGCGCTATAAAGACAGTAGCGGATGCAACTTATTTAATTTAAATAGATCAAGCTTTAAATTATTTGGTTTTTAAATTCCTCATAAAAGTTGAGTGTATGTTACTATTAAAAATATTTCGTCTAAGTCGTACCATTTCGGAGATATTTGACACTTATGTATAGAGATGACGTCGTAAACCTAATCTTAAAATATCTACTAACTAACATTTCTTGATTTCTTTTCAATATACCTGCCTTAATGAAATTACTTGAATTTCTCTGAATATCTCGAAAATTGTTAATTATTGGAAGCAAGTACTTCTTTGCAAATTTTGTTGTTTTATTATATTTATTAAGGGTTTCCATGTAAATCTTGGTAATCCTGTGCCATCATCTCGTTTATTTGGACACATCTTCAAATTTGGTGATAGGACTAATTACAGAAGTATTTTCACAATCTATTTTATGGTCTGTATCAACTTTATGTTGGATTAAAGAAGAATTTTGGTCGTAATTTTTCATAGTTAATTTATGTTCTTCTCTTCTGACATGAATTATTCTGTTTGCTTGCTTTATGACAGTATTTATGGGGAATTTTATATATTACTTGTTTTTCAAGAAGAATTTTGTCTTTAGGGCTGCGTAAAAACTGTTTGATCATAAGATATGGTTTGAAGGCTGTGTATATGTAAAATTTTCTAAAGATATTAGAAATTCTGTCTGTGACTCCTTTTTATTGTAATTTGTGTTCATAATTTTTGTAGGTTTTGATGTATGGGCCTTGTCGATTGTTTTTTTTTTATTTATTTGATTTCAAAATATGTTTGAGTGTGTTTCTTTTTTAAAGTACGTTTATGTTGTTTAGGTCCGTAAATTTGAAAGAATGTGTAACACACTTTCAAGCTAAGCATGAAGTAAAATTTTGAATTTAGAATATCCAAACTCGGGCTATTCATAACTCGAAATTTTACTTCATGCGTTACGCGTGTAAAACACTGACTTCAAGTTCGAAATTTCAAAATATACTGCTAAATCAGTGTTAAAATTGAACTACTAAAGCAGGATTCAAAGTATACTGCTTAAAAAAGAATATTATTCAAAGAATCAGTGTTGTATACGCGTGGCGCATGAAGTAAAATTTCGAGTTTAGAAAAGCCTGCGTTTTGACGTGTGTGAGTGTGTTTCTTCTTGAAAGTACGTGTATGTTGTTTTGGTCTGTGGGTTTAAAAGAATGTGTAATTCATGTTCAGGTAATTCATGTTTTGGCTCAACTCAATTAACTTGAGCAGGATGATGATATAAGTCGGCGTTAAGGTATCAATTTGTGTGAGATTTGTTTCTATGAACAGAATTTCCTAAGTTGTCATTTGATGTTTTATGAATTAAAATACATAAAACGTAAGTTTGTCATTTTGTTCTTTTTCTATGGTAAATTGAATGTTAAGTTGAATACTATTTAAATGATCTAAAAACATGTCTGGATTATTTCTACTATGAGGCCAATTTTTTTCTTCAAAAAACTCCATACAATTAGTGGTGAACCTATATGAGCACCTTCTATTTGTTTGTACTTTTGTTTGTTATAGATAAAGTATATAGAGGAAAGACACAGATTTGCTAATTCCATAATATCCTTCAGAGGATTGTTTCTCTTTTGTTATTTTTAGAGCTTATTCACTAATATTAGGTACTTTTGTGAATAGAGATTTAACATCAAAACTAATAAGAAGGTCCAATTTAATATCGTAAATAATTTCCAGAATATGAGAAGAGTGTTTTTACAAATGAGAGCATTTGTTCTGAAGAAGGTTGCTATTGTTTTGCTATAAATGTTGTTAATTTATGTGTGGAAGATCTGATTGCACTTACAATTAGCCGTAAGAAAACACCCTATTTGTGTATTTTCGGGAAACCATACAATTTATGGCACAAAGATAGCTTTTCTCTTGGTGTAACTATATTTATCACGTCGTCAGGTAAGTTAGCAGCTTTAATTTTGTTTTTAGTAATTTTTTCTAGATATGTGGTTGAATCGAATGCTGTTTTATATTTGTCAAGTCATCTAAAAGCTCACAAATGTTGTTGTAGTCATTCCAGTTCATTACAAAAGTGGAATTCCCCTCATCTGTGGGTAGAACGATTTAAGATGTGTCGTCTTTTATTAATTTGATTGCCTTGTGTTCTTCTTTCACGGTGGCGACCAATCTAAAATATGAAAAATCTTCCTGATTTCTCCCCGACTCTTTCCTGATTCTAAATTTTCTCCCTTGCCTCTTAAAATAATAAATAATACATCCGAATTGGTTTGTGTTCTAAATTGAATTGAACTAAAAAATAACATCAACTCCATTTATTTTATGTCATAAATTTGGCAGTAAAGGAAACTGCAAAATAAGTTTTTAATTGATCGTTTAACGAGGGTTTCCACTCCCAGATTAAGCATGAAGTAATATTTCGAGTTTAGAAAAGCCTGATAATTTGGATTTGCTGGGGCGCGCAAGCGAAGCGAGTCGCGCCCCAGCAAATCCAAATTTTCAGGCTTTTATTTACTCGAAATTTTACTTCATGCACTACGTGTATAAATCACTAACTTTAAGTGAAATCATCAACCTATTGGTTAGAGAGAAATAATTTTAGAATATCAGTTACGCGGAAAGTGCTATGATGAACAATTCAATATTTTATTTTGATTTTTTTTAATAATATTTCTATTGCATATTTATTATTATTATTTATTTAAAAACTCACTAAAAACGCCGAACTTCCCTGACTTTTTCCGATGAATAAAATCCTCTGACTTTTCGATGACTTTTCCGTTTGGTTGCCACCCTGTTCTTTGGAGATGTTGGATTTAGTAGACCTATGGCTTATTCCGCAGTTCTTTTTTGTGTTTTCCTATCCTGGGTTTTCTCTTTCCATCTGTTAACTGTTCATTTTTCAAATTCTTTCCATCTCGCTTTTGGTCTTCCCCTTCTTCTTTTTCCTCCTATGTTGGACTCTACCGATTTTTTTAGTATTATATCGTTGTTCATTCTCATTATGTATCCTTAACCACTTCAATCTTTAAGGGGAATATAACAGTGGTCTGAAATTTAATGTTAGGTTTATTTAAAAACTAAAGGTCCTAGAAAGTTGAAATTTTGACAGCGTATATTAAGCCCAATTATCTAGTAAAATATCGAAGTACTTTTTTTAACAATTTGCTTTCAGAGGTATGAAAAAAATAATGTTATATTTTTCAAAATTAAAAAAAAATATTCCCATACCCGAAACAAATTTTCTGGGCTTTTCTAAACTCGAAATTTTACTTCATGCGCCACGCGTATAAGACACTAAAATATTGTGAAATTTATTTATATTCAAACTTCAGTTGAAATCTGTGTTTTATACGCGTGGCGCATGAAGTAAAATTTCGAGTTTAGAAAAGCCCAGAAAATTTGTCTCGGGTCGCTGCGCGACCCTCGACAAATTTTCAAGGGGCTTTTCTAAACTCGAAATTTTACTTCATGCTTAGTCTGGGAGTGGAAAACACTCGTTTAGAGCTTGAAATTGAACCATTAAAAAACAACGAATAACTAAAGATTTAAAGAAAACAAGCTGAATTTGGTATACGTATATTTTAAAGAAAAGCTCCCTGTACATCAAAGAAATGTCATTATCCTGCATAAATGCGACGAAAAACGAATTTTCGAAATAATTCGAAAACTACTCGCTTTAGAAGTATAGTTGTATAATACTTTTTTGTAGGAAATTTTCCCCCCAATCGTACTACGTGATAAAAATTGGATCATTCCATTCAAAAAAATGAATTACTTGATATTGAAGAGAGCACTTAGATATTGACATTTTAAGAACACTTATTGTCAAAATTGACAGTTTCCAATTAATTTACTCATAGAGGCATTCTCTAGGTACAAGTAGAGATATAAATCATATGTTTATCTTATTCTTAAGAGAAGTTACAGACAGATTTCGAGATGCCTTTTAAAGGTCAAAATTTTAGAAATATTTTTTTTCTTGAAAACTATAAGAGATAAGTGTACATATGTTTAAATAAAATATGTTGCAATTTAAACGAGAAACCCAAAAAATTGCTAATAAGTAGGGTGTTCTATTTAAAATAACAAATTTATTGCTACTTCCGGTGAAACCGGAAGTGCTATAAAGTTGAAATATTGCACATGAGGAGAACTGATTCAACCATATGCCAAGGATTGTTTTCCAATTTTTAGTGCAACGGCAACCCCATAAACTTTTAACGAATGGTTTAGCGTAGACACCTTGTATATATCCAGCATATACCGGGCTTTCATTAATTCCCGAACCCCACGTGACCAAATATAATAGGCAACCAAATGTACAAGGTGGTATGGCTCACACAAAAATTCCCTAGATTTAAAAATATTTATTCGCCGGCGTATTTTTATGACGACTGTAAATATTATATTTAAAATGATTCAAAAATAGGCTCATCTTCAAAAATATAACTAATTTTTATTAATTTTTTTTCTTAAACACGAACAGAACATAGAAAGTTAACAACAAATAAAGAAACAACAAATATTAAACCTAATAACTAAAAAGATTAATAGCTTAAAATTCAAAAAAAATTATAATAAGTGTTCTATATGTCCTCCTTCTTCTCTTACACATAAATTTATCCTACGCCGCATATTATCAAACACATGATGGAGTTCATTTTCGGTGATATTTTGTACCTCTTGCATAATTGCTACTTCTAAATTTTCGAGAGTATGGATCCTATTTTTGAAGATATTACTTTTTATTCGACCAAATAGATAATAATCTAAAGGTGTCAAGTCTGGACTGCGAGGAGGCCACACACCTCTACTAATTATTCTGTTTTCATAAAATTCAGCTAAATACCGAATGGTTGCATTTGCAGTATATGCTGTGGCCCCATCTTGCTGAAAATAGCCCAATCGAAGCTCATCGTCGTGCATTTGTCCAATAGCTTCTTCTAAAATTAACCGATACCGTTCAGCAGTGATAGTTTCTCTAAAAAATATTGGGCCAATTATCCTTCTCCTAGACATAGCTATCCAAATTCCTAGCTTTTGGGGATGCAGAGGTGTTTCCTCCAATACATGGGGATTTTCTGTCGCCCATGTCCTGTAATTTTGGCTGTTCGCGTACCCAGATAAATGTATCCACGCTTCATCAGAAAAAAACGTAAGATCAAGTACGTCATCATTATTTAACTGTTCATTAAACCACTGGCAGTATCGTACTCGCAGAATAAAGTCTGGTGGATGTAATTGACGCACTACTGAGACTTTGTAAGGATGCATATTTAGTGATTTTGTGAGTGCTTTATGGCAGGTTCCAACAGAGAGTCCAATAAAGAAGCACATTATTAATTCACGGTTAATTTATACTGGAATTTTTAAATATAAAAACCCCAAACAATAGGATTTGTTTTACCTGATTGGGCTGCCAATTTCGGTACGGATTTCTTAGGACTTCGTTCCATCCTCACTCGAATATCTTCGACAACATCATTAGTTTAGACTGTCGGTCTACCAGTGGATTTTCCTTTGCAAATGCAATGTTTGTCTTCATATCTTTTAATAAGAACTTGCTTATGATGTTTAAAAGTATCATACACAATTACCGCATCTGGAAATTCTTCATGAAACTGCTCAATGCAAGACTGCAGAGAATAACTCCAGTTGCCGTCAATATTACG
Source organism: Philonthus cognatus (assembly GCA_932526585.2). Taxonomy (NCBI): domain Eukaryota; kingdom Metazoa; phylum Arthropoda; class Insecta; order Coleoptera; family Staphylinidae; genus Philonthus; species Philonthus cognatus. Next base: position 77,203,236 of record OW052241.1, read on the forward strand.
AGAAGCACTACGAAAATGTGCCATCAAAATAAACGCGTCTTGCTCCGTTGTAAATACCATTTTCGCAGTATTTGCTTATCCTAGCAAATTGACTCTGCAAAATAAATAGAAATAAAACTCAATGTTTCAGAATAATTAAACAATTTTTGCTTACCTGAAAATTCCGGGCGATTCTTGTAAGATCTCAAAGGTTGGTTTAACGATGCACCGCGCATAAACGTTTATGTCAAATTTGACTTTAGTAACGTTTGGTTACTTTTTTCAAAGCCTCCAACGTACAAATACAATAATTTACGCGGCAATTTTAAATTTAGTCACGTGGGGTTCGGGAATTAATGAAAGCCCTGTAAATATTTACAAGGAGCTTATGAACATGAATTATTTTATTATTATATTTTTAAGAAATAATCTCTAATTTAATAAAATAAAACACATAGTTTGTTCGGCTGTCGAAACTTTAATCTTAAAAGAAAAAATAATGTGTTATAATGACAAGAATAAGAATCATCGGTTTTGTAAATACCGAAAAATAACACAGGATCCGATAACGCTTTCTAACGAATTAAAAACAATACATAGCTTGTATGTATTATCAGCGTGTTTAAATAATACGAATCGACACTTTCCTTAGATCCGTCTTTTTTATACGCTTTTTTTTTCGTCTATTCCACGCGACGCGAGACCCGATCCGTTCATGCCAAGGAGCAATGCACAAATGCACAGCGAGCTGCCGCTTTTCTCTCTGACTGTATTCGCCCCACTTGTCCTGTAAATTTGGCATCGAATGAGCTACTCTAAACTATGTGGGTCTTTCCCCTTAACCTTTTATTACTGCTACAATATTTGGTTCATTGTATAGTTCTTGTAATTCTTTATTTGTTCTTCTTTCTCATACTTCTTGAACTTTTTTTACACAGTATTTTCCTGTGTACTTTCCTCTCCCATACACTTAGTATTCTTTGTCTGTTGTTGTGATCGACTTGTAGTTTTCAACCTATCTGTTTATCATACAATATTCTTCTCAATCCTTGTATGCTTCTGTTGCATTTTATTAGTCTTATTTGTATTTCTTCTCTGGTATTCGGTCTCTTGTAAAATTCCGTTGTAATTAAACTAAACCGTTAAAAACGGGACGTATGGCCACCCTACCCTAAAGCCTCCGGACCCGGGTTCCACGGAATCCGCGAAACCCCTTTGAATACGCCACTATCGACGATATTTACGCCAGATAAAGTAGTGCCTCAGTTTCACTTTGTATCTTTTTACACGCAATAATGTTTATTAAGGAACAACATTAATTATTAGTTGTAAACTAACAATAGTAATCAACTAACATGCTTAATTAATACGAACATGTTAATATCATCCTTTTAACTGTATGCTTAGGTATAAGGTAGTTAAAGAACTTGCGAAAAAAAAAAGCGCGAAACCCAAACAATAAAACTGACTGTAAATAATGAATAAGCAAGCGGCCAGACTAGCAGAAATAAATGTTTACATTTCGAGATTTAATGTGTAATTAACGCGAGGACAATTATAAAAGGCGAGCATTTATTACGAAACGCGTCTGCGGTTGTGAATACATCGCCTTATCTCACTTGCGCCGTTTGGCTGAGTAAACAACGTCCGAACTATTTTAAGTAGACTGCGTCTGCGCATAATGAAAAAAAAAAAATTTTATATTTCTTATATACTCAGATGAAGTATAATACTTTATGTACGGGGATTATAATAAGCGCGTACGATTGGATTGTAATGATTTCAAATTAAATTGGAGGAGAGAGAATAAATGAGAGGCGGCCTATAAAGTAATAAGTGAGTAGCTTTTTTTTTCTTCTCTCGGGCTGTTGTTGTTTTTTTCTCTCCTTCTTTGATGGTTCGTGTGGTAAAACGGATTGAATGTGAGCCGCCTACACGTGGAAACGAGGAGGAATGCGCTAAGGTGGAAAGAGACGGGAGATAGTAGGTTGACGACGTAAGGAGGATATACCGGGTGATTATCTTAAAATAATAACAGGGGCTTTTGAAAGCTCGATTTTTTAAATTATCCATTATTCGAAACCTTATTTAAATAATTTCAGTCATTTTTTCCTTTTTTTCTTGATGCAAATAATAATTTCTATAATTTTTTTCTTGTCGACTACTGCAGGTGCATGAGACGAATATTCAAATGCTATGTAGACCAATTGAATATTATGCAGTAGTGTACGCTGTTCCTAAAACGAATGGGTATAGATAACCATTATAACGTTAGGAACAGAGCTAAGCACCAGCAAGTTTAACGTGTTCTTAAGTAATGACATTTACTGCTGGAATACAAGAACACAAATGCAGTTATGAATTAGAAATTGTTATTGCGGACATTTTAACATTTAGCAAATATACACACAAATTAAGGAATTAAGACAAAAAAAATCCAAGTACAAGAAAACACACGAAATAATATTCTAACATAAATCATATTTTATGCAACTGACATCTCAACTATTCTAACCCAAGTAAACAGGTACCGAATTGTGTTCTATACTTCATTCGCGTTAAGTTTAATGTTAGGGAAACATAGGGCTTAGTTGAAATTCGAGGAAAACTCACAAAGTGAATAATGCACTTTGTCGTATGACAAAATTATGCAATTTGGTTTGTGTATCACCACATTTTGAGCTGTACGGTATATCTTTTAAATCATTTATGAAACGATTAAAGCTGATTGGTCCATCTTTATACAACCATGTTGGCTTGGGAGTATATTGTATTAATTATATCGAATATGTATGTTTATATATTAATTGTTTATTATATATTATAAGTGTGTAAAATTATAATTGAAATAATGTAAAACGGTTTTTTTCCGTAAATAAAGTATACTCAATGACATTTGAAGCGTAACACCCAGAAGGAGTTATTATTTTAACTTGATTTTTTGCCAGTATGGTAGTCTTACATCAAGAATAAAATGATTACATTTTCAAGAAATATTATTAAAAAACAATCTATAAAAAATTAATAATGTGTTTGGCGACCCCTTTGCTGTATACACTCCTGTAGACGTCTGGGCATCGACAAAATGAGATGGTCGATGTCTTCTTGAAGCATCTCGTTCCAAGCAACTTGAATTTCATCGATCAACTGTGCTAGAGTCTGTGGAGGATGGTGCAAAGAGAATATTCTTCTTCCCATGATATCCCACACATGTTCAATGGGATTTAAATCCGGCGAACGGGACGGCCACGCCAAAACATTAACACCAGCTTCATTAAGAAATTCATAGTTCGACGAGCAATATGGGGACGTGCGTTATCTTGTTGAAAAAGTACGTCTGGGCGGCCATCTAAATAAGGCAACAAAGTCGGTCGTATGACGTCTTCAACATAACGCGCAGCTGTCATACTGCCTCGAATGAATACAAGAGGTGATCGACTACCATAAGCAATAGCCCCCCAAACCATTACTCCAGCAGTCCTGTGTACATGCCTCTCAATAGCAAACCTAAGATCAGGTCGTTCTCCACGGTAGCGTCGTACCCTTCTACGGCCATCATGCGTGCCTAGACAAAATCGTGATTCATCGCTGAATATGACATCGAGCCAGTCCAACCTTTGGCGACAGTGTCTCGCTGTTAAAGGAAGCACTAATCTTGGACGGTACGAAAGAAGCCCAAAGGATTGAATGCGGCGATATAAGGGTCGCATACTAACGGGCCTAGCTTCTTCTCCAATCCATTGATCACCGATTTGACGCGTAGTAGCGAAACGGTCTCGCAGGGCTATTTGTCTTAAGCGCCGATCTTGACTTCTGTGGTACGCCTTGGTTGGCCAATTGGTCTTCTTCTTGCTCCTCTACCTTCTTCTGTCCATACCTGATACGCACGTATTACAGTTGCTGCAGTGGAATCAATACGGCGGGCAATTTCGCGGTAGGACATACCGACATCTCGATAAGCAACAACTCGACCCCGGTCAAAATCGCTCAAATGATGATATTGTGGACGTCTTCGGACTCGAGGCATTTTATTTAAGCTTAACACACTCAACGGAAACACGAAAACTAAAAGCATCTGTACTAAACAGCTCATATAAATAGTTTTATCAAAAAAGAAAAAATGAAATATTTTTTTTTCACAATAAATATAAAAGGCACAAGGTTGAAATTGTTATCAATGTATGATTTAAATATAGTCACTCTGTTGCTAAAATATGAATTCAAAAAAATCATTCCTTCTTGGTGTTACGCTTCTAATGTCATTGAGTATATTATTATTATTGAATAGACAATTTGGTCTATTCCCCACTCACTCTCACTTATAGTGGAAACTGAATTGTCACAATTGTCACTGTGTTTCCAAATGTTTTTTTATTATGTCTAATAACGAAAAAGTAATTACTGTTTCTTCTTCTAAAAATAAACAAGTGAAAATAACTCAAGATAGGTAAAAGCTAATGGCATATGCATAAGCTGTAAATTTTCCAACATTCGTTGTTTTTTAAATGAGTGTTTTCCACTCCCAGACTAAGCATGAAGTAAAATTTCGAGTTTAGAAAAGCCCAATGAAAATTTCTCCAGGGTCGCGCAGCGACCCGAGACGAATTTCCTGAGCTTTTCTAAACTCGAAATTTTACTTTATGCGCCACGCGTATAAAACACAGATATTCAGTGAAGTTAGAATATACATAAATTTCACAATATTTTAGTGTTCTATACGCGTGGCGCATGATGTAAAATTTCGAGTTTAGAAAAGCCCAGAAAATTTGTCTCGGGTGCAATCTAAAGCTTAAAACGAGTGTTTTTCACTCCCAGACTAAGCGTGAAGTAAAATTCCGAGGTTAGAAAAGCTCCGTGAAAAATTGTCGACAAATTTTCTGGGCTTTTCTAAACTCGAAATTTTACTTCATGCGCCACACGTATAAAACACTAAAATATTGTGAAATTTATGTATATTCGAACTTCACTTAAAATCTGTGATTTATACGCGTGGCGCATGAAGTAAAATTTCGAGTTTAGAAAAGCCCAGAAAATGTTCACGGGGCTTTTCTGAACTCAAAATTTTACTTCATGCTTAGTCTAGAAGTGGAAAACACTCGTTTAAAGCTTCAAATTGAACTTTAAAAAAAAACAAGGAAATCTAACGATGTACAGAAAACTGGCTGAATTTAAAATACGCATACCTTAAAAAAATTCCTGTATGTATAAATAAATTCTAGAACAAAGTTATTGTTACTGCAAAAATGTTCAGCAAAAATATTAAAGGGAAAAGTATATCGTATATAGTACTCATTTCGTAAATCGGGAAATCTTTTGGCATATATATATTTGACAAGGTGAAAGATATTTGGGATATAGTGAATCTCATTTGATCAATAGTGAAATGCAATAGAAAAACCCTGTAAATTATGTTATTTCAAAAATAATAAAGTTCTTTATTAATACTGAAAGATGTTGTAAAAAGGTGTCATATGATATTCAAGGAAACAATTAACTATAAATAATGTTGCTTAATAACTTTATTTGAATACTTATCCTTTAAAAATGAATTTTAGTCTAACCGATTTTAGGTCAATATGCGTTCCCCCCAAATTTTAAATTCTGCGCTCAAAAATGTTACTAGATTCCACCATTTCAGCAGTATAAACCAGGCTTCTAGTTACATTAATCTTAAAATGAATGGAGTATAAAATCCTGAAGTTGGGTTAGAGAACAGTTTGTTAAATTAGGTTAGGTGACATATTGTGATCTACGTTTAAGTTAAATGATAAATTGCAAAGCTTGATTGAATTAGAATTAAGATATTCTGGTAAGACTAACTTAGATAACAATCTGAAAAGTTTTAAGTAACTGTCCATGGTTAGATTACTAGATGACAGGTTATGAAGATATAATCTTACCTAGCAACTGTAAACAAATGCAGAATAGAAAAAGCAACAACCGCTTTAACTCAGATGAGAACAGTGTTCAGCAGTTCATACTTGACCCTGCAGCTGAATGTAACGATGCTACGATGCTATGTTTTCTCGACTCTATTGTACAAGTTCAAATCCTGGACACTCTCAAAGAAATCGGCAAGAAAACTGAAAGCTTATCGGCGCGTTCTTAATGCATCATGGAGAGACCACGTGAGCAATGAGGAGATCCCATGAAGATTTGGAAAGGAACGGAAAATCATAATTGCAATAAAGACGAGGCAGATAGAATACCTGGGGCACGTTATAAGGCATAAGAAGAGATACAGAATACTCCAACTTATTCTAAAAGGAAATGTACTGGGAAGAGGCCCGGAAAGAAGACGAATTTCATGGCTTAAGAATCTGCGCCAATGATTTAGAATGACCTCACTGCAACTGTTCCGAAAAACAATGACAAAGTCGAAATAGTTATAATGATTGCTAATATCCAGAATAGATTAAGCAAACGAAGAAGAACAACAACTCTCAGAAAAAAAACAGATATCATTTTGTAAGTTAGGTTGCGATAAATGAGAGCAGTATAGTTTTATGTTTTGACTTAATGGCTTATCTGAATAACTATGGTTTGTCTAAAAAATAAGAGTACCATAACAAAAGATAGTTGATCAAATTACGCGACCTTATTTAAGGTCAAAAAGGCAAATTAAAACTAATGCTGCAATTCTGCGTTTTTAACCTGTAAGGTTACAGATCCGGATAATTTAAACTACTCTTACAGAACCAATTAACTTCACTCCTGTTATTTGCGTCGCAACTGTCACCTGAACATAACGTTTTAGGTTAGTCTCCGTTGGAATTAAGAAGTAGCGTAACTAAACCATTTATAAAAAAATGAGGTAAGTTATAACATAAATAAATAATAGTTATTCATTCCTACAGTTGGTTAACTGACAAGCATGACATTTATAGAATGTTTTTCTTTTCTATTTATGTAAACAAAAGGAGGGTGATCTTCATTAGTAACTTTGGGAGCCTGAATTTTTACATGTGTCCCATCGGTTGCACCGAAAACTCCCCTAAATCCATATTTTGTATATAAACTAATAAGCAAAATATTTTAGAATATCAATAAAAAGTATTTGAAACTATAACATACCCATGCTTTACCTTATTCTTGTCCTCAGCTGTTGTTGGATGTTTCACCCAAATATGAAAAAGATGTTCGTTAGTTAGAGCATAAATTTCGTCGATTGCTCGACTAATAGTGCTTTGGCTCATCGAAAGCCAGCTACAAGATCCAACCGAATTTTGAAAGGACCCTACAGCCATGAAGTGCAATGTAGCAAGAACCTGCATGTAAATATATTTGATTCAACCCTAGTTCAATAATATTAAAATCCTACACTGTATAGTAAAGGTATGGTGTTTGCATTTCTTGTTGGCATGTGGGGTTCCAAGGAATTTCTTAAATTAATTACACTCTGTTGATCAAGTCTAAATAGTTGTATGAATTGTCTTGGTGGCATTTCAAATGAAGTCCCTTAATGATTTCCTTGTCACTCTCAAAAAATTTATATTTTATTGATATCTCAAATAAATTTAATTCGTCCCTAATGATTTCCCGGTTACTCTTATAAATTTTTTAATTTATTATTAGTGTATTAGGTACTTGTTAATCACCCAAACTTAGCTATCACGCTCCTCTTCAAGTAAAACTCCAACAAATAAATTAATTTGTTAATTGTCCATTGTAATATCACGATAAATATCAGAGATAATATTATATTACATATAACATTAACCTCAAAATACGCAAACTGTAAGCTTACGCGCACTGTCAATCCATCCTTATTTATTTACAAATCTGTAACGGTATTTACAGAAATCTGTAAGTACTTTCCAGAATTGCAAATTACTTACAGACTCATAAAGTCTTACAGATATTACTTAAAGATCTTACAGATTAACGTAGAATTGACACATGTATTAGAACTTTGATTTTGGAGTAAGACTTAGATAACAATCTGAAAAGTTTTAAGTAACTGTCGATGGTTAGATTACTTGATGACAGATTATAAAGATGTAATCTTAGCTTAAAATTGTAAAAAATGCAGAATAGAAAAAGCAAGAGCCGCTTTCACCCTGCAGCTGAATGTAAAGATGTTACGATACTACGTTTTCTCAGCTCTATTGTACGAGTTAGAATCCTGTACACTCTCAAAGAAAATTGGAAGCTTATCGGAGCGTTCTCAATGTATCATGAAGAGGCCACATAAGCAATGAGGTGATTCCACGGACAATGGGAAAGGAACAGGAAATCATAATTGCAGCCAAGACGAGGAAGATAAAATACCTAGGGCACGTTATAAGGAGAGACAGAATACTGGAACTTATTCTAGAAGGAAATGTGCTGGGAAGAGGCCCGGAAAGAAGACGAATTTCATAGCTTAAGAGTCTGCGCCGATGATTTGGAATGACCTCACTGCAACTGTTCCGAAAAATAATAGACAAAGTCGAAGTAGTTATGATGCTTATATCGAGAATGGATAAAGCAAACGAAGAAGAAGAAGAACTCTTAGAAAAAAAACAGATATCATTTTGTTAGTTAGGCTATAATAAATGACACTCAGATGAGAACAGTGTTCAACAGTTCAAACTTGACCCTGCAGCTGAATGTAACAGACTATGTAACTACTGTACGAGTTAGAATCCCGGACACTCTCAAAGGAAACGGATAGAAAACTGGAAGCTTATCGGCGCGTTCTCAATGTATCATGGAGATACCACGTGAGCGATGAGGAGATTCCACGGAGAATGAGAAAGGAACGGGAAATCATAATTGCAGTCAAGACGAAGATAGAATATCTAGGGCAGGTTATAAGGCATAAGGAGAGATACAGAATACTCCACCTTATTCTAGAAGAAAATGTGCTGGGAAGAGGCCCGAAAAGAAGACGAATTTCATAGCTTCAGAATCTGCGCCAATGATTTGGAATGACCTCACTGCAGCTGTTCCGAAAAACAATAGACAAAGTCGAAATAGTTATGATGATTGCTAATATCCAGAATGGATTAAGCAAACGAAGAAGAACAACTCTCAGAAAAAACAGATATCATTTTGTTAGTTAGGTTATGATAAATAAAAGCAGTGCACCGTGGTTGCCCCTGCGGTCATAATTCGAAAATATTCATGTCAACATAATTGCATACAACATTGCTTACTACTTGATAAATACTCTTACTTAATCTAGGTATAAAAATAAAACCTGTAAAAACCTGTAAAATTGAACAATCTCTTGTTTTTCTACATCCGAAGTGACAGTTCGTCGCTAATGCACAATTGTATCATCAGTGCATCATCCACAACGTAATTATTTCTCTCTATATTATCTCTGATTCTTGTACTGTATTTTCACTCACTTTTTAAACTATAAATTTCGAAATACATAAGTTTTGTGACTTCCACAAAAAATAATATTAAAATTTTCGATTTTATTTTTTCTTTTCTAAAGTTGTAACTGCTTTTCCCCACGAACCCTTACACATGATTTATCAACATTTGTTACTTAGAGCCTGTAGAACATTAAATTATGGGTTCGGTCGGATTGAATACGAAAATGAGAAACGCCGTTAGGTAAACAACTGGTAAATCTAAATTTTATAAAACTATATAATAAAAGGATTATTTCAATATTTAGAAATGCAATTCTTCAAAGTTTAACTTCTTAAATACCTAGCAATAATCATAATATCAATATAATATTGATTTAACATTTAGATTTTCTTAGTCAAAATGTATGACATCAGTATCATGTTGAAAACTTTAACTCGTTCCGTAAATGTCAGTCAATGAACGTTTTACAAATAGTTTCAGTTTTTAATAATAATAATCAATTTCCAAAAGTGTATAATTTGTAAATCCATATAACTTTAAGTGTGATGTGCTAATGTGTAATAATCGTCATCCGGTTAAATCTAACTTCAAGTTCAAGTTAGATTGATGTCTTCGACAAAAATGTCTTTCGACTTCCCCAATGCCTCAAGCAATGATTGCAATAGTTAACAGCACTTAAGAGCGCCTTCAACACAAATATTAAAATAAAAAGATTCGCAAGAGTGTGTGCGAATATCTTCACAAGTACGTCGTTTAAAAATTCTTAACAAAAGAAATTAAATTGTTATGCGGTCCCAATAATATCTTCTAATTGAATATATTGGAAGTTATTATTGGGACTGCATTACAATTTATTTTCTTTTGTCAACAATTCTTATTTAGAATATAATAAATAATGTGTATAATTTTAAAAATATGATTTTATTTATAATTTCTTTATATTGTATATGACTAATTGGTAATAATAATAATGACGATAAGAATTTCAAACTCCCGCCATTAGCGTGGATTCAAGCCTTACTTTGAAGTTTTATTCGGTTGTGTTCCGTGCTATTAGTTCATCCCGTTGGCCACCAGGAGCGCTAGTGGGCGTTTCCATAGAGTACTATGGGATCTGACCCTCTCATAAATTAATTTATCTATGGGATATACGGTAAGACTATTGCCTGAAGAAAATTTCACATTTATCTTATTTCTCGTTGTTATCTTGTTATTGGCACAGCATTTTACTATTGCAATAAAAGTAAAGTAGTAGCCGGTCGTCTTATACAAAATTTGTACCTAAACTCTGTTTTTTTTTTAATATGACCAAACATAGGGTGTATTTACTGCGAACAGTTGCAGTCCTGCTTTAACAGTAGTGTATTTTAAACAACAAATTTGGAGATGTTGGTAAATGATTATCAATGTGACAAATAAATCATAATTTGTCAAATAAATTGTCACAATGCAGAGATTTTTAAAAGAAGAGAAAGCTACAACTTGCAACTTTATAACATATACAGGGATTTTTTCTTTTAAGTATACTTTCACATATTCCATATAAACATTTGTAAAATGAATGAACATGTGATCAGAACTAAGCAGTATATTTTGAATCACTTTGAATCAGTGTTTTATACGCGTGGCGTATGAAGTAAAATTTCGAGTTTAGAAAAGCCTGATTTGGCTTTTCTAAACTCGAAATTTTACTTCATGCTTAGTTTGGGAGTGGAAAACACTCGTTAGAGTTTTTATATTGAAAGTTTTTAATAAGATCACGAATGTCTGAAAATTTACATTGAAAAATCATAACACCTAAAGAAAAATTCCTTGTATTTAGAACTTTTTTCAAATTTGAACATATAAATGGGCAGATAATAAAGAAAATAGATATTTATGAGCAAGAAATATTACCTGATCCTCCTGTTCTACCTGATCCTTACACTTTATTAAATTGGTAGTAGATACAAATAATTTGAGGGGGTGATAGGTAAATACATTTGTAATCATAATCTTTGTTATTTAATTTAACCACTCGTTCATGAAGCTGATTTCAAGTGAAGTTCACAATATTTTAGTGTATTCAGTGTTTAATACGCTTGGCACATGCGGTACAATTTCGAGTTTAGAAAAGCCTGGGTTTGGATTTGGACGCTTCGCGTCTAAATCCAACCGCTAAGGCTTTTCTAAACTCGAAATATTACTTCAAGTAGTCTGGGAGTGGAAAATACTCGTTCTAAAATTAGAATTAAACTTATTAAAAAAGCAACAAATACCTCTAAATGCATACGCATTGAAATATGTATTGTATACTTGAAAGATAAAATCCCTGTATGTATAATTTAAAGAAAGATTCGCAGTATAATGAAATACTAGACATATAGATGATCCATAGAGATTGTCCACTTACAATTTGTCGCAGAACCAAGCGAGAGAGAATTAAGAGTGAAATCACAACAATTGCGATTGTAAACATATATTTTCTAGAATATTGTGACTAATCCAATACTAAGCACATTGTCAATATCCAATTTAACTGAGGTTTACTGTTCTATAGGTTTCAGTTTGTTCTCATTTGTCGTTCCTTCTTTTGAAATAATTTGATTGCTCACTGACAGATTTGTCAAATAAAATCAAACAAAAATGTGGACTTGCGTTTATCATACTGTATTTTGTTTTTTGTGACGTCACGGTAAAAGGGTAATGTGTTGACTTTATTACAAGAAGAATATAGAATTGGGTGTGACGCAGGTATTCCTAGATTTTAATGAGCAGGTAGTACTCCTATTAAAAGAGATGTTTTCTTTTTGTTAATTTAAATGGAACACCGTGTATATACGTGTGTTGTTGGCGGCGAGAGGAAGAGATAAGGCAGCGTATACAGGCGACGTGCACAAGGCAACGAGCAGGCAGCATTCCCGTCGTGAGTCATGTCGATCTCGGATGCAGATACGCCGAGCGTCATCTCATGAATCAGCAGCGCGCGGCTCCTTTGGTGCCCGCGTGTATCGCCACCCGCGGCCACTCCAAGGAGTATTCCCACCGTCGCGAGCGTGACACACGGAGGCACGTGTGGCCCCAAAGAGAGAGACAGACCCACCTGACCAGGTAGGCAGTTAACGGCTACGTACGTTAAAGGCATACCGCGCGCGAGTTTGGACTTTTGTGCGGAAGAGGGGCCAAGGGGGGGACACACCATCCATGGGAAGATGCTTACTAACCTTGTCTCACGCGCGCGCCGCACGCTTATTCCCCCCACCCAGCCACCTACCAGACTACACCAACCTACCTACCATCAGCAATCAGCATCACTACCGCCTGCATCTCTGAGCGCATCATCAGTTTACCACTTGCCATCGTTGGGTGAAGACGCAGCGCGAGCGATTTCAGAACACCTGTTGATCAGTTGTTTACGTTTTGCTTTTTTGAACAGTTTTTGTGATTTTCTTCGGAAAAGTGACTTGATTTTAATTCTTTTTGTGATTCACGATGGTTACGGAAACCACTATGGTTCAAAGTGCTTCGATCAACGCAGCAGCGATGACCAACAATTCGAATTTGACCGAATCGAATGGGACTAGGAGGGTCTCTGACAATAGAAGGGTAAGTCAAAACAAACGCAAAATCTACACACCCGTTTTAATCAACATGATTTTGCGAACTAATTAGGATCAGTACAAACAGTTTTATATTTTCATAAAAATACATAAAATGCTATTGATTCGGCTTGCTGCATTTAACAAGTAATTAGTGGAAAGTTTCTTCAATTTAATTGTAAATTTCTAATGTGGACAAAATTATAACAAAAATGCAGTTTTACGTTTCATTGAGTAATCATTGTAATCAAGTTTAATTTGCTTCCATTTTCGTTTCGGTTTGCTCAGAATAATTTTATTTAATTTTAAACAACATGATTTTGGGAGCGCAATTGAGTACAAATAGTTTGATTTTCATAAAAAATACATAAAATGCTATTGATTTGGTTTGCTGCATTCAACGAGTAATAAGTGGAAAGATTCTTCAATTTAATTGTAAATTTCTAATGTGGACAAAATTATAACAAAAATGCAGTTTTACGTGTTTCATCAAGTAATCGTTGTAATCAAGTTTAGTGTGCTTTAATTTTCGTTTCGGTTTGCTCAGAATAATTTTTAATAAAAATGTTTGATATACACATAATCACAACACAAAATATATGCAGGGATTTTTACTAAGGTTGAGATTCGAATACGAATACTTCCACTAGGCGAATATTCAAATACGCATCTTTCAATCACCAAATGTTTCACATATTTAAATAATCGAAATAATAATTCGAATATTTGAATATTTTTTTTGAATGAGTAATTAAATACTTTAATTAAAAAAATGTTAGCTTTAATAGTACTTTAAACTTCGCTTTAAACTTTACTTAAAACTTCGCTAGAAATCACTGTTTTACACGCGTGGCGCATGAAGTAAAATTTCGAGTTTAGAAAATCCTGCAAATTTGGTTTGGTCTTTTCTAAACTCGAAATTTTACTTCATGCTTAATCAAGGAGTGAAAAACACTTGTTAGACAGCTATTAGAACCTTTAGTGACAACACTGATTTCTCAAAAAAATTCAAAAGAAATGCAAACTGTAGTTATTTTCATAATCTTTATGAATTGCGTTAAAAATCTTGTTCGTTTTTTTTAAGAATCTGGTCTTGCCATTAAAGGTATTAATAATATTTAACAAATGTTTTCCAATCCTTAATTAAGCATGAAGTAAATATATTTTTTTAAAACTCGAAATATTTACGTCATGCACCAGGCGTGTAAAACACTGATTTAATATGAAGTTAAATAATACTTAGGTATTGTTAATCTATCACAAGTTAAAATAAAATATTGATACATGTTTTGATTTAGTAAACTGTATTTTGTGCATATTAATTTTGTTATAATAGGAAGTATCACTGGATGATTATTTTAAAGCTTGCCCAATTTTAATCCAATAAACATTCAAGTGTAGACATAATTTTGAAATTCAAAGCAAACGTCTTGAAAGTTTGCTATTTACAAAAATAGATTTAGTTAATTGTTTAGTTGATACACTATGCATTAGTATAGCTTTAAGTATCATCTTACTATGCTCGACTTATTTGGTTTGGTCGAGAGTTTTAAAACTTATTTTAAGACAGTATTTGTGTTTACATATTACTATGTACTAATACACACCAGTAATATATCATCCTTTAGTATGAATTAGTCTTGAAACATTCTACTAATGCCTAATTAACCTAAGATTCAAGACTAAACACTTATTATAAGCAAGGTTTTTTCATTTAAATTATAACAGTTTTTTTACAAAACGTGTTTTTTTTCGTTTTAATTAAAACAAACAGTTTTTTTCTTGAAACATTCTTCTAATGCTTAATTAACTTTAGATTGAGAGTTTTAAGACTAAACACTTATTACAAGCAGGGTTGTTTAAAAAAAGTTTTTTTAAATTTTAATTAAAACAAACCGGTTTATTTACAAAACGTTTTTTTTCCATCAAAACAGCGTTTAAAACATTAACAATTAAAAACGTGTTTAAAACATGTTTAAAACCTGTGTAAAACATAACATACAGGGCATTTTTCTTTTGAGTATACATATCCCGATAATTACACCGTTTTTTAAGTTGCGGGAATTCGTTGTTTCAAAGCGGTTAATTTGAGGCTTTTAACGAGTGTTTTCCACTCCCAGACTAAGCATGAAGTAAAATTTCGAGTTTAGAAAAGCCTTAGAATTTGGATTGCCCGCGTAGCGAAGCGGAGCGGCCAATCCAAATTAGGCTTTTTTAAACTCGAAATGTTACTTCATGCGCCACTGATTTACAGCGAAGTTAAAAAAACACACATACAACAGCGATTATAGGCCACCTAATATACGTTATAGTTATTGGGTTGCCTATAATCACTGTTTTAACCAATTTGTTTAGCGCGAATTTAACTCACGTTTTATTCATATCTACATATTAGATTGCTAAAGCCGTATATTTTAAACTTTACGATATTTCAGAGTTTTATACGGGTGGCGCATGAAGTAAAATTTCGAGTTTAGAAAAGCCTAATTTGGATTGGCCGCTCCGCTTCGCTACGCGGCCAATCCAAATTTTCAGGCTTTTCTAAACTCGAAATTTTACTTCATGCTTAGTCTGGGAGTGGAAAACCCTCGTTTAAAGATTCAAATTGAAATCTTTTAAAAAAACAACGAATGTCGTAATATTTACAGTGTATGCATGTGTATACCTGAAAGAAAAATTCACTGTATTTAAATATTAAATTTATGCACACTCAGTTGTAATATTTTATTGTAATAAAATGTTATGTTTAATAATGTAATTTCAAATATCTTCAATAATTTAGCTAACATTTAAAAACGTAAAACAAAATCTGAATGAAGTAGTATAAAATATAATTTAGCAAATTTAGGATAATAAAATAAACTTTTAAACAAATTTAACATTTAAAATACGTTTTAAACACATTTAAGATCTAAAACATGTCTAAACCAAAACTGTTAAAACACGACGGCTGTTTTGAAACATATTTAAAACACTGTGTTCTTAAAACAACGTGTTTTGAACACAACAACCCTGATTATAAGCAACTTATTGTCGTTATTGTTCTGCCACTGTCGCACGTCATCGACAAATTAAATCAATGCATTCAATTTGACGATGGCCTATTGCCCAAAACAATGATTACCGCCAGCCCAATATCGTTCACCGTTAAATTAGTATTGTTAAATATTAATTCACTTAAGCGTAAAGTTTAATAATTATTGTTCTGAATGTGTTTTAATATTTTTTTAAACAATATTCTCTTGAATTGAGAAACAATTAGTTCAAATGGATTTGACTCGCGTCTTATTCAAGTATGCATATGTATACAAATAAAAAAGCATTTAATTGTCGAGGCGGATACATAACAATTTTTTGAAATAAAAAGGGTTTCACTTTTATTGTTGAACACTCCAACATATTTCACCACACAGTGTTGCAGTGTTTAACAATAAAAGTAAAACTCTCTCAACTGTGTTGTTTGTATTATAATAATTAATCACGAGAACGAGGTTTGCCGAACGAGCCGAAGGCGAGTGGACCAAGTTGTTCGAGTGATTAATAGCCCTTATATGCGAGTTATACACTATACTTTGTTAACGAAAATATATAACACAACATTTATTATGTATATTTTGCGGTTGCGATTGCGGTATTATGATTTGAATGTGTAATAGGGTAAATTTCATTTTAACACAAATATGAACAATCGTTCAACAATAAATAAAACTCACACAGTCTACCCTTTCGCCTAAGTTACATAGAAACACGCTCTTTGCACAAAAAATGAACTCTTCCATTTGGATGGAGTTTTCACGGTGTTATGTTTGTTCCGCTTAAAAAAAACACTCGTTACGGATAGAAGCACAACTGTATAACCGATTTGTGAATGATTTATGTTTACAAACCGTTTTACGCGGGTTAAACTAGTGAGAACGGCGGAGATGTTGACACGATTATTTCGTACTTTAACAAAATGGCGTCGACGATGTGATCACCACCATGGTCAAATGTAAGACAAAAGAAGCTGATTTGACTAGCACAGCGCTGTTACTGCATAGCGGCAAAAAATCGAACTTGGCAATTATTTATATTTGTGTTAAAAACCATATTTATCACGCAAATCCCGTGTTTAATGTACTTGAGTGTTAAATGCACCCCATTTATGCTGCCCACGCAATTAAATAATGCACATATTATAAGATTGCCGTGAACAAAAAAACTTTCTGTGTGGAAATTAATAGAAAACATGATTATTCGCATAAAAAAAAATCCACTAAAACCATCGCAAAGTAGGATTAGATATTCAAAATGTATGTAATTATAATGATATTAATCAGAAAGGTGCACATTCAAGTAATATTTTTTCAACGATATAATAATTTAACGTTATACAAACGTTTCTATTTTTTTTATAATCAAGAAAGTTAAGCTTCCTAGATCATTATTATATTCATTAAGTTTAGCCGATGTTTTTTAATATATTTTAATTATCAATTACATTTTCCTGTTTGAAATTTTATTATGCGAATAAATGTTTCCTAAATAAGAAAACTATGAATATTTGAAATTGTTACCATGCTAAAAAAATGTGTTAAAATTTGCATTTATTCTAATACCTTGTTTCAAAATTTTCCATTCTCTCGTGTATGTTTTTTAATTTTTTACAAATATTAGTAAACAGAATTAAGAAGCAGAAAATGGGAAAATTACAAAATAACTAATATGTAAAGTAGTTTAATAGTTAAAAAATAAATTAAAATGGATATTAGAAGATGAAGCATATTATTAAAATAAAATATATAAAATCATATTTCTAAAGAATGGCCATCTAATACCTTTTGTTAAAACTTTCCATTCTCTTGTGTATTTTTTTAAAATTTGTTACAAATGTTACTAAACAAAATTAAGAAGCAGAAAATTAAAAAAATACTAAATAACTAAAATATAAAGTACTAGTATTTTAATAATTAAAAAATAAATCAAAATGGATATTAGAAGAAGAAGCATATTAGTAAAATAAAATATACAAAATAATATTTCTAAAGATTGGCCATCAACCCACATTTTTTAACAATTTATTGGTATTAGTTTTAATGTTACTAATTAACAATATTTAGGTAAAACACTCGCTTCAATATTGAGCGAATTATGAGTTTCCTGAAAATGTTGATCAAATAAATCATGCACAGATTTCATCGATTCAAAGACAGAAAGTCATAAAGCACTATTGGTACTTGATTTACAATGCACTTTATTTTAACGAAATTATACCTCTAAACTTTTACCTTTATTGCCTTAAATAAAAATGCAATAGAGGTTAAAGTTTAGAGGTAAAATTTCCGAGACTGAGAAAATCATTAAATCATTAAATAATTTCTCAATTTATGGCCCAATTGTTTAAATCAATAAATTTAATAAAATATTTCACCCTTTTACGTTAAGTCGATCTGCCCAGTGTCGTCAATGTAACATAAAACTATTTCTTTCTAATTATTCTATAATTTTATATTCAGTATATGCATATTTATTGTTTGATATCTAACACGTAGCATAGTAAGTAATATGTAATTTCATTTATTTATTTTAGGTTTTATATACAGTAGCTTAGAAATATTTTTGTGTTGGTATGAGTTTAAATTTTGTTATGATTTTTTTGTCAAGTCAATGCATTATAAAATGTAAATGTATTATTGTAATATTAAATTGGAGATTCCGTTGATAAATTTAAAATATAAATGTCCTTTTTACTGATAATTATTTAATAAATTTATTTTTTTGCGAAGAAATAGTGTGTTTTTTTTTGCAAAGGTGTTAGATACGTTTTTGTCGTCGGCCACCCACAAATTTCAAAAATAGCTGACACGCGCCTATATACCTCAAGTTCACGCCAAAAATATTCGTTCAAGTTCACTTATTTCGAGTCGTAAATTTTTATCGCCTTTGCATAACTGATGTATTCATTGCTGAAATATTTAAGTACCATTCAATTAACAAAACTATAAAAAAGTGGATATGATGTCATCATTTATTTTTCATGCAATATTGATAATAAGATTTAAACCACTATTATGGCATTCATTAATTAAATACAATACTTTTCATATATGTGGTCTGCATAGGTAATGATTAAATTTAATTTATTAACGGAATCTCTAATTCAATAACACATTCACATATTATAATACATTAAATTGTCAGAAAATACAAAACAACATTTAAACACATAACATATATTTTAAAATATATAATAATAATAACAATTTATTGGTCCTCAAAATTGTTACAAATTATCCAGGGATTTTTTTAAGGTTTCCATATTCCGATGTATACGCTGTACATTTTCGGGCATTCGTTGTTTTTATAAAATCGTTTGATTTAAATCTTCTAACGAGTGTGTCCACTCCTTAGGACCCGA
Source organism: Philonthus cognatus (assembly GCA_932526585.2). Classification (NCBI taxonomy): domain Eukaryota; kingdom Metazoa; phylum Arthropoda; class Insecta; order Coleoptera; family Staphylinidae; genus Philonthus; species Philonthus cognatus. The sequence goes on from OW052241.1 coordinate 77,222,502, forward strand.
TCAAAACACACAGTAAATTGCATATTTTAATGGAAAAAATGCTAAATATTTCAAGTATTTAAATTTCTAAAAGTTACTACAAACAAATACCGTCTACTCTAAATCATCATTTGAACGATCGCACGGTACATACGAGTAGGTACTTTAATTTTTCATTTAAAAGAAATTGTCAAATCTCTGTCATATTGTTACGTTTTGAACTATTTGGGATCAATATGTAATATATTTTGAAATAAAATATTTCTGTAGGGTCATAAGTTTAAATTTTGTTTGGCATATTTAGATTTTGTTTTTGTTTAGTTTTGTTAGTTATTGTATTAAGATGTATATGTATTAATCTATTGTAAACTGGAGATTCCGTAAATAAATAAATTAAATTAAATAAAGTAGATAGAAGACCAGCATTACGGATGGCAAATATAGTGTGGATGTTTTGATGGGGTCCCCACTTCTTGATTAAGCATGAAATAAAATTTCACATTTGGTCGCGTAGCAAAGCGGAGCGACCAATCCTAATTTACAGGCTTTTGTAAACTCGAAATTTTACTTATTGCGATACGGGTAAATAAACAGTAAAATATTGTGAATTTAATATTGCGTCAAGAGATTTTTTAAGTATTTCTCTACAAGACTAAACTTATAACTGTCAAGTATTAATATTTATTAAACAGAACTTTAAATTATTACTTGTTGAAATATTTTAATATCATATTAGAGGAAATAAATCATCACCCACAAACATGAAACACACGCGACTTCTTAAAAATAAACTCTCACGAGTGCCAAATATTTTTCGACGAGAGACCGAGGCGCCAAACCCACCCACTTAAAAAAATTGTTTATAATTTAAAATTTAAATTTTAAATATACAGAGTTTTTCTATTGCATTTCACTTTATATCGAATATATTTCCCATTTATCAAATATATTTCCCTATATGTCAAAACCTTATCACAGTTTGTCAATTACATTTCACTTCTCAGCAAAATGGCTGCAGTTCGTCAAAAAATGCACCTTAGCAATGAACTAAAAGGACTCCTTATCCGGAGAATGGATGTTGGCGTAGTAGTGTTACATACAGTGAATTTCTCTTTTAGGTAAATATATGCATAAGTTGTAAATTTTCCGACATTCGTTGTTTTTAAAAGAGTTCAATTTGAAGCTTTAAACGAATGTTTTCCACTCCCAGACTAAGCATGAAGTAAAATTTCGAGTTTAGAAAAGCCCCGTGAAAATTTGTCGAGGGTCGCGCAGCGACCCGAGACAAATTTTCTGGGCTTTTCTAAACTCGAAATTTTACTTCATGCGCCACGCGTATAGAACACAGATTTTAAGTGAAGTTTGAATATACATACATTTCACAATATTTTAGTGTTTTATACGTGTAGCGCATGAAGTAAAATATCGAGTTTAGAAAAGCCCAAAATTTGTTTCACGGGGCTTTCCTACACTCGAAATTTTACTTCATGCCTAGTCTGGGAGTGGAAAACACTCGTTTTAAGCTTCAGATTGCACTTAAAAAAAAACAAGGAATATCTAAAGATTTACTGAAAATAGGCTGAATTCAGAATACGTATACTCAAAAGAAAAACTCCCTGTATGTATAAATAAAAATAAGATATTTCAGGAAGAAAGTTATTTTTACTGCAAAAATGTTCTGCAAAAATATTAAAGGGAAAAATATTTCATATATAGTGAAACTCATTTTGTAAATCGCGAAATCTTTTGGCATAAATTTGACAAGGTTGTATTTGGGATATGGTGAATTACATTTGATTAATAGTGAAATGCAATAGAAAAACCCTGTATCTTCTTAATTTGTACAATAATCTTAATAAAATGCCATAGAAAATACCAAATTATCTGCCTCAAATAAATTTCTACAGTAAAACAATTGATATTTATTGTTATCTTAGTTCTCTTATAAATTAAAATATAACGAAAAAATCAGGATTTTTGTAAATAAAACACTTTTTACTTTGTTTAACCACTTTTATTTACAAGTGTATTTAAGATGTACCGCAAAGTGAACGCCTACAACACCAAACAATCAGGATTTTTATTTGCATTAAATAAAAACTGTAATTGTTTATATTTAAGATAACTTTCTCCTGTAATTAAGTATGTATTTATCTGTTGGAAATAAAGCACTATTGTTATTTTCATTTTAATAACTATAATTTGTGAAAACTCGGGATTTGATTTCATTTTAACTTCGATATATTTTTCAACATCTAACTTCGCAGAGAAAATAATTCTACAAAATGGCATTTAAATATATTTAAATCTTAGATATAACTTTTAAAATTTGTCCAAATAATCTTGAAAAATATTTAAACTAGCTATTTCTTCCGATCTGTCTCTTAAATCATTATTTTCATAACGGTGTTTTACTAACTTGAATTTTTGTGACTTATGAATATGGAACACAATTTCCACTCGACATTTTGATATATTTTAATATATGAAAAATTTAAATTCAAAAATTCCGTATTAAAATTTATAGATTCAGCTGTGGGGATTTTTTCCAAAATTCTCAGAAATTCACATGAATCAGTAATACACATCACATCAGATACCTATAAATATAACTTTTATGTTTAAAATTTAATTTTATGGTTTTCTTATTTTCTAAATGTTTGTGATTGAAGATTAGACGAATTAAGGTTACAATTTATTATGGGTAAAATCCAACGTTTTTGGTAGTTACTAGTTCCAGCACCATTCATATTCTGGTGATGGGACAATATTACACGATACATCAATATAATCCTAAAACGTGGGGGATTTTAATGGCACCAATTTAAAACGATTAAGATTTTTTTTTTTTTTTTTGTAAAAAAATCCTGAAAATAGCTATTTTTTAGTCATTTATTTACTTCTTTTTAGTCAACAAAAACTTGTACTACGTAAAATTCAAGGGTGTCCGTACGTTCTGCATTCAATTAGCTCAATATTCATTAAAAAATTTCTATGATATATTACGTTTACCTTTTTATGCTGGAAATAGAAATATAGGTCTATCTCACTCTAGCAAATGGCTGGACAGAGTCTGTCTCACTCTAGTAAACCGCAACCTTAATCTTAATTTTACGCAACATTATTAATTTTTTATATTATTTTTATATTTGACCTGACTTGAAAATGTATAAAGAAAAATGTAAATATTTTTAAATATTCCGATTATTACTCAATTAAAAAAAAGTATTCAGTATATTTCCAACTTCACAATATTTCAGTGTTTTATACGCGTGGCGCATGAAGTAAAATTTCGAGTTTAGAAAAGCCTGAAAATTTGGTTTGGTCGCTCCGCTCCGCGGAGCGACCAAACCAAATTTTCAGGCTTTTCTAAACTCGAAATTTTACTTCATGCTTAATCTGGGAGTTGAAACACTCATTTTAAACTTGATATTCCACGGTTTTATATTTTTTTTTCATTATTCACATATTTTATGTTTTGTTAACTTTCTCTTAAAATTATCCCGATAATTTTAAGAGAAAGTTAACAAAACATAAAATATGTGAATAATGAAGATAACTAAAATTTCAATTTCAGTTTTACAATTTTTGAGAAGAATTTTAATTATTCGTTTGATTTGGGAGAATATTATAGAAAGATTAAATTACTAAAATTCAAATTCCATATTTTGATCTTTGAACTAATTTCTTACTTAACTTCACATTCAATTTTATAGTTTCAACAGTTTTTATGTTGAATTTAAATAGATCGTTTGATTTGGACAAACATTTTAATTTTAATTAATATTTAAAAAAATATCATAACCGGGATTCATGAAAGTTCTTAGTTTTGTTAATTGATTTTCAGTATTTTTTTAAATTCTTGAACTTATTTCTTGAACAGTTTTATGTTGAATTTAAATATATCGTTTGATTTGGAAAAACATTTTAATTTTAAGTAATATTAAAAAATATGATAATCAGGATTTATGAAACTTCTTAGTTTTGTTGATTGATTTTTAGTATTTTTTAAAATGTGATAATAATCGAGACTTGCAAATGTTCTTAACTTTGTAAATATTTTTTTTAAGTTTTGTTAATTGATTTTTAGTATTTTTTAAATTGTGGTAATAATCAAGACTTGTAAATGTTGATTTGGAAAAACATTTTAATTTTAAATAACATTAAAAAAATATGATAACCAGGATTTATGAAACTTCTGTTTTGTTGATTGATTTTTAGTATTTTTTAAAATGTGATAATAATCGAGACTTGCAAATGTTCTTTGTAAATATTTTTTCAATATGTTTAAATTTACTGCTACAATTAAATTAAACACTTAGTTTTCATAATTTATTTAATCACTTCCTAAATAAAAATAATAATTTATAATCGTAGACAGGATATTTGGGAAATTTTTATTTCTTTCTAATTTCATTCAACCATAAATATTGCAGTGATATTTAACTTAATTAACAGTAAAATTAAGATTAATTCGTCTAATCTTCAATCACAAACATTTAAACATTAAATTACGACCAAACAAAATTTTCAGGCTTTTCTAAACTCGAAATTTTACTTCGTGCTTAATCTGGGAGTTGAAACACTCATTTTAAACTTGATATTCCACGTTTTTATACAAAATCGACGAAGACTGAAAATGTACAGCGTATACATTATGTATATTTAAAAGAAAATTTCACAGTATGTAATACAATCAGATATTGAGAGAAATCATAAAAAAGTGCAGAATTTTACCAAAAATCAACTTTTAGAGTTAACTCTTTAATTGCTCGGCCGTTAATGAGTTAATTAAGTTGAGTATTACTATGCAATATTTATGGTTAAATGGAATTAAAAAGAAATAAAATAATTACAAACATCTGAATACGAATGTTGAACCAAATTTCCCAATTATCTGATCTACTATTATAAATAATTATAAATATGAATTTTGAATTTCAGTAATTTATTCTTTCTTTAACTAGACATTTTTATATATTTCAATGTATGTACAATTTAAATTCAAAAATTCCGTGTCAAAATTTATAGATTTAGCTGTGTATACATTAGGGACCTATAAATATAACTTTTACTATAGCATTTAATTTAATTTTTAAATATTTGTGATTGAAGATTAGACGAATTAATCTTAATTTTACTGTTAATTAAGTTAAATATCACTGCAATATTTATGGTTGAATGAAATTAGAAAGAAATAAAAATTTCCCAAATATCCTGTCTACGATTATAAACTATTATTTTTATTTAGGAAGTGATTAAATAAATTATGAAAACTAAATGTTTAATTTAATTGTAGCAGCAAATTTAAACGTATTGAAAAAATATTTACAAAGTTAAGAACATTTGCAAGTCTCGATTATTATCACATTTTAAAAAATACTAAAAATCAATCAACAAAACTAAGAAGTTTCATAAATCCTGGTTATCATATTTTTTTAATGTTATTTAAAATTAAAATGTTTTTCCAAATCAACATTTACAAGTCTTGATTATTACCCCATTTTAAAAATACTAAAAATCAATTAACAAAACTTAAAAAAAAATATTTACAAAGTTAAGAACATTTGCAAGTCTCGATTATTATCACATTTTAAAAAATACTAAAAATCAATCAACAAAACTAAGAAGTTTCATAAATCCTGGTTATCATATTTTTTTAATGTTATTTAAAATTAAAATGTTTTTCCAAATCAACATTTACAAGTCTTGATTATTACCACATTTTAAAAAATACTTAAAATCAATTAACAAAACTTAATAAAAAATATTTACAAAGTTAAGAACATTTGCAAATCTCGATTATTATCACATTTTAAAAAATACTAAATCTCAATCAACAAAACTTAAGAAGTTTCATAAATCCTGATTATCATATTTTTTAATATTACTTAAAATTAAAATGTTTTTCCAAATCAAACGATATATTTAAATTCAGCATAAAACTGTTAAAACTATAAAATTTAATGTAGAGTTAAGCAAGAAATAAGTTCGAGAATTTTAAAAAATACTAAAAATCAATTACCAAAACTAAGAACTTTCATGAATCCCGGATATCATATTTTTTTTAAATATTATTTAAAATTAAAATGTTTGTCCAAATCAAACGATCTATTTAAATTCAACATAAAAACTGTTGAAACTATAAAATTGAATGTGAAGTTAAGTAAGAAATTAGTTCAAAGATCAAAATATGGAATTTGAATTTCAGTAATTTAATTTTCCTCTAATATTCTCCCAAATCAAACGAATAATTAAAATTCTTCTGAAAAATTGTAAAACTAAAATTGAAATTTTAGTTATCTTCATTTATTCACGTATTTTATGTTTTGTTAACTTTCTCTTAAAATTATCGGGATAATTTTAAGAGAAAGTTAACAAAACATAAAATATGTGAATATTAAAGATAACTAAAATTACAGTTTCAGTTTTACAATTTTTCAAAGGAATTTTAATTATTCGTTTGATTTGGGAGAATAAAATGATCGGGATAATTTTAAGAGAAAGTTAACAAAACATGAAATATGTGAATAATGAAGATAACTAAAATTACAATTTCGGTTTTACAATTTTTCGGGATCGGGATTCGTGTGATGAATTCGAATTCCTCTAAAATGCGTGTGATAACTTTTCGGTCGTCGATAATCAGTCAGAAAATAAAGAGCGGGTGAATTAAAAACCCGTTCTTTATCTGTGCGTACTCGGTTGTCTCGTTAATGCTAAGACCTGTCCCCGAGTTTTATAGCCGCCGTTCAATTAAATTTCCCACTAAATTTAATCCTTTTTTGCTCTTTTTTTTACAGAGCAATAAACCAATCATGGAGAAAAGGCGGCGAGCGAGAATCAACAACTGCCTCAACGAGCTCAAGACGCTTATTCTGGACGCCATGAAAAAAGACGTAAGTAACTATTCCAGTAAAAACAATGCACCGATTAAAATAACTAAAATTCGAAATTGATGGAGCGACATCATAAATGATTGATTCAGTTGGGAAATAAATTTAAAACTTCAAAATTTTATCATTAAAGCAAAATAATATTTTGGAACATTGCTAGTAATGTTGCATAATCACTAGTGATAATGGATAATCGTAATCCAAACTTCTTGTTGTGGTGTTAAGCAAATTGTATATACTATTAATGGATTTGATAGCTAACGCCATCTAATGCTCCACAATGGCATCGCTAATGACGATGCCACTATGAAGCATTAGATGGCGTTAGCTATCGAATGCATTAATAGTTATCACGTATTGGCTTGACATAGTCAGAAATGTTCAGTATTCCTCAGCACTTGGTCGGGACCACACTGACGAGGACCTTGAAGTCCGAAACGCGTCTTTAGGGATCCGGTGCGAGAATACTGAACACAAATTCAATTCTAAATTGTATATACTTTTTAAGATAACACATAATCCAAAAAAAATCTGGTAGAAATTAATCTACATTTTGATAAAACTAGATTATTCTAATTTCGTAGTGCAAACATTTTTTTTTTACTATACAACAAAACTTGTTCACTTCTCAACAATCTCAGTGAATTTTTATGAAAGTCCGATGTTTAGTTATTTTTTAATAGATCTTTATAGTAAACATTCGTAATTTGAAAAACTCATTAATGTTAGTTTTAAGCATCTGTAATTTCGCTTACAATAGAGATCGATATTACTTTTTCTAACGTTGTAACAAAATCTGTTAATTTCTCCAGTACTCTGAGAATTTTATGAAAATCCAATGTTCAGGTATATTTTGAAAGCTCTTTGCTAAAGGAAACGCTATTTTTCTGCATTAAAAAAACACATACAGGGAGTTTTCTTTTAAGTATACATACCCCAATTATATGCTGTACATCTTTAGATAACCGTTGTTTTTTTTAAGTTCTATTTGAAGTTTAAAACGAGTGTTTTCCACTCCTAGATTAAGCATGAAGTAAAATTTCGAGTTTAGAAGAGCCTGAAAATTTGGTTTGGTCAAACCAAAATGTTCAGGCTTTTCTAAACTCGAAATTTTACTTCATGCGCGACGCGTACAAAACACTGATTTAATGTGATATTTAAAATATACTGCTTAGGTTTTGATTACATGTTCATTAGTTTTACAAATAGTTATAAATAAAATTCCCGTATCTCGATATTTCAGGCTTTTCTAAACTTGAAATTTTACTTCATGTGCCACACGTATTAAATAAACATTAAAAACACTGAAATATTGTGAACAAGCGAACTTCATTTAAAATCAGTGTCTTATACGCGTGTCGCATGTAGTAAAATATCGAGTTTAGAAAAGCCTGAAAATTTGGTTTGGCCGCTCCGCTTCTAACTCTAAGAGTTGATTTTTGGTAAAATTCTGCACTTTTTTATGATTTCTCTCAATATCTGATTGTATTACATACTGTGAAATTTTCTTTTAAATATATATAATGTATACGCTGTACATTTTCAGGCTTCGTCGATTTTGTATAAAAACGTGGAATATCAAGTTTAAAATGAGTGTTTCAACTCCCAGATTAAGCGTGAAGTAAAATTTCGAGTTTAGAAAAGCCTGAAAATTTTGTTTGGTCGCTCCGCGAAGCGGAGCGGCCAAACCAAATTTTCAGGCTTTTCTAAACTCGAAATTTTACTTCATGCGCCACGCGTATAAAACACTGAAATATTGTGAAGTTGGAAATATACTGAATACTTTTTTTTAATTAAGTAATAATCGGAATATTTAAATAACAAAATATTTACATTTTTCTTTATACATTTTCAGGTCAGGTCAAATATAAAAATAATATAAAAAATTAATAATTTTGCGTAAAATTAAGATTAAGGTAGCGGTTTCTGCATTAAAAAACACATACAGGGAGTTTTTCTTTTAAGTATACATACCCCAATTATATGCTGTACATCTTTAGATAACCGTTGTTTTTTTTTAAGTTCTATTTGAAGTTTAAAATGAGTGTTTTCCACTCCCGGATTAAGCATGAAGTAAAATTTCGAGTTTAGAAAAGCCTGAAAATTTGGTTTGGTCAAACCAAAATGTTCAGGCTTTTCTAAACTCGAAATTTTACTTCATGCACCACGCGTACAAAACACTGATTTAAAGTGATATTTAAAATATACTGCTTAGGTTTTGATTACATGTTTATTAGTTTTACAAATAGTTATAAAAAAATTTCCCGTATCTCGATATTTCAGGCTTTTCTAAACTTGAAATTTTACTTCATGTGCCACACGTATTAAACATTAAAAACACTGAAATATTGTGAACAAGCGAACTTCATTTAAAATCAGTGTCTTATACGCGTGTCGCATGAAGTAAAATTTCGAGTTTAGAAAAGCCTGAACATTTGGTTTGGCCGCTCCGCTTCGCGGAGCGACCAAACCAAATTTTCAGGCTTTTCTAAACTCGAAATTTAACTTCATACTTAGCCTGGGAGTGTAAAACACTCGTTTTAAACTTCAAATAGAACTTTAACAAAAAATCAACGATTTTCTGAAGATTTATGCTGTAAATCTTCAGATAATCGTTGATTTTTTGTTAAAGTTCTCTATAATTGGGATATTTATAATTAAAAGAAAAACTCCTTGTATTTTAAGTCATCTTCGAGCGACTGTAATTTTGCTTACAGTAGACCGATTTAGACTTTTTCAACGTAATAACAAAATCGGTTCAATTCTTCACCAAATGTATGTATGTATGTGTATTAATGTAATCGATGTAAAATGTTATTTTGGCGTCAAATAAATAAATAAATAAATAAATTTGAAAATTTTTTGGAAATCCGGTACTCAATTTTTGTTTTCGAGATACTTTTAAAGAAAACCAAACATATGTGCACTTAAAAAATGCATATTTTTATTCAGTTTCGAGCGTCTTTCATTTTACTTTCAGTTGCTAAATTTTATTTTTTTAACTTTGAAACTTATTCTGCCTTTAAGTATACTTTTTAAAGCCAGAATATTTGCATTTTCTTATAAAAAATTACAACATTTTTTTTAAAAAAACTTCAGATTTTTAAAAGAATTGCGGTGTATTTCTACAAAATTATTAATTTTAAGTTTCAACGTTAAACAAAATAAAATTCTAGTCAACTTTGAGCGTCTGTTATGTTGCTTTCAGTAAATAAATTTTGACTTTTTTAACGTTAAAACAAATTATTTTCATTTGTTAACAACATCATAACATTTAATCAAAGTTTCATATTATGTTGGGAGTATTTTGAAATTCACTTTAAATCAGTGTTTTATACGCGTGGCGCATGAAGTAAAATTTCGAGTTTATAAAAGCCTGAAAATTTGGTTTGGCCGCTCCGCTTCGCGGAGCGACCAAATCAAATTTTCAGGCTTTTCTAAACTCGAAATTTTACTTCATGCTTAATCTTGGATTAGAAACACTTGTTAGAAGCTTTAAATTAAAAGCTTTTATAAAAACAACGAATGTCTAAAAGTTTTCATCGAAAAATCGTGATATGTATACCTAAAAGAAAATGCCTCTGAATGTCGCCAGGCCCAGATACAAAAAATAGCTAAATTTGAATATCAACAAAGAAATGAATGAAATTGATTAAATAAATTAAGATTGGAAAAACCGTCAAAGTTTAAAGAAAAAGAAAATGTTTGGATTTTGACAAATCGATAACCTCGTAGAATTGATAAACAAATAGTGAAATATAAATGAAATCGCCAACAGTAACAAACTCATTAAAATTCACCAGTCAATAAAATTCCTAAATATTGACAATTTTAACCAAAAAAAATGTAGTTATAATTTTTTCGATGTCTGTAACTTTTATACAAATCGATAGAATTAAATGTACCTATTTTTTACGAGATCAATCTACAATATAAAATATATAGATATTAGAATTAAAAAAATAATAATGAAAATGGTATAGAAATGTTACATCAATAAAATGAAAAGATAAATACTGGAAATTTGTGTTTTAGGTTTTTTAATAAACATTTTCAGACATTGGCCATTTATCAAAAACTTTAATTTTGAACTCTCTAACGAATGTCTTCAATCCTAGATTAAGCTTGAAGTCAAATTTCGAGTTTAGAAAAGACTGAAAATTTGACTTGGCTAAACTAAATTTTCAGGCTTTTCTAAACTCGAAATTTTACTTCATGCGCCACGCGTATAAAACACTCATTAAGTTTTGATTGCATGTTCATTAATTTTACAAATGGTTATAAAAAAGTTCCCCGTATGTCGATATTTCACCAAAATTACAAATGTTAAATAATTATTAAAAATATGGACAAATTGACAAAAATGTAAAATTTTACCAAATCAGCAAAAGTGTAAATTCTAAAGTGGGATTTAAGCTAAATTTTAAATCTGTCTTTGAAAGATAATCGTTCTTGACTAATGCTTGATGTCTACTTAATTCAGTATGTCATACCAAATGTCCAAACTTTGTAAAATTTCAAATTAAGTTAGTTTATTTTCTATTAATTGGATTTCGGATTTAGTTTGTATGCTACTGGTATATAGTCCATAAGAGCTGAAGTATTTGTTTTAAAAGAGGAAAGAAAATGAAACCATTTCCATTTTTTAAAATCAGCAGTCCGAGGCCTTCAGAAGCGGGGGCCGTGTGCAGTCACACCGTGCGTACTGCCTCTTTAGCCGGCCCTGAGTATTGCTATAAATAGTTGAATCGTTCTCTCAATATATTTATCAAATATACTAACAACCTCTGGAGATTGTAAATAATCTCCATTAAATTTGATAAAGGCAAGTTATTGTATTCTCCAATATTACTGGTAATTATGCTTAATCACTGATAATTACGAATAATGTGAAAGTAATTAATTCTGTATTTTGAAGAAATTAAAGACGAAATTTGTTTTTGTCTCAGAACAAATTTGTTATATTGCAAACACTATTGAAAATCAAGTCAAGAAGAACTAAATCAAGTTTTGTATAACGAATTAAATTAAAACAATTCATTTTGATGTTATTCAAACAAACACCCATAATCCCTAGCTAATTGTAGGTGTTTAAGCCGAGTCCAAATTTAGAATAGAAGCTTTTAATTTTATTCGTTTAGTGTGGGATTATAAATTCAGCACTCATAATCCCCCATTGTTAACACTAACTACCTGCCTGTCCCAGATGTGTTCATCCGGGTACCTTTTTGGAAGCCGCCTCGCAAACATTCAAATTAAATATTCACGCATACTAAACGAGCCGTTTTTGTTTTTGTTACAGCCAGCCAGACATTCCAAACTAGAAAAGGCCGACATTTTGGAGATGACGGTGAAACACCTACAGAACATGCAGCGACAGCAAACGGCGATGTCCGCCGCTGCGGATCCCTCGGTCATCAACAAATTCCGCGCCGGCTTCAGCGAGTGCGCCGGCGAAGTGGGCAGATTCCCCGGCCTGGACCCGATCGTCAAACGCCGACTGTTGCAACACCTCGCCAACTGTTTGAACCAAAACAAGCAAGAACCGCAACCCGTACAAGTCCACATCCTTCCATCACCACCAACGGAAGCTCAGAATCAGAATATTATCTTGGGCAACGGTGGAGTCCAGTTGGTGCCCACCAGGTTACCCAACGGAGACATCGCCTTGGTTTTGCCCAGCAACACACCTTCGACCTCCAACAACTCACCTCTACCCTTATTAGTACCTATTCCGACGCGAACTTCCTCAACGGCATCGGCGGCTTCCTCTTCCTCGAACTACTCACCTTCTGGAAGCCCCGAGCCCATGGAGGCTTACAGATACAGCCCTCCCATGCAGAAACCCTTATCCTTGGTTATGAGGAAATCCGTGATGCAGCCTGATGAGGAGAAACCCTGGAGGCCGTGGTGATTAAAAAAAACATGCGAATGTTACTAAAGCAACTGCAGATTGAATGAGTTATTCCATTATTTTTTTCTGTGGTTGGTACAAGCGAATGCGCTTATTACTGTTTTTGTGATACAAATTTTTATAAATGAAATGCCATGTAAATAAGAGTTGTGAATAGTTTTTAGATTTTTTTATATATTTATATATATACAAATGTACAGATATTTTATAAGAAGAGTTTTTAATTGTAAGTATTACTATTTTAATGATTAATATTGTGCCTTACGTAGCAACAAAATCAATAAAGTCTTCCTAAATTATTATTTTTATATATAAAAAATGTGCAGTTTTCTTTTATTCTTTATCATTCACACCTTTTTAATCTATTTCTTCTTCTATGGGGTAGAGAGGGGCCGCACAGTGGGGCCAAATAACCGAAAAAGCGAGCATAGTCTGTGTTTTATAATATTCCTGTATGTGAATCTCTCAAAAAATTTTTCTATAGGTTTTGTGGTCCTCACAATTCTAATCAACTATTATTCTGAAGGATTGACAATTCGCAACATTATAAAATTACGTTTTTTTCAACACTTTTGTGATGGTTATAGATGATTCTGAGTAAAATTCACTGAGTTCAAATCATTTATCATTCTGATAGATTGTCGCATGAAATATTGTCATGACAACTGTCAATTTTATCAAAATAAATGTTTTCAACATTTGTCATTAGCTAAACTTATTTGATTAATTCAGATTTTTTTAAATATTTTTGGTGCATGTCAAATAAAAAATAATTTCAAAATAGTATGGTTGGTAAGGTAAGCGTGTTAAGCTAAACAAGAGTGTAACAACAAATATTCATTGTATATTTTAATAGCAGTCGGGGTAATTGTTCGGGAAGTAGTTGTTTCGATAATTATGCTGAAATTGGAGCTGAAAGCTTCAATTTCCACCAATGTTTTTTTCGTGGAAGCATTTTTGATGACGTGAGATCATTTTTAATATGAAAGGTTAAATTCCACTTTTTTCAAGGATATTTCAAACTTCTGATATTTTGTCTCGAAATCGAATGTTTATGGTACAAGTATTGAACTTTATACTGTCAGAATGAATATTCCATATGGCTTTTTTAATGGGGCTGATAATTTATTATTTAAAAAAAGCAGATAATACATGACCAGCATACATGAGTAATGAAAATACAATTTTGATACTTTTTGCAATTCCCGTTACAAAGCCAACACTTGGACGGTCGCAAGTGGTCGCAGCTGTAATTAAGTTCAAAATATACTCCATTGAATGGACATAATTTTAGGAAAATGCCAGCTTTGTGCTTCAATGTTTTAAAAGTTGCACTATTTTTAAGAAAGACTTAAATTCCCATTGAATTTATATGGAGAAAGTATTATTGAGATAAAACCTTTACATTGTAAGCGTTGTCCTGATAAACGACATCTAGAATTGCTGCAAATCTGAAGCATCACTTAATATGGACTTAAACATCGCAAATAATTATCAATTTTGCCGTTCACACAATAAAAGATACCGCCCTGTTTTGGAATGTAAATGCCAAATGACTTAAAGATAAAAGTCATTAAGCACGTGATAAATCAACAGCATTTAATGACTTTCACCTTTAAACAGAAAATATTATGTTCTTTTTATTTGAGTAATAACAGACAGCATTTTGGGCTAAAGTTCAATTCAATTCACAGCTATTTTTCGCCCAAAAGCTTTTACGGATATTTAATGGATTGTTATGACTAATTTACCATAATTAAAAACGAAGGAAACGTGTTTTTAATGTGATTAAACTTACCGTTTGCTTAAAATTTGTGATTTTTGACAAGTTAATTTGTTGTTTAGGTTGTTGATATTGTCACAAATAATGCATTTAACTCTAGTGTGTGATCCTTACATCAGGAGGCGTATTATTACAGAGGATAATTTCAAATATACCACACAAATGAAATCTTAATATTAAAGGTAAAACTCATTAAGTGAATCTCGGCGTACGTTAGAGGTTTAACATACTTCTAGGATAGGTAAGCTAAGGTAAGGACAGAGGTTTGCAATAATAGATTAAATTGTTTAAATCTCTTTGTACACGCTAGCAATTTCAAATACTTCTAGGTTAGGTTAGTAGACAGGTTTGCAATAGAATACATTACCTGATCTTTAGACACTCTGGTGATTCCACATACTTCTAAGTTAGGTTAGGTTAGGTTGCAAGTGATGTTTTCAATGTGCTACATAAAATTAAACGTCATAAAAATTACTTCTAATCGCATTATTTCTCAAATAGTACTAAATCAAATTAGGATTTGTGATTCGGATTCGTAAATTCTTTTTTTTAGGATTTGTATTCGAATGCAGATTAGAATCCCTACAAAAGGATTCGAATTCTGCATCCTTGTGTTATTAAACTTCACGTTAATCAGTGTTTTGTACTCCTGGTGCATGAAGTAAAATTTCAAGTTTAGAAAAGATTGCTCGCGACGGCAAATCCAAATTTTTAGGCTTCTCTTAACTCGAAATTTTACTTCATGCTTAATCTAGGAGTGGAAACATTCGTTAGAATCTGTAAATTGAGTCTAGGAAAATAAATTACTGAAAATGTATTTTTTAAAAATCTATGTTCCACAATTGGAAGTAATTTCATATCGAAAAGTGATACTTATAATAAATATTATTATTAGTAAACGAAGGTTTCCACTCCCAGATTAAGCATGAAGTAAAATTTCGAGTTTAGAAAAGCCTGAAAATTTGGTTTGGTCGTGTAGCGCGTAGCGCTACGCGACCAAATGTAATTTTCAGGCTTTTCTAAACTCGAAATTTTACTTCATGCGCCAGGCGACACTGATTTGTCGTGAAGTTTAAAAAAACATTCATTCTTTTTAATTAACATAAAACGGATCAGCTATTTAGTCTGGTATCAATGAGGTTTAGTGTTAATAATAAAGCATTAGGGTTTGAACATTTTTGTTAATAAAAACTTTCAGAGATGTTAAAAATCTTATTAGTTGGAAAAGAAAATATAAAAAGAATTTGTATCCAGTTTTTTAAATCACGCATATACAAATCGCGCATCTTTAATTCGAATGATACTTTTATTTTACGAATCCGTTGTTTAAGTATTCGTGATTTGAATCATATTAGGTGATTCGGATCCACGATTTAAACCTTTTTTTCCTTCCACCTCTGACACTTTGGTAGTAACTTTAACTTTATTGTTGAGTATGATATTTAAATTAATTACCCTCCTTAAAATGCGCCAGCTGACGGAATAATCGCGTACTGGATGTTGCGGACATTATCTGCAGGGTAGGCCATCTAGTGGTTTCTTTTTAAATCATAGGTTATTTTAACACTGACATCTTTTTCCCGCTCGAAATCTTGATAGAAAGTCGGTATCATTCCTCCGCGGTACGAAATGAGTCGCTTTACGCTTGAACAACGTTGGGAAATATTGCAAACTAATTTCCAAAGTGAGTGCTGTGTAGCCCAAACAGTGCGTTTGTTGAAAAGAAGTTTTGGCCGAAATGAATCACCCACCGCGCCTGCTGTACGCAAGTTTGTACAAAAAGTTCGTGAGACTGGCATGCTAGTGGACAACACTCATGGTTCTCGTTCTCGTACGGTGCGCACAGACGAGAATGTGGCTGCTGTAACCGAGAGAGAGTGTGAGACTTAATCCACGAACATCAACTCGCTGTCAATCTCAACAGCTCAACATTGCACGCACTAGCCTTAGGAGAATTCTGCACAAAGATCTCGGATTATTCGCTTACAAGGTCCAATCGACTCAGCAATTAAAGGCGCATGACCATCCGCTTCGTTATCGCTTCGCAGTTAGGGCCTTAGAGCAGATTGAATTGGACAACGATATTGGGCGAAAATCATCTTTTCTGACGAGGCTCATTTTCGTCTTGGCGGCTACGTTAACAAACAAAATTGCCACATCTGGGGCTCGGAAAACCCGCACGTTATTGTCGAGAAGTTAATGCATCCCCGGAGAGTGACAGTTTGTTTGGTGCGGATTGTGGAGTGGTGGCATCATTGGACCATTTTTCTTCGAAAATGAGGCAGGAAACAACGTTTCGGTCAACGGTAAGCGTTACAGAGCCATGTTATCCGACTTTTTTTTAATGAAATTGAAGACATAGATTTGGACGACCTCTGGTTCATGCAGAATGGCGCGCCATGCCGCACGGCCCACGCCACTATCGATCTTTTGCGCACCAAATTCCCAAATCGTGTTATCGGCCGTCTTGGCGATGTCAATTGGCCGCCTCGGAGCTGCGATTTAACCCCTTTGGATTTTTTTTGTGGGGAACCGTGAAGGACCGATGTTATGCCAACAATCCAGAAACGATTCAAGCACTTCAGGCCAATATCATCCAAGCAATCCGTGAGCTACAGCTCGAAACCATCAACAAGGTCTTGAAAAATTGGAGTGACAGAATGCGCTACTGCGAAGCCAGCCGAGGCGGCCACTTGAACGAAGTTGTGTTCCATAATTACTGTAAATGTTTGCTCTTACTAATGAAGCCATAATACATGGAAACAAAAATAATTTTGTTTATTTTATTGCATTTTTAAAAAGAAACCACTAGATGGCCCACCCTTTATAACAAGAACAAGCGCCTAATAACAAATACCTCTTGTCAAAAACGTAATTTTCGATGACAAATAAAAACAACTCTCCTGCCTTTCTTTTATCGCAAAATGTATATGCCTTACAATAAAAAGTAGTAAAAAAATCGCTGTGCAACTAACCTGAATTCCAGCCGCATTTTGTAATAACAAGCTATACTACGCTACAAAAAACTGCTAAAAGTGTTGATCAAACTAATAATGTTTAAAAAAAGATTTTAAAGATGCAAGAAAAGTTTAATATGAAACTTGTCATGATCTACAACTTATAACAAATTATATTTTTGCATGGCCTACCTATTTTTCGAAAAAAGTAATATTTTGATTTTTTTTAAATAGAATGCCCTGTATTTTTTTATGAATCAGATTCCTAACAAAATTCTCTTTTCAATGGTGTATCATAAGTACTACTTGACTTAAATAATTTTTCTCAATATTAAAAAAAATGACAACCCGTTCATCAATGTTTTTATTATTGTTAATTTTTTCTTAAATAAGTAGGTACAATTACACCAATAAAAACTAATTACCTTCAAATATGACATGTATTTGCTAATAAAATAAAATTTGACAATTAATTACAAAAAATAAAGCAATGTCACATGACTACAATAATTCCGTTATTAGGCATATTTTAAAAGTCAAGTAGTACTTGTGATACATCATTGTAAAGAGAATTTGATTAAGAATCTGATTCTCAAATATATACAGGGTATTCAATTTAAAAAAAAAAACGTACATATGTTCTGGAAAATAGGTAGTCAATGAAAAAAAAATATTTATTCCACCTTGTGAAACACGTTACATGCGACACGTTTCATATTATACTTTTTTTGATACTTTAGCACAGCGGTTATCACCCTTTTTAGCTTGCGTAGCCCTTGGCAGTTTATTATTCTAAATTGTACCCCTTATACTAGAAAAAAGTTTATAATTCAAATACTCGTAGTTGTTTGTATTTTAAACTTGTTCTAACACTAAATAAATAGCAATTATGTGTTAAGGAGTATGCCCAGAATTTTTATTGATAATAACAAAAAAATGTATTAGAGATATATAATTTTTTAATAAAAGAAACAACATAATAAATATAAACTATTATAATCATAAATTGTACATTAATTATAACTTAACTTATTATATTCAGTGAGATCCTTGAGGTTGCTTTGAGGCACATAGTTTTTTGAAATCAGGCTCGATTGATTCAAGCTATAATTTTTATTTTAAACGAAAAAAACATAACTTCGAACAATATTTTATTTATAAATAGTGAGCGCTAAGACAATTTTTTTCCACTGTTTGCCACCGCTCTGAAACTGAATCGAGACGAAAGGAGAATAGTTACATTTTTAACATCCATTAATAATTTTTTTTCGCGTACCACTAAACCATCACACGCGTACCCCTAGGAGTTGAGAATAGCTGCTTTAGCAGATATAAGCTAGACAATGAAAAATCATAACTTTATATAGATAAATACATTTTTAGATAAAATAGCATGAAAAAGAGCATAATAAATTAAGCATTATTAAAATTAAATGATAAATCTGATGGTAAATTATGAGCATTATTACCCATGGAATTTGAATTCGTCTTTTCTACATTTGTTAAGAATCAAAAGAAGATTAATAATGACAATATTTTGATATTATAACTCAAAAGGTAGTCTAATCGACTATCGTCCTTTATTTTTTATTTGAATTCTGCTTTTATCTTATTTCATTTTATCTAACAATTTGTGTTTTTCTCACATGATATGTTATACTTCGTAAGTAAAAAAAATGTCCGATACAGATTTGTGATTCACATGTTTTCCTGTGTACTTGAGTCTTTGTGTTTCAATTGTTTTTAGTAGGTATTAATTGCATTTTATCTTTTTAGGTATAACGGCAGATTATTTTTAAATATAATTGTAAAACATTAACAATTAAAGTAAAATATCATACCAAAAAGAAAATTATAATGTTATAAAGAAAACGCTTAACATTGCAATTATACGGTAATCATTATTCAAATAATTATCACGTAGTTTGATAATGATAACCGTATAAGTAAAACTAATCGCAACAGTAAAATAAAAATGGGATATAATTGAAAATATACACGAAGTGAACACCTCCAAAATTCAAGAATTAATACATAATTTGTGATTCTTTTTAGAAATTTGGCATGTATAATTGGAGGATTGAGATAACCAAGAAATACCTACACATATGTATAAAATAATTAATTTTTTGAAAAAGTGTAGAATGATTTTATTTAATCTGTTAGTAAGGCCAAACATTGTGTGTCTTCAATAAAAAGTAATTCTATATAAAAAGTGTTTCCTCATCTAAAAACGTAATTATCATAAAGATATTTTAGATAAATATAATTTATTCAATCGGCTTCTGTTTTATTTATGGTACATTTTTGGTGTATAATCATATAATCTTAAAAACACCGATCGCAACACCTAGAATGGCTTTTCCCTCTCTTCTTTTGTTCAATTCCCGATATAATAATACAATTAAACGATTTGTACCTGCTGTCAATAGCACATTGTTATCATTTTCTTTAAGATACATTTTTCGGGGTGTTATCAAGTAATCTTCGGTCATTCGGTAACCTGTAACGGTAAACGGCAAATATAGAAGAAGAAATTTGTTTTACAGTAAACGGCAAGTCAATATTATTTTTAAATAAAACAGTTTAAATTTTGTGTAATAAATGGTTAACATTAAAAGTGTGATTCTTTTCGCAATCTAATTTGAATCTAATTGTTACATTTACAGTAGGTTACTGTATGTAACAGCAAACACTTGTTGTATAATTCAATGTCCGTCGGGGTTTTAGCCCGGGAAGTAGTTGTTTCAATGAGTGTTTGATATAGTCTTTGTAAGACTAACTTGATATAAGCTTTCTGTTCTCACTTGAAGGGCTAAGACTTAGATCAACTTTATAGTTGTTCTTAGTCCTATTTGCACTAATTTTAATTTTAATTTCTATAAATAAGTATTAACATTTAGTTGTATGATGTATTCATATTATAAATGTAAAACTCTGGATGATTGCAAATAAATTTATTATTATTATTATTATAATTCAACTGAAATTGACAGTTCAGCTGTCAACTTTATCGCTGCTGCCAACTTAGGTTTTTTTTTAACTTTACATGACTCGTGCCGAAAGTGTGATACCAGAAATGCGATTTTCGAGTTTTCAAAACGATGTTCGAAACCTCACTTTAGAGGCGGCGAGTTCAAAAAATAACTTTACATACTTGGCATAAGCTTAATTTATTATTATAAGAAATTAAAAGTTTACTCGTAATACGTAAAATTAAGCGCAATTGCTCATTTACGGCAATTTGTTAAGAATTGCCTTAAATTATAACCATTAAAATAATGTAGAGATTATTTTAATAAAATCATAATTCTGCTTTTAAATGACTCGATTGAAAATCGCATTAAAATTTAAATTACCATAAAAGAAAATAATATAATCGTCTTATTTTAATCAACCGACAATTAATATTCAAATTATACGCACGCAGTTTTTCTAACGCGATTATAACATTTGGCCACCCAGATTCGCCTCTGAAACGAAATTTTCTAGATGACCAACTGGTCATTTAATCGGTGGATTAGTGGCGTAATTAAACGGTTCATTTTAGACGTGCAATTAAATTTCAACTCCGATTTGATTGTTTCTGATCGGAATTCGGCGCGAGGACCAATTAGCGGCTCACAAGCCAGATGTCAAACGGCAATTTGTAAACGTAAATGTTTAATGAAGGTGCGGCCATCGAGAAAACAAAATATGTGTTCTCGAGGAATTCGACCGTTCGAATTTAAATAGTTCGAGTCGATTTTGTGTTGTGCTGTTAATGTTTATTTGTGTAGTCAGTCATTTTATAGTATTAGTTCAAATCAATTTCAACTGCTATACTGGGTTGTCAAGATAGTCATTTTATAGTGATTACACATATTTGTCGTTCAAAATTTCTTGAATTAGACTAACTACGTAATTGAAAAAGAACATTATTTTATTTACAGCCTTTTCACCAGTCGCATTTTCCTATTTGTTCCTATAAGTTGATCATGTAACAATCGTTCAAAGTAAACGGATAATTAAAGTAGTCAGTGCAAAAACCACAAATTTCTGAAACTGTTAATATTTATTAAAAGTATGGTTCATTTAATAAAATACGCATCGTGATTAAAATATATACTGTGTCCATTTTGGGATCTGATTTTTATCTTTTGCGGAATAAACACTCATGTTGAATTGAATTATTGCTTTGTGTTTTAATAAATTGATGCCAAACACTGAATTTTCATAGCAACTACTGTTTTGACGATTTTATTTTCGTATATATATTTCAAATTAAACTGAGGAGAACTCAGAAATAATACCTCGAAAATACTGCTAGTAGGTAAAGAAATGATTTTAATTTTATTGTAATCGTTTTCGTTCAATAAGCGATACAAACTCAAATTCCGATTACATTGGAAATCTTTACATGAAACATACAATGCGCCTTGAAACGGGACACATAGTATATTTAAAACTATTTTAACCCATTAACGGCCAAGCAATTTTAACTCTAAAAGTTAATTTTAATTAAAATTCTACACTTCTTTTTGTGATTTCTATGAATTACATACTGTGAATTTTTTCTTTAAATACACATAATGTATACGTGAATTTAATAAAAAGTTAAAAATCATAAATAGTTTATTATTATTATTATATTAAAGTGATAATGGATTTTCAAAAAATTAGTGCCTCAACAATGTAATGTATACGCTGTCAATGTTCAGGCATTCGTCGATTTTATATAAAAACTTGCAATATGAAGTTAAGAACGAGTGTATCCACTCCCAGACTAAGCATGAAGTAAAATTTCGAGTTTAGAAAAGCCTGAAAATTTGGCTCGGGCGCGTAGCGAAGCGGAGCGACCGAGCCAAATTAGGCTTTTCTAAACTCGAAATTTTACTTCATGCGCCACGCGTATAAAACATTGTAATATTGTGAAGTATTTATAATACACTTTAAATAACAAAATATTTACATTTTTCTTGGTATATTTTCAATTCAGGTCAAATAATATAATATATCAAATAAACTTATTTAGTAACTTAATTATCAAAAAATAATAATGTTGCGTGTATGCATCAACGGCGCTTAATGGGTTAAAAACTTCAAACGGTAATAATTCAAAAACTAAAAAAAATGACTTAACTGCATTTTGCACTGACCCCTTTAATTAAAAAAGAAACCCGTATCGATCAGTAGATTTGATCTGATCAATAGGATTGATCTGATTAGTTAATAAATTGATAAGTTGATGTATTTGTTTTACTTTTTATCAAAAGTTAAATAGTTTTGTATTTTAAGTTTCTTGTACAAAATAAATAATACTTAATGAATTTTACAACGTTCACATATAATTTCATAAAATCTATTCTCTAATAACGCAGAAAATAAATTGGTAGAAGGAAACGCATGAATGAATGTAACACGCATCCTTAGCTCGTTAAAAAAAAACGTGTTTTCAAGATTGAAAAATCAACATCTTTAATATGATACAACGAGAAGCGCGGAATAGAGGGAGAAAGAAATAGTCTCTCTCTCACTCTCTCTCTGAGACTTGATTTCGCGACATCTGGAGTAAAATAGTCGTAACCGACCGACCGCAGGAAGCCAGACTGGTGTATATAGGCAGCCATATACACCAATTTGGCATCCAGCGCTCTGCTCCCATTCGCGTGTACCCAAAATTTATATGGGGACTGGCTAACTGGATGTATATGAACTGTGGCTTTACTAACGATTAGGATACTCGCCTAACGGCCCATGCCCTAAATTCGCAAATCGTGAACAAGCCTTACTTTATATAACTAAGAGATTACATTCCAATTTTATCTCACATACAAACGCATAACAATTATCTAACATTTTCTACACTAGTTTATTTTATTTAACGGTTTTAGCCTTGTTTTAAACACCGCTAATCAATTATAAAATTTCCAGGAGTTTGTTTACGCAGTTTTTATATTTACAGGACATCTTTCTTTTAAAAAACTCCTTATTAAATCCCATCAAACCTTAAACATACATACAGTCATTATATTTTGAACTTTGTTTGAGGTATCTATTTCTATATAAATCTAATTACAATCATATCTCTTGAGGTAGTTAAATCCAGAAAATTAATTTATCTTTATTGTTATTTACCTATTTTTTAAATTTTATTAACGGATGTCGGAAAGTTTACATAATTACAATATGATATTACGCATAATGGAAACAAAGTCCATTTTTTGCTTTCATTTAATTATATATTATTATTACATGTTTGTTATCAGCTAGACTTACGTACGCACACGTCGAGACTGTTAAAATATTTATCCAATTACGAAAGACAAGGCTCGTGGAAAATTTATTGTCTTAGGACAAGGAATAAATATAAACAGAGATATTTCTTGTATAAGTATACATGGGCACATCTCGATGCATACGCTGTACATTTTTAGGTATTCATTGTTTTTTAAAAGTGTTCAATTTTAAGCTACAAACGAGTGTTTCCACTCCTAAATTAAGCATGTCAAATTTCGAGATTAGAAAAGTCTGAAAACTGGGTTTGATCACGTAGCGAAGCGGAGTGATCAAACCTTACTCCATGCGCTAGGCGTTTGAAACACTGAAATACTGTGAAGTTCAAAATATGCAATTTTAAAATTGTGAATTGTCAGTATATTTTGAACTTCACATGAAATTAGTGTTTTATACGCGTGGCGCATGAAGTAAAATAAAACATCGAGTTTATAAAATCCTGAAAATTTGGTTTATTCGCTTCGCTTCGCTACGCAATCAAATCAATTTTCCACGCTTTTCTAAACTCGAAATATTTTTTCATGCTTAATCAAGGAGTAGAAACACGTGCTAGATGTTTTAAATTGAATGTTTTTAAAACACAATGAATGCCTGAACTTTCCTTGCATTTTATATACATAATATAATACACAATCTGTAGATAGATGAACTAGGATTTTTTTATGTTTATTTCTTTATATTCAAATACTATCATCACTAACTATTTTAGAGCAAACGTGTAAATTCATTTTTTGTGAAGTAACAACATCTGCACTATTACTATTAATCATTTTTTTGCGTTCATGAACGCCAGAAAAATAATTAAATTAATATTACTCCTATAGTTTTCCCGAAAATAATAACGTTGATCTCAGAATTGCATATATTTGTTTATTTCTTTTCGTATTTCTAATCTAATTTATTATGTTTGAAATTAGTTTGTATTTAAAGTTATAAATAAATAGAGTTGCCTCGTGTATCGTAACCATGGAAAATTGTTGACACCGAAGATAAAATGATAATTTATCTACTATCGAATCAGTGACACCGGATATAAAGCGATACTTTATCTACACGGTGTTCTAAATTATCGGGCCACCATTGGTAACTTTGTTATCTTTGGAGCTACGAAGTCGGTTATATAAGCAAACTAGCAGCCAAAAGACTTCATCCAAGCTGGTGTTGGACTGCTTTGACACACTGAATCACCTGGCGAGATAGAACAAGGTCACACTTGTCTGGACGCCGGGTCATTCAGGTATCGAGTTAAATGAAAAAGCTGACGAGCTAGCAAGGCAGGGAGCTACCATATCATTGATGGGACCCAAACCTGTCTTGGACATCACAAAAAAGTCGAGTCGCCTAGAAGTCAGAAAGTGGATTCGCAACAAACACAAGGAATACTGGGTAAACAGACCAGGCCTTAACCACAGTAAGGCTATTATAAATGGACCTAACTCTAACCAAGCTGCAGAACTACTGACACTAAGTAGGGCACAGCTAAAATCAACTATAGGACTACTAACAAGCCTCATGACTGTTAAAGAGCACCTAAGGAAAATCGGTCTATACAACGGCGACACCAGTTGTCAGCTCTGTGATAGGGCACCGGAAATAACAATGCACATTCTGTGTAGCTGCAATGCGCTGGAAAACAAAAGACAGCTCATATTTGGAAACAGTCAAATGGTACCTAATTATTTCCACACGCAACCCCTGAAGGACCTGCACAAGCTAGTGCAGGGGAATAAATGCCTGAGTAAGACAATATGGGGTAGTACAATAAGCCAACTAGGCTGCAGTGCATCCGGATCCGCAAGAAAGACGGTCCCCATAGGAAGAAAAAAAAAACAAGCGAACCGCAAATTTTTGATTTATTCGCAAAAACAACTTTTTTTTAAATGGGATGGCTTGAATATTTTGACATATTTAAAAGAATAGGTTCACTTGTTTATCTGTTTACATCATCGTAATGTACGTAAAAGATACTACTAGTTTGCTAATTTAACCGACTCCGTAGCTCCAAACAACAAAGTTACCAATGGTGGGCCAATAATTTAGAACACCCTGTACAATTTTTAATATATAAAAATACGAAATACGAAATAATATAAAATTTATTTAAAACAATCGTGTGTTAATTTATTGGCTTCCAGTGGATAATAAAATTTCTGTTAATCTGTTGATTTAATCAATTCTAAATAAATAGCCGATATTTTAAAGCTCTTAGACAAAAACTGATTTTTTTTAAATTTAAAACAAAATTCCTAATTAAATATTAAATAATCTATACGTAGTTTTCGGTTTGAGTAGCTGTAATTCCACTTCTAAGCTATGAATGTCATTTCTGTTTAAGGTATCCTAGACTTTGATTTATTCTACATCTAAGCTTTAATTTAAATTTGTTTACAATCTTTCAAACACTATCATACTGAGATTCAACACTATACATATACTGAATTCTTATTTTAAGTAGATGTAATTCCACTTCTGGGTGGAAAATTGATATTTCTATTGATTGTATCCTAAACTTTGATTAATTCTACATAAATGACTGACTGACTTTAAAGATTAAAAGGAACATTTAAATTTTAACAATTTTTCAAACAAAATCTCACTGAAATATCTAACAATTCATAGTAAGTTCTTATTTTGAGTAGCTATACTTTCACTTATGGGTGGAACATTTAATTTCTGTTGATTGTATCTTAGACAATTTTATAAGGATTTAAAGTGATTTTCAATTTTTTTGAAATTTTCAATCAAAAGTCAATTAAAATATTCAACAATTTATAGTAAATTCTTAATTTGAATAACTGCAATTTTTGTTCTGGATGGAGCATTTAATTTTTGTTGATTGTATCTTATACTTTCATTAATTTTCTATAAATCACCAAGTTATAAAGAAAATTTGGATTTTTTTTTAAATTTTCAAACAAAATCCCACTTTTTAGTTGCTGCACTTCAACTTCTAGGTGGAATATTTTATTTTTGTTGATTGTATCTTAAACGTTAAATTTCTTCACAAATATCTATAAAAAATCCTACTGAAATAAATATTCAACAATTTACCCACTAAATTCTTATTTTATGTAGCTGTAACCAGTGGCATAGCAAAAGGAGTGCGGTGTCAAATCAACAAAAATATGTATTTTCGGGCTTTTCTAAACTTAAAATTTTACTTCATGCGCCACGTGTATTAATACACTAATAACACTGAAATATTGTAAACAAGTGAACTTCACTTAAAATCAGTGTCTTATGCGCGTGGCGCATGAAGTCAAATTACAGCACATAATTGGGATATTTTAATACATAAAAAAAAAACTTACTAGTAGAATTTCGAGTTTAGAAAAGCCTGAAAATTTAACTTATGCTTAACCAAAGAATTGAGAAACATATGTTTTAAAGGTTCCTAAAATATAACAAATTGTAATTATTAGAAAACACAAAACAAAATTTGTATTTGTTTCTTCATTTACCAACATATTTTATTACGTGTGTACATTGACCAATAAATACAGGGTGTTCCAACCAAAAGTTGCACCCTCTACAATCTTCGAATGTAAAAGTATACTTCAAAGAAAAAATTGTATGTATTCTAAATGTAATTTTAAATCGTAAGTCAAGGGGTTAAAACCTATACAAGGGATATTTAAGTTTCATTCAAATTCACAGACATCTTTTGAGTTATTTACTGATTGAGTGTTTACTTTATAAGAGTGTTATTCAATTTGTAAATATCCGAAAGGTGACAAGATGATTCAAGTTTCTTACCAAAATTGATAAAAATAAATGTTCGTTCTGATTGTTTTTGCCTTGGAAACTGTTACAGAACACTAAATGCCTTTTATCTCAGTTTTCTGCTAAGTATTCTTGTCTTTTTGTTTTAATAATTTTATTTTGCAGGTTAATATTTTTAATCTATAAGTATATTTTTATGATTTAATTGTGTGTATGTAAAGAAGGGGGGTGTCAAATATTTCCGCAATGGGTATTTGCTGACCTTGCTACGCCACTGGCTATAATTCAACTTCTTTCATATTATGCAAATCAGCAAGTTTCTGAAGCTTTAAATAAATTACTAATGTATATATTTAAAAAAAAATTACAAACACGAACAGACTGAAATAACAACAAATTTCTCCTTGTTATTGAGTGGCTGTAATTTCACCTCTGTTTCCTAAATTAAATTTCTCTTGCTTGTATCTTCAACTTTGATTACCTCTAAGCGCATCCTCAGGATTTTGAAGTTTTAACAGAAAAGTTACTATGAATCTAAGATATGTGTTATTTATGTGTGTGGGGACTTTAACGTACATTTTAATATAAGTGACAGAAAAGCTACCTAACTATGTAGTCTGCATGTTACGAATTATACAGGGTCCTGCATCTCACCTCCCGTCTTCTATAGCTCAGTTATTAATTTAGTTAGGATTTTGATATTTGGCAGACTTTGCCTGTATCCTAGGGCGTATGTCAGGAAAATATTTTTGATTATACAGGGTGTCCTAAAAAAGTATGACGCCATGATGATATATATTTCTAAATTAAATGGTGTACATTTTGTTAATAATTTGAGTGCCTTTTATGGTTACCTTCATACCCCTAAATTTTTATAAAAATCGATTTAGTGATACCAGCAAAAAAAATAAAAACTAAAAAAAATCGGTTTTGCACTATTAATTTAAAAAAATTAATAACAATTAAAAATAGTATCTCGTCAATTAAATTATAGAAGGTACTTATTAAAAAAGGTCTAATGGTCCCGATAACCAAGGTTGGTGGATATGAATTATACAGAGTGTGCAAAATTGAGTGTCAAACTTTTTAAACTTTAACGCACTGTATTTTTCTTGTTTTAAACTGGAACCCTGTATATTTTTATGTCATTCCATGTGGAATTAAAAAACAAACATTTTTCCTAATTACAACCCTATCACAATTCCTAACACATAAAAAGTTATTTGCAGAAAACTCGTTTTACCAACTAATCCAGTAGCCATTTTAATTAATAAAAATCGAAGGTGGCCTTGAAAAACAATTTATTGACATAACATGTTTTGTAATTAAATTGCATCTCGAAAGTCTTAAAGGATTCACAGATATTCGTCTAAACATATTACACATCGTGAAAGTACAATGAGATCGAAAAAAATGATTCAGAGCAGGCATTGGCTACTACAAAACGATTAGCAACACTGATTTCAATTCAATAAAAACAGGAAACTTCAAATAAATTTAAACACAAAACAGTATTCTGAAATTTGTCTTGCCAACCATGTTGTTCTAGTCAAGGCCTGCTCTGAATCATGTTTTTTTACGATCGCGTGGTATTAAGTTTTGTATAAAAAATAGTTTTAGTAATAACATTTCATAAAAAACATAACGAAACTACGCATTTCTAAAATTAATCACCTACTAGAACTTATGTTCGATATGTCTTCTGTTCTCTTGGAGGCACAATTGAAGACGAGTATGAAATGACCTTGCAACTCTTCGTAATCGGTCGGGTGTAATGTTGTGAAATGCATTTATGATTCTTTGCTGCATGTTTTCTGGTGTGGTTGGAGGTTCTTGATAAACGATTTCCTTAACGTAGCCCCACAAAAAGAAGTCTAATTTAGTTAAGTCGGGTGATCGGGGCGGCCATTTACTTGGCCCTCCTCTTCCAATCCACCGATTCGGGAAGGTTGTGTTGAGATGATCCCTGACTTGTAATGAATAATGTGCTGGGGCTCCATCCTGTTGCAGCCACATTGCATCCCTCACAGCCATTGGTAAATGTTGACATAAATCTGGCAATTGATTTTGCAAAAAATCCAGATACGTTGGTCCATTCAAATGTCCGTTAAAAAAGTGAGGGCCAATAACATGTTCACCAATAATTCCCCCCCAGACATTAATTGCCCATCTGTGTTGTTGATCAACATGCCTAAAAACTCTTAGATTGTGGTCGCAATAATAATGGAAGTTATGACGATTCACAAATCCATTTTTATAAAAGGTAGCCTCATCAGAAAACAAAACCTTATCAAAAAAGTCAACATGTACCCTAATTTTAGTTTGCGTCCAGTTGCAAAATTCGACACGTTGATCAAAATCTTGTTCAAAGAGTTCTTGATGGAATTGGATATGATAGGCATGGAAACCGTTGTCCTTTAAAATTCGTTGAACGGTTCTTTCGCTTACATCTACGGCAGCAGCGACTGCAGAAGGATTTTCCGTAATTGATAATAGCACAGCCAATTGATTTTCTTTAGTTCGAACCGGCCTATTTCTAACTGGTTTTGTATAGTCTACATTACCCGTATGTATAAATCTCTCCAATAAGTTTTTCAGGCTCCTGTTGTCTGGATGTCGTCGTTCCGGATACCGCTGTGCGTAAACTCGACTTGCCAAAAAACAGTTCATTTTGCATTCTCCTAATATGAAAATCATATCTACGAGATCATCTCGGTTGTACTTCATGACAACAAATTCTTGGATATAAAGAGATTAACTCATAATGCTTTTAACTTTTACATTACTAAAGTCAAAATATGCTTTTGTCACTTTGTTAAACAATAAATTGTTTTTCAAAGCCACCTTCGATTTTTATCATTAAAATGGCTATTGGATTAGTTGATAAAACGAGTTTTCTGCAAATAACTTTTAATGTGTTAGGAATTGCGATAGGGTTGTAATTAGGAAAAATGTTTGTTCTATAATTCCACATGGAATGACATAAAAATATACAGGGGGTCTAAATTAAAATAAGAAAAATAAAGTGCTTTAAAGTTTGAAAAGTTTGTCACTAAATTTTAGACACTCTGTATAATTCATATGAATAAAACTTGGTTAACGGGACTGTCAGACCTTATTAAATAAGTACATTGTATAATTTTATTAAGGAGGCACTATTTTTATTTTTTATTAATTTTTTAAACCAATGGTGCTGTGGTGTCGCTTGAACAAGAATAATCCGGACGGCGGGGAGAGATAGGAAGGTTGCCGTGGACACAAAAAAAAATAATAAATATAATTTTAGAGAATAACGCGTGTTAACGTTCGTTTTTGTACGTGACATAGTTAAGTATAAATAAAACTCCCCAAGTACCTGCATTTCTTGTGTTTTCCTGTGGTAAGATTCATAGTATAACGACGGAATCAAATGGACCTATAACTGCAACCAAATGCACCTATGACCGCCGTTATAGGGCCGTAGGAAGACGAAGGCGAGAACGGTTCGCCTCTGAGGAAATGGAAAAAAGTTGACGAGTGTCAGGTGTTCAGCAAACTGTCCGACGAAAAAAACGAAGTTGCAAACAAAGAAAAGGAGGAATCTGAAAATGTTCTAAATTCACATAAAGATTTCACAAGTGGTTGTAGCGACAAATCAGAATCAGAGT
The DNA here is from genome assembly GCA_932526585.2 of Philonthus cognatus. Classification (NCBI taxonomy): domain Eukaryota; kingdom Metazoa; phylum Arthropoda; class Insecta; order Coleoptera; family Staphylinidae; genus Philonthus; species Philonthus cognatus. The sequence continues at coordinate 77,253,677 of OW052241.1, forward strand.
TGGAGCAGAGCCAGGAAATTTCCGTCTGCGACAACACGTCTTGTCAAGAGAGCTGTGCGGAGGACTTAGAGACGAACAACAGCGAATTCGAAGATCTCTTCCATTTTTAGGTTAACGAGCGCACCGATGTGACCACCATTTACATCTTCACACGCACAGATCGCGGAAAAGAACACTGGTACAAGCGTCTAACGACAGCGACCCACCCGACGACGGAAACCAACTCTTCCAGCCCGCTCTCTTCCGAAGAAGACGAAACGTCCGCAAACGACAAATCCTCGGACCAAACCCTTCACGAGGAATACCTGAAATTCATGTCGAAATTCTCCCTCTCCAGCCTGCCTGAAAACAACTCCCCCTCGCCGACATCACCTTCGGAAACAATCGACACTCTCTGGCTGAACGCGCTGGTGACCCGTGTGGCGTTCGACCTTATCCGTGACCCGAGCTTCGTCTGCAAAATGAAGGAGAGGATTCAGAGGAAGTTGAGCGCGATTAAGTTGCCGTATTTCATCGAGGAGCTTACGTTGAGCGAGTTATTTTTGGGCAACACGCCCCCTACAGTGAGGACGAATGGGGCCTGTGGATTGACCTGCATTTGACTTACAAGGGGCGGGTTATGATTATATTGCAGACAAAGTTGAATTTAATTAAGTTAAAACAACCTCCGATTTCAATTGACAAAAAACAAATGAGAATTCCCCGATCTTCCACTCGGATTTCGACGACACGGCCGAGAGCAGCTCAGACGACGAGGGCACTGCCGATCTTTCTCTTCCAACAACATCCAAGGCCCCTTGGATTCCTCCGGACATCCAGTTCCGGGTCTAGGCGGAACCAGCAGCACAAACAAGGGAAAACGGCTGATAAAAATCGTAGACAGGATAGCCGAATCCAAGTTATTCCAAGCGGCCACCGAGAACAAGTACAGTGCAAAACTGATTTTATTTAGGTTTTATTTTTTTTTGCTAAAATTACTAAAACAATTTCTATAAAATTTTATTTTTTAATTTTTTTTTTTTATTTTTTTGTATGTAGGTATCCATAGAAGGCACCCAAATAACAAACAAAATATATAGCATGTAATCTAAAAATATATATCATAATGACGTAAAACTTTTTTGGGACACCCTGTATAATCAAAATTATTTTCCTGAAATACGCCATAGGATACAGGTAGTCTGCCAAATATCAAAAGCCTAACTTAATTAGTAACTGAGCTACAGAAGACGGGAGGTGAGATGCAGTACCCTGTACATAGCCACAACTCAGGCCACTAGACAAGGGTATTGTCTAGATAATATTTTTTCACACACTTTTAGTGACCTTGATACAAACAAAGCACAGATTATAAATATTGAAGTCTCGGACTATCTTGCATTGTCTGTTGAATTTGATCATACTCAACTAACTTCTAAGAAAACTATACTATATTGATTGTTTTGAATGGGGGATATAATGGATATAATGAAAACATAAATGAACAAATTAAAAGCAAAAACAACAAAATACTATAAAAGAAATACTCACAGAAAATGGCACTTATACAAAAAAATACAAATGAAATAGTTAACGAAATAAACACATATTTCGCAAATATAGGAAAAAACTGGCGGAAACTCCAATTAATAACGCTATAACAAAACCAAATACAACAACAACAAAATTACCAAACATACAGCATATGAAGTTCAAACCAGCAACAACTGGTAAAATAATCCAAATAATAAATAACTTGAAAGACCGAAAAGCCCCCGGGTTCGATAATATTACTAACGACATTATAAAACAAAATAAAGATACCGATTCTAACCAAATTAACAAACAGTGTGCTAAATAAAGGAATATACCCAGAATATATGAAGGATACTATAATAGTACATATATATAATAAAAGGCAACAAAAGAAAACCTGAAAATTACAGACCCATATCTCTCTTATCTTCATTAAATAATACACTAGAAAAGGTGATTCAAACCTAACTATGTGACCATCCAAACAAAAATAGAATAATCCATCAACAAAAATATGCATTCCAATAGAACTCCGAAACTCTATCAGCAGCGTACGAACTAATCGACACCATAAAAACAAACCTAGACAAAAATAAATTAGTAGTGGACATGAAAAAGGCATTTGGCACGCTATCCAAATCAATGCTAGTTGACAAACTAAGAGCCATACGAATAAAAGATACAGAGCTGAAACTGATACAGACATACCTAAGAGAAAGACCGCAAATAACAAAAATAAAAGATACTAAAAGCCTACCATGCTATGCAGAATATGGAATACCCCAATATTATATATAACTTACATCAACGATATAATTGAACTAAATTTAAAATTAACCCTCTTCATATATGCTGACGATACATGCCATAAATAGAATACAATATAAGCTCAGATATATATTCCAATTAGAAAAGTGGTTTTACAACAACTTGTCAACAATAAATGAACAAAAAACTACTTACATGATATTTAACAGACAGAATAGACCAATTAACTTAACCATCAAAATACATAGAACAACCATAACAGACGTAAAAGAAACTGAACACCAAGTATTAAAAATTAAAAAAACACCCTAAACTGGGACGACCACATACAGAAACTCATAAAGAAAAAAAAAAGAAAAATTACAAAGACAACAAAATTAAGTATTATATAAGCTAAATAAAAGGACACACTCTAAAGAACTGTATACAATCATCCAGGAACTGAATATACAAAAAATGATAACATATAACAATTTATTATTCTTATACAAGATACAAAACAATCTAATAAAAACACGCATCAAAATACAACCCAACAAGAAAATACACAACTATAAAACAAGAAGAAGATCAGACCTACGAACAATAAAATATAATACAAAAAATATACGCAACTCCCGATGACAAAGATAATAGAAACATACAACAATATACCACAATACATAAAATGTCTAAAATACATCCCATATAAACTTAAAATAAAAAACAAACTACTATACAATGGTATAAACTAAATAGAATTCACAAATACATAAGCACACAGACATTCTTTAATACCGCTAACCCGAGATCGGATCTATCATCCTGGAATCACGAGGCGAGGAGAGAAGGAAGGAACCCTATCAACTACAATTACAAATCATGGACCTAGATGTATACTATAAATAGCCATGTAAATTTATATGCAATTGTTTTTGAAATCAAATACACCATTCTCAAAAAAATATCACCGCTGCATGGACATTATTAATTGACAGAGTAAGTCACTCATTTAAAATAGCATTTCCCGAACTTCAAATAAAAGTGAGCAATGGGAAAAGTAATGTTTAATGTTTTGGATCAAAACTAAAACAAATGCGAGATCAATTACATTTACTTTGCGACATTAAATGAAACAAACGTAGTAATGAACATTCTGAGTCGCAGTATAAAGCTTTACTAAAAACATAGCAGCCATGGAACAAATATTATCGCTTCCACCACCACATCTATATGTTATGATGGAAACTAGACAGGCAGCCCACAGGCTGCATATAAATGAACAAAACATACTTTGAATGTAGGACCATCCAGCAACAAGAAAAATAAATCTTAAAAATGAGGTCCGATTTCACTAAAATCGTACACCCATCCCACCGGTTCAAAGTAACCCTACCACAGCGGAGTGAATGGGCAAGTGGAACATACCCGGGAACTTCTGAAGGAACCATCTGGTATACAGACGGGGCCAAAAATACAAAAAGAACAAGGGCTGTTATCTATGCAGGCTAGAAGCAGAGCAAACAATTTGCAGTTGCTCTAGGGAAACATGCCTCCATCTTCTAGGCTGAAAAAGCCGCTATTGATTGGTGTGCTCATCACATAATGCCCTAAAAGCTCGAGCCTCGCCTCGGGGAATGTATAGGACCTGAATCCGTTTTCGGAATACCTAATGAAACCGGAAAGGATATAATCCGACGCAAGTTAGCAGAGGAGCACAAAAAGGCAGGGCACAACCAAAAGAGAATAAGGCACATAAGACTCCTCGTATATGGCCCGCTACCTAGCAGCACATTGACGCTGTCAGGAGTGAGTAGAATTAAACTATAAAGAATCACAGAACTAGTCACTGGACACTGTGATCTGAATAAGCACAAACATGGGATGGGAATTTAGAAAAGCCTCCTATGTCGTGGGTGTTTGGAAGAGGAGGAAACTCCCCAACACCTACTGCGTACATGCAAAGCCTATAAAAGGCAACGCACGGAGCAATTCGGAAAGCCTGTGCTTCCTGAAATAAAGCTCAAGACAATCCCCTGGCTGAAACTCCTGAACTTTATAGAAGACACAGTAGTACGTAGGAAGTAAACCATCCAGAGGCGCACAATAGGACCACGGAGACCGCAGTGCAGGGACGCTAAGCGACACCACCTCATGTGACAAAAAAAAAACATATAAATCAACTATCAGGGATGAGCAAAAGAGGGCGAATAAAAATTACTAAAATTCTTCCAACCTTCTTAAAAGCAATCTGGAATGTCATAAAATCTAAAAGTACTTCTAAAACCAATAGTAGCGATAATGTTGTGATTACTGCAAATGAATTTAATAAATGCTTCGCCTCTGTTGCTGAAACAGTGATTGACTCAATTCCTGATTGTGTCAACGATCCTATAAACATTATGACCCACTCGGGTATGCAGATAGACTCGCTTTATTGTAAGTTGCAAGAGGTATCCCACGCTAAAGTACGATATGTAATATTAAAACTTAAAAACAAAAGCAGCAAAGACATATACGAACTGAATATACATATAATCAGATTGGCTGTCGGTCCAATCACTTCGTTAATAAATAGATCAATAGAAACAGGAATATTTGCTCAATCCTTAAAAATAATGAGGTACATTCGAATTTATAAAAAAAGGAAACAAGACACAAATAATTACCGTCCAGTTTCGATTTTGCCTGTATTTTCTAAAATATTAGAGTCAGTTATGACTGAACAAATAACTTATTTCTTAGACTTCAATAATATCCTAACAAATTCTACTGCTAGATCTACTACAACGGCAATCAACACTTTTATAAATAATATTATTGATACCTTTGAAAACGGTCATATTGTAGTAAGTAAGCTGTTAGATCTGAGAAAAGCCTTCGATTGCGTTTCACGAGAAATTCTATTAAGAAAGTTATATTTTTACAACTTACAGCGTACAATCAAGCACGGGATAGCTCAAGGATCAATTCTGGGTACTTTTTTATTTCTAACATATATATAAATGATCTTTCATCCCAGTGTCCCAACGTGTCTACAGCTCTATATGCTGATGACACGACCCTTTCACTCAGTGGAAATCGCATTGAAGACGCAAGAGAAAGGTTAGAATCTGTAATTGAATTAGCAAACAGCTGGTTCAACTGCAATTAACTGAAACTAAACACCGATAAGTCAATAGAAATAACATTTTCATTAAAACATAGCGAACTAGCAGAAAAAATGTCTGTAAAGTGTTTAGGTGCAGTAATAGACACACATCTGACATGGGATGGGAACTTCATGTTATACAACTTGAGTCAAAATGAGCACAGAATGTGTATTTATTGAGAAATTGGTCCCGATCGGTAAAAAAAAGATTACTCTCCAATAATGTCGGACATATTCAGGCTACAACGGCAAGCCATTCATATGGTTTCTGGCCTAGGCTATAGGGATGACCATAGAGATAAATTATACAACTTACAATCGTGACTGTACCATGCTTATATATCCTAGGATGTTTGGTATATATTAAAAACAAGTTAAATAAATATCTACAAAACAAGGACTGTCATATGTATGAAAGGCGTGCGAGAAATGATCTACGTCTTGATAAATTTTGCCAATTTAAAACCAAAATTGGTCAAAGATATTATGGCATCAAATTTTATAACTTGTTACCAGATAATAGCCTTGTAAAACAAGCTTCCTATTCTTTTGGTGAATATTTTGCAAGTACCAATTACTAGTCTTATTCTATGCTCTGATATTTAATCTGCTGTTTTGATGTGTTTATTTCTTTCGTATTTCTCTCGTTTTTATAACTTTCAACAGTTTACAGGTTCAGTTATCTTAGTCGAAATTGTGTATACTCTATGTTTTTTTATATTCTATGTTTTTTTTAAAGTTATTTATTTTGTATTTGTTAATATGCCTGATGATGATTTTACTTTGTATTTTGTTTTATTTTGTTTATAAAATATCTCTTATAAGATGTCAATTTATAAATATAATATGTACAATTATTATTGACTTGTATAAAACTTAATCAGTTACTAGCACCAATAAATATATATTCTATAAAATAAAGCAATCATTATCAACCTTTATTTTAATTAACCAGATTCGCTTATAATAAATGGTTAAAGAGAAATGTTCCTCAATGTCTAAAATATTTTTGATTTAATACTTAAATCAATTTGATATTAAATATTGATACATGATTGTTCTTGTTGGCTAATTTCGTTCTCAACGAAATTCTTTTGCCAGCTTTCGTGACTCATAGGTTACCTGATTTTTAGATGATTTATTTGAAAAATGGTTAAATATTTCTAAATTACAGTTATTGCAACAACTAAGATTCTATCAGAGTAAAATCCTGAAACGAATAATAAACACACCAAGCTAATTAAATATTCCGTTTCGATGTTTACTCTTCCCAGAATTAAAGCTTTAAATTAGATTCTGGAACCAGTTGTCTGTGTGTGATTATCGTAATTACGCTTCTTTTTATAACGAGATATGAATGGAAGGATGCGACTTCATAAAGTAAGATGATAAATTGAGATTGTTGTCGGCTCGGGGTGCACACACACACATACGTGTGCACGTATGAGTATATAGACATTCCATTTTAAAATCTCGGGTTGTGCCTGTGCCATATTTGGTAGCGGCGTTTAGAGATTTTGGGGACCGGTTTTCGTTTTCGTGGTTGAAAAAGAAGCGCTTTACGAGGAGGAAGAAATGAAGAAGCGGTCTCGACGCAATCAAAATTAATATGAAAATATATGAAGTACATTTACTAAGCTTATTCCAATTCTATACCTAATAGCAGTAATTTTATAATCTTTCTTTTTTACTATCAAGCCTATAAAATTACATAGGTATAAAGACATCATTTTCCAAATATTTACAAAAATGTTTCACTCAATATATTGAGAACTAATCAGATTGCTTGAATTTGCACCACCAGACACGCACTTTAATTTGGAAGCAGTTTACAGTTTTCTGCAATATCTATTAATACGAGCTTTTGACACAACAATTAGGTGATATTTTAAAATAACTTCAAAAATGGTTTCGGTTCATTAACGGATGTTGAAAGTAAATGTTTTCCTAAAATATTCAAGTAAAAAACCACTCAAGTTTTATTTTTTATCCAGGCAAAACTTAAATATTTCACTCAAACTTCGTTGCTTTTAGTAAATATAACTTGACTAAAGTCACCAAATCGCTCGACTAAACAACAAAATTATCGTGAAATATTCAATTATTTTCCGGAAAATCTTAAACCTGTAGTGGTTTTATTTATAAAAATAACAATACATACTGTTGGGGGCGTTTATTTACATAATTAAAAAAATGTTTTCTTGATATCGACATTAATATAATGTTCACATGCAAAAGATGCGAAGGGTAGATATGACAACACCGCAAATTTGCTATAAAATGTAATGATTTCCATAGTTTTGATAATCTGTCAATTTGTGTTTGTCAGTTGATTGTCATTGACAATATATAATTAATAATTAACTATAATTAATTCTATATAATATGATTTACACAATGTAGTAATGCAGATAAAGAACTAAGGAATACTCTATTAAATATTTATTTTAAATCGGTAGCTTAAAAATGGAAACATATTTTTCTTCACATATGCCCAAAACTGTAGTAAAAGACCGATGGATTATTGAATCTCGTATCGGAAGGGAGTTTCAAATAAATAAATCTAAAGTACATATCAATCTCAAGAAAAGATAAGCATTTATATTTTAAACTTCTCTTTAGATGAGTGTTTTACACGCGTGGCGCATGAAGTAAAATTTCGAGTTTAGAAATGCCTGAAAATTTGGTTTGGTCGCTCCGCTTCGCTCCGCTTCGCGGAGCGACCAAACCAAATTTCAAAGCTTTTCTAAACTCGAAATTTTACTTCATGCTTAACCTGGGAGTGGAAATCACTCGTTTAATGCTCAAAATGAACGCATTTATAAAGTTAGAGGTCGTTCCATTAAACTTGCCAGATTAAAAACGCATTTGTGCACTTAACACTAACATTTCCAAAAATCGACTTGTTTAACTTATCAAAAGTAAATTACATATGGTATCGAAAAGTCATTATTTTTTAGCATTAGTCACACAGACTTTGTCTAACATTTAAAATATTAGTATACTTCAAACGTATAAAAGAATATGGTATATTTTCTGAAGAAAAACGGTAAAAAGTCGTACATACTACAAAAATAATAAAAATTGAGATAACACACGAACATTTCCAAAAATCGACTTGTTTAACTTATTCAAAAGTAAATTACATATGGTATCGAAATGTCATTATTTTTTTAGCATTAGTCACACAGACTTCGTCTAATATTTAAAATATTAGTACACTTCAAACGTATAAAAGAATATGGTATATTTTCTGAAGAAAAACGGCAAAAGTCGTACATACTACAAAAATAATAAAAATTGCTTTAATACGATTTTGTAAATCATTAAATATCTTGCACAGGGTTTAATTCTCAGCTCTGCAATTTTGTTTTTAATCGTCCTTTCTTTTTCATATAGAATCTTCTTGATCATGTGAATAAACTTTGGCATTGTTTTCATAATTTTATTGCATAAAACAAAAAACTTTATCGAGAGTTTGTAAAAGAATTCATCCGAAATGAAATTAAAAATTCTTAGAAACTAGCGCAAAACCAGTTTATTTATGGGATCTTTGTTTTAAAAGTGGGCTAAATCCATTTAAAATTAGAGATAAAATCACTGTTTTTTATAGTTTATACTAAATTATTCACAAATTATGTGATAATTAATTTTTCTTTTTAAATAGACTTACATCACATTAAAAATAAACGATCTATTTATTAAATACAAAAACTAAAATTATCGAACATTGATATTATATATATCTAAAGTTTCCATAAATAAATTTGATCTTTGCTTAAACTTTTCATAAAAAATTGACTTGAAGTTTATTTATAGTCAAAATGACTTTACATTTTTATAAATTACCTAACAATAATCATTTTCGAGTATCCAATATAGAATATCAAAATAATCTATTCAGAATAGAAATTTGGACATTATGAACATTTAAAATGATACAGTTTATAAATTAATTGGATCTTCGTAAACTCACCAATGGACGTAGCCAGGATCCAAAAGACAAAATATTGTGTCCAGGGGGGCAAGAGTGAAAATATTTGTTTAAAACTTGTACTATGTCAAATATTTTCACGTGAAACGTCAAAAATATACGATTTCTTGATATCTTGGTGGCAAGTGCCCTCCCTTGGCTACTCTCATGAACTCACCTTAAATTTATTGATATTGCATATTTTTCTGAGTAATTACCTAAATATAACCGTTTTATATTCACCAATACAGAATTCAAAAATAATCTGCCTAAAATTGATGGAAGCATTCAAATTGAATTTATGAACCGCTTAATGGATAAAATAATGGAATAAAAAAAGTAAATAAGAAAAAAACAAGAAAAATTCAGAAAATAAAAACATTATTAATAAGAAAACATCTAAATATAAAATGCCAACATTCTCTGTTATTATAGAACCGTTAAATTTGTAACTTCTATGGTGGGTTTCCACTCCCAGATGAAGCATGAAGTAAAATTTCGAGTTTAGAAAAGCCTGATTTTCAGTCTTTCCTAAACGCCACACGTACAAAACACTGATTTCAAGTGAAGTTCAGAATAGTAGACTCTGCTTGATTTTATGCTTGATCTTACGTAATAAATTAATCCATATTTTCAGACTTTTCTAAAGTAACATTTCTAACTCATATGAAAATTGATGATCTAGAAAAATCGGAAATTTATCTATCAAATGCTGTAATTGCAACAAAATGTATATTGGAAAACTCAACGAAATTTAAAAACAAGGTTTAAAGAACACCTTTATCATACAAAAAATCAAAATCCTGAAAAATTTGCGAGAGCTCATCATACATAACCCACAAGACACAAATTTAATATAAATAATCTGAAATTACTAGAAAAACCTAACCATTTTCAATTAAATATGTTAGAAGCAAATGAAATGCACATAAAGAGGAGTGACCTTCTAAATTTCGATTTAAGTCCGTTAAATAACCCACTCTTAAAGTTAATTTCCTAAATTAGCCGGCCTTTATCTGATTTCAAATCAATCGCACTTATTTGCGCAATTCATTTTTATTTATGTTTATTTACTAATTTGTCAAATTCGTTTAACTATTGAAAAGGGGCGCATCGTACCTGAAATGTACATATAGAAAACAGTGAAGATAAAGGAATTTAACTACTTACATTTCTATAACTAACACTTCACGTAACTCCAACAAGAATAACTTGTATAATTCAATGTCCGTCGGGATATTAGTTTGGGAAGTATTTGTTTCAATGAGTATTTGATGCAGTCTTTGTAAGACTGATTTGTTGTTGATTGGGTAAAGAATCGCACTTTTAATGTTTATAAATTAATTTATGAATTATTAAGTGGCAGAAAACACGTACTACAAAACGAATACAGCATTTAATATAAACACTGGATTTTTAAAATGTTTTCAAAACTTTCTAATAATTGTATCAACATTTGAACTCTAATTGTCTTGCCTCGCATAAAATATTGCAAATATTCTATGTACTTAATTATACATTTTTAATATGATAATGTGTGTCTGTTGAAAATGAATAAATAAATAAATCTAAAGAAGAAAAGTCGTCAAAGCTTTTAATTTCAATAACAATATGACGTCATAATTAATTATTTAAAAAACATTAAAAAGTGAAAAACAAGCAAAAATTATAATATTTGCTGCTAATAATTTTGCTACTCCTACCCTAAAATTCATATCATATTTGCACACTAAAGTGTAAAGATACAAGCATCATATCCAATCTTGTTAGGATATGAAAATTTGTTAGTTGCGTTTGTTTACGTAACCCGGGTAACAACTCGTACTGAGCCGATTGAAGTTTTGTAAACGATACATGTCAAGAGATTCCGTCATAAGCAAATTTGCAAATTGTCCTAATAATTAATAACATTATGGATAGTGAGTGTGAAAGTGATTTGTGTACTTCTCTGGAGTTAAGACATTCTGCCAAAGATACAGTGCAAGAATACCTGGCCTAAAAATCGCCCGGGAAATATTAAAATTGCATACGAAAACCAAGGGTAGACAATGCTTATGGGAGAAGTGGATTCCGAGTTTTCGAGGATAGAATAGGAGAGACTGTGGTCGGGAAGTGGATCCATCTACTTGTGAATAGAGTAAACGTAGAAGTATTCTAGAGAAAACTGCTCCGGTTGCGTCTACACACACACACACACAAACGCGCTCGCTCTTATTTCGTCGTGTAATTTGAACCCGTCTACACCACTTGTACGATGATAAATTTGATGACCTTCAGAAAAAATAAACTGTTCCGAAACATTTCTTTTATTTTCAAATTTCCAGCGTGTTCGAAATTATGGACTTTGGGAATCAGATATATTTAAAAAGCTCCTAAATAAACCTAAAATTTAACTAAAAATCAAAAAATTAAATTCAATGAGTTGACATTAAAGAATTCATTTGATATTACTTTTATCTTGATTGCTTTTTTTTTTCTTCATAAATTTAATTAAAACTTTGGTATGTACCAAATTTGGCAAATAATTTATATTATTGATTAGTTATACCGAGAGTTTTTTAAGTATAAATAACTCAATTTACAGAATACACTGTACATTTTCCTGGGCTTTTCTAAACTCGAATTTTTACTTCATGCGCCCCGCGCACAAAACACTGATTTTACGCGAGGTTCAAATATACTTAAGTTTCACAATATTTTAGTGTTTTATACGCGTGGCGCATGAAGTAAAATTTCGAGTTTAGAAAAGCCCCGAAAATTTGTCTCGGGTCGCTACGCGACCCTCGACAAATTTTCACGGAGCTTTTCTAAACTCGAAATTTTACTTCATGCTTAGTCTGGGAGAAGAAAACACTCGTTTAAAGCATCAAATTGAACTCTTTTAAAAACACAACGAATATCTACAGATTTAAAGAAAATAAGGTGAATTTGAAATATGTATACTTTAAAGGAAAACTTCCTGTATATGAACTGTGGTAGACGAATAATAAAATTTATTATCACCACAAAAAGTCTATTCGAAAATATTTCTTTTATTTTGAGATTTCAAGCGTGTTACAAATTATGAAATTCGGGAATATATTTTATAAAAACAAATTTACAATGAAATTAACAATTCTAAAATATATTTTCAACGTTTTTAGTTATTTTATATATTTTTAATAAAAAAATTGTTAAAATTATTAGATTAATAGATTATTGTTTCAAATATTCATAATTTGTATAAATAAACAAAGTCATTTTGCAATGAAAAAATGTAAAATATATTTCCAACATTTTTAGTTATTATATATATTTTTAATAAAAACGTGTTTAAAAATTAATAGACTTTTAATATATTTATGTTGTTAAACATTTTTTATTTAAAAGTTAGATAAATACAAAAATCTTTTTACAATGAAAAAATCAATTTGAAAAATGTTTGATGGGTATTTTAATTGGAATTGATAATAAAAAACAGAAATTATTTCAATAAAATACATAAATTATTTACGAATACACAAAAAACATAGAAATATAGATTCATATAAACATTTATATATACAAAAAACTAACAAACATTAAAAAACTATATTAAATATACATATAACTGTTTTCTTATTTATTAACGATATTTTAGAAGCAGTTTTTTCGTTTTTTTTTTTTTATTCAGTAAAAATTATACAGAATAGATCGAAGTGTAACACAAAATCAACAGAATATATTTTAAATAAAAAGCCAAAAAATCAACACCTCGTCATTTGCTTTTTTAATTTCATGACACTCCGGTTTTTAAAAATGCAATAAATAGCAAAGCTCGGTGTGTATATTTTTACTCTAATCAAATGAATATCATAATTTCCCTGAAATAATTAGGGAAGATAATATTTTAATTTTGAGAAATTAACATTAAAAATGCTACGTCCCGTTTCATCCATTTACACTCTGAATAACGTGTATGAATATCGAATTAACTTTTTTCCTTGACTATTTTCTTTTTGGACAATATTCATTATTTTAGTGGGGATAGCTTTATAGAAGGGATGAAAAATCAAATTCTTCGAAGTGATCTATCTGTTTTTACCTATTTGTAGGCATTTTTTCGACCACGTTTTTATTATGGTGTATACCCTCAAGTATTGCGCGACCAGAACAATACCACTGCAACTTACAGATAATCCGCAACCTTGTAGAAACCATAAAAATTTTTGGATTTAAAAAGTTTATTTACTGTTGACACATTTAATCCGTATCCGCAGAATCCAATTCGGTAATTTCTTATCATGTTTTTCACTAACCGATATTTTAGTTAGACACTTTTTGATCGGGTTTTCTTAAATCATTTTCAATTATTTTTACTTACCTGTTTAGTCTGTAACATAATCCCATCGGTACCTTTTGTAAATGTAATCTGACTAAGAATAAAGCCATTGAAATAATTGAATTAACCTGACACAAAACATTGTAAACTGGAAATAGAGTATTCAATAATTTTTGCAATTACACTTCTCAGAGAAAATCTATTATACTTATTCTATTAAAAGACATCTTGTTGTTTTCTAAATGTTTTTGATTATCATCACTTAACGAGACTTTACAACATATTTCAATATTTGAGCCAATTATCTCAAATATTAGGGATAATACTTGTTTCTGATTCCTGGGACCCTAAAACGTATATTCCCGTACAAAAAAAGATAGCCATGAGGTCGGTAACATTTATTAAAATGTAAAATTTATAATGTTACTGATGTGACTAATTACTTGATTTAACAAGTTTGTTTGTTTCGCAGTTTTTGATAATATTCTCAATTATAAAGTTTCATGATTTTTGTATAATTTGTACTTTCTTTATATAACATTTCGTGTATCTCGGGAAGTATTGAGAATATCGAAAAATATTTCTGCTTATTCTTTTTTAAATTATCCCCAGCAATCCGCACGACGGATGCCATAAATTTTAATCCAAAAATTAGGTAACATTTTAGTGCCCGCTGAGTGTTGTCGGTGTTGGTCAAATGGCACACAATAAGCGTTTATAAAATTTCAATCGGAAAAGTACAAGTTGATCATGTAACAATCGTTCAAAGTAAACGGATAATTAAAGTAGTCAGTGCAAAAACCACAAATTTCTGTAACTGTTAATATTAATTAAAAGTATGGTTCATTTAATAAAATTCGCATCGTGATTAAAATATATACTGTGCCCATTTTGGGATCTGATTCTTTTCTTTTGCAGAATAAACACTCATGTTGAATTGAATTATTGCTTCGTGTTTTAATAAATTTGATGCCAAACACTGACTTTTCGTAGCAACTATTGTTTTGACGATTTTATTTTCGTATAATCGTTCACTATTTTCAAGCTATATTTCAAATTAAACTGAGGAGAACTCAAAAATAATACCTCGAAAATACTGCTAGTAGGCAAAGAAATAATTTTAATTTTATTGCAATCGTTTTGGTTCAATAAGCGATACAAACTCAAATTCCAATTACATTGGAAATCTTTACATGAAACATACAATGCGCCTTGAAACGGGACACATAGTATATTTAAAACTATTTTAACCCATTAACGGCCAAGCAATTTTAACTCTAAAAGTTAATTTTAATTAAAATTCTACACTTCTTTTTATGATTTCTACGAATGACTTATTGCATTACATACTGTGATTTTTTTCTTTAAATATACATAATGTATACGTTAATTTAATAAAAAGCTAAAAATCATAAATAGTTTATTATTATTATTATATTAAAGTGATGATGGATTTTCAAAAAATTAGTGCCTCAACAATGTAATGTATACGCTGTCAATGTTCAGGCATTCGTCGATTTTATATAAAAACGTGCAATATGAAGTTAAGAACGAGTGTATCCACTCCCAGACTAAGCATGAAGTAAAATTTCGAGTTTAGAAAAGCCTGAAAATTTGGCTCGGGCGCGTAGCGAAGCGGAGCGACCGAGCCAAATTAGGCTTTTCTAAACTCGAAATTTTACTTCATGCGCCACGCGTATAAAACATTGTAATATTGTGAAGTATTCATAATACACTTTAAATAACAAAATATTTAAATTTTTCTTGGTACATTTTCAATTCAGGTCAAATAATATAATATATCAAATAAACTTATTTAGTAACTTAATTTTTAAAAAATAATAATGTTGCGTGTATGCATCAACGGCGCTTAATGGGTTAAAAACTTCAAACGCTAATAATTCAAAAACTAAAAAAAATGACTTAACTGCATTTTGCACTGACCCCTTTAATTAAAAAAGAAACCCATATCGATCAGTAGATTTGATCTGATCAGTAGGATTGATCTGATTAGTTAATAAAATGATAAGTTGATGTATTTGTTTTACTTTTTATCAAAAGTTAAATTAAATAGTTTTGTATTTTAAGTTTCTTGTACAAAATAAATAATACTTAATGAGTTTTACAACGTTCACATATAATTTCATAAAATGTATTCTCTAATAACGCAGAAAATAAAATTGTAGAAGGAAACGCATGAATGAATGTAACACGCATCCTTAGCTCGTTAAAAGAAAAAAAAAACGTGTTTTCAAGATTGAAAAATCAACATCTAGAATATGATACAACGAGAAGCGCGGAATAGAGGGAGAAAGAAATTGTCTCTCTCTCTCAGAGACTTGATTTCGCGACATCTGGAGTAAAATAGTCGTAACCGACCGACCGCAGGAAGCCAGACTGGTGTATATAGGCAGCCATATACACCAATTTGGCATCCAGCGCTCTGCTCCCATTCGCGTGTACCCAAAATTTATATGGGGACTGGCTAACTGGATATATATGAACTGTGCGAAAATCCTGTAAGCCAAAGGAATGTACATAAGTGCAAAATTTATAAATTTGGATATACAAGTATGAAACTGGGATTTAGATCAATTCAATTATTCGTTTAAACTGGATATTACTGATACTCGTATTGGTAAATAAGAAGTAATACTTATTTTTTATAAACTTTAAAATATATTTTCATACAATCAAGTTTTATGCATCCCTTTGCTGTGGATAGTAACTTAAACCATATTACTAGAAATTATATGCTATGTTTAATAAAACTAATAGTTATGAAATACATTTTGAACTTACACACTATTGTGTGTAAGCACTACATATATTTACTGTACTTTCTATACTTACATTTTTATGTGCAACAAATAATTGTTGTAATAATGTTTAACTATTAATTCCGTTTCTTTCACTAGTCGTAAGAAAAGTTGACTGTAAAACTCGAGTGGATATGGCTTATATCTCACTCGGCATTTGGGGCACTCGCTTATGGCGTCGTGCCCTAAACTTGCCATCATGAGATATAAGCATCATATCCACTCTCGTTGTACAATATACTAGTAAAAAAACACAAAAGTTGTTGAGTCTTAATAAAATGACAGATGTTCCAAGTTGACTAGAATCTGAGTAGGTATTTTTTAATTCAAAATATTTACAAAATTACAAATACAAAATCATTAAAAAAAATCAAGAAAACGTTATAATTTGATAAAATTTTCGGAGATTGTTAGAAAGGAATAAACATTGTTCTAACGTTGAAAAATACAATGTTATTTGACTCTGAATAAGCTTATAGTTGCTCGAATTTGACACAAATAAATACAAATATTTTTACATTTTGGTTTTTATTTTAAATAAATCACTAAAAAATACCAAAGTGTGAAAATTTAATTAAATTAGGAGATATTAAAAAAATATAAACATTGATGTAACATAAAAAAAACAATTAATTGTAGAGGCAATCAAATTTATGTTGACTACAAATATAAGTTATTTTTCAAAATGCCGAAAACTAAAAAAAACGTCATATCAAACCGTGAAAATAAATAAAAACAGGGAAATCAATAATTATAAGTAATTCTAAGAAAATTGGCAAAAATCATAAATTTTAAATGAATTCGTTAAAATTTATAAATATCATTAAGATTGACCAAAATCTTCAAGAGTGTCAAAATTAAAATAGATTGACAAATAACTACATCAATTACATTTGGCGAAAGTTGATAATTACGAATAAAAATCATTTACAGTTTTTATTCGATGAGTCTCAAAAAAGTTTTGTTAAATCATGATTTTAAATAATAATAATTTGTATTTTAAATATAATCTTGAAAATCAACAAACATAAAAATATACCAAAAAAGTCTTAATTATAAAATTACAAATTTTCGAAATCATTTCAACAGAAATATTTGTAAAAAACTTCGAATAATTAAAATGACCAATAATGGTAAAAGCTGACACCAACAGAAATGATTAATAGAAAAAAAGTAAATTCTTTAAAATCAACAAACATCATTAAATTACATAATGTACAGGAATTTACTATTTTTATATATTTATATACAGGGTGTACAAAAAGTAATGTAACTGCTCGTTAATTTGGATTGTGATGAGTTTAGTATGATTGGTTTAAATACAATTCTAGCTACTAATTTAAGTTATTATTTGACACTATTTTTTAATATACAGGGTGATTTATATTTATGATACTTATCAAAGTTACCTTTTTTTTAAAAATAAAACACCATACATATATCGTTGGTATTCGATAATATGTTAAAACAGAAAGTTACTAGTGAAAACCGCATGTTTTTAAGTTAATTTGTTCAAAAGTTACAGATTAATGAAAACATACTTTATTGATAAGAACTACAATGTTAATGACAAAATATTCAACTGTTTTATTAAAGATGGTGCTCAAATTGTCTTTTCCCTTCAATTTGACTCTATCACAGTGTATTATACAGTTATAGTATGCCACTTTCCGACTGAAATTTTTTCAGTTTCTTCTAGGATTCAAATTTTAATGTAGTAACGTAGATATTTATGCAATCGCCATAACCTCTCATCATTGAAATCGTTATTTTTTCGAGTTGGGCAAGCATACTTGTTTGTGCTTTGGGGAAAAAAACAAGAATAACAGATAACTTAATAATAGCTAATGTCAATAACTATTATTTACACAATTTCAGACACCTACGCTTGATTCTAATAAAAAAAATATTTTCGTTCCTATTTTTCTTCTAACTTGTGATCTAAGTTACTTTAAAGCATGCGGTGTTTACTAGAATGTTTCTATTTTAACAAGTTAACGAATACGAACGAAATATACAGAGTATGTCGTTTAAAAAGTAAGTTTCTTACGTACCTTGAAAACGAATATACAGGGTATTGAAAATGATTGTCTATTAGTAGCTTAAATTAGTAGCTACAAGTTTTATTTAAAACATTTTTTTTTTCTAAACTAATCACAAAGCGAGATATCAAGCTGTTATATTACTTTTTGTACACCCTGTATAAAAGCTGAAAAGTAGGTTTTGACGGTGCATGCGAGCGGACGAGTCGCGATTCGGCAAATCCAAATTTTCAAATTCCACACTGAAATATTGTGAAGTTCAAAATATACTCGGCTTGATTTTATGTTTAATTTATTTGTTATTTAATAGTGTAATTAGGTTAAATGACAATTTTGTTCGGTTGCGTTAGATTGGTTGACAAATTTTGTTACATGTCACATTGCGGAGTTAGGTAAGGCTATTTCTGAACTTGAATAGTTACTTAATGACATATTTGTTCAAACTTTCACCTTATCTAGGTAGTATCTACGTAACGGAAGTAGACCTTAAATCTTCTGAGGTGGTTATACTAATTCTATTGATGAATTATGATGAATTTCGTAAACTTTTTGTCAATTTTTAAGTAAATAACGAGTGTCCGAAACTGTCGGCATCTCGGTTGCTTTGAAAAACAAATTATATATCTTAGATTAACTCATACAATTCGGTAAATCTCGGAAACGTCAAATAAATTTAATTACATGTCTAATTACGACGTATGTTTCTGCAGTCAGAACCTACTAAGATGCCGACAGTTTATAGACACTCGGTATAATAAGTAGATATTTGATTAGTTTAGACATGATGTTATAATTTGTCTGAAAACTTGAGTGTTTTTGATTTGAAAACTTCTGCCTGCAAAATTTTTAAAATTTATGAGTTCTTGGTGCCTATGGAGGCACAAAACATTCTGGCTTTCCAAAACTCGAAATATTACTTCATGCACCAAGCATAATAAAACGCTGCAATATTGTGATGTTCAAAATATATATAAATATTTATTTTATAGCAGAAAGACCTCTGGTCGATAGCCCAGACAGACTAACCCCATAGTGTAATAATATATATATGTATTATAGTATACTACTGTAATTGTCTGAATAAAGATGTATATATACAGCGTGTAAACGAACTACTGTACAGGCTCTCTACCACATAAGGGGCAGCGTTTAAATAAACAATACCTGCATTTAAAATTACCATACCTTTAGTAGATAGCTCACAAATAATTATTAAAAATAATTAATAATAATAGGCCACATGTTTGTGGTATCTGGTATACGCGCACATTGCGTATTTTAAGAGAGATTCCACATAGACTGGTAGTTTTTAAACGATTTGGATATCGAATTACACCATCCAGAGAAAAGTGGGTCAGATTGTGAAGAATTATGTCTATGTTATCGTTTTCATAAGTACCCATTGCTGACTAAAGTTTAGTGCGTGCGAAGTGATTTATGCGCCTCGCAGAAGTAAAAGTAAATAAAAAATACAACAACTTACGCATCCACGAAAAATATCATGAACACAGGTAACCAGAAGTTCTCAAAAAGTAAAAAATGCATGAAAAATTATGAAAAATCCAATATGTTTTTTCCGATTTTATTTTTGCTGCAATTGGTGTCAAAATATTTTGTGTATACGCCCTTAAGAGGATGTACATTAGTTCGATTACACGCTGTATATATATATATATATATATATATATATATATATATAAATATAAGTACATTTTATGTACAGTATTTGCACCAGGGTTGTTAAAAAAAAGTTTTTTTCATTTTAATTAATACAAACAGTTTTTTTTAAAAAAACGTGTTTTTTTTTTCTTCACAGAAACAGTGTTTAAAACATTAACAATTAAAAACATGTCTAAAACGCGTTTAAGACATGTTTAAAACACATTTAAAACGTGCTTATAACAGAACATTTTCAAAACACGTCTTAAATTACATTTGTGCACACACAGTTGTGATATTTTATTGTAATAAAATTTTTGGATTTGATAATGTAATTTGTTATGTGTAACAATTTAGCTAAAATTTAAAAACGTAATCAAAAAATCTCAATAAAGTAGTTATATCCCAAAAAATGATCGATATTGTGTATCGATTAATTCGTATATCAAAGTATCGATACGGTAAAATATCGTAATGAAAAGTAACGATATTCAAAATATCGATTCTTTTCGATAACAGATATTTTTGATTTAATATTTATAATTATTTAATACTGCAAATTAATTTACCAAAAACTCTTTACCTAAGATAAATAATATTGCCAAAAATAGTTTAATTATTGTCTAACATATGGTGTTTCAGGCAATAATCAAAATTTTAATTTTATAGTTTTCTTTATTTTAAAATTGAAAGTAAAAACAAATAAACTAGAAGGTTTTTTTATAGAAATACAGTCTTTGGTTTGATACGGTTACAAAATTATCAAAATTCAATTTTTAGAAAAAAAAAATACGTATAACAAGTTAATGTTTTATACGCGTGGCGCATGATGTAAAATTTCGAGTTTAGAAAAGCATGAAAATTGGAATTTGCCTGTAAGAGGAAGCAATTTTTAGACAATAATCAAAATCTAAATTTTATAAATTTCTTTATTTTATAATTGGAAGTAAAAACAAATAGTATAGAAGTTCTTTTTTTATATAGAAATTCGGTTTTTGGTTTGATAAATTCTGATCATTTTTGTTTGTGAATTTTATAGTAAAATGAATTTGGTAGTTTTTTGTTTAACTATGAATATCAATAAAATCTGCAGTTTCATTGATTAGAATAATGTTTCTTTGTAGTTATTGAAAAAAAAAAATCTTCCCATGCTTTTAAATATAATAAATATTTTAGTTAAATTTGAGTGTTTGCAATTTTATTTCCAGTAAAATAAAGTTTGAGTCAATATTGCTAAGTATAAATTTAACTGCATCTGCTAACAATAATGTCGATATGGACAATATATTGAACATGTAGTCAGTATAGTCAACGTTGTCAAATCAAAATTAGCACAGTCAGAAAGACCATATTCTGACTTGTAGGTAACGACAGTCAATGTAATTATTATTAGGCAATAGGATTATCAGTAAGGTTTCAACAAAATTGATAAGGATTATAAATCAAGACAAAAATTGACGGAAATAATTAAAGTTATTCAATATTTTGAAAATTTGAAAGGGACAGCTAAAATTAAAAAATTATTAAAATTAATAATATAAAAAATCAACCAACTGCCGAACGGATGGCAGTTTTAAATGTGAGCAGATTTTTTTTGTTTTCCGCATTTTAAAATAAAGAATGGGTACTTTTAAGTAATTTCTGTGAGTTTTAAATAATTTTATGAATAAACAAATTATCGGTGAATTTTTAAAGAAAAGTCGTCGAATCGCAAAATAATCAATCATTTTTAGAGAAAATAAATAAAAATGATTGATTATTTTGCGATTCGTCGACTTTTCTTTAAAAATTCACCGATAATTTGTGTATTCATAAAATTATTTAAAACTCACAGAAATTACTTTATCGCCTAGTAATTTCAAATTTCGGCAGAATTGTTTATTGTTCCGTGTTGGAAAATCAAGAATGGTAGTTTCCAAGCAAATTCCGTAAGTTTCAAATAAGAAATAATGTTTCAAAACAGTCTTCAAAACTGATAAGTATATGCCTGAAGTTTTTTTTTTATCAATTTACTTGATTTTCGTACTTGTGATATTGACAAAAAAAAAACAACTTTCATGTATTTCGGCAAACATTTTGCTTTTAGCTACTCGATTTTGTTTTTTCGGCGGCGAATGAAAGACTTCCATTTTTTCCTTAATATTTTATCAATGCATCAATAAACACACTTTTTATACGGAAATGTCTTAAAAACAAAAGAAGATAAGTATAGAATTGAATGTTACGTTATAATATGTAGAAAAATACAAGATGTTTTATTAAAAGCAACCGAGATTTAATCGTTTGAAGTTGGAATTTTGAAACCCCTGTATTATTTCTCTTATTTTTATTAAATAAAAATATCTCGAAAACAAACGAAGATAGCTATAGGGAATGCCAGCATAGATCAATGCAGAATTGAATTCTGCGTCGGAATATATACAAATATACAGGGCGTTCTTTTCACAAAAATCGAGATTCAACAGTTTAAAGTTGTCCAAAATGCGGTATAAAATTTTCAACACGCTCTATTCTCATATTACAAAAAAAATCACCATTGGGTACGTTTGGGTACCAGCTTTTCACAGCCTTTTGCGTTGTTTCGATTTTCTTTTGTTTGGATATGCGAATGTTTGAAGTGAACGATTAAGTTTGCAGATTATGTTAGGCAATGATTTTTTTCACGGTATTTTGCCCAGAATCCAAATTCGCAATAAAAAATACTGCATCCATTTAAAATAAACTAAGTTGGCGTTTCGGTACAACCGTAAGTCGCTTAACCTTTATATATTGTTATTGAAAAGAGCACACTCGATTACGTATATACTGCAAATCTTATTATGATACATTAATTATAACTCCCTATATTTCTGTTGTACGGTTTTGGTGGGGCAATCATAGCTTTGCAATCATTGTTAATAATACAGGTGCATAAAGTTAATGTTGATGCCTAAACTAATCATTATTATTTGTGATTTCCGAAATTTCTATTTTCTTGTTTCTCTAGAACACGCATGAATCAAGTCACATAATTCGTCCAATTTCAAGCTTCTAACGAGTGTTTTCCACTCCCAGATTAAGCATGAAGTAAAATTTCGAGTTTAGAAAAGCCTGAAAATTTGGATTCACCGGGGCGTGCGAGCGAAGCGAGTCGCGCCCCGGCAAATCCAAATGTTCAGGCTTTTCCAAACTCGAAATTTTACTTCATGCACCACGCGTGTTAAACACTGATTTCAAGTGAAATTTAAAATATACTGCTTATCATTTTTTTTCAAAACTCTTTCAATATGCTCTATGTGTAAGTATACTCAAAAGAAAAAAATCCTTGTATAATTTATACTTTGACTTTTCTGCAAGTTTTACCTTGATTTTTTTTAATCTCTTTCTTAATACAATAGATGGCGTTTAATACTAGTATCGTATGTAACCATACCGACCATATTGTATCAATACTAGCGATATATTAGAAAATATCGATACAAATACCGATTATTTATCACCAAAATATCGATATTCCATCCCTAGTATAAAATATAGTTAAGCAAATTTACGATAATAAAATAAAAACGTTTTAAACAAATTTAACATTTAAAACATGTTTTAAACGAGTTTAATATTTAAAACATGTTTAGAACAAAACCGTTTAAAACACGACGGCTCTTTTTAAACATGTTTAGAACATTTTTTTTAAAACAAAGTGTTTTAACCCTGATTTGTACTTAGTACTCGAATATATTTTACCTGATCTCGGAACAACTCTGGTCGAACTACCGATGTCAAACACCATCTTCGCCGTATGACATCTAAACTTACTGCTGGTATTGATATGGTTCCGGAAATGATTTTAAAAGATTGCTCGGAGGTGCTCTATGAAGCGCTTACATTCATATTTAATTTCATTTTACAAAAAGGCAAATTCCCTGATATTTGGAAACAAGTTCAGATTTGTCCAATCAAAAAGTCTGACGATGCGAGGAAGATTGAGAACAATCGTCGTATTTTAATATTATGTAGTTTCTCGAAGGTCCTGGAATCAATAATGAGTGAGTATATGTATTCACTTGTTACCGTACAACTTTCAATACACCAACACGGTTTCTTCAAAAAACGATATACATCTACCAACTTATGTAACCTGTTACAAATTGCAGCTGAAGCAATGGATTCTGCCAAGCATCTGGACGTAATGGACCTAACTAAAGCTTTCGATAGGTTGGATCATACTATCTTAAATAATCGTCTTTATGCATTCGGCATTAATCAAAATACAATTAGCACAGTAATTTCATATTTAAGGAATCGCCAGTTGACTGTGGAAATGAATGGATTACAATCTAAATGGCACACACCAACTAGTGGTGTGCCACAAGGGTCTAATTTAGGACCTTTTTTATTTCTTATATATTTTGATGACTTCTGCAAAAATATTCAGTGTTCATTTCTAATGTACGCAGATGATTTAAAGGTATTCAATATTATAGAAACAAACAACGACTGCCTTCGGCTATTAAATGATTTGAATATAATTTGTGAGTGGTGCACTTTAACAAAATTATCAATAAATTTAAAAAAATGTTCAGTTTTATCATATTCTCGTAAAATCAACACAGTTTACTATAATTATACACTTAATAATATTACTATTGATCGCTGCACAAAAGTAAAGGATATAGGAGTAACATTCGATAACTCGTTAACGTTTGAAACCCATATCAATAATGTTGTTTGTAATTGTTTTAGAACATGGGGATTCATAATGAGAAACTGTAAAATGTTAAGAAATATAAATGTGTTAAAGATTCCATTTTCTACTTACATACTAAGCAAATTAAATTATTATTCTGTTGTTTGGTCCCCATTTACCTTAAATATATTAACCTTCTAGAAACTGTCCACAGAAGATTTCTTCGATATTTGTATTATATAAAACATAAAGTATATCAATTTGACATACCCTATAATGACCTATTAACAAAATTCGACTATTTATCAGTACACGGCCAATTTCAATATATTTCTTTGTGTAATTTATATAAATTATTACATAATTCCATAGATAATGCCACATTTCTAACATATTTTAAATTTAATATTCCCATACTGACGTCACGTAATGGAAAAATATTTAAGTACTTCATTCCAAATACAAATTATTATTTAAATTCGCCAGTTTATCGATTATGACGGTTGTATAATAAGTATCAATATGCGACACATATATTCCAAGCCTCGTTTAAATTATTTTTTGATTTATTGTTGGTAATTAAATGATAATCTGGTTTTTTCTTGTCATTCTCATTTTTATAATTGATTTAATATATATTGTATTGTAGTTTGTAAGTTTACGTATTATAATATAATATGTACATTGCATTTGTATTGCATATATAATAAGTGCCCTGTAATAGGACTGTAAGTCTGTTGGGTTTTGAATAAATAAATAAATATCACACGTGGGCAAACAAGATGCGCGAGTGAGTGTTTGGCGAGAGGGAAATATACCAAGTTTTTATTATAATTTATTAATATAAAATCATGCATTTATAGAACAAAAGAAACTCTGAGTATAAATAATTGTTATTGAAAGCGTTTTATTATATTCTTGCCTTGAGGGTAAAATCTAATAAAACCACACACGTGCTCTGTTGGCGAATACCGTTCGATATTACGAGCTGTCAATGAATCAATTAATAATAAAACGCCAATAAATAATTCATCGGACGTTTCTAATTTAATGCCACTTATTTATTTATGCAAATATATGAAAATAGTCGGTGTATTTACGACGGTGCGTTCATCGCGGCCCATTGAAATCCTTGCCATAAATCTCCAGGTATTCTTATTGCTTACACGTGTCAGTGAGTATGTGTGTTTATGTGTGCTGATATATGAATACGTTTTGCGTTTCTTGCATGTGTGTGTGCATGCAGGTATGCCATTGCTTGGATTTGTTAGTGAGTACGTGTACTGTATGCATGTGTTCGTTGGTGTGCAAAGGTATTGCTTTTCTCGTTTGTGTCAGTGCTGGTGTGTACGTAGGTATTACAATTCGTGTTTGTATGTGTGTTGGTATTACAATTCTTGTATTGGTGTGTACGTATGCTAATATCATTGTGTTAGTGTTTACAGGTATTGGATTGCTTGAGTGTGTTAGTAGGTATGTGTATTCCATTGTTCCATGTGTGTTGGTGTGTTTATAGGTATTCCATTTCTTATGATGGTGTGCGTGTGTGTGTTTATGTGTGTTGGTGTGCATTATAGATTCTGCAGACCTACCTGAAATAAATAACTTCATCCATCCGCGAATCGTGTGTGGTCGACTCGCTTAATATTTGGGGAGTGCAGCAACCGGCAATTTTATAAGCAAACCAAATCAGTGTACCCTCTCTCACCACCACCATCATCTAACAATGGTCATTATGTATAAATGGACCACCCAATATTACATACAATTAGGTCAGGGAGGTAATTCAATTATTTTTCCTCTGGACGTAATGATCGGTAATTGTCTGCGGTTTTCTGCGGCAGCACGCAGAAAAGGGAAAACTGCCTTTAAGGGATTGAGTTCTACACAATTAGTTTTGTCATGGTTTTTTAAATGCACGCATTATATTGACAAGTTACTTTAAACATTTAGAGTAAAATAATTAAATTCAAAGTGATCCAGAATGATTTGGGACCAGTCTAAGAATAACAATAGAAAAATGGCGATGTGTCCTTAAAAATACTTTCCCCATCATTTAAAGAATTGATAACTGTCATTATACATCTATTTAAGTTATTAATTGTTTCAATGACAGGGCAAATTCTATGATGTTTATGCAAACGCGTTTCGAAGAATTTAAAATTAAATTAAAGAAGAAATAGTCGCTTCTTTATACAATGTGTCAAAAAAAGTCCACAATAGACCACAGAAATTAATCTATAAACGCCACAATACTGAAAACACAGTCCATATAGTCAAAAGACCGAAGAAGAAGTCATTTATGTCAAAGTAGTCTATTAAGGCTGCGCTCAACCCGTACTGTCGTTTTAATTTACAATCGTTTAATAATACGTGACTAAAGTTGTGGTTCAAAAATATTTATTTTGTTACATAATTGTGCATTCTTGCTAGAAAAAAATGTATTTATGCAAAAAAAGGTCTGTATTGATTTTATGAACGATTCATTTTTCAAAGGAAAAGATAATTATATATTTTATGAGAAAATGATATAAGAATTATATAATCACAAAATTATGGTGGAGGGCATGATGAAGTCACATTTTAAAGTTTATTAATTTTTTAATTGTATTTTAAAAAAATAAAATCAAATCATCATTCCCTCTGCAATTTAATTTTAAACAGATGTGTGAAGAAAGAATAAAAAAATTCAAAATAACAACAATAAAATCAGTATTCTTAATTTCCATAGGATAGAGCGCACTCTTAAGTTACCGGTCAGACAATTTTACAGCAGTAAAACGACAAGTGTGACATAAATTAGAAATTCCAATATAGTATAAATAATGTCGACAGAATGACGTGAACACTCTATCATAGTCAAATGACAGTCGGTAAATTGACTCACAGTCAAAACGTCAAAATACGCTTGACATGGTGATTTCATGGAAATATGGTGTCATAGTCAAAAGGCAGTCGACCAAGTGACATGAAATAAATATACTGCAATAGTTAAAATACAGTCGACGGAGTGATTTTGTGTCATAACTTGAGCTCGGATTTGTAAGCACACAGCTTATGCTAAAAATTCAAAGCATCAACATGAATTAATACAATGTGTACAAATTATGGAAAGTTAAATCGTTTGACACTATTCTTTTGTAGCCTTTTTTTTCGTTTTTTTTTTTCGGTTTTATGCTTATTTTGCATTTATATTCTTATTTGATGCTTATTTCGTCAGATTTTAGATCGTGGAAAATTGTTATCTGTGCGATCAAAACACGAACTAATAATTCATTTATCTAGTTTCCTGGTTTTCAACCTTTTCTAAAAGGGTAAAAGCATTAAATATTTTACGGAGCCTCAAAATAAAATCGGGTCGCCGATTTATTATAGAATTATTAATTATACTTTGTGTCGCCTCATTTTTTTCTTAATATTTGTTTACTCTTGTACTTTTATTCTAAGACCATCGAAGCAGGAAATGTTGACATTTTTAAGCAAATTCTCGGGAATTTTTGGGAAAAGAACAATATCACCATTTGATTCTTTAGCACGGCTTTTGTAATATGTTTTTGTTCCAACTCTCTAGGACTAGCCGTTTTTTCAAAACAAAAAACCGTATACAGGTGCTTTAATACACCCTGTATACATGATGTTTAGAAATAAATGCGCACCATTGCCAACTTCGTTATTATTTCAGTTACATAGTCGGTTAAATGACCAAAGTAGTAGAAAATTTAATGATAATCACAATGGTCAAATCAGAGAAAAAAATGAACATCGTATTTTTAAGGTATTAAGATATAAACGTTTTTTTTTTTTAATTGACCACCCTGTACATTTCATTGCCGATCAATAAAGAAAGTTATTCACATATTTCTGTTTTGTTCAATACAACCAAGAACCCCTTAAAAATAGAGGATTCTAACAAATTATCACAACAAAATCTGTTTATTGTATCTGTCAGCAGGGCTGGGCGGTACTCGAGTACAAGTACTCAAAATTTGTACTCTGAGTATTTTTCGTGTACTCGGTACTTAGTCCATGAATACTTTATTTATTAAGTACTTGTACTTGTACTCGACGCGTTTTTAGTTCGCAAAATGCAATTAAGTACATTTGGATGTACCTACTCTAGTTCATTTTCCGATTACTTTTTACGTTTTACGTCAAAATGTTGATAGAAATAGTCATATTATATAAAAATTTAAATAGAAATAGTCAAATTATATCAAAACTTGAATGGAAATAGTCAAATTATATCAAATTTTGAATAGAAATAGCCATATTTAAATGGAAATAATCATATTTTGAATTGTGGAGGCTTCTACTTCGTTATACATGTTAATTTAACACAATAAAACACTTTTAACTTTGTTTGTATAACACAATTTATTTTTAGTCATGTTATATTATATTTATATTTATATTTGCAGTCACATAAAAATAAATTGTGTTATAAAAACAAAGGAAATAATCATATTATATCAACATTTGAATGGAACTAGTTAAATTATATCAATTTTTGAATAGATAGTTGAATAATAACAACATTTTAACAGAAATCGTCAAATTATATTAAAGTTTTAAATAGATATAGTCAATTTATAATAACATTTGAATAAAAATAATCAAATTATATCAACATTTCAATAGATTTAGTCAAATTATATCAAAATTTGTATAGAAACAGTTAATTTACATGAAAATTTGAAAAGAAATAGTCAAATTATATCAAAATTTATACAGAAATACTCAATTTATATCAAAACTAAACTTTAAATAGTCAAATTATGTAAACATTTGAATAGACATAGTCAATTTATATTTAAATTTAAATAGATGTAGTCAAATTATATAATAATTTAAATGGAAATACTCAAATTATATCAAAAATTAAATGAAAATAGTCAATTTATATTAAAATTTGAACGAAAATATTTAAATTATATCAAAATATAATAGGAAATAGTGAATTTATATCAAAAGTTAAATAGAAATAGTTAAATTAAATCAATATTAGAATGGAAACTATCAATTTATATGAAAATTTTAATGAAAATAGTCAAGTTATATCAAAATTTGAATATAAATTGTCCAATTATATTAATAAATATATATATATTTATATCAAAAGACGACTTTAAATAGTCAAATTATATGAACATTTTAATTAACATGGTCAATTAATATCAAAATTTGAATGAATGAATAGAAATAGTCAAACAATATCGAAGTTTGAATAGTTATACTCAAATCAGTATTTTAATAGATATAGTCAAATTATATCAAAATTTGAAATAATACAATCAAATTATATCAACATGTAAATAGAAATAGTCAATTTATATCAAAATTTTAAATAGCATTTTATGTTTTCATAGAAACCCCTACATTTTAAAATAATGTTTTCCATCAAATCTTGTAATTTAGTACAAATTTTCGAAATTATCAAATACATTTTATATGATAAAGTCTTACAAGAGAACCGATTATTTTCATATCACACAATTTAATATTTTTATTTTGGGATCTTATAACTTTTTGTTTTTTGTATTATAAATACAGGAAATGTTTCATTTAAATATACATATCCCGATGTGAAATTAAAGCTTTTAACGAGTGTTTCCACTTCTTGATTAAGCATGAAATAAAATTTCGAACTTGACTTCATGCGGTACGCGTGTAAATTGGTGATTTTAAATTAAGTTTAAATTATAATGCTACACCTAAGTACTACATCTTAAACCTGACTTAAAATCAGTACAGGGTTTTTTTCTCTTGACAATCGACAGAGATAAGTTAATATTATGTTTGATAAATTGTAGAAACCAAGTGATTCTTAAATCACTGTAAAATTCAATGGGTTTACTTAGAATTGTATAATAAGTAAGCGTAGGTAAATCAGTATGAAATTCAATCTATTTAATTATATTAGAATTAGAGCACTCCACGGGCCAGGCTTTGACCAGGCCCGGTGGGCCCGGTACCGGCCGGGTCAGGCCTCGAATTTTTTCAAGCGGGCCGGGCCGGGTCGGGCTTCCAATCCAAAATATGAGACCGGCTCGGTCTCATATTTTGGATTAACTGCTTTTTTAAAGTTAGTTTTTATTTTGAATTGCAAAGTATATCTATAGACAAGTAAATATATATTTACAAGTGTGATAAACTTTTATTAGCTAGTGTTTTGAAACTCCGAGAAAATCTTTAATTATTCAGACTAAAATATTGGCCGGGCCTGTTCTATTATTTACCCGGGCTGAGCTCGAATCAATTACTTTTTGACCGGGCCAGGCTAACAAAATTTGCTAGGGGGCCGGGCCCAAAAAAATCGGCCCGTACAGGGCTCTAATTAGAATTGTATAAATATTGACCCACTTTAAGAAAAAGACCAATATTTTATGTGTTTTTAAAAAAAAATTGAGTGTAAGTTGAAATTATTCTAATAATATAGGCGACTATTTTGTTTAAAAAGTTGATAAAATCTCCAAAAATTGTTTTTAAATAAATTTACTGAATAAAGTTTGCCTTGCCATAGATAATTTATCACTATACCATGCGTTTTTTTTATTTCTGAACATACAAATTCCGAGCATATAAAATTTCCTGTTTAGTTGTAAAAAACACTTCAATCGCATTGCGATTTTATGTAATTTAATTTATATAAATTTTATTACAGGATATACCATGCGTTATTTTATCTCTGAACATACAAATTCCGAGCATATAAAATTTCGTATGTTCAGTTTCAAAAAACACTTTTTCAAAGCAATGCGATTTTATATGCTCGTAATTTGTATGTTTAAAAAAACTTAGCGAGTTAGTTAATCAACATAAATTTTAGTGAATCAACTTTTTTCGAAGAAAATGAAAATATCATAACACACAGGGAATTTTTCTTTTAAGTATACATATCTTGAAGCATAATACTTCGTAAATGTTCAGGCGGTAATTGTTTTTATAATAGTGTTAAATTTAAAACTTCTAACGAGTGTCTCCACTCCTTGATTAAGCTTAAAGTAAAATTTCGAGTTTAGAAAAGCCTGAAACCTTGAAATTTTACTTTGTGCACCAGGCATATAACACACTGATTTAACGTAAAGTTCAATATTACATTAGCATACCGCTTTTAAAGGATATTTTAAATTTCACAATATTTCAGTGTTGTGTATGCGTAGCGCATGAAGTAAAGTTTAGAGTTTAGAAAAGCCTGAAAACCAAATTTTCAGGCTTTTCTAAACGCGAAATTTTATTTTATGCTTAATGATGCTTAATCATTCGTTGGAAATTTCAAATTGGACGCTGTTCAAAAATAACGAATGCCTTAAAATTTACAGCGCCTGGTTTCAGAACTTTTACTTAAAAGAAAAGATTCCTGTATTTTGATAAAATATTGCAAAATATTTTAAAATTTGGAAGAAAAGTTTCAATTAAGGTGCATGTTAATCAATATAAAAGTGACTGATATTTATTCAGACATTACCTTGATTTTATTTACCAAAATGTTGTCCTACAGTTCAAATTTTGTAAAGACAAACAATTAACCCTTTCGGCCCTGGCGGTGGCATTTTGAACCATTAAAATTTGGTAAACATACAGGGAATTTTTCTTTTAAATATACATGCATGTATGCATAACCTGTAACTTTTCCGATAATCGTTTGTTTTTTAAAATAGTTTAATTTGAAACGAGTGTTTTCCACTCTCAGATCAAGCATGAAGTAAAATTTCGAGTTTAGAAAACCCTGAAAATTTGGTTTGGTCGCGTAGCGCGTAGCTTTTTTAAACTCGAAATTTTACTTCATGCGCCACGAGTATAAAACACTGAATTTAGGCGAAGTTAAAAATATTCTTCTAAAGCAGTATGCTAAAAACGTGTATTCTGAACATCACATCACATCAGTGTTTAGTGCGCTACGAGCTACGCGTCCAAACCAAATTTTCAGGCTTTTTCAGGCTCTAAACTCGAAATTTTACTTCATGTTAAACTGGGAGGGCAAAACACTCGTTTGAAAGTTTAGTTGTAATATTTGTAAATCTACGAATATCTGAAAATTTACAGCGTATATAAATTTACAGCGTATATTGAGATATGTATACTTGAGATATGTATACTTAATAGAAAAACTCTCTGTATATCTGAGATAGTAATAAATAATATGCAGTATACAATACATTTTTACACCAGAAAAATTCCAGGGCTGAAAGGGTTAATATAGGC
The DNA here is from genome assembly GCA_932526585.2 of Philonthus cognatus. Classification (NCBI taxonomy): domain Eukaryota; kingdom Metazoa; phylum Arthropoda; class Insecta; order Coleoptera; family Staphylinidae; genus Philonthus; species Philonthus cognatus. The sequence goes on from OW052241.1 coordinate 77,286,748, forward strand.
ATGTTATTCTTTATTTAGAAATAGATAAACTTTAAGCGTCTCTACATGAAATTGAGATTTCTCTAGTAATTTTTTTATAATATTGAAGTTGTTACTAAATTAAGGATTTAAATATAAAATTTACCCAGAAATAAATTTACTTTTAGCTTTTTCCAGAAAACTGAAAAAAATATTATTTATTTTTGTTAAATATTACAAAGAAAACTTGTACTTTTAAGTCGTATAAATGAACATACATTTAAGGGTGATCGTAATAAATTAAGATTGAACATATGTCTCAGAAATTTAAACAATATTCATTTAATGCCACGACTTATTTTTAGAAAACGTAAAAAATAATGTGTTAAAATCAGCTCAAATAATGAATTGATGTTACAAATTTCTCTGTATTTCTAAGCATGACGAAATCAATTGAGAACTCAATCAAGCCTTCCCAATTTTCTCCGATTTTTAAAAACCATAAGCAAACAATAATATAATCCCAGGAGCCAACAAAAAATCCTCTACCACCCTCTGCATTAACTTATCGCCCACCCAGTAATAATAGAGAACGTGACATTCCTTTATTCAGGCATAAAAGCACCTCACGAAAATCCCCCAGACTGTTAATATTTTCGAGGGGCATTATCCATGGTTAGCCATGGCGAATCAAGACGTCCACTCTTTTGTCGGGAGGTTCACAACAAACTGCGGAAGTTGTCTTTTCGACTTAGAGATAAGGGTATTCAAAAATTTGTCACAAACACGAATTCCATTGTGGCTAGGTTTTCGCAAAGGTTAGGGTGGTTCTTAAGGGATTTGGGCGTGAAATTTTGGAAAAAGACGATAATTCGTAATGCTTATTAAAACATATAATAATAAAATAATTACTTTTTTTTGTGATGCTGATAAAACAATTTGTCAAAATCCTTGCAATTAAATACAAATTTTCATATTACTATTGTTCATGCCTTATGAGCACAAAATTCATTTTTAGTAATGGACCTTTGATAATAATCTTATACTTTTAACTTGCCTAAATAAACATACAGGGAGATTTTCTTTTAAGTATACATATCTCCATATACTACATACTCTGTATGAACCAAATTTTCAGGCTTACCTAAACTTGTAATGTTACCTCGTGCGCCACGCGTAAAAAACATTGATTTTAAGTGAATTATAAATATACTAGTGAGACGTATGTTAGAGACGTATAAGTTAATGTTTGTTAAATGATAATCAATACAGTAAAAATAGTACATTGACTATTTTTACTCGATATAGTTAAACTACGGTCAAAACAGTGAACTTATAGTTGGTATTATCATTACTGTTGTTATTAAAATGTTCAAAAATTATCGGCATTACATTATCGACGATTTTTGTAGATAAATCAATAAAAATCAATAAAATTACTTCATCTCTCTTGACATGTTTTGCATAATTTAAATTTATAACATAAATTGTTTTTTTTATCAAACGGCATTATTAAAATTACACATTTACAATTTATGTGAATTATTTATTAACATATATTTTTAAGATAAATTGTTATTATTGACCTAATTTATGATTATTAGCATGATGTCAATTTTTTTTACCATTATTGGCAATATACTTGTAATATTAACCATTATCTTAATTATTTCATTATTTTAAGAAGCAACTTAAAATTAAAAAATAAATAACTTTTAAAATAAACGCTTCATTTTATAATTATTGTTATATTTTGAGTGGTTTGAGTTTTATTTCATTTAATACTGGTTCCTCGATTTGTGTAATTAGTGAGGACGCGGAGGTTAATTAACAGGTGTCGAATCATTCGTGTCTAACAAATTAGATGTAATTTACGGAACGCGTAAAAACGGTGTGGTGCCTTTTTGATATATGATACCTTATTAGAAAAATTATGTTACTGATGTAATATATTTTCGGGTATTAAAAAGATTGTATATGTTGATAAATAAGAAATTATGTTTATCGAATGCAATCATAATAAATTTGTTTCATAATTAAATTGACAAGTCGTGAAATTGTTTAAATATTTATCATCTTCAAACTGGAACATAGATTTTCTTATAAACATATTTTGTATACTCTAACTGAAGCGCAGAAAGAAAAAAACAGTTTAGACAGAATAATATAATTTGCATAAACATAAAATATTTCTATAGAGACTACAGTTTTCCACTATTTGGATTTAAAATAATCATAACTCAGAAAATCAATCATGAATTTGTTTAAAACTTTCTGTTAATATTGAAAAAAGTATGCTCTTTTAAAGTACGTAAAAATGAGAGAAAACCTATTTTTTAGTTTTCAACTTATTTTCACTAAAAGTCAAAATTTGTGTTTTTTAGCCCTGATTTTTGGAGAAGTTGAATTAAAAGAACGTCATCACTCAAGAAAACCAAAGATGCAGTTTTAAAACCTTTCTGCCTGTGTTAACAAAACTATGCTGTTTCAAAATATGTAAAATTCTGATAATACCCATTTCATAGTTTTTAAGTTATTTTCACTGAAAGTCAAAATTTGTGTTTTTTTTAACATTCGTTTCTAGCATTTGGATTTAAAATAATCATAACTCAGAAAATTGTTCATGGATTTGCATGAAACATTCTGCCGATATTAAAAAAACTATGCTTTTTCGAAATACGTAAAAAAATAACAATACCTATCAAATAGTTTTCAACTTATTTTCAATCAAAGTCAAAATTTGTGATTTTTCATCCTGATTTTTGTAGAAGTTGGATTAAAAAAATACCATAACTCAAAAAACCTAGCATGGATTTTTATAAAATTTTCTGTGGGTGTTAACAAAACTATGCTCTTTTAAAATGTGGAAAAGTTACAAAATATCTACATCATAGTTTTTAGGGTATTTTCACTCAAAGTCAAAATTTTTGTTTTTTCACTATGATTTTTCTATCATTTGGATTAAAAATAATCATAACTCAAACATCAATCATGGATTTGGATAAAACTTTCTGCGGATTTTAAGAAAACTATGATTTTTTAAAATACGTAATAATTTGAGAATAGCCGTTTGATAGTTTTCAACTTATTTTCACTCAAAATCAAAATTTGTGTTTTTCACTCTGATATTTGTAGAATTTGGTTTAAAAACATCATTACTCAAAAAACCAAGCATGAATTTTTATAAAACTGTCTGTGGGTGTTACCAAAACTATGCGTTTCCAAAATATGTAAAAGTTAGAAAATTGATTTTAAGTTATTATTACTTAAAAACAAATTTAGTGTTTTATTTGTCTTTATTTTTGTAGAGTTTGTATTTAAAATACGTCATAACTCAAAAAACCATGCATGAATTTTTATTAATCTTTTCCTGGGTATTAACAAAACTATGTTCTGTCAAAATATGCAAAAGTTACAAAATATCCATATCATAGTTTTTCAGATATTTTCACTCAAAGTCAAAATTTGGGTTTTTTCACTATGATTTTTGTAGCATTTTTATTTTAAAAAACATTATAACTCAAAAATCCAAGCATGGATTTGCGTGAAACTTTTTGCAAGTGTTAAGAAAATTATGCTCTTTCAAAATATGTACAAGTAAAAAAATACCCTTCTCATAGTTTTTAAGTTATTTTCATTAAAAGTTTAAATTAGTGTTTATTCACTCTGACTTTTGTAGAAGTTGGATTTAAAAAACCTCATAATTAAAAAAACAATCATGGATTTTTTTAAAACCTTCTGTGGGTGTTAAAAAAGCTATGCTCTTTTAAAATATGTAAAAGTTATAAAATATCCATATTACAGTTTTGAAGTTATTTTCTCTAAAAGTCAAAATTTGTGTTTTTCACCCTGATTAGAAGAAGTTGAATTTAGAAAAACATAATAAATCATAAAAACAAGTCACTTAATTACAGTTATATTCCTTTTTTCACGTTTAAAAGTGAAGAAAGGAATATAACTGTGTTTAATTAAGTGACTTAACACCTTCACGTAACTCATACAACTACATTAACATAAAAACAAGCATGAATTTGTGTAACAGTTTCTGTGGGTATTAACAAAACTATTTCTTTTCGAAATATGTAATAGTTAGAAAATACCCATATCACAGTTATGAAATTATTTTTACTCAACGTCAAAATTTGTGTTTTTATAGCATTTGGATTAAAAAAACATCATAACTTAAAACCCAATCATGGATTTGCATAAAACTTTCTGCGGGTGTTGAGAAAAATATGCTCTTTCAAAATACGTAAAAATTAGAAAATTCCTCTTTGATAGTTTTCAACTTATTTGCACCTAAAGTCGAAATTGTGTTATTTTAACGTGATTTTTGTGTGAATTGAATTTAAAGAAAATATAACTAAATTAATCAAGAATGTGCCAAAGTCATTAAAAAACAACTATTTACAATATAATTTCGCGTTAAATCAGGGCGTGTGCAGATGCTTACTAACGCACAACTTTTCAATGATTTTAAACACGCGGCGATTTCAAAAATACAAAATAAAATTGATAGCAGCGACTAGGAGGGGGTGGGGGGGTTCTAACCCCCCGTAACCTCTTCCTGGCTACGCCACTGCCCGTTATGGCTTCGAAGTGGCGTTTCAGTGTGTTAAAAGAATGATGATAGCAATTAGAAATTTGTCGCGCGTAAAACGTAAAAAGACGCGAGCAGGTGTGCCGACAAATAAGGGGGGCAAAAATAATTACAAAAACCTAACCTGGAGAAGAGTTTGAAGAAACCTATGATTTCACTTTCTTGGGCCCTGGGTTTATTTGAAATCACTCGCAAAAATGCGCATACGAAAATTTGCGAATGCTAAAATTCGCATACGAATTAAAAAAATTGCTATGGGTGGCTTATTTGAAATCACACGATTATTGTAATGTTCACATGCAAAAGATGCGAAGGGTAGATATGACAACACCGCAAATTTGCTATAAAATACTATGTTTTGTATATCCAAGAATCCAGGCAATATGTTAAAGGGTTAAAAGTCCCCGCATTGTTGCCAAGAGTACATGTAAACATTCAACATAACCTAAAAACTCGTCCGAAAACGTTGAGTTATGAATGGTTAAAAAGTAGCGGCGCAACACGGAGAGGGCCCAGATCTACACCAAATAACATAAAAATGCCATTTATCAATATATTTATTAGGATTTACTCTTCCTCGGACTCAGAGCTTTCGCCTGGATTTATTACGAGTGGTGGGATGTCTTCTGGTTCACGTCCAACAGCTGCCAATAATGTGATGAAGCGGCAACGCTGTGGGGTATTACCAACATAACGTCATATATTTAACGCTTGCTTTAACGTTGTGTTTAGGGAGTTTGGAGATGTCGGAATGGCAATGAAAACAACTAGATATTGCTTGCATTCTCGGACGAACTTTATTTCCATAGTTTTGATAACCTATCAATTTGTGTTTGTCAGTTGATTGTATTATTTAAATAATTAATTCTATATAATATGCTTTACATAGTGTGCTAATGCAAATAAATAGCTAAAGATTACTCTATTAAACATTCATTTTAAATCGGTAGCTTAAAAATGGAAGCATAATTTTCCTTCAAGGATGCCCAAAACTGTGCTAAAAGACTGATGGATTATTGGATCTTGTTTGGGAGGTAGTTTCAAATAAATAAATGTAAAGTACATATCAAACTTAAGAAAACTTATGCATGCATATTTTGAATTTCACTTTAGATGAATGTTTTATACCTGTGGCGCATGAAGTAAAATTTCGAGTTTAGAAAAGCCAAACCAAACCAAATTTTAAGGATTTTCTAAACTCGAAATTTTACTTCATGCTTAACCTGGGAGTGGAAAACACTCGTGTAATGCTCAAAATTAACGTATTTATAAAGTTAAAGGTCGTTTTATTTAACTTGCGAGAATAAAAACGCCTTTGTGCACATAAACAAACATTTCAAAAAATCGACTTGTTTAACTTATCAAAAGTAAACTGTAAAAATAATTTGAACCAATTTGTAATGTAATTTTATTTATTGGTTGAAAAATATGAACAAATTCTGGAAAACAACTGGACATTATCAACATAAGACAATAATGTTTGTAATGTGTTGCTGCTTTTCAGAAATATACCGGTATTTTTAAAATTATAAATATATTTACATTGAAAATTGATTAAAATTAATATTGCAGTTACGTCGTTGTTGCACTGGAACGGCGCACAATGGTCCCAAATCAGAAAAAAGACGCGCATAGGAAGAAAAAGTAAAAGTCATTGTAACGGCAAAATTGATAATTACTTGCGGTGTTTTAGTCCATATTAGTTGATGTTTACGATTTATAGCAATACCAGATTATGTCGTTTATCTGGACAAAGCTCACAATATGAAGGTTTTAACTCAATAATACTTTCTCCATATAAGTTCAATGTGAATTTACGTCTTTCTTAAAAATGGTGTAACTTTTAAACACATCGAAGCACAAAGCTGGAGTTCAATGGACTATATTTTAAGCTTAATTGCAGCTGTGTCTACTTGCGACCTTGAAAATGTTGGCTCTGCGACAGGAATCGCAAAAAGTATCAAAATTGTATTTTCGTTACTCACGTATTTTGGTCATATATTATCCGATTTTCTTTAATAATAAATTATCTGTCAGATTGAAAAATCCATATGAAATATTCATTCTGACAGTATAAAGTTCAATACTTGTACCATAAACGTTCGATTTCTCACGTAATCGAAAATGCTTCCACGAAATAAATTTTCGCTGGAAATTGAAGCCTTCAGCTCCAATGTTTCAGCTCCAATTTCGTCATCATTATCGAAACAACTACTTCCTGAACAACGTCTCCGACGGATATTGAATTATACATTAAATATTTGTTGTTACACGCTTATCTAGCTTAACACGCTTACTTTACCGAAAACATTTATTTTGATAAAATTGACAGTTGTCATGACTATATTTCATGCGACAATCTATCAGAATGATAAATGATTTGAACTCAGTGAATTTTACTCAGAATTATCTATAAACATCACAAAAGTGTTGAAAAAACGTAATTTTATATTGTTGTCAATTGTCAATCGCTTAGAATAATAGTTAATTAGAATTGTGCGGACCATAAAACCTATAGAAAATCTTTTTCAGAGATTCACATACAGTAACATTATGAAACACAGTTTATGCGTCTTTCGGCCATTTGGCCCCATTGTGCGGCGATACAGATATGATGATTTATATATCAACAATATGAAAAACTTGCTCAAACTAAATTTATTCTACTATTATTATTATTCGAAAACTATTCACAAAAAAGTATTTCTTGCATTTTTTTGCTACATCTAGGCAGGGCCCGGGCCCCCCTCTCTATACCAAAAAATCATACATTTAAAATTGTTGCGGGCAAGTTTTCACCAAAATTAAAATAAATAATTATTTATCTAACGATTAGAAAATAAAATGTTCATAGCTAAAAAAATTATCTACTTAAAAATTTACAAAAAGCTTTCAATATTTATAAATAGAATTAGTATGTATAATAGGATGGGTCGATTTTTTTTTTTTCAAAGAGTGAGTCTATTTTTTCTGATTCTACGTTCATTTCTAAGAATTTCGAGCCTCATTAATTTTAATTGAAGATTTTACCGCTGCTGGTTGTAATATTTATTTGTATTTTTAGTTCTAATTTGAAATTATTGTATTTATATGTTGGGTTTTTGGGTACAAAGAATTCGATTTTGATGTTTATTTTTGCCTTAGCCATCTCGCAAGGGGGCGCTACAAACTTTTGTTAAGGAATAAGTTCATACAAACGTTTCAAATATATCAATATAGAATAACCTATCCTAACCTGAGCTAACCATATTAACACATTCTGACGAGCACTGAAAGTTACACCAATTAATTGCCCGTTTTAAATACCGTAAAAATTTAAATCACAAGAAGAAGTTTTAGAATTTAAGAATATATTAGGGTGGCTAATAAGTCAGCGTTTTTTTTTTTAGTTGAAAATGGCGCGGTAAAAATATAATGTTTTCGCGTAATGTCATGTTATTTTAAAGATAATTACTTAATCTATAAGGTAGTGTATTTCGATTTAATATTCGAATTGATTTTTGTACATTTTCAGATCATTAAAATCGAGTGTCAAGTTGAAAAAAATTAGCATTTAAGTCACTATCTTCTTTTCGCAATTAATCAAGGTGCCAAAGCCGCTGAAGCTGCCTCAGAGATTTGAGTCGCGTACGGTGAAGAAGCTACGCCTGAGAGAACGGCTCAGAATTTGTTTAATCGATTCAAAGATGGCAATGTTGATCTTAATGACATGGCACGGTCCGAACACCCTGTTCGGTTTGATGAGGAGCGATTGAATCAACTTCCTAACGAGGATCCGCGCCAAACAACGAGGGAATTAGCGGAAAAAAATGGGATGCGCAAAAATACAATATCACTTCATGGGAAAGGTTCAATAGTTTAGCCATAATTTAATAAAAAAACCGCCATGACTTATTAGCCAACCTAATACATTATTTAATTATTTTAATAATTATAAAAATCTTATAAAATCTTCAATTAAAATTGTTTTGGCTCGAGATTCACCGTGGACCCATGATCCCATGGACTGTTTTTCTTAGAATTGAACGTAGAATCAGAGTAAAATAAACTCGCTCTTTGAAAAACAAAATGTCTCACAAATCGGCCCGTCCTAAATTGTTTACACTAAGCAATCAATGTGTTAACATTATGTTGCATTACAATCTGATCTTCCTGACAGACAATACGTTTGTATAGTTTAAGATCGTTAGCAATAATTAAAATTTACAGTTTTTAAATATGTTGCTAAGATCATTAATAAATAGCAGTAGTAGTTGAAACATTTATATAAACTATTTCCTTAAAAATGGCGGACAAAAATAAATATCAACATTGAATTTTTCACACTCAAAACCCAAATGAACCCTAAAATATAAATAAAAATATGAAATATTATAAATCAGAACTAAAATCCAAATAAATATTACAACCGGCTGCAGTAAATTCTTCAATTAAAATTAATGCAGCTTAAAATTCAGCGCAGACCTATGGTCCCATGGACTTTTTTTCTTAGAATTGAAAGTAGAATCAGAAAATAATAGACTTTCTCTTTGAAAAATAAACTTCCTTTCAATTCGGCCCGCCCTTTTGTATAATCAGCTCAGAAGATTCAACACAATTTGTCAGCCAACCGAACAAAATAAAGGCTAGTCTTTTTTAAACTTTAAAATTTACAGTGTTTTATACGCGTGGCGCATGGAGTAAAATTTAGAGTTCAGAGTTCAGAAAAGCCCCTACGCGGGGCTTTTCTAAACTCGAAATTTTACTTCATTCTTTTTCTGGGATTGGAAACACTCGTTCGAACTTTAAATTGAAATGTTTGATAAAATCAACGAATGTCCGCAAATATACAAAGTATACAAATACATAAGGATATGATATATAAAAATGGTAAATTATTATGTCATATATTATTGACTTTTTTGATTTTGAAGAATTTAAACAGATTTTATAAGTTTTTTTTTTAAATTAGTTTTTTTATTGATACTACATATTATTGCTATTTGTATTATTTTACTATTTATTTGTAGCTTCTTTGTCAATGTTAAAATGATTATCTTTATTTTTTATTTGGTAAATTAATTTGTGTTAACTTCACAATTTAGAAGAGTTCTATTAATTTTTATATTTGTATATTTTATTTAAAATAAAAATTATTATTTCAATTACAAATCAATTCCAATATTATTCAGTATCAGTATTTTCTAAATACAAAAAATAGGAAAGAAATAATTAAACATTTAACATTTTTATTACAATAAATTTTTTGAAATTTTTTTATTTCTTTCCTATTTTGAAGTTTTTTTATTTTCATGTTTATTTATTTTTCCAAGAAAATACTGAAATCTGAATAAAATTATAATTGATTTTTATTTGAAATTGTTAACTTTAAAAAAAAAAACGTTGTTGATATAATGCTAATTTTGCTAGTTTTGAAAATTTTACTCAATTTTAATATTTGTAAATATTGATTTATTAAAAATCATTTTTTCCCAATTTTTAGAGTAATTTATAATTATTGAATTAGCTATTTTTATTGATTTCAACGGTTTGCTTAAACTATATTTTTAGTTTTCGGCATTTTGAAATCAACTCTTACATACTACAAAAATAATAAAAATTGAGATAACACTCCCAATGCTTAAATAAAATTTTGTAAAACTTTAAATATCTTGCACAAGGTTTAATTCTTAGCACTGCAATTTTGTTTTTAATCGACCTCTCTTTTATCATATAAAGTCGTGTTGATCGTGTGAATAAACTTTGGCATTGTTTTTATAATTTTAATAAACTTGCATAAAAAAAAATTCTATCATCAACACTTTGTTAAAGAATTCATAGGAAATAAAATTATAAATTTTTAGAAATAAGCGCAAAACCAGACTATTGGTTTTAAAAGTGGTGTAAATCCATCTAAGAAAAGAGATATAACTTTTTTTAGTTAACACTAAATTATTACAAATCATGTATCATTTTCATCCATTTTTCTTTCTAAATAGACTTACATCACTTTAAAAATAACCGGTCTATTTATTAAATCCATAAACTAAAATTATCCAACATTGATATTATAAATATCTAAAGTTTCTAACAACTAATTTGATCTTGGCTCAGACTTTTTATAAAAAAAATGACCTAAAGTTTATATAAAGTAAAAATAGGTTTACATTTATATTCGAAAATGATTAGGTATCATTTTCGATAATCCAATGTAGAAAATCAAAATATTTTTTTCAGAATAGAAATTTGGGAATTGTGAGCATTTAAAATGAAACAGTTTATAAATTAATTGGATCTTCGAAAACTCACTCATGGACGTAGTCAGGATCGAAAAAAGACAAAAGAGTGAAAATATTTGTTAAAAACTTATGATATGTCAATTATTTTCAAGTGAAACGTCAAAAATATACGATTTCTTGATTTCTTGGTGGCAATTGCCCTCTCTTGGTTACACCTATGAACTCACCTTAAATTTATTGATTTTGCATATTTTTCTGAGTTTTTAATTAAATATAACCGTTTTTTATTCACCAATACAAAATACAAGAATAATCTGTCTAAAAATGATGTGAGCATTCAAATTGAATTTATAAACCACAAAATAGAAAAAAATGGAACATAAAAGGTAAATAATAAAAAAATAGAAAAACTCAGAAAATAAAAATATTTTTAATAAGAGAACATCTAAATAAAAAACGCCAACATTTTCTGTTATTATAGAACTATTACATTTGTAACTTCTAAGGTGGGTTTCCACTCCCAGATTAAGCATGAAGTAAAATTTCGAGTTTATATAGAATAGTAGACTCTGTTCGATTTTATGTTTGATCTCACGTAATAAATTAATCCACATTTTCAGGCTTTTCTAAACTATAAATATTGCTTTATGCTTAATCAAGGATTAGAAACACTCGTTAGTAGCTTTAAATTATAAAATTATTTACAACGTATACATGGGAATATGTGTACTCAAAAGAATCATATGTAAAACAACATATTGCTTTCGTATTTTTACAAACTGCTGATCCCTCTATATAAACAGGTACTAAACCCAACGTTTTTAACCATTTAACATTTTGTTAACATTTTACAAATTAATTATTTCGTGTTTTTAATCATTAAAGTTGATTTTCAATTAGTTCTGCTTACAGCTGCTTCTATTTGGATAAGATTTTGGAATATCATTCTCAAAACGCACAAGTTAAATGAGAATCTGACAGTCGCTGCCAATTTGCGAGTGGTGTTTGGGTAATCGTAAAAAAACAGTTGAATTTGCGCATACGAATTGAAGTTTGCGTGTGCGAATCTTTCCATATAAACTAATTATTGAAAAGTCATTCGCAAGTGCATAATTGCGTGCACAAATAATTTCAAATAAACCTCCCCTGATCTCTAGAATTAAAAATGTTATTACTCTTTCATATCATTTAATTGTAAAACTCACCTTTTTCATTTTCAATTAAAAAAATTTCGGAATCTTTAACATCATTTCACTGTAGTCACTTTACATCATTTTAACTTACGATAATTTCTAAATTAATTATTGTCTTTTACCAATGTTATATTTTTATGACATCCCGAAGGAGGCTAAATAACTCCGAATGCTTGGAAATAAATAAATTAAATGGATTAAATAATTAGCCTATCATTAGTGGTCGATTTTCCGCCTACGAAGTTTTGTGTTTTCCCCACAAGTACGACCGTTACTTCTCTTCGTGGTTTGAAAATATGTTTCTGCATGAAATTTGCTTAGTTCAAAATTACTCGAATAACTAACACAATTAAAGAAATAAATTCAATCTTTAAATGACCAGTTATTTTATTATAATCAACATTCTAAATAAATGAAGAACTAAAAAATTATGTCCCAAAATTTCTTATTGAATCCATATATCTGTTCAGGTGTCGGACACATTTAATTTTCAAGAATCATTTTTTTTAAAATATTTTAAAGCATATCTCTTATTTTGAACAGTATCATCATCAACGCACACCACAATTTTTTTGTGTGTAATTTACCTCAATCTCGTGTAATGATGAACACTACTCCTTGTATACATTCACTTAAAAAAAAAAAAACGTAACATTTTCATTTAAACATAATAACCTTAATTACTATCATTTTAGGAAAGGAAAAAGAAAACTGCACTGGATTGCAACTCCGTGTGGCCACGAAACGAATGTCCAAACTTATTGGTTAATGGCTTAATTTAGCCAGTAATTGTGGGTTATCACTCGTTGAACTAATTGCAATAATTACACATCATTAGACCTCCCAAGTGTACATGTGTGTACAGCCTCGTGCCCCCCATGTTCGTTGCATATTATTAAAATCAATCAAGTTTTGTGGTAATTTGAAATTTAAACGATTGTAATTTGAAAAGAATTTTAATTTAGTCAATAAACTTAAACACTATGAGTAAAAAGCATTAAGTGCTATTGGTTGCTTAACGGACTAAATGATTTTTATATTTACACTGATGAACGGTGAAATTGTAATTGAATGTAGTAACATTAATATTTTTATCATACCATACGAACCATTTTCTTAATATACATATGTATCGTATGTTCAATAAAAAAAATAACACAAGAGTGCCATGATTTAATTTATTTTTTTGATTAAAGTTGGCTATATGCTTTAAAAATTGACCTATAAAACGACAGACAGTAATTATAATATATAATTTCAGCGTTGCCAACCTTCAATACTTTTCGCTTCGCTACGCGATCATAGCAAATTTTAAGGCTTTTCTAAACTCGAAATTTTACTTCACACTCAATCAAGGAGTAAAAACATTCGATAGAAGTTTCAAATTTAACATATTTACAAAAACAACGACTGTCTGACATTTATAGAGTATGTATCAGGACAGCGCCGTAGTAAGGAAAACTTGCGCCCGGGGCCAAAAATCCAATTGGCGCCCCCCCAACTTTACAGTCATAACGCCGACTTATGTCCAATAAACGTCAACTGTCAAAAGTGTCAGCTGTCAAAAATTTGCAAAAAAAAATACGAAATATGCGTAATAATGTCAGGTTTATGCACACGTCACAATCTTGACAAATACAAAGAAAAAATTGCAAAAATGTAAAACAAAACACAACGGCTTTAACTTTAACTTCACTTTATACGCAATCTATATAATTGACGCTCTTAAATGTCATGTCAAATATAACATGATGAGTCAAAACTTGTCTTGAAAAATGTAAATCGCGCAAAAATTGTAGAAACAACAACAACGAAAGCAGAGTTTTCCGTGTCACTATTGACAGTTGATATATTTAACGAAATAATAACCATTTTAAAACTTGTTTGTTTTTATATTTTGACAGTTTTTACAGATACACACACATACCATAGTACACACATTAGGATGATGACGATTTATATAAAAATTGGTATCTTTTTGATGTTGGTTCATAATTGTTTTGTTTTGTGCAAAATTGTCGTTAATATAACGCGACAGTATCAATTCTCAAGATATAGGCAGTAAAATGGCTGTTAATATGTAATGTAACCATTAACAATCCTCAGTTTACGAGTTTTGATAGATCTTCTGTGACAGTTACGATAGTTTTGAAAAGTCTTAGACAATTATAATATCTCGTATATGGCCAATAATGACTTTCTGTGACTATAATGGAATATAATTTTCGACATATGGATTGGAATTCTTGACAGTATTGTATATAATTAATATTTATTTTCAATATTGACAGTACCTGAAATATCATCAATCTATGTTAATAATGACCTTCTCTGACTGAAATAGAATGTCATTTTCGACATATAAATTGGCATTATTTGACAGTATTTTATTAATTATGATTTGTTTCGGTTTTTGTAATATTTTATTTTGATACGTTACGTTTTTTTGTGATTAGTAATCTTATATTATTATACATTATACAATTATGCTACATTTCCGACATTTTGTTGACAGTTAGAAATAAAATATAATAAAGTATTGTAGTAGTCTATTTTTGGCAAATCGTGGCGAAAAGTTTGCAATTATAATCTTAATAAATAAATGTCACGAATAATTAACATTATATTTTTTATCGTAGAATTCCACTCCCAGACCAAGCATGGAATAAAATTTCGAGTTTAGAAAAGCCTGAAAATTTGGATTTGCCGGGGCGCGCGAGCGAAGCGTATAAAACACCGATTTAATGTGAAGTTTAAAATAGGCCTAGGAATTCAAATATTCGTGAATACGAAACATTCAAATTAGTCATATATTTAAACAAATATACTACTTGAATTTATAAATTGTTCATTTTTAGAGAATATATTTAACATTTTCTAATACTAGTTTATTAAAATATTAAATATTTAAATAGCTAAATGATTCAAACATGTAAAAAGTAAGTGATATAATAATGTGGTATTTAAATATTCGCGAATACTCAAATTCCCAGCTCGGATTTAAAGTATAGATTCCTTATATAATTTTAAATTTCTGATTTAAATTTACGAAATTTTGGATATCAGGCTTCGATGGCGCCCCTCTGCTTGATGCGCCTGTGGCTCGCCCCCTTGACCCCCTCCTTACTTCGGCATTGTATCAGGATATGTACACGTAAATTTATAAGAAAAACTCCCTGTATAATTATAATATACAGGGTGTTAATGTAGGAAAATGGCTTAGCCATAGATTCCTGGTGTAAAATATGATGATTTAACACAGCTTATCTATATCCAAAACTTTACGGTTAAGCCGAAATTAGTCTTTAAAGTTCATAAACATATTATTAATATTATTTGTAACGATTGGGCGCTATATTCGATTTGACTGGAATTTATTATGGTTGATTATCATAATATAACACATCATTTAAGTTATTATAGTCATTATTGGTTGAGAAGAAGTATGAAAAACAGTAGTACCACAACATAAAAACTAAAATATGTTTTTACTGGCGCACCTTGTAAATATTTTAAAAATATTACTTCAAAGATTGGTTCATTTGAAAGCTTTTTGGTCATCTAATAATCTTTGATATCTTGTACGGTTATCCCACAAAAATATAAAATATGAATATGGTATCCATACAGTTAATTTTTCTTTTAGGTAAACAAATGCACAAGCTGTAAATTTTCCGACATTCGTTGTTTATTAAAAAAGTTCAATTTGAAGCTTTAAACGAGTGTTTTCCACTCCCAGACTAAGCATGAAATTTTACTTCATGCGCCACACGTATAAAACACAGATTTCAAGTGAAGTTCGAATATACATTAATTTCACAATATTTTAGTGTTTTATACGCGTGGCTCATGAAGTAAAATTTCGAGTTTAGAAAAGCCCAGACAATTTGTCGAGGGTCGCTACGCGACCCTCGACAAATGTTCACGGTGTTTTCTAAACTCGAAATTTTACTTCATGCTTAGCCTGGGAGTGAAAAACACTCATTTAAAGCTTCAAATTGAATTTTAAACAAAAACAAGGAATATATTTTTTGTAGCAAAACCGTACAAGATATCAAACATTATTAGGAGACAAAAACGCTTTTAAATGAACTAATCTTTCAAGATGTATTTTTTAAATTTGTATAAGGTGCGCCAATAAAAAACTTATTTTAGATTTTATGTTGTGGTACTATTGTTCTTTATACTTATTGTCAATCAATGATGACCATAACAACTGAAATGATGTATTATATTATGATAGTCAACCATAATAAAATTTAGTCGGATCGAATATAGCGTTCAATTGTTATAAATAAAATTAATAATATTTTTTTGAACTTTGAAGACTAATTCCGGCTTAAACGTATACTTTTGGATATTGAGAAGTTATGTTAAATCATCATATTTAAATCCCAGGAATCTATGGTTAAGCCATTTCCCCACATTAGCGAGACACCCTGTATACCTATTTATATAATTTAAATTATAAGATATGTGTCACTAAATTTGCGTTCAATGACAAAAATTACAAACATATTTGGATTTAATGTTGATAATAATACCTAGTAATTTGTATTTGTTTTCAAATCAGTTTGTTAATTCTAATACATACAGTTTCATCCGGTGTTGGATTTAATTGTTTATTTTTTAAGTTTTTACATTTTTTGAAATAAATTAGTAAGCGTATTCAGGCCGATTCTGTAAGCGAAATGTTTAATTTAACGTATATGTTGTTACATTTTTCGAAATAAATTAGTCAGCATATTCAGACTGATTCTGTAAGCGAAATGTTTAACTTCACATTATTCACATTATAAGTAAACATAACGAACTGAAAATCCGCTTAGAAGGTAACGTTAAGAATAGCATGTACATTAAATTTAACATTTCGCTTACAGAATTGGCCCTTTTTATGTAAAATCTACTAATTCCGTAATAGTAGGTACACAGTAGTTTCCTAACAAGTTTTAAAACCAAAACTTTATAAAAAAATCACTTATGGAATAATAAAACTTAATACTTCATTAACTAATCTTCTTTTTATAAACTTGTTTTTTTGGGTTTGACTTTTTGCCTGGCTTTAGTATCCTGACTATTAGCCAATATCAATCTATATTTTTGTATTAATATTTGTTTTAACTTCTTCACAGTTATATGTACATGTATATTTGGACGTCACAGCACATTCACACAACACCCAGGGTCACGGCGAGATATTATTTTTAAATACCATTTCCCCGTGCACGGGAATCGAACCTGTGGCTCGCCGAGCGATATACCGTCCGGCGACGCGACGTTACCGCTCGGCCACCACCTGCCCTATTTATAAACTACTTTATAAGAAATATCAACTTTTAGATATTAATGTATATTTAATAAACGGTGTTGTTGATTAATGCAAAATTATAACAATAACTTTTTTTTCGACGTTAATAGTTTTTTATCGATCTAGTGTATTAATCGCTTATAAACACAAGATCGTTCCAAATTCTTTTTTGCCGTTGAACTTTTAATTATTTTCAAAATAAAATCCATGCGTGTATTTGTGTTTCAGTGCCTTAAACATTTATTATTTTAGAGGTCGTCCCCTTAAAATGTACTTGGTAAACATTAATTTATTCACAGTTTACAACACATCGTAATATTGAGTTAAACGTGTGCTGTGTGTGATCTAGTCTTGCTTATGTAATCTAATTAAGCGGGGTAAAAGTACCAAATAATTAATGAAAAAGGCATAGTGATTGCATTATTAATGAGTAACGTAGTATATGATAGCAACAGTTATTTAATTACCTTTGTTCGAAAGCGTAGACGCCATCTAATGCCCATTAGCTTAAGTTGCATCATCGTCAATAGCTGGCAAACTAAGCGTTTGTCTACAGCAATTGTTTGTCCACAACAGGGCTTTATTTTATAGAATATAAATATCAAGAATATGAATTTGTGTTCAGTTCTCATTCATTCACCGGACAACTATATACGCGGTTCAGGCTTCAACGCCATCATCAGTATAGTCCCGAACCAGTGCTTGAAGAATGGGCTAATGGGCATTAGATGGCGTTTACGCTTTCGAATATATGTAAATTGCACATGCCATATTAAATGGTCAAAGAAAGTTTCTAAGCAGCACAATTTCGTTAGTAAATAAATCGACAGAATTATTGGGAGTATTCAACCTACTCGTGGTATTACTAACTATTGATAATTTATTATTGCTATTTATATTACAAAACATTACACATGTTATCTATAGGGTATGATTGTTTATCAATGCCGAACCAAAAAGTAAATTAATACATTTTCATCTCATTGTCAGTATTCCTCAGCACTGGGTCGGGACCACACTGAAGAGGACCTTCAAGTTCGAAACGCGTCTGTATGTATCTGGTGCCGGAATACTGAATTCAAATTCAATTTTCCTTCTCTTTTTGTTTTGTTATATACATGCTACAGCATATTTCGATGAATTTTTAGATTAAAAACTTATATATAAAGTTTCATCTTCTTCACTTTTTAATTCTTAAACATATATAAGGTTAACTTGAAGTAATGAAGAGGGCCTTATGTTTTTGTTGTAATTTTCGAAATTGTCCATCTATTTTTCACTTATTTAAAGTTATAGTTATTTGCATTCACATGTTTATTTATTTTAACGATGAAACGGGTATTTCCCGAGAATTCGAATGGCTGAATGTTTATTAATAGGCAGACTATTTGTAATATCGGTTAAATAAACACACGCACATTTATCAGTGACCACAAACATGTTGCTTATAATTATTAATTATTTATTATTTCTGTATGTGCGAGGTAAACTACAACAAGTCACATTTTTTTCGAAATACTATTTTTGATACTGTTAGAATCAGGATTGTTTACTCTATCGAGAGATAAATAGCACTGTACAACAATTAAATAATGTGACGGTGTAGTTTACCTAACACATACAAATTTAAAATAATCAATTACCGATTATCTATTAGGGCCTGTGGCAACCAAGGTTGTTAAAAATAAACGTTTTTTTATTTTAATTAAAACAAACATTTTTTTTTACAAAACGTATTTTTTTATTGAAAAAGCGTTCAAAACATTAACAATTAAAAATATGTTTAAAACACGATTAAAACTTATTTAAAACATAACATGTTTAAAACAGGGTTAAAATTCCATTTATACTGTGTTTTAAAAAGAAGTGAAAAGTTACTAAAACGTCGGATTTGCATGAAATATTCAGGGATCGCTGGAGGAAAGAATGCGTTCTACTGTCACGTAAAAAATAATCAAATGAATTACTTGAGAAATAAACTACAGGTGGTTAAATTTGATTAATAAGGGATAAAAGTCAACATTTTTGTTGCGTTTCGAAAAAAATGTGAAAAATTACCGTAACTTCGGATTTTCATGAACTTTTCAGGAATCCTCTAGAGCAAAGAATGCGCTTTACTGTCACGTGGGAATAAATAAAATGCATTACTTGGGTAATAAATTACAAGAGGTTGAAGTTACGACCGTTTGATTCAACAAGCCAATTTTAATTTGAAAACATTACTTAAAATTTAAGCTTCCGCTTAAGTTCAAAACGTTTAATTCTTTAATAATTTGAAAGTGTCGATCTTTAGCAATTGTTTTCATTCGGTTTCGTGAAATAAAAATGCTCGTTTTTTTAAGAGAGCATAAAAAACTTAGTTTCACCAGACCAATATTGAATGTTTAAATGATTAATAATAATAACAATCTAGAAAACTACAAATACATTTATTTGTAGTTTTTTTTTGTCGCATGAAAATTCCGAGTTTTTGAAAAAGTTATCCTCGATTTTTGTAAAATCTAGGGATGTTTTTTTTTTAAATAATGAAAACGCAGCTCAAAATTAAAATATTGATTTAATCGTAAATACAATTGAAGGTTAGGTCACATCAAAGTTTGATTCTTTGGTACAACTGTAGTTATAAAACCAGCACTTAATTAGCACTTAGCTTGTAGTCGAAACTATAGTTTAAATAAAATTGGTCAAAGTTGAGTGTTTTTAATATTATTTTTAATATTAAATCACTTATTGTAGCGTATATTTTTCAGAACTCTCACTGTATACTCAAATATGTCAAATAGCTTTATTTGATTTATAGTAATACCAGTAAAAAAGGCAAATTAACGATACATTTTGGAGAGCATATTTTACTATGTACCGAATAATCTGTAAACCGTTTTACCGATATCACAATCTCTAATATCAAATTATTAAACAAAGGGCAAAATACAAAAAATACTGTCAATAAAACAACGACTCTAGAGTTAATTAATCAGTGATAAAACAATGATGTTGATTTGCCAAATTTCTAAATCTTGTCATAAATTCGGTAAATCAAATCAATCGTTATCTGAAAACATTTTATTTTCAAATCTTGTCTCGAATTCTTTGAATCATTAACTATCTAGAAACTTTTGATTTTTAAATCCCTTAAGGCTGTGCTTAACCCTTACTGTCGTTTACAATTTACGATCGTTTAATAATATTAAGGCACATGAAGTTGTGGTTTAAAATATATATGCGTAGCGTAGCGTGCACTCTTTCTAAAAAAAAAGTAATTATCCAATAAAATGGATAAATATTGATATTATTAACGACTATTTTTTCAAAGGAAATTGGATTTTTTAATAACTATACATTTTATGAGAAAATGATATTAGAATTATAAAATCACAAAATCATTGTTATTTTTAACTATACTAAAATAAAAAATTAAATCAAATCATCATGCCCTTTGCAATTCAATTATAAATAGATGTGCAAGGAAAAAATAAAAGAAATAAAAATAATAACATAAAATCAGTATTCTTAATTTCCATAGGGTAGAGTGCACTCTTAATTCAGCCACTACTTAAAAAAAAGATTTTTAGATCTTGTTTTGAATTCGCTGATTCAACCATTATCCAGAAAAAAAGTATTTTTTTAATACTCACATAAACCGAAAGTAATAATGGTTTCAAAGTTGACAAAATGGAAATGTATATTTTATTGATTATTTTAGAGCACTATCATTATTCAATTCAATTATTCAATAATCACTTATCGAGTAGATTGGATTAGATTTTAATCTGTCGAGAAAATACATTATTATTATTCTTGTAAAGCTAATAAAAAAACACATAACTTAAAGTCTTTATCAAACCTCTATGCATGCCGTTCCCGATTGGGTACTTGACTTTAAATGCTCCATAGTTTGCTAAGCAAAATAGAAAATTGTAAGTATGTTTCTTACATACGGGAAAATGATTTTTATCGCCAGTTAAAAATAATGTTTAATATTTTTTTATTATGTTAATATTTAAGTGAAATAACCACCATAAAATGCATGCAATAGAGGTTTAAAAGTGTTTACTAGACACCATTTTGTAAAAACTTAAAATATTTCTGTAATTTTAGCAATTTATATGTTTTTCAGTTATTCTACGGGGAATTTTTCTTTTAAGTATAATTACAGCGTTTGGTAAATTTGCAGCAATTAGTTGTTATTGTAAAAGTCAATTTAAAGCTTCTAACGAGTGTTTCCACTCCGTGATAAAGCATAAGGTAAAATTTGGAGTTTAGAAAAGCCTGAAAATTGGTTTGGTTTTAAGGCTTTTCTAAACTTGAAATTTTACTTCATACGCCACGCGTAGAAAACACCGACTTAAAGTGTAGTTCAAAAACACGTTATTAAATAGGAGCGACCAAACCAAATTTTAGTAGTTTTCTAAACTCGAAATTTTACTTCATGTTTAACCAAGGAGAGGAGACACTTGTTAAACGTAAATAATTAAATGCTATTAAATGTTCATATATTTAATGACTTTTATAACTAAAACAATACTAGGATTTTACGAAAAATTAGCGGTAAATTGGTTTTGTGTTCAAATTTATCGAATTACCGGTGATTGAAAAAGTCGGTAAATTTCCAATCTCTAACTGAAAGATCTATGGAAAGTTCAATGGCTCTAAGGGAATAAGGGTTGGTTGTTGGAAGGGCAGCCACAGCCGCGCTTACTTAGGCCAAGTTTTAGGCCCATTGTAATACCTCCCTCCTGATGGTCAGACCCACTCCGCACTATTTTGGCAATTGCCAATATTTGTGCGACGGACCAGTTCCATCCGGGTCCTTCACATTTGGGCTGGGTTTCCCTTGACATCCCTTAGTTTTGACAGGGCTGGACACTCGTGAAGTATGTGCCTTGCTGTCTCATCTTCTTCGTTGCATCCTCGGCATATGGTATCGTTGGTGATCCCCATTTTTGCGAAGTGCTTTTGGAAGCTGTAGTGTCCGGTGATGTAGCCGGTTAGTGTTCGTAAGTTTTGCTTGGAGAGTTCTAGGAACTTCTTTGTTTTTTTGCGGCCAGGTATTGGTAAGAATGCCTTGGTTTGGCCGCACATTGTTAAGTTTTTCCATCTGGATTTGCATAGTTTGTTGCTGTTGTTGATGCTGCTTCACGCGCAAGTTAGTCCGCGTTGTTGTTTCTCTCATTATTATTATGGCCTTTCGTCCATGTTAATGTTATGCGGTTGAGTGTCGCTGCTATGTTCAGTGTCTTTACGCATTCATATATCAGTTCTGATGTTATTTTGAAATTATATAGTACTGTCAATGCAGGTTTGCTATCGGTGACGATTGTAATGTTTTTATTTGGTAGTTGCTTTTCTGAGATTAGTTTGACGCTCTCCATTATTGCGTAGATTTCGGTCTGTGTAGCGGTAGCATGGTTCTCTATGGAAAGATATTTGCGCATGTTTAGAGCTTCCGAGTGTACGCCCGCTCCACAGCCTGTGTTTGTTTTGCTTACATCTGTGATCATCAAGTGGTCTCTCGTTTGTGTTTCTTCATTTGGTTTCATAGTGTTTTTTATGTTGAATATGTATTGGGAATCTGCTAGTCTAGTTTGCCGCTCAGATAGGGCGGGCCCCATTTGAGAATGCTTCCGTGTCCTGTTGAGGTTTGGTATGACCAAGTGTCCATGGCTTTCAGACTTTCTGCACTATTTCTTGCCACTTCTTTAATATGTATATCAAGCGGTGGGAGGCAGAGTATCGTTTCCAATGCTGCGGTGGGTGTTGTTCTGAATGCATCAGTTGTGCACGTACACGCTAGCCCTGGATGTGGTTTAGTTTCGCTTTTGCTCCTGTTTGGTTCGTCCTAGGCCACAAACTAGAGCTCCATACTCGAGTGCCGGTCTAATAATACCTGTGTATATCCAGAGTGCTATCTTCGGTGATAGTCCCCAGGTATTACCGATAATTCTCCTACATTGCCAGAAGGCTTTACTTGCTTTATCAGTTTTGTATTCAAGGTGTTTGGACCATTTTAATTTGGAGTCAAGGTATACTCCTAGGTATTTTATTTATTCTGATAGCGTTAGTTGTTTGCTAAACAAGGTAGGTAGGGTGTATGAGCCTATGTTGGGTTTGTTTTGTGTGTTTGTTTGTTCGATGGCTTTAAGGTATGTTTAGTTTATAAATTGATCTCAAATTGTAATCACTAAATAAATCGAGTACGTTATAAAAGCAAACAAAATTTATAAAAGTGCGGCATTCAAAATTCATGATAATTTTTTTCATTATAAATTACTTTGTGTTTGCTATTTCCTCTAGCATCGGAATGGAAGTTTCAATTTCTCGTCTCGCAACTTTTCGTATCCGCGCACTCCGACATCAATTTTCAATTTCCTTTATGTAAATGTGATGAAAGAGGCAACACTTTTTATACGGCACAACAATTCAAGTATTTCCTTCTTGGCAGTAATTCGGAGATGCACGGTATACAGGTCAGTTAGTTTCGAAAATGTAACTCTCGCAAATATTTAAAAAAAAAATTGTACACGAAAAAATCACAAAATTATTATCGGTATTATTTTAAAACGATTAATCGTCAACTTCTTGAGTTACATGAAGATAGTTTAACATCTAATTAAAACACAGAAAGTAATATTGCCTCACTTGGCTACTTTCTATCATTTTAATCACAACTTGACTATTTTCAATAGCTAACTACTAACCTACTATCTTTTACAAAAAGCGAGGCATATCTCTTTAAAGTTAAATATTTCAAATTTGGTAGAGTTAATTTTTTTCAAATTTAATCCAAATAAAGATACATCATTTCTACTTTTGCTCATTTTTTTCTAGAGTTTAACTGCGTGTATCTTCGTTATTAAATATTTTAAAATAACGAATAAAAATAAGATAATTACTAGAATCTAGCTTAAGTGTAATGCAATAAACAAAAATTAATCGTCAACTTCTTGAGTTACATGAAGATAGTTTAACATCTAATTAAAACACAGAAAGTAATATTGCCTCACTTGGCTACTTTCTATCATTTTAATCACAACTTGACTATTTTCAATAGCTAACTACTAACCTACTATCTTTTACAAAAAGCGAGGCATATCTCTTTAAAGTTAAATATTTCAAATTTGGTAGAGTTAATTTTTTTCAAATTTAATCCAAATAAAGATACATCATTTCTACCTTTGCTCATTTTTTTTCTAGAGTTTAACTGCGTGTATCTTCGTTATTAAATATTATAAAATAACGAATAAAAATAAGATAATTACTAGAATCTAGCTTAAGTGTAATGCAATAAACAAAAAATTTACGATGTAGTTATTTGATTTTTTTTCTTTCTATCATAAGAATTATGGCGTCAAGTATGAAGAACTACAATCTCGGTTATTCAAAAACGAATTAAAATGAAATTTGGACTAACATATGTGTACATTTAATGTAATGAAAATTGGCACTTAATATAAAAAAAACTTCAGGTATATTACTAAAATCGAGACATTTTTATAGCGAAAACAGTTTTCAGGCCGCAGAGAAAACGTTTCTTAACTACAAATAATTGAATATTTCATCTATTCACAATTTAATGTTTATATTCTGTATTATAATTGTGTAATGAATAATTGTTAAACTTTTTGTGCAAATTTATTTTTAAATAACCGAGAACGTAGTAATGCTCCACTTTTTTTTTAAATATGGGTTTACTAGGTTGAAATTTAAGTTCAAAATAAACTGCTTAAGCAGTATCCTAAAGCAGTATATTTTGAACTTTACTTGAAATCAGTGTTTTATACGAGTGGCGCATGAAGAAAAAACATCCTGCTTCGCTACGCGACCAAACCAAATTTTCAGGCTTTTCTAAACTCGTTATTTTACTTCATTCTTAATCTAGGAGTGGAAACACTTGTTAAAAGCTTTAAATTGAACGCTTTTTAAAAACATCGAACGTCTGAAAATTTACAAACCAAGATAGGAATACTTAAAAGAAAAATTCCTTGTATAAGTATACCAAAAAGACAAAGACACCCCGTATAAAGTTTGAAATGCGCATTTAGGGGATGAAAATAAAACTGCGAAGCACTTATGTTTTTAAAGTAACTATTATTAAGGAATAGGTATAAAAAGGTAAATTTAAAGTGCTAGATTAATAAACAAAGCAACATGCGTAAGCATCAGTTTTGAATAATGTAATTAAACAATGTAAAATCAAAATTAATTTTGAATCCTTGCAGTAATTTGGATACATATCATTTGCCCAGAATATTGAATATTGAAATCATCTATCCACAGAAAATATTATATTAAAAATTCCTTTAAATATTACAAAGCCTTTGTGTTTGCTGTTTTGTTTCGTAAGATTTACAAAGTTTTCAAAAAAGTTGGGCTTAATTATTTGAGCCATCCATTTTTTTCTTGGTTCTATTAAATTTAATTCACTCGGTGAAAAAGCAGTGATTAGGATTTAATTTTAAACCTTTATTTAAGCGTGAAAACAATTGAGCTTTTCTTCAATTTAAAGCCACATTCGTTAGTGGTCGTCTGCCTTTCGTTTAATAAAAATATCAAATCCGTGGATAAAGTTACGCTTAATTATTTTTTTCTATTTACTTATTATTAAAACACGGACTTGGACCTAAAATTTAAGCCTTGATTTAGGTTTGAAATCAATCGAGCGTTAAGTCACTTCAAAGCCACATTCTTCAGCTGTCGTTCGCCTTTTGTTTTGAGAAACTATCAAGTTCAATAGACTTGCGCTCAATTATTTCAGCGACTATTTCTTGAGAATTTAATAAACATCAAACCACGGACGTTGACTAAAAACTTAATTGATATTTTTGAAATATCCAGTAAAGATATTCAAAATTCAATTATAAATAATCGAAGTTTATTCGTTTCTGTACAGATTTTTAGAAAGTTATGTTTATTTGATAATCTGTAACTTTTTACAATTGCTTAAATAAAAAACATTCACCTAAAATCGTTGATTTTATTGCAACATTTTAACGTTAGCTGAATATTTTTGGAAAACGTGGCGAGATAATTTAATTTTCTTTCTATAAGATGTAAGTGCAATCAATTCTAAGTAAATTCTGTCAATGTAATGGTTATAGTATAGATTTCTAAGTTTTCACAATTTTTTCAAAGAAAACATTCTCTCAAAATTTTTAATTTTATTGCATATTATTAAATTTGACTGAATATTTTTAGAAAATGTGGCAAGAAAGTACAATTTTCTTTCCATAAGATGTAAGTGTAATAAATTCTAATTAAATTCTGCTAATTTCACGTTAATGTTGTAAAATTTTAATTTTTTACAATCTTTTCAAAGAAAACTTTCTCCAAAAATTGTCAATTTTATTGCATAACTTCAACTTTCGCTGAAACGTGGAGAGATAATTCAATTTGCTTTTTATAATATATAAGTGCAATAAATTCTAAATAAATTCTGCAAATTTCACGTTGATGGTCTTAAATTTGAATTTTTTACAATTTTTTCAAAGAAAACATTCTCTCCAAAAATTGTCAATTCGATGGCATTATTTCAACTTTGGCATGATATTTTAAAAAATACAGTAGAGATATTAAAATTTCCATTACGGCCAATCAAAGTTTATTCATTTCTGTGCAGATTCTATGAATTTTAAGTTGATTTGATAATTCGTTGAATTTTTACAATTCTCTCAAAATAAACATTCTCCTTAAATCGTTGAATTGAGGCATTCGTTGTTTTTGTAAAAGTTTAAATTGAAGCTTTAAACAGTGTTTTCCACTCCCAGGTTGAGCATGAAGTAAACTTTCGAGTTTGGAAAATCCTGAAAATTTGGTTTGGTCGCGTAGCGCGGAGCGGCCAAACCAAATTTTCAAGCTTTCCTAAACTCGAAATTTTACTTCATGCGCCACCGGTACAAAACACTGATTCAATGTAAAGTTTAGCGGTGTGTTTTAAACTTCGTAATATGTCAGTGTTTTGTACCGGTGGAGCATGAAGTAAAATTTCGAGTTTAGAAAAGCCGGAAAATTTGGGAGTGGAAAACACTCGCTTAAATCTTCAAATTAAATTCTTTCAATAAACCGAGCATCGAAGAATGTGCAACGTATGCATATGGATACTTCAAAGAAAAATTCTCACTATGAAAATGTTCGGTGTTATATAAAACTCTCTGTATATATATGCTTTGGCTTAGTATTTTGGAAAAATGCGCTGTCATAATTTAATTTTCTGTAAAGCATATGCAACTGCAATTCATTTTAAGTAAAATTTATGTTGATTGTATAAAACTTCATTTTTTAACGCACACGAATATGTGTTTTTTCTAAATTTGAATAACAAATTTATTTTACTTGCTCAAATTTACAACTTTGATTTTTTGATTTTTTTTTGTCTATTATAATTTTTTTGGTGACAGTAATGATATGTTTTAACACGATATTTTTGTATATTTTTCGACAATTATATTAAAATAATCGATTTTAATTTGCCTAAATATTCCTATACCATTTTACTTTTTCGACTTTCTATTGAAAATAACTCAAAAACTGTCGATGGCGTATTTTTTGTTTTTCGCAAATTCTATAAGAACAATATCGTCTTAGCATTTACACGAATTTTCATGAAAATGTCGTAAAGAATTTCCATGTTTTGAATATTTAAAACTTTGAATTCTCTAAATATTTCTATTAAGTTCTACGTTTTTTATTTTTTATTGAAAATAACTCGAAAATTTAGAAACGAAAGTAGTATAAAATATATTTTACATAATTTAAGACAATAAAACAATTGTTTCAAACAAATTTACCGTTTAAAACGTGTATTAAAAGAATTTAGCATTTAAAACATGTTTAAAACAAAATAGTTTAAAACACGGCGGCTGTTTTGAAACATGTTTAAAACACTGTTTTAAAACATAACCCTCGTTGCAGCAAACACATTGAAACTGTCAATTCGAATTTTAACTTAACCCAGTTCAACGTTTTTGGTGCAACTGGCCCATATATACTTTTTTAAATATTAATTGCAGAAACTGTTCTTGAAATTTATAAGTATTACAAATGTTTATATTACGTAACCAAATCTTCCAAAATTCAAAAAATTTAGATTGCTACGCGACCAAGCTAAATTTGCAAGCTTTTCTAAATTCAAAATTTTACTTCATACTTAATCAAGGAGTGGAAACACTCCATTTCATTACTATTTTATGATAAATTAGCTTTAATTTTTCAGTAATAAAGGGCAAATTGGTCTCCTTCAGAGCGTAAACATTCTAAAAACCCCTCCAATTAAATACTCGTACAAGTACATATGTAATAGGCTATTCAATTAAAATCGCCTATAAAATGAGTCTACTGTAAACAAAATAAAATACACACACGAATGGAGCATTTACGGCTCATGCAACAAATTAGCATTAATTATAAAGGAATGCAAGTACTTGAAGTAATAAAGTACTTAGGACTGCGGTGATCACCGTTTTTAATTATGGATATAAAATTTAATGGTAGCATTGTCCTGGCTGAAAAATCGAATTGAAGGGTACGGAAAAAGGCGAGTTGATGTGTGATTTAAAAATATGTATATGAAGATATAATTTGAACTGAAGGAGTACTGTTGGGCGTGTCGTGGTAGGGTAATTGCCATGCAGGCTCACGGTGGGCACCCAGATTGTCCATCACCTCAATGTGTGGTCCACTTAATTCTAATACACGACCGTCGGACGTAGGTTTCGGTGATTAATACACGTGTGAAGGTAGGTAGATGTGTAGATGTGGATATGGATACCATACCGAATAATTAAGTGTATTTATCCGAACTCGACCTTTTTGCTTTGATAGCCACTTTATACCAAACCCACTGCAACTTTTTTCATCCTCTGCATTTTGGGTGGATTTATGTTATGTTATAATATGGAGTTTTATGTTTCTCATTTAGATTACATTTATTAGTGTAAAACAATTATATTTAATTATACGGGGATTTTTTCTTTTAAGTATACATACCCCGATGTGTACTTTGTAAATTTTAAACTGATCACAGGTGTTTCCACTGCCAGGTTAAGCATGAAGTAAACTTTCGAGTTTAGCCTGAAAATTTGGTTTACTTCACCCTTTGAACACTTTTATAAAAACAACGAATGATTGAATATTTACAAAGTATGCATCGAAATATGTATACCTAAAAGAAATATTCCTTGTATGTAAGTAACTTAGGACCTGATTTTATGTAGTTTTTAGTTTCTGAAATATAATAAATTTGTTTTCAGATTGTATTATTTTTAGTAATATAAAATTACCCGCAATTTAAATTCTTGATAATATTACCGGAAACATGGTAACAATTGATAATTTAAAGTTAGACTGTATAGAAACAATCTATTTTCTAAAAAAAATGTAAAAATTCTAAATAATTTGTTTTAAAATGTATAAAGATAAAATTGGTAAGAATTTCTGTATTTTTTTAAGAATCTATAAAATTTTTAAAAACTTCATATCGATTTTTTTGTCTGTTCAATGTTATTTTATTCCTTTTTTAAATCTTAAAAAAACACTGTGTGTATCCTTTATTATATTAGTAGCATACTGTTTTATTTCGTGTAAAAAAATATTTATAAATTTAAAAAAAAACGGGAATTATAAATTACTAGGAAACAATCGCGTTTTAAACTTCACCTTAAACCAGTGTTTAGCGTGCCTGGCGCATGAAGTAAATATTCAGGATATGTAAACTCGAAATATTTACCTTAATCAGGGAGTGGATAACACACGCATTGCCGCAGTAAGGAGGGGGCCAAGGGGGCGACGGCCACAGGCGCATCAAGTAGATGGGCGCCATCGAAGCCCGAGATCCGAAATTTCGTAAATTAATATCAGAAATAAGGCTGAAAATTTGATATTCGCGAATATTCAAATACCGCATTAAATCACTCACTTTTTCACATATTTGATTAATATAGATATTTGAATATTTAAGTATTACAAATTAGAGTTAATTAGAGTTAGAAAATGTCTAACATATTTTCTAAAACTAAATAGTTTATTAATTTAAATAGTTTATTTGTTTACGTATTTGACTAATTTCAATGTTTCATATTTGAATATTCAGGAATATTCGAATTCCCAGCCCTTTATTAAACTTCACATTAAATCGGTGTTTTATACGAGTGGCGCATGAAGTAAAATTTCGAGTTTAGAAAAGCCTGAAAATTTCTATTGAAAATCCAAATTTTCAGGCTTTTCTAAACTCGAAATTTTACTTTATGCTTAGTCTGGGAGTGGAAACCTAGGTTAAAAAATATGTCAATTATTCGTGACATTTATTTATTAAGATTATAAGAAAACGTTACTCAAACAGACATAATTACAAACTTTTAGCCACGTTTGCCAAAATTAGGCTATTTCCTTATTATGTTGTACACTGTATTATATTTTATTTCTAACTGCCAACAAAATGCCGGAAATGTATCATAATTAATAATATAAGTTTACTAATCACTAAAAAACGTAACGTAATAAAATAAAATATCACAATAACCGAAACAAATCATAATTAATACAATACTGTCAAATAATGCCAATTTATATGTCGAAAATGACATTCCATTTCAGTCATAGAAGTTCATTATTAACATAGATTATTGATATTTTAGTTAATGTCAATAATGAAAATATAGAAAATTATATACAATTCTATCAAAATTCCAATCCATATGTCTAAAATGAAATTCCATTATAGTCACAGAAAGTCATTATTGGCAGTATATTATTATAATTGTCAAAGACTTTCCAAAACTATCGTAATTGTCACAGAAGATCTATAAAAACCCGTAAACTGAGGATTGTTAATGGTTACATTAAGTATTGATAGCTATTTGACTATACTCACTGCCTATATCTTGACAACTGACTCAGTCGCGTTATATCAACGATAACTTTACACACTACAAAAAAATTATCAACCAACATCAAAAAGATACAAATTTTGATATAAATCGTCATCCTGATATGTGTGTATCTGTAAAAACTGTCAAAATAAAAAAAACGAACAAGTTTTAAAATGGTCATTATTTTGTTAAATATATCAACTATCAATAGTGACTCGGAATACTCTGCTTTCGTTTTTTCAAGACAAGTTTTGACTTATCATTTTACTTTTGACATGATATTTAAGAGCGTCAATTAAATAGATTGCGTATACAGTGAAGTTAAAGTTAAAGTTTCGACAATTCATTTTTCACCTCACATTTTTACGCATGATTCGTATATTTTTTCCATATTTTTGACAGCTGACACTTTTGATAGTTGACGTTTATTGCACATAAATCGGCGTCAACGTATGTCTAATAGCATTTGTCAATAGTGAGAGTTAAAATTAGTTGACATTTAGTTTATAATGATTCATGACATATATTACGACTGTCAAGTTGGGGAGCGTCAATGTTTAGCCCCGGGCGCAAGTTTTTCATACTACGGCGCTGAACACACGTTAGAAAATTCAAATCTAACGAAATTAAATCATGACTTCTAGCACAATATATCTGCTATCTAAGGTAACCAGTGTTATTGTTTTCTAACCTTATCTCATTGACTGTCACCATTAACATTTATTAAAATAGAGAATTTCATAATAAAACACGATTATAGTGGTTTTCCATGTCTGCACTTTTTTTAAATAAAAAGCCAACATTGATAAAAGTAGACAAGAAATGTAGATATAAATAGATAAAAAACAAATATCTCAAAAGTTAACAAAAAACATTAATTCTAAATTATATTTTATGTGAAATATAAAATTACTAAAAATTTCGTACAAGGGCTGTCCAAAATGATGTTATCACTCATATGGTAGTGCTTAATTTTAAATGCTCTATTGTTGCTGACTAAATGTGGCCACTCTACTTACTTTGGAAGACGGAAGGACGGTAGCAGCTTAGATTTGAGTATTTGAGTCACCCTCAGTACTAAGAAAAAAAATCAGCAATGTAAAAACATAATCCAAGCCGCACAGGTAAATAAAATAAAATAACAAAACAAACTGAATGTCATTTATAAAGAAACAATTGCTTCAATTGTTTTCAAAGCCTTTTATGTTGGCAAACTTCACGATCAGTGCTTTCATCCATCAGTGTTAAAATAACCTATTTCGTTGTTTATACTATTAGTTTTCATGTCAGACATAACAAATTATACATTTCTGATAAGCAGAAAAAAAAACTGAATGGTACCATAGCCAACTACTCCGACCCCATATGAAAAAGAAAAGTTGACCTTTGTAACTCAAATATGATGACAGTTTAACAAAATCTGAGTACACTACCAGATTCCTATTAAAACAAGTGCCTTAAAAACATGCAAATTAAATTTGACGTCTGAATATAAATAAGCAATAACAGAAAATAAAAAACAACAAAAATTCATTTTTTGCGCTATAGCGCGTTAACTGCGTAGAATATCAAATATTTTGTATATGGTTTAGTGCAATTTTAGCTAAGGAGTATTTCATCCCATTAAACTAAATCTCTCCCTCTTATAATACCGGAGATCCCCATGTTGAGAGTGAATCTGTGTTTTTCTAAATTTTAACTGATTAGGCTGCTGAGAAGGCATGAGAGGAAGCCACTGGTCCCGGTGGGCTAGCACGCTCCTGTGGATATGAAGTGAAGTTCTTTTAAATTAGTTTTTTTTAAATAATCACTATTTAAGCTACAGTTTTCGATTTAATACAACTAATACATTTGTATATCAAATGTTCAATAAGTTTTTTTATTAATTGTAAAGACTTCTACTTCATTAATCTTCGTGATCTAAATTAATAATACACTTTCACTTTTTATACCTTTGACTTTGTATCTGTGATTATAGTTTCAACAACATTAACGTGGCATTATCAAACTAAAGTAATGTCATTATCAAAACTAAACCAGAAATAAAGTCGAAGTTATACAAACTAAGTTAAAGTGTTTAATTACCTTTTGTGTGGTTGTCAAGAAATAGTTGCTCGATTATAATACAACTATTTCTTTTTAGGATACATGGGGATATTGTAATTTTTTATTGTAGAAAATAAAGAATATTATTATTATTATTATTATTATTATATATATTCCGATGTGTAGTCTGTACATTTTCAGGCAATCGTTGTTTTTAAAAAGCATTCACTTAAAAAATTCTATCAATTGTTTCCACTCCCTGATTAGGTATGAAGTATAATTTCGAGTTTAGAAATACTTGAAAATTTGGTCTGGTTGCGTAGCGAAGCTGAGCGACCAATCCAATTTTTGTTATAAAGTGCTCAAATACGTTCCAATCTTTTGGCTATTTTGTAAGATCCATTGAACTAATGGATCCCTCAAAATATATAATATCATTGAATGGCGAATCATCAACACTCTATGAGAAATACTTTATAAGAAGCTCGCAAATTGATCAACGAATTTTCATGAAATATTGTGTTTATGTCAAACTCTTTCAAAATATGTAAAACTGTTAAATTACACCCAATTGATTTGAATTAATTTTGCAGTTAAACTAAATACCCAATATTTCAAATATACTTTTGCAGAAATCTACTATTAACTTTCTGCCAATTATAAACATAATAAATGATGGCAACATAAAAATATCCTTCAATAATTTAAAATTTAGTTGTCATCGTCAAAATAAATGAAAATCCAAAACTTCCCATCTCTCAAATTACCATTTCTATAGAAATTCCCAATAAAACCTTAAAGAATACTAAATATTGTGTAAATTACCAGAAAGTTTAGTAATAATCATATAAAATAATTGAAAACTGTTTAGATTGCACTATTATTGGAAAATCTGTGTTTGATCTTTTTAACACGTTATCCGATATGCTCGGCACAAAAACATAACCAAATTCTACCTGACACAGAATATTCATTACTAAATTGATTATTATTTGGTTGTACTCAAAAGTATGCTATTAGTAAGTAACCAATTTTGAAATGGTAGGAGGCAATTTTCGGAAAGCTAAATGGCTTCATTAACTAAATTGCCTAATTAAGTCCAGTAAATCGAATACACTGATGTTGGAGATGATTGAGTCGTTGCATTGCGTGTTAACCTGCGTGCAATTTCTGCAAGCAATAAGATACTGGCCGTATATACCATGTAATGTAATTAATTACTGGACCGTTATCTTTTAACTTCACGTTTTGCGTTTATTATGTTCATATGTTATGTTACGCCTGTGTGTACGTGCTTAAAGCTTAATTAAAAATACGTGATTAAAGATTTAAAATAACATTTTTTATGATATTACTATCAAATGTATCAATATTGTCAGGTTGAAACCAATCAGTTTTTACTAAAGATAATTTTAGATGGTACAATATTCATTAAAAATCAGAATCAAAGTAAAAAAGTTTGTGTCATTAATTTATGTATATTAAATTGAAGGGCTTATTGTAATAACATGATAAGTCACACAAAAAAATCTGTTTTATTCTTGGATTCGATTAAGCAGTTATATAATAAGCCACAGTAGATGGATTGTGGTCATCCTCCAACAGATATCGTTACCATACCTAAAATAGGGGTTTTGTATAATATCACTTGAAAACATGATAAGCCACATCAAAATGGCAACAGGTATGATTACACATTCCGAAAAAAATCGATTTTGTGTGAGAGTTTGAGTTCAAGTGATGAAATGCATGGCACAATTAATGAGAGTGTTATTGATTAAGACTTTGTGCTACCAAACAATGGTGGTCATTTGGATACAAGTAAGCTATGTTTTTTTTTTGTGGCATATCATGCTTTTAATTTTTTCGGATTATTACCCGTTATTTCTACATCCTCTTCGACATCCTCTTCTACATCCTCTTCTACATCCTTGACTAGAATCTATGTTCGATGTCATAGATGCTATTTGTAAGCAACAGTGCCAAAAATGAATTGTTGTTTCAGGAAGTACAAATTAACACACAATTCATTAATTTCTTTTCACTACAAAAACCATTCTTTAATTCTATTGAAGATGTATAATGAACTGTAAATATATCCTAACACAAATAGTTAGGTAGTTATTTACCCTTTTTCTCCCAAGCAAATAAAAATACACGTCATCAGGGAAGGGTAGGCACATAATAACCACTGATCCATGTTAAATACATTGATTCGGATTTCAGCCGAATCATCGCGTAACGGTTATTAAATATAATAATTTTATAAACTACCTGATACCCCCACAAAAAAAATCAGATTCCACCTCAGCACTTTTTACTTTCGACACACCCTGACCATCAACGAATAACGGTTGCTGAATTGATTACCAAAGTGAATCAAAATCAATTAATTAACAGAGAAGTACGTTAATATCGTGTATTAAAAAATAATTTAAGTTTGAAGTATATTGAATGTGTATAGGACTGTCTTAATCTTTTTTATACTCTGGTGGCACATTTTCCAAAAAAGGATAATTTAATTTTTCTTTGTTCACGACAATCTTATAATATGTGGGCAGCATAATGCACCCCATTAAATACGGGCGTGTTTAATATTGTTTTTAAAACACGCTAATTCGCGTTTTGATACAAGCCCTAATACACATTCAAATCACGATACCGCAATCTGTCATCATTTATATGTCAAATTATATAAAACAAAACGGATAATTAAAAATAAAAGTGAATCAGTGAGTCAGTCACTCACTGACACATTGACCCGGTAAATCAGGGAATCAATAAATCAGTGACTCAGCGACTCGGTGAATCAGTAACTCAGAAAATCAGTGACTTGGTGAATCAGTGACTTAGTGAATCAGTAACTCGGTGACTTGGTAAATTAGTAAATCTATGAATCAGGGAATCAGTGAATCAGGCATGCAGGTAATTCAAAAATAGCAGTAGTCAACACAGCCGAAAACACAGAACTTCCTACAAATTTAAATAAAACAGAAACATAATCATTGGTTTCAAGGTATTTATGTATTTTTAATATAATATCAACTATAATATAATATTTATAATAATACGCTATATAATTGTCAACATTCATTTTGATATACAGGGTGTCAATTTGAAAACAAGCCAGCCAGAATATCTTTGAACCGTAACAGTTAGAGAACATTTTTTAAAACCGTTTGTAGAATATGAAGGGGGAACCATTTTGACCCACATAACAATCTTCTGCAACCAACCCCTAGCCACCCTTGCCCATTTTTTTAATAGCACGACCCTATTGTGATATATCATTAGAAAGGTCTTTTAAAATGCTAATCAGTGGTACCAACAAAAAATTTTATTGTTACCGAAAAATGCAAAAAAATATTTAAATCAATTTATTTGATTTTAAAATTGTTGTCAAATTATTTATTATAACAATTTATTTTTACAAATTACAAATGAAAAACCACAGATGAACACAATAATACCCAATATATATCCGAGTTATCCATTTGTTTCTGGATCTCGCCTAGCCATGCTTTCGTGTTGTTATGTTACAGTATCAACATTTACATTTTTTATTAGTTGCCACTCCTGATTCCTTATTTTAACAGTGTTGCAATAATTTATGATATCATAAGTAATCCTCTTTTTAATTTTCAAGAGGTTTATTGTTAATCTTGCAACAATTATTTCGCCACGAGGTCGCTTCTTCGAGCATTTTATTATTAAATCAAATTAATCTAGTGTTGCAATGCTGTGTCAATGTCAACGTGAAAAATAATTTCAGGCACATATTAAATATTAACATGCCAAAGATTATCTCTAAATCAAAAAGGTTACAAATTCTGAAATCCTACAAACATTTTAGGCAAAGTAATCCAAATCTACAGCATCACAAAAAAAAAATTATTACGATTTTAATAGATATTTTTGGGGTATGTCTAGTATTTTAATTATCATATATATTTAATTAAAGATAATTACGTTTCAGGTAGGGAGATCTTCATTACAATTAATTTTACGACAAAGAACTGACGAATTGAAATCTACTACTTCTGGCAAACGATCTAAAAACAGCCATTTTTGGAATCACCTAGCTAGAAAAGATCTGCAACAACTAATTTGGCAATATAACTCTAGAAATCAGTATTTTACTTTGAGAGATCTTTTGAATGATATGAAAGAAAATTATGAGTTCCATGGGAGTAGAACAACACTTTATAGGGTTGTTAAAAGTATGGGGTATAAATTCAAATTAATTAATGGGCGCAAAATTCTCTGTGAACAAAAACATGTTGTTGCAGCTAAAATTATTTTCCTTAGAAAATATTTACAGTATCAAAATTCCTGTGAAAATATCCAATTCGTATACCTGGATGAAACATGGATATATCAGAATGGATCCGTGGTTCGACGCTGGGTACATGAAACGGATATAAAAAGTAATCCAACTAAATTCAAAAATGAAGGCAAACGCTTCACCATTCTACATGCTGGGTATAGGGGTGGGTTTTTGGATGGGTGCGATTTTTTATTACATTCGAAAAACAATGACCGATGCCACAATGGATGGTAATACTTTTCAAAATTGGGTGGTTAATCAACTTATTCCTGCTTTGGCTAAGCTTTCAGGGAAATGTGTAGTTATTATGGATAATGCTGCATACCATTCTGTGCAATTAGACAAAACTCCTTCATTTTCTTGTAAGAAATGCGAAATGCAGGAGTGGTTGGTTAAACACAATGTAAAATTCAATCCAAAATTAACCAAAAAGGAACTATGGGCTTTATTTATACCTTTTCGATCAAATGACAAAATTTACGTAGTTGATGACATTTTGAGAAAGAACGGGCACGAAGTTCTTAGATTACCGCCATACCATTGTCAATACAATCCAATTGAAATGGCATGGGGGTTTTGTAAGACTTACTACAATAAGCACATAAATTCTAAGCAACTATCTAAGGATTGTGTTCAGAATTTATGGCTTGAGTCTCTCTCAAAATGTACATTCGATATGTGGCAAAAATTTCTGTGATCATTGTGAAAAACTTATTTCGGATGACGAGACAAAACACATGGGGAACCTTTCTTTTGAAACCATTCCTCCTTTTATTATTTCGCTTGGGGAATCTGGCTCAGAACAAACATCAGAAGATTCAGATGCAGGTTCTCTTGACTAAATAATTAAAGTGGAATGAGGGCTTAAAAATTGTTTGACATGAAAATTATCAGTATCACAAGAGGGTGGGAATAAATTTGCAATTCTACAAAAAAATACTGAGGGCCAACAGAAGAGAGAATGACCAAAATTAAGGTGGATGGATGGAGTTGATCAAAATGTGTTAACGGGAAGACCCAAGCGAGAAATACAAATGGATGACGAAATAAGTTTGCAGAGCCGAATTCATTATATTTGTTATATAATATACAATATTATTGCTGTGTTTGTATGTACAAAAACCAAGTAGTAAATTTTGTTAATCTTAAAACTGCATATTATTATCCTTTTATAAAGCTGCACTTCGGCCTCTCAACGATCACCCTCAGGGCCCTGGCGGCAAAGACCGACGCCAAACCTGAGGAGACCAAAGGGGAAACAATGGAAGACATTCCATTGCCCGGAGAGGGAGCAATGGACAGCAGTCCGTTGCCCAAATCACCGAAGGGTAAGTAATGTTCAAATTACTTCAAATTAATATACACCACTGTAGGGCGGCATCCGCTGCCCTCAGTGCATATATCCTTAATGAGAATATTGACATTGCACTTGTACAAGAGCCATGGCTCTACAAGGGAATTGTAAAGGGGTTAAACATACAGGGCAGGCGACTGATAGTGGCCGAACCTATGTGTAACCCACGTACATGTATAATCGTAAAACATGAACTGAATCTAATGCCCCTATGGGACCTATGTTGCAGAGACCTAGCGGCAGCACGGCTGGAAGTAGTGGAAAGGGGAACGCGGAGGGAGTTTATACTCGGATCCGGTTACCTTCCCTACGACCAACCAGGACCACCGCCGCCAGACATCGTCCAGCGGCTGATAAATCGCGGGAGCCACGATGGCATACCGCTGATCCTTGGATGCGATGCCAACGCACACCACATTATATGGGGGAGCACGGACATCAATCCAAGAGGTGAGAAACTATTAGATTTTATCTTAGAGAATGACATTGAAATAGCAAATATTGGAAATGTACCCACGTTCGTAAACGCGGCGCGAAGCGAAGTAATTGACATTACACTTGCCTCTCGCAAGGCAAGTGAACTGATAAAACTTTGGCATGTGTCTGATGAACCATCATTATCAGACCATAGATATATACGATTCGATATCGAATCAGAAAAACCAACGGAAACCCAAAACAGAAACCCGAGGAGAACTGACTGGGACCTATACAATGAGGTACTAGCCAGCCGAATCGGGGACTGTCCAACAGGAGCGAGAACAACGCATGAGCTGGAGTTCATGGTGCAAAGCATCACGGACTCCATCAATACGGCGTTTGAAGCAAGCTGCCCAAGAACTACCAAACCCACTTCCACCAGGGTCACCTGGTGGAACAGGGATCTTGATAGGGCAAAGGCATGCACCAGAAGGCTATTCAACATAGCCAAGAGAAACGGTGAATGGGCGCAGTACAAAACGGCCCTCACGGCATATAACAATGCCATCAAAAAAGCCAAGAGAGACTCTTGGAAAAAATTCTGTGGGGACATAGAAAGTGAACCCACAAGCTCCCGTCTACTTAAGACGCTCAGCAAAGATCATGCTGGGAACATCGGCTCACTGCTGACCAAAGATGGAGAGTACACAGACTCGGTAGAAGGGACCCTGCAAGTATTACTGCAGACGCACTTCCCGGGTTCTGTAATACTTGAAAATCCTGTATCCGGGGACCTAAGCGAGCCCAACACATGGGCTCCAAAACAGGACTGGGACACAGCGAAAACAATTATCAAACCTGGTGACATTGAGTGGGGAATTAACACGTTCAAACCATTCAAATCACCAGGTCCTGACGGGATATATCCTGTCATGCTACAAAAGGGGATAGCAGCGCTGAGGGGACCACTATGTGATATCCTCAGAGCTAGCCTTGCCCTTTCATACATTCCAAGCAGCTGGCGGACTGTAAGGGTGGTATTTATACCCAAACCAGGGCGTGCTTCGTATGCCCTGGCCAAATCTTACAGACCGATCAGCTTGTCATCATTAATTTTAAAACTACTAGAAAAACTAGTAGACAGGCACATACGGGAAGGAGTCCTAAAGGACTCACCACTACACCGTCAACAATATGCCTACCAAGCGGGAAAGTCATGCGAACTGGCAATCCACCAGCTAGTGAGCAGATGCGAAAGGACCATACAATGCAAAGACATTGCGTTGGGGGCCTTTCTGGACATTGAAGGGGCGTTTGACAACACAACCTTCAACTCCATAGCAACAGCAATGGAGAAAAGAGGGATCTACCCGCAAGTCCGACACTGGGTGAACAAGATGCTCAGGAGCCGGACTGTAACAACTACTCTATACGGAAAGACAGCAGAAGCGGTGGTCGCTGGCGGGTGCCCCCAGGGAGGGGTTCTCTCGCCGCTCCTGTGGTGCCTCGTCATGGACGACCTTCTGCTGCTACTTGAAAACCAGGGCATTTATGCCCTGGGGTACGCAGATGATCTGACCATTCTAGTTAGCGGGAAGTTTGGGACCACTGTATCAAGCCTGATGCAGAGGGCACTAACTACCGTGGAAAGATGGTGCAAGAACGAAGGGTTAGCTGTAAACCCGGCCAAAACGGCGATAGTCCCCTTTACCAGGAGACGAAAAACCGATGACATAACATCGCTACGCATGTATGAAATGGAAGTCCCAATCAAAAATGAAGTAAAATATCTAGGGGTCATACTTGATACCAGATTGAACTTCAACTTCCACCTGGAGAACATCAGCAAAAGGGCCATGAGAGGACTTTTTGCGACCAGGAAAATGGTAGGACGCACATGGGGACTGAGACCCAGTATGACCAAATGGCTATACACCGTGGTCATAAGACCCATAGTGACATACGCGGCGCTCGCTTGGGGAGAAAAAACCCAAACCAAGAGCGCAGCCGCAAAACTCGAAAGAGTGCAACGACAGGCGTGTCTGCTGATTACTGGGGCAATGAGAACAACGCCCACAGCAGCCATGGAACACATATTATCGCTTCCACCACTACATCTATATGTTATGATGGAAGCCAGACAGGCAGCCTACAGACTGCACATAAATGGACACACTTTAAATGTAGGGTCATCCAGACCGGAAACATTTAAAGTGCTACAAGAAGAAGAAATCCTAAAAATGAGGTCCGATTTCACTAAAATCGTACACCCATCCCGCAGATTCAAAATAATCATACCACAGCGGAGTGAATGGACAAATGGAACATACCCGGGAACGAGTAAAGGAACCATCTGGTACACAGACGGGTCCAAAAACACTAAAGGAACCGGGGCTGGTATCTATGGAGGCTGTAACCGGAGCAAACAATTCACGGTTGCTCTGGGGAAACATGCCTCCATCTTCCAGGCTGAAGTGGCCGCCATTGACTGGTGTGCCCACCACATAATGGAGTCGGGACTCAACAAAGGACCAATTACCATTATGTCGGACAGCCAGGCAGCCCTAAAAGCGCTAGCCTCGCCGATAGTTCAGTCCAGACTGGTTATAGACTGCATAAACAGGCTGGACGCACTGGCGACAACAACAAAAACACAGCTAGTATGGATACCCAAGGACCAAGGAATTATTGGACACTTGGGGGCCGACTTGCTGGCCAAACAAGGGGCAACAGGTGAATTTATAGGACCTGAACCCGCTTTCGGAATACCACATGAAACCGGAAAGGAAATAATCCGACGCAAGTTAGCAGAGGAGCATACAAAGGCATGGCACAACCAAATGGGAATGAGGCACACGAGACTCTTCCTAGATGGCCCGGTACCTGATAGCGCATTAGCGCTGTCAGGACTGAGCAGAATGAAACTAAGGAAAATCACAGGACTAATTACTGGGCACTGTGACCTGAATAAGCACAAACATAGGATGGGTCTTGAGAAAAGCCCCCTATGCCGTGGGTGCTTGGAAGAAGAGGAAACTCCCCAACACCTACTGTGCACATGCGAAGCCCATAAACGGCAACGCACGGAGCAACTCGGGAAGCCCGTGCTTCCTGAAGAACAGCTCAAGAACATCCCCTGGCCCAAACTCCTGGACTTCTTAGAAGACACAGGAATATACAGGGAGTAAAATAACCAGAGGAGCACAAAAGGACCACGGAGACCGCAGTGCAGGGACGCAAAGCGATACCACCTCATGAGGAAAAAAAAAAAAAAAAAATCCTTTTATATCTGAAAATTTGTAAAACAGGCAACAGTGTAAGATCACAATAGTCAGAAATTATAACCTTAAAATCGAACATCTGACAGTGACATTTAAAAACCCTGATTTAAAACACAACCAGCCCCATTTACAATACTTAAACTGTCACTTTTCCATAGCTAGACGAGATCCAGAAACAAATGGAATATACCATATCTATTGTTTTATTAAAATATAGACAACTCTAAAAAAAAATTAAAATAATAACAAAACTTGGTTCAATGGAATACATTTATTAACTGAATAAATTGCACCTGTCCGCAATATAAAAAAAAAAACGTTGACAAAAAACACCAATGAAATAAAAATAAATCTTTCATTATCTTAATTCAAATAAACACAATATATGACACTGTCATATAATCTCTGCTGTTTACCTTAAACTTGTTATTAATTTTTATAAAATGGTTTACACCAGTGGTCTCCAAACTGCGGCCCGCGGGCCAAATCCGGCCCGCGACTTGCATGAATCCGGCCCGCGATTATTTGTAATTTCTTTTGTAAATGTCATATTTTGATATATTGTAACAATTGTTCCTTAAATTTTTCATAATTTTATAAAATTAATCGGATCTTGGCCGACTTTATTATGTAGAATTGTATTTGTGGCCCGCGAAGAAGATAGTTTGGAGACCCAGGGTTTACACAATCGCCGAACGTGTTGAAATTATTTTTATTTATGGTTCTAAAAACCGTTGTGCTAGACAAACTACAATTTCATTCAATGAATTACATCCTGAAAAAAATTAACGTCATCAGTATGTTCTAGATCTAGTTTTAAAATTTGAACAAACAGGATCGGTCATCAACAAGAAAAGAGATAAACCTCGGCTCCTAAATGAAACGGCTGAAATTAAAGTCTTGGGCCAAATTGCTATGGACCCTACTTCATCACTTCGTTGTATGTCTAGAGTAACAGGATTGAGTCATAAATCCATTCGCAAAGTCTTGAATAAGCACAAATTTCATCCCTATAAAAAGCATATTACGCAAGAACTTGGAGATTATGATCCAGATAGACGAATTGAGTTTTGCGAAATGATGACTCATAAAATTATAGCTGAGCCTGACTTAGTGAAAATCATTTGTTTTAGCGACGAATGTACTTTTTATCTTAATGGCAATGTAAACAAACAAGATTGTCGATATTGGAGTGGTGACAGCCCTCATCTTATTACAGAAGTCCACAAGCAGTATCCCGAAAAAATTAATGTCTGGGCAGGTATTTCTAGAGATTCCATTATTGGCCCGTTATTTATTGATCAAAATCTAGATGGTCAACTGTACTATGAAATGTTAGATCAATTAATACAGCCCCTTATAGTTCATGAATTAGAAAATCAAAGAGATGAAAATGATGAACTAATCTTGAATGACAATTTATTACATTTTCAATAAGACGGAGCACCTCCGCATTATGTAGTACCTGTTAGAGACTGGCTAAGCCACACTTTTGGGAATCAATGGATTGGTAGAAGAGGACCAATTGGCCACCTAGATCTCCAGATTTAACCCCATTTCTTATGGGGCCACTTAAAATCTGTGGTCTATAAAACTCTGCCCGAGTCTATCGCAGATCTGCGACAACGAATAATAAAGAGTGTCGAGCTATTCCACGACAGACCTTCCATAATGTACGACAGGAATTTGAAAATAGACTTTATTATTGTCTCGAAAATAATGAAAATCATTTTGAGCATACTATAATTTAATAATTAA
The DNA here is from genome assembly GCA_932526585.2 of Philonthus cognatus. Classification (NCBI taxonomy): domain Eukaryota; kingdom Metazoa; phylum Arthropoda; class Insecta; order Coleoptera; family Staphylinidae; genus Philonthus; species Philonthus cognatus. Next base: position 77,331,073 of record OW052241.1, read on the forward strand.
TTTCTTTTTACATTTTTTATGTAACAATAAAAAAATTAGTTGGTACTACTGGTTAGCATTTTGAAAGACCTTTGTAATGATATATCACAAGTGAGGTCATGCCATTTAAAAAAAATAGGCAAGGGTGGCTACAGTCTAAGGGGTTGGTTGCAGAAGATTGTTATGTGAATCAAAATCCTAAGAACGGTGTTTGAAAATTTTCTCTAACTGTTACGGTTCCAAGGATATTGTGGCTGGTTTGTTTTCAAATGACAAGCATGCAATAATTATTTTTCATCATTTAAATTTCTTTGGTAGCATTTCGATAATATGGATTCTGGTACAAACGTAAATTAAATGGAGACATGTAATACAGTTTTAAATACTCTAAAAAATATATCTATACGATTTTTCTCTAAAATTAATAGGGGCGCTAATAATTATACATATTTAATTTTACATGTTGAATTCCTCTGTGCGCTCCCAGAAACTCGGTATATATACAGAGAGTTTAATGTAACACCGAACATGCTGGAATGTACTCAATGTTAATTTTCCTATGTTCGATGTGTACTGGGACGCATCAAAGCATTCAGTACGATGTGATTGGCTACGATTTCTAATGGTAACATAGTCAACCCAATGTACATTCTTCCCGTCAAAAATAAATTGAATTTGTCAATTATTATGTAAACCACAATATGTTGTATTATGAATATTTTAATTCAACGGAATGCTTATCAACTTTTGTTATATTTTTAATCAGTATAATAATAGTTAAAGAAGGTAAGAAGATATAAATGCCTTATCAGTAAACACAATTTTTTCGCAACATTTCGTTGTTTAATTTAATATATTAAATACAATTTTATCGCTTAATTTTGTCATACAGCACCTATTAATTTGTCGGACCTAAACTTAAAATCTTGCAGAACTCTTATCTACAGAGGATTTTTAAATATTAAATGGTTTTGAAATAGTAAGGATATTATTGGATACTCTTCGACATAATAGAAATAGCTTAATTTCATCTCTTCCGATAATATCGACGAACTTCTAACTCCTCGCTTGTGAAATTTATCTAAACAAACTGTTTTAAAAGGTTCGAAATAGTTAAAATAAATGGTATTGGTCAATCAAAACATTTTAGAGAAAATAAATCATGGGAGTTTCTTGAACTGTTTTCTCCATGGTATAAGTATACTAGAAAAATCTGTTCCTCCTTTGTATATTGATATGTTGAACTCTTCGTCTACGTCTGCTTCAAGTGCTAGAACAGGAAATATCACTTGCTTGCGATAGTTGACAGATTTGATTTATTTTTAAGTGAAGAGTGTAAATTGGGTTGACTATATTACAATTAGAAATCGTAGCCAATCACATCGCACTCAATGCTTTGATGCGTCCCAGTACACATCGAACATAGGAAAATTAACATTGAGTACATTTTAGCATATTTGGTGTTACATAAAACTCTCTGTATATATATAATATAACTATATAATATGGTATAACTCGCATATAATGGCAATGAATCACTTGAACGACTTGCTCCATTCGGCTCGTTCCGGAAATATCGTCCTCGTAATTAATAGCTATCATTATACAATCTACCTATAGCTATCTTTGTACAATGTACTATTAAACATGGAAATGTTAAATTTCCCTGACTCTTCACTGATTCCAGATTTGTTCATTGGCTCCTTAAAATAAATTCATTTTGTAAAGAAGCCAAATATAGGGAAGAACATTTTTATATATTAAAGCAATTTTAAAGTGCCCATCGTTAAAATATCTTAATTCTAAATTTTAGATATTTAAACAACAAATACTCGTAGTTGCATATTGAAGAGGTGAAAAGAAAACATCATAAAGCACGAATTTAGAAATCACATGATTTGATAATACTATTCTAAAATTTATTAACGCGAGATCAAACATAAGCGGTATATTTTTAACTTCAATATTGTCAATGCTTAATACGCATGGCGCATGAGGGTAAGCATACCTTTCTGTATTTTGGAAAAAAAGAAAAATAACAGATAACTTAATAATAACTAATGACAATAATAACTGTTTCAATAACGAAATATGTAGGGCGTTCTATTTAAAAAAGGTAAGTTTGTTTCGTATTTTGAAAATAAATCACCCTGTATAACAGTTATTATTTATTAGTAGCTTAAATTAGTAGCTACAAGTTCTATTTAAGACAGTTTTTTTCTAAACTCATCACAAAGCGAGATATCAAGCCGTTACATTACTTTTTGCAGACCCTGTATATTAAATTGTAACGTAAGGCTTTATAAGACGTAAAAACTAATGGATGGTTACACGCTTGAACAAAAATTGTACATTGAATGAAGAGGAAGTTGGAGGTAATGGCTCTTTTGTAAATGGACGTGAATTGGATGAAAGGAAAGTGTTAAATGTGTCGGCGTGTGTGCATCAGGACGATTCGTAATGCACAAACGCATATAACTAGATTATTCCAGCCCTGCACACGTGAGGTGTGTCTTATTCCGGTGTACGTGTACGCATGATATTTTAAATAAGACATTCCATGAATTGAATGTTTAGAATTTGAACTATTATGGGAAATATCAATTGTGGACAAGTTTAAATGAGCCTACAAATTTTGATTTGGCGGCGCAAGCGAAGCTTAATCAAAGAGTAGAAACACTCATTAAAAGCTTTAAATTGAATGCTTTTATAAAAACAACGAATGTCTGAAAATTGACAGCGTATATACCGGGTAGCCATAAAAGTATTGCCTACTCAAGCAATATAAATGAGTTTTGTTATGTATATATAATTTAACTATAGCTTGATTTTGACATAGTCTTTACTAAGAATACTACTTCCAGTTTTGCCGAAAGTGATACCATTTTTCTTGTTTTGAATTACAACTCCAACTTTTTTTCTAACTTGTAATATTCGTCTCCAAATTCTCTTTCCAATGATGTATGTAAGTTGATATTTACGTTAAAACTAACCTCAAAATTATCAATTTTCGAAATTGACTTAGTACGCTGAGGAATTGTAACTAGGATGAAATTTCACAAAGTGGGCCGTAAAATGTCTATGACAGTCCATTCAACGCCTTTGTTTTATCTAAGAACAGTCGACCGTTATTGTTTTAACCATTAGTATTATAAAGCCTACTTAGTGCAAACTTTTAAAAATTCTAATATGATCAAGTCTTGAACTAATATGTTTTGCAATATATAATTAAATAGGAAATTTTAAACACAATTTTATGATTACAAAAAAGACAGGGTGTGCTATTTGAAATTTTCATATTACAGTGCGTTTATAAATGACAATTTTAGACATTTTAATTTCCAGCATTTAACTTTCTTGCCAGCAAGTGGAATAAAAATTCAATTTGACTATAAATAGTTTTTAGATAACATGACTATTTCACGGCCTACTTTGTGATGTGTTATCCCAGTTACAATGCTTCGGCCGAATAAGTCAATTTCGAATAGTATTAATTTTGAGGTTAGTTTTAACGTAAATATCAACTTGTGGAAATGGAATTTAGAGACAAAAATTAAAAGTTAGAAAAAAGTTCTGGATGCTATTACAAATAAGAAATATAACATCACTTCCGGCTCAACCGAAAGTAGTATTCCTAGTTAATACTATGTTAAAATCAAGCTATAGTTAATTTATACATACATCCCAAAACTAAAATGTCTACCATTTATATTGCCTGAGTAATTGCGTGGGCAATACTTTCATGGCCACCCGGTATAGGGAGATGTATACTTAAAAGAAAATATTTTTCTTTGTACGTTTATGATTTATAGCCAACGTAGCTTGATTTTACGTTAATAAATGTCACAATATTTGATTCGTCTTACCTAGTTTTTGCGACTTCAAAGTTCGAGCACCTATTGATAAAGTGATAAGTGAACGTATGCATTTTCGAATTTTCTAACTTTTGTATTTAGGTTGTTTAAAATAGCTAAGATTATAGATTGTAGAGTAATTTGTACACAGAACGTGTTACAGGAAGAGTATTTATCAGAGAGTCGGATTGTTTAACGAATACGTTTTTATCTCGAAGAATAACATTAAGATATGCCATTTTATCGGTTGTATGCTTATGCTCGCTTACTTACATAAGGAATAAAAGGTCATGAGAAAATTAAACAACGGCATGATTTTTGTTGTAAAAAATAAACAGATTTACTAAAAAGATAACGATCTTGAAGCGACAAGCACTTGATTCACTCTTGTAAATTTGCAAATATTTATTCTTATATTAATCATATGTGTATACTGCACAAAGTGATCAAAATATATTTTACATGTTATTCAATAGTGCTTCAGTTAAGCTTGTTTTAAATCGCATTACGGTAAATCTAATTTAAATGAGCTAAACTTGGTTTAAGTCACTATTGAACAACCAGCCTATAGAAAGTGAAAGATGTGACCCAATGTCTTAAATAACTATACACAGGGTGTATTTCAATGTGATAACAAAACAGAGTTAACTGTTAATTTTTTTCAAGTGTGTTTACATATAGGCTAGATATAGTATGAACTGTCCAGTATTCTTCAGCAATGTGTCGAGACTATGCTGACGAGGCCCGTGAAATCTAAAACGCATCTGTGGGTATCCGGTGCCGGAATACTGAACACAAGTTCAATCCTGAAATTATTTTAAAACCAGGAAGGGGGGTGGGGGGCATTATTTGAAATCATTTGCAAAAATGCGAATGCTAAAACTCGCACATGAATTTCCATAGTTTTGATAATGTGTGAATTTGTGTTTGTCAGTTAATTGTCATTATTTGTATAATTAATTCTATGTAATATGCTTTACACAATGTGGTAATGCAGATAAAAAGCTAAAGGAATATTTTATTAAACATTTATTTCAAAACAGTAGCTTAAGACTGGAAGCATTATTTTAAAGCACATATCAAACTCAAGAAAACATAAGCATGCATATTTTGAACTTCATTTTAAATCAATGATTTACACGCGTGGCGCATAAAGTAAAATTTCGAGTTTAGAAAAGCCAGTTATTTATTAAGGCTTTTCTAAACTCGAAATTTTACTTTAAGATTAACCTGTGAGTGGAAAGCACTCGTTTAATGCTAAAAATGAACGCATTTATAAAGTTAAGGAGGTATTAGACATTGTGCAGTGTTATATTGTTCTAAACAAACTCGAAACCCGATTCAAAAAACAGCGACCGGGCCCAGTTTCGAAAAAGGAATCGCCTATCCATTAAGTTGCCTCAAAGCATTGAACATTCTCGCTGTGACCAAACTAATCCTTGGGTTATTTATGGCCTTTTCGAATCAACGACGGTTTTTTTTTAGAAACTTTTTTTAAAAGGGAACCCAGGCCAAATATACAACTGCGACGAGAGTTTTTTCTATCACGATCCCTCTAAAACCAGAGTTGTGGGTGCTGTTAATCAGAAGAGTCAACGCAAAACAAGCACCTCTGGAAGAGAAAACACAACAACATAGCTTTGTATTTGTGCTAATTATAAGATGCTTCCTCTGTTATGTGATTTTAAAGGAAAATCTGTAATGGAAAGTTTGGTTGTACCATCCAGCAAAAAAGGGTGGATGCAGACTAAGCTTTTTTTATAATTGGATCAGAGATGTATTTTAAACTAACATTCGCTCAAAGAGGCCAGTATATATTTCTACAAACCTTATAAAATTAGCTCAACAAAATGAGGTAACCATAGTAAGATTGCTACCCCATACAACACATGTTTTGCAGCCATTAGATGTGTCAGTATTTATGGGCCTAAATGAGAAATGGGACAAAGAGCTGTGTAAGTGGCAATGGCAGAATCCATGTAAGAAGATCCCTAAACAAGACATTATATCTCTTTTAACAAAAGTTGCTTAAGAGGTGTCTCCTATAAGCATCATTAATGGATTTAGGACTACAAGCATATATGATCCTGAACCAGAAATTCAACGACCCAACAAAAAAGCAGTCTGTCTTTAGTGTAATAGATCTTTAAAAATATAAGAAAGGACTTGTCCTAAAGTCTGCACAGAGAACCATGGAGGCTGTAACATCAACAGAAGAACCCAAGCAACCACTGATAGTCGAGCTGCCGTCTACAGCTAATCCTAAAATGCCACTGACAGAGGAGCCCGAGCTGTCTTTGGTGGCCGAACATGAGCAGCTAAAGGGTGATCAACAATGATTGTAGACAAGTTAAATTTCCCGCCGAAAAATCTGGGGAATTTGATCGCTCCAAGTTCATACTAAAGAAAAATTAATAAACAGTAACTCGATTTGACATTAGCAGCGTCGTGCGTCGTATTTTGCCATTGTGTTAATTCATTCTTCGAATTAAGTTATTTTTCATTCTGTTTCATAGACATCAGTTCTTATCAGGACTACTTTGTATAAGTCTTTGTTTTGTGGTAAGTGATTTGCTGTTTTTAAGGTTAGAAAATTAGAAAATTTAAGTTTAATCCTAAATTTACAGATTTTAAGAGAATTCGCTTGTGTTTACCGTGATGTTTGCACCACAGCATGTTGCTTTCATCCTGAAGGCTCATTATCGAAGTGGAACTATGAATGAAGATGGCACATGGACTTACTTATTACAATCGTGTCTGAATCAATTTATTCAAGCCTTCCCCGATGTCCACATTCCTTACCAAATATTTTCCTCGCATAAAACCCGCATTGTTGACCGTTTTGAGGGAAAGAATTGTATCTGTAAGGGCAAGTCAGCTGGAAGACTGCCTATCTTAACAGAAGAGGTTGTTGGCGAAATTCAACAACGACTTGAACAAAGCCCAACAAAATCTTTAAGAAAACTTTCAGCTCAAACGGGTATGTTCTTAATTTTAAGGTGCGCAACTTCAGCCACTTGATTTCCAAAAAAGAATTGATTATTGCAATTGGTTTAATCAGAATTTAAATGATAATGGTATGTTGGAAAAGACCTTTTTTACTGACGAGGCGTGGTTTCACTTGTCAGAATATGTGAACAGCCAAAACTATCGTACGTGGGCTACAGAAAATCCTCATACTTTTATTGAAACGGATTTACATCCACAAAAAATTGGTGTTTGGGTAGCAATTTCGAGACGTCGGATAATTGGCCCAATATTTTTCAAAATGGCCACCACGTTCGCCAGACCTTACTCCGTGCGATTTTTATTTATTCGGGCATTTAAAAAATAAGGTTTTTAAAAATCGAATGCATACCCTAAACGAGCTTAAAGCAGCAATTGAAGAAGAGATAAGGAACATAAATCCGGAGGAGCTTCAACGAGTATTTCAAAATAAAAAACGTAGAGTTAACATTTGCCTAGAAAATGAAGGCCATCATTTTCAACATTTATTATAAAATTAGGGATGCTAACGCTACGTTTATTAAAAATACACAAAACCTTAACTTACTTCAATTTACTTTGTATATTTAATTAAAATTGTAAACATTTTATATATAGTTATGATTAAATATTTAATTTATTTTGGGAAAAAATGTTTGCTACGCCAATGGAAAAGCAATCTAGGGGATTTTCTTTTCATATAATCAGTTGTACCAAAAATTTTTGGCGGGAAATTTAACCTGTCTACAATCATTGTTGATCACACTATATTAGCAGCAAACACTGAGCACCTGATGAAAGGCAATACAGAGAAACAACTCCCAACACCTGAGCTTGAACAGCCATCAACATCCAAGTGACAGACTTTTAAATAACTTTTACTGGACCTTTGTAAAAATAATAATTCCACCCCTGACAAGCCAAAGAAAAGGAAAACGATTTTCGTCTGAAATAATAACGACAGAAAAATATCTACAAATGAAATTAATTAAGAGGAGAAGAAACAAAAAGCTTTGCTTGAAAAAGAAGAGAAACGCAAAAAAAGAGAGGAAATTACAAGACAAAAACAAAAAAAAGTTAAAGTAAATCCTAAAGCCTCAAGAGTTATTAAAGAATCTTCTTCAGATGAGAATAGCGACACACTTTCCGTGCAAGGCAGTGACAAAGAGTACCAAGAAAGCTTCTCTGAGAATGAGGATACAGATAAACCTACTGTAAAACCTGGAGAATTTTTGTATCTCTAAAGTGTTTAGAAAAACAATAAATTGTTTTAGATTGTATGTAGCCAAGGTTATGGAAAAAGAGAAAGAAGGCTACATAGTTTCTTTTTTTAAAAGACATAATCAAACTATAAAATTTCAAGAGACAGGGGAAGAGTCCTATATATGGGTAACTGACATTGTACGAAACCTGCCCTAGCCAATAACTGCAAGTTTTGCTCGTTATAATAACATGGTTGGGTTTAAAGAAGACTTGAGTGACCTACATTAAGTTGATTTACTTATCTGAATTATTGTTAGAGAAAGTTGTTAATACATGGTACTGAACTGTTCATGTAAGTTAGCTGACTTAAATTACCTATTTCATAAAAACTTTCAATTGACACAAAACACTTTTGTGCTTAAATTGTATCATATTTATATATAAGTTCACTTTATTTTGCTAATAGCACGTTTTTATTGCCTATTTTCTCTGAAGCCTCAGTAACCGCTCTAATACAACGGCCTTAACATGGAAATTTAACAAATAGTTGGGTAAACCAATATTTTTTAATGATCAAATATGTGTGAATGTACTAAGATAGATCCAGTTACCCAAGACAGTTGTGGCAGTGCTCTAATGAGATTTGCCATGGAGTGATCCAGTTACCCCTAAGCCTTGGGGCAACTAGGGCCAACTGAGACGTAAAAATAATATCAATAAAAAAAATGTAAAAACTTGTAAAAATTGCATTCAAGTCACATGATTTTATTTCTCAGCCATCCGCTGGCGTTATCTTTGCAAAAATAAACTATTAAAAAATGATATTGTACTGTCACGTTGTAAAACTATGCCCCAGTTACCCTCGAGCACCTTATAGAAAATCAAAATAATCTATTCAGAATAGAAATTTCGAAATTATTAGCATTTAAAATAAAACAGTTAGACAGGATCGAGAAGACAAAATATGTGTCCAGGGGGCAAGAGTTAAAACATTTGTTAAAAACTTATGAAATGTCAATTATTTTCACGTAAAACGTCAAAAATATACGATTTCTAGATTTCTTGGTGGCAAGGGCTCTTCCTTGGCTACGCTAATGAACTCACTTTAAATTTATTGACTCTGCATATTTTTTGACTAATTACCTAAATATAACCGTTTTTTATTCACCAATACAGAATACAAAAGTAATCTGTCCAAAAATGATGTGAGCATTCAAATTGAATTTATAAACCGCAAAATGGAAAAAATTATGGAATAAAATAGGTAAATAATAAAAAACAAGAAAAATTCAAAAAATTAAAAGATTATTAATAGAAGAACATCTAAATAAAAAAATGCCAACATTCTCTGTTATTATAAAACCGTCAAATGTGTAACTTTTAAGGTGAGTTTCCACTCCCAGATTAGGCATGAAGTAAAATTTCGAGTTTAGAAAGGCCTGAAAATTTGGTTTGGTCGCGTAGCGCTACGCAACCAAACCAAATTTTCAGTTTCTATGATCAGAAGTTTATTTATAGTCAAAATGGCTTTACTTGTTTTTATAAATTGCCTAAAAATAATAATTGTATATTATCCAATAAAGAAAATCAAAATTATCTATTTAGAATAAAAATTTGGAAGATGTGAGCATTTAAAATAAAACAGTTTATAAATTAATTGGAACTTTGAAAACTCACCCATGGACGTAGCCAAGATCGAAAAGACAAAATTAATCCACATTACTAGGCCTTTCAAAACTAGAAATGTTACTTCATGCTTAATCAAGGATTAGAAACACTCGTTAGAGGCTTCAAATTATAAAATTATTAACCTCGTATACATGGGGATATGTATATTTAAAAGAAACATATGTAAAATAACATATTGCTTTCGTTTTTTTTCAAACTGCCGATATCTATACATAAACTAATACTTAACTCGACGTTTTCAAGCTTCTAACAATTTGTAAACATTTGTTTTCTATCATTAAATTTGATCTTCTATTAGTTCTGCTTACAACTGGACAAGATATTGGAATATAATTTTCAAAACGCACAAGTTAAATGATAATCTGACAGTCGCTGCCAATTTGCGAGTGGTGTTTGGATAATCCCAAAAAAACACTTGAATTTGCGCATACGAATAGAAGTTCGCGTATGCTAATCTTTTCAAATAAACCTATTATTGAAAAGTTATTCGCAAGTGCATAATTGCGTGCACGAATAAATTTCAAACAATCTCGTATTTGTTTATCGATCTACATTTTTTACTTATAAGTATCTAATGTAGTGACAATAATGAACTATTTTTGTTTTCGGTTTCAATAATTTAAACTTGACTTCCAACAATTTGGACATAATTTATAATCTTTCTAATTTTGAAATTTATTCTCAGAATTTGAACTGTATTTACTAAACATTTACCTGGACAGCAACCAGTTGGCACTTTTATTGATTTAAGTCGAGCCTTCTACTGCATTGATACCGACATCCTACTAGATACGCTCTACAATTTCGGCATCAGAGGCACAGCCCACAACTGGGTCAAATCGTATATCTAAAATAGAAGGCAGCAAGTTAAAATACATCATACTTTCAATAATACAATCTCAAGCCATCTTTTAGATACTATAACTCTAAATATATGTGTCCCCAAGGATCTATCCTAGGGCCGCTTTTTATTTTGTATATCAACGATATCACCCAACATACTACAGATAAATTATTAATGTATGCAGATGACACATCAATCATCTCAAGCAGCCCCACAACTGCTTCGTTAGAAGAGCAATGCAATACTACATTAAATCAACTATCATCATGGTTTAAACGAAATTGTTTAGTCGTAAATACATCGAAAACAGTAAATATAAGATTCCAACTAAAGCAAGATATAAATATGAATATCACTCTTGGCCAAAACATATTAGAATCAACTGACATGACAAAGTTCTTAGGTCTATATATTGATAAAAGCCTCGATTGGACAAACCATTGCAACCAGTTTGTTACCTTTCTACATAAATATTGTTTCATATTCAGAGTTTTAAGACAATATCTGACAAGTCGGCAACTAAAAATTGTTTATTTTGCAATTGTCGAATCTAGATTGAGATATGGACTTTGCTTCTGGGGTGCATCCAAGTCATGGCAATCTATATTTAATGCATAAAAGCGAATTATACGGAAAATATCGAATATAAATCGCACGACTTCCTGCAAAACGCATTTTAAGAAATTAGAACTTGCGTATACAGAGTGTTTTATATAACACCGAACATACTAAAATGTACTTAATGTTAATTATCCTATGTTCGATGTATACTAGGACGCTTTAAAGCATTGAGTACGATGTGATTGGCTACAATTTCTAATGGTATTGTAGTCAATCCAATGTACACTCTTCACGTCAAAAATAAATTAAATTTGCCAATTATTATGTCAACCATATTATGTTTTATTATGAATATTTTAGTACAACGGAATGGTTATCAACTTTTGTTATATTTTTAATCAGTAAAATACTAGTTAAAGAAGGTAGGAAGATATAAACACTTCATCAGTAAACACATTTTTTGCAACATTTCGTTGTTTAATTTAACATATTAAATACAATTTTACAAAAATGTTATCGCTTAATTTTGTTGTACAGCAACTATTAATGTTCGGATTTGTAGGACCTAAATGTAAATTCTTGTAGAACTCCTACGTATAAAGGATTTTTAAATATTAAATGATTTTGCAATAGTAAGGATATTATTAGACACTCTTCGATATAACAGAAATTGTTTAATTTCATCTCTTCCGATAATATCGACGAACTTCTAACTCCTTGCTTGTGAAATTTATTCAAACAAACTATTCTAGAAAGTACGAAATGGTTGAAATAAATGGTTGACCAGAAAATTTTTCAGAAAATAAATCATGGGAATTTTTTGAACTGTTTTCTCCGCGTTAAAAGTTTACCAGAATAATCTTTTCCTCCTCTGTATACATTATTGATATGTTTAACTCTCCGTTCTTCGTCTACGTCTGCTTCAAGTGCTAGAACAGCAAATATCACTTGCTTGCGATAGCTGACAGATTTCATTTATTTTTGAAGGGACGAGTGTAAATTGGGTTGACTATATTACAATTAGAAATCGTAGCTAATCACATCGCGCTCAATGCTTTGATGCGTCCCAGTACACATCGAACATAGGAAAATTAACATTGAGTACATTTTAGTATGTTCGGTGTTACATAAAACTCTCTGTATGTTCATAAAAATCACGCAGATTTCACACTTGCGAAACAAGTACACAACCATTGCACGCCCAATAATGCCAATATCTACATTCCACATTATCACCTGAACGCAACGTTCTCCCCAAATATTAGGAGGACTGCTATTTAATAATCTTCCTGCATGTATTCAAAATCTATTCTCCCATTCCCAATTCAAACAACAATTAAAAACTTATTTATTTGATAATTTATTTTATAACGTGACAGATTTTCTCTCTGTACATTAATTAGTTATCATAGTTATCGTGTTATATTTATATTGACTTTCTACTACTCAATATTTTATTACACCATTTTTTGACGTTTCTAATATATATCTATTCTGTATACATCAATCTGGAATAAATAAATATATTATTATTATTATTATTATATACAGTGCGATCATATAAATTATGATTTAGAGTAGGCGGCATTTTTTTGTGCGGTTGTCCAGACTGCTAATTGAATGATGGAATAAATTTGAGGTTATGCTAAACTATGTGTTAACAGTCAGTAGTGCCAATCTAATTTAAAACTAAAAGCCTACTCTAAGATATGTTTTAAACGATCGCACGGTACATGTAATTTTTTAGGCATTCGTCGATTTTATAAAAGCGTTTCATTCGAAGTTTCGATCGAGTGTTTTCCACTCCCAGATTAAGCATAAAGTAAAATTTCGAGTTTAGAAAAACCTGAACATTTGGTTTAATCGCTCCGCGCCCAAATCCAAATTTTCAGGCTTTTCTAAACGTGAAATTTTACTTCATGCTTAACCAAGGACTGGGAACCCTCGTTTAATACAAAATAAAAATAATTAAAGATATTACTTTTACTTTAAATAATATTAACCAAAACGTGACTATTCGGTAATAAATCAGTTCCAATTATGAAAAGTAGATTATTTTTAAAATTTGCAGACATTTGTTGTTTTAATCAAATAATTTGAAACTTCTAACGAGTTATCACTCCTTGATTAAGCATGAAATAAAACTCCGAGTTTAGAAAAGCCTGAAAATTTAAATGTGGACGCGAAGCGAAGAGTAGCGTCCAAATCCAAATTTTCAGGCTTTTCTAAACTCGAAATTTTACTCCATGCGCCACCGGTATAAAACATTGAATTAAAATGAAGTTCAAAAGATACTTCTTACGTTTAATTTCGCGTTAATAAATATTACAAATTTTTATTTTGTGTTCTGTTTGAATTGCATATACATATTACGCAATCATTATCGATTAGTTGCATTCATTGGTTTACATGGATCATATCGGACTTCCCTTGATTTGAATTGTATATAATAATGATTTTTTATGCCACAAACTTTAAATCAGAAGTTGAAAATCGGATCCAACGTTATATACAAGATGTGCATTTTTTACACTTGTTCTGAATCAATCTGTATAATTGAACACACAGTTGTGATAAATTTGTATGTTTAATAATGTAATTTAAAATATCTTTAGCAAGTTAGCTAAAATTTTAAAAATAAACAAACAAATCATAATAAAGTAGTAATTAATATAGTTTATATAATTTAAGATTAACCGTTTTAAACATGTTATAAACAAATTAAACGTTTAAAACATGTTTAAAAACAAAACCGTTTAAAACACGATGCTTGTTTTTAGACATGTTTAAAACACTGTTTTAAAACAAAGTGTTCTAAACATAACAACCCTGAATCTAAGTAATTGTAAATATTTCAGAATACTTAGTCTAACTTTCTTAAAAAAAGGAAACTTCAACTAATTCGGCTAGTAATCGCATAGAAACAGGATGTGGTGTTTTTACACGAATGCCATAAAACAAAATGACTTTAAGTTGGCATCTAAATGTGGTGCACACTCAACTATTTCGTTTTTAATAATATGAGGAACATTGAATTGGATTCGTTTCCAATCGCACAAAAATATGGAAGGTCGTAATAAAATGAAAAACACACTACGCTTTATATATTTCTTAAATTTATTATTAACTTGTCTTCACCTAAATAACATTCTTAAAGGTAAGTAATTAGATAGGTAGATACTGCTGCTGAGCCACAGATGAGAGTTCCATATCGATAGGTTTTGTGTCATCGTAAAGAGCCGGTGCCTCGCACAAAATGGCAAACGTGCCGGCCAGAGACGCTACAATAAACATCCACAGAAATAACCTATCTAACACCATCGCTACGAAACCCCAATCTTGATCTTCCTACAAAAACGAAAAAACGAGAGAGTATAAAGGTATTCAGAGAAAACGGAAAATGGGCAAGCATCAACAAACAGACAAAAAAACACAAGCAGTACCTAAACGCAAAACAAATCATAAATAAACAACCAATTCATCTAAATCTTATTAGTAAGCGTTATTATGATTTAATTTTGTTTAAAATCTAACTAATTAAACTATGTTTTTTAAATTTAAGTAAGTAAGTGATATGTTCTCTGGAAGCATCGTTGTCTCTTGATGTTGATTGTTTCTTTTTCTTTCTTTTTAAAATTTTCAATTTAAACAAAATCGTGATCGATTTTTAGGTTTTATTACGGTTATGAAGTACAAGGTTTACTTTTGGTTAACATTCAGAAATCAAATTCCGGTAGATACTGTTGTTGTGCAACGGAAGAGAGCTCCATGTCGATCGGCTTAGTGTCATCGTACAGCGCAGGCGCTTCGCACAATATCGCGAATGTACCAGCTAATGATGCAATTATAAACATCCACAAGAAGAGTCTATCAAGCACCATCGCTACGAAACCCCAATCTTGATCTTCCTATATGAAAAGAAATCATACAGAAATCAAAGTATACACTGTCTGGACGTGTATATTAGTCGTGGGGACTTTTACTGTTGGTCTTTTTCTTGTTGTTTTGAAATAGAGAAAAATGAAACAAAAGAGAGAGAGGGCAGAGTGCTACTAATGAAGAGATAAGAAGAGAGCGTTTTTTTGGCGGTTTGGCTGTTTTTTCTGGTTGCTTAAGCGGTTTTTCTAGGTGGGTACTTACTGCGTTGAATTGGTCTTGACGTTGGATGTGGTGCTGGATGAACATTACGTTGTGTATGGCTTTTTCGAGTTCGAATGGGTACTTTTTACGCGCGCCTGAATCGCTCTCGTCCAGTCCTGAAAATACTGAGGGTAATCCGTTGTATCCTAGTCTTCCTCCAAGAGCTCCAGCAAATCCACGTAACCTAAAGTATGATATGAATTCAACTATTTTAATAAACACAAAAATAGTATATTAACAACGATTAATTTAAACGAATAAATAAAATAATATTACAAATATTAAAAACATATTAGTTACTTCAAGAAAAATGTATTCTGATTTGATAAAATTTAAAGGTAATGTGGTTTTAAAATTGAGTGTGTTATAATTGTTATACAAATTCCAATAAACATAACTTCATTAATTGTCAGCCACGCGATCGAACCCGGCTCATTCACCATCTAACATTTCATTCATCATGTTCTGCAGATGACAAAGATGTCCTCATGCATATATTTCAAATATATTTAAAAATAATCATAAATACACTCAAATATAAGTTTTGCATATTATAGAAGCTTTCAAAATAAACTGGGTGTAAATAAAGGCTACATTTTTACGAATATATACTGTCTGACTTTACATGTTCTGCTCTTCTATATTATGATATCAATGAATGACTTATTATATAATGTATAAAATGTAGGTACATTTCAATTTGAAGCTTCTGATGAGTGTTTCCACTTCTTGATTAAGCATGAAGTCAAATTTCGAGTTTAGAAAAACCTGAAAATTTAGATTGGTTGCGTAACGACCAATCCAAATTTGGATTGGAAACACTCGTTCGCAACACTGAATGTTGCATTATTTATCAAATTAATTAATCAATTAAATTAAAGATATTTGTATGATTGTGCGCTAATTATTAAAATGCACTAAATAAATGACATTGATTGAATATTTTATAAGTTAATAAAATTCTAGAAAAATCACGAACATTTTTCACGTTCAAGTAAAAAAAACTCAAAAACTATTATTGGGGTGTATTTAATTTGCACATATTTTAGAAGAGGAATAATTAAGTGACATGCACACCAAGTTTTATGAAGATATTTCAAATGGTATCCAAGTTAGAAAGTCTATACATTTTTATATTACTCAAAATAATTAAAATTGACTCCTATATCATATAATATAATATAATATAATATAATTTATTCATGTTAACAACTCTTACAAGTCTTACATATGTCAATAAATTGTAGTTTTGCTGAAAATACTGAGCATTTAATAGATAAAATAACATTTGTAGAACCGAAATAGAGTACAGAAACAAAAATTAAGACAAAAATAGGGAGGGGGGGGGGGGGTAAGCAGGTCCTAGGTTTTAAGTGAAAATACCCCAATCGATGACGTATATTTTGATTTTTACAAATTTTGAAAGATCAATAATTGAGTGATATGTACACCAAGTTTTATAATAATATTTCAAATAGTATCTAAGTGTATATTCTTAACATTTCTATATCACTCAAAATAATCAAAATTTACTCCCGTTTCGCAATCAATTGAAAATAACTCAAAAACTATTATTGGGATATCGCATCCCTAGAATAGTACTGTGACAAATCAAAAATCGGAAATTTCAGGAAAACGCATTTTGGAGGTTTGGGTTCCGAAAATTGTTTATAAAACCATTATTTTTTTTAAGTCGAATTGCACCCATCGATTTCTAAGGAATCTAGGCATCATCTCACTAATAATGAGCACAATCAAAAACCTAAGTACTGGCATGGTTTTTGATAAAAAAGAATAGTTGTCATAGTAGGTATTATCTTGGAAATTTTAATTATTGCCTTAAGCTTTCATGCTTTTTTGTCTATAATAGTTCGAAAAAAACACATTTTTTCTCTGGAAATTCCTAAGAAAAGCAACGACAAGGAATAAATAATATACAAAATGGGGAAAACGGAAAACTCATTCTTAAATGTTCAATTATTAATTAATTATGCGTATGTAGTGTGTACTTGAAAAACTATAGAAACTGGAAAAACTCCGTCGCAACTACTGACTTGGTAATATGACGCTGCTATTCGTAGGGTCCTCCCTCGCTGCGGTAAAGTGGCACAGTAACTACCGCTCCCAAGTGTTAGCTATTGAAATTAGGAAAATAATGATGCTATATTCTTGTAGAGCTCGTCGAGATCTATCTACCTATACGGATAACTCAAAAAATGGTATTTTGACTTGTCACAGTACTATTCTAGAGCTGCTATAAAGGGTGTCAACGCTAAACCGTTCGTTAATAGATTATGGGGTAGCCGTTGCACTAAAAATTTGAAAAAAATCCTTGTCATACGATTGAATCTGTTCTCCTCATGTGAAATATTTTCAACTTTATATAACTTCCGGTTCCACCGGAAGTAGCACCAAATTTGTTATTTTATATGGAACACCCAACATATTAGTAATTTTTTGGATTCCTCGTTTGAATTGTAACATATTTTATTCGAACATACGTACACTTATCTTTTATAGTTTTCAAAAAAAAAGAAATATTACTAAAATTCTGACCTCTAAAAGGCATTTTAAAATCTGTCTGTAACTTTTCTTAAGAATAAGATAAAAAAATGATTTGTATCTCTACTTGTACCTAGAGGATGACTCTATGAGTGTATGAATTGAAAACTGTCAATTTTGACACTAAGTGTTCTTAAAATGTCAATATCAAAGTGCCCTCTTCAATATCTCGTAATTAAATTTTTTTGAATGGAATGACCCATTTTTTATCACGTGGTACTATTGGGGGGAAGATTTCCTACAAAAAAGTATTAACAACTATATTCCTAAAGCAAGAGGTTTTCGCATTATTTCGAAGATTCGTTTTTCGTCGCATTTATGCAGGGAATAATGCGCACATAAGTCGCAACTGAATTTTAGTAGGCAAGTAGTAATGCTTTTGTTTTGTGGCTTATGTAATGCGAAATGTCAAATAATAAAAACAATTAGTACAAAGTTATACAGAAATCAACAAAATGAATAAATACACCTATCAACAAATTATCAATTTTTTCTTTATACACGGCAACTGCGATAGAATTGGTACTTGAACATGTAGAATATTTAATGAAACTTATCCACATTTGCCGCCGATAAATAAAACAAGGTTTAGAAGATTGGAATCAAATTTTGTTCAATTGGCAGTTGCCATGTATAAAGAATAAATTGATACTTTGTTGATTTGTGTAATTATTCATTTTGTTTATTTCTGTAAAACTTTGTACTAATTCTTTTTATTATTCGACATTTCGCAATACAATCGCAACAAAACAAAAACATAACACGTATGCGCGCATTTTTCCCTGCATAAATGCGACGAAAAACGAATTTTCGAAATAATTCGAAAACTACTTGCTTTAAGAGTATAGTTTTATAATACTTTTTTGTAGGAAATTTTCGCCCCAATCGTACCATGTGATAAAAATTGGGTCATTCCATTTAAAAAATTGAATTACTAGATATTGAAGAGGGCACTTAGATATTGACATTTTAGGAACACTTATTGTGAAAATTGACAGTTTCCAATTAATTCACTCATAGAGGCATCCTCTAGGTACAAGTAGAGATATAAATCATATTTTTACCTTATTCTTAATAAAAGTTACAGACAGATTTCAAGATGCCTTTTAGAGGTCAGAATTTTAGGAATATATTTTTTTCTTGAAAACTATAAGAGATAAGTGTACATATGTTCGAATAAAATATGTTGCAATTTAAACGAGTAACCCAAATAATTACTAATATATAGGGTGTTCCATTTAAAAGAACAAACTTGGTGCTACTTCCGGTGGAAGTGATATAAAGTTGAAAATATTTCACATGAGGAGAGCTGATTCAACTATATGACAAGGATTTTTTCCAAATTTTTAGTGCAACAGCAACCCCAAAAACTATTAACGAACGGTTTAGCGTAGACACCCTGTATATTTTTATTTTAATTTATGTTTGAGATTATGTTGATTTACTACTTTTCATTATTTTGCTATACAGTTGTATAACAATAAAATACTTAACTGAAGTTGACTCATCCATTAATGTATCATTCTATTTGAAAATAATTAAGTTGAATTAAATATACCTGAATAAAAAACGCGAGTTAAACTAAGGCGACCTGATTTTTTCATGGCATTAATTTCCTAGATTTTATCCCTAATCCTGACTCGTTCTTTTGTTATATCGAGCTTAAAGCCAATTTCCCAAACCGTCCCGATCAAAAAACAGTAATGTGAGAGCCTAAAAGTATTAAATGTATTCAAAAAAAACCTCGATATCTACAATACTCATCATTTGCGCGTGACTTGACTGCATTTTGTAAACACCGGATTACGTTCACTTTTTTTAAGGAACTACTTGTATTTGTCCTTGAAAATGACGAATCTGAAATCCGTATTTATTGGAAACCTACAGTGCAACCACAATTTGTATTTAAAGTTGATTGTGTTGTTGGTTTCGTGCACATATTCAGTACAAAATGAAATTAAATTTGCCAATTGTTTGCAGAATATTTACACAATATAAAAACAAATTAGAATTAATATCGACTATTCTGTTTGAATATTTAGGAAGATCTATATTAGTTTTAATTCGTTTATATATTTCACAAATTTAGTATTTAATAAATATACAACATAACTCTTTACAATTATTCAAACATACGTAATAAATAAACAAACGTAATAAATAAATAAATAAATACGTAATAAATAAATAAACATACGTAATATATTCACACATTCATAATGAAATCCTAGTAAATTCACAAAAACCTATAAAAATCATGGTCATTGGTTAAAATAGGTTTAACTGAAATTTTTGAAAATTTATGAAAAACTTGAAATAAGTAATCCCACGAAAACGATAAAAATCACGAGTCAGAAAAATTACAGAATAGAATAGAATAAATCTTTATTTTTAGTGTCAAGTTACATTAACAAATCAGTTAATCAATGGAAAACTATTGAATATTAAAGAAATCAACAAAATAGACATTAATAACGAATATTTTTAAAATATAATTTATTTGTCTTTGTTATATTTTGTCAGTCTGTCTATTTACTATTTTATGCTATACTTTCGTATAATTATATTGACTCACTCATAAAAGGATCATTGTTTCCATTTGGAAATAAATCAATTGTATTTTAAAAAATCACAATAATTATATTAATTTTATAAACATTGAAAGAAACATTAAACTTTAGCAGGATTTCAATTATTTACACAGGGAGTTTTTCTTTTGAGTATACATACTCCAATTACAGAGTTAGATATTCGTGTTTTTTTTTTTAAGAGTTCAATTTGAAGCTTTAAACAAGTGTTTTCTACTCCCAGCTTAATCATAAAGTAAAATTTTGAGTTAAAAAAAGCCTAAAAATTTGGATTAGTCGCATATTAGGCTTTTCTAAACTCGAAACTTTAGTTCATGCGCGACGCGTATAAAACTCTGATTTAATTAATTTTGTCAATGTTTTCGATCATCTTAATTATTAAGACTTCGATAAATTTTAGTGTCAAAATGTGTCGCATTGCTTTCGCAAACATATTTATGAAAATCATTAAATTTTACTACATTTATCGACTCTTGCGGAATTTTCATCAATTTTTTTTACTCAATTGTATTTTATTTTTATAACTTTAGTGCCCATTTGCACCCTGACTGATTAACTTTAATCATGCAATAATCATTGATTAAACCTCTAAGTTAGTCGAAATTCTAGAATATAAGAATGTTATAAATTTGTGAAATATCCTAAACATGTCTCTTTCATCAATTTGAAATTGTGTAAGTAATTTATAAATAAATCTTTCCTGTTTTTAAGAAGTAATAGTCACAGATTAAGTTAATCAATTTGGGTGCAAACGGGCATAAGAATTGCAATAATTAAATAAATAAATATCTATTTGTTTCGATATTCTCGATATTATTTATTTTTTAAGTCTACCTCTATTTAGCTGCTACCCTGATTATTATATCTTGCCCCCTCTTGAAAAAGATTCTGCTGGCGCCCATGCCCTATATACAGGATGTTTAGAATTAAGTGCGCACCATTACTAACTTTGTTATTTTTTGAGTTACAGAGTCGGTTAAACAAGCAAAGTAGTAGATAATTTAATAACAATCACAATGGTCAAATCGGAGAAACAATTAAACGTCGTATTTTTAGGATATTAAGAAAATAAATATTTTTTTCAAATGGAACACCCTGTATATTTTATCACCGATCGATAGAGAAGATTATTCTAAGATAAAAAGTTATAGAACATCATTACAAAAAATAACAAATATGAAAGTTATTCACATATTTTTGCTTTGTTCAATACAATCAAGAAGTCCTAAAAAAAAAGCATGAAGTAAAATTACGAAAATTTCCCCGAAGCGCGGAGCGACCAAGCCAAATGTTCAGGCTTTTCTAAACTCGAAATTTTACTTTATGCGCCACGCGTATAAAACACTGATTTTAAGTGAAGTTCGAAATATACTAGTAAAACGGTATGCTAAAGATGTACATTCTAAACTTCACATCAAATCAGTGCTTTGTTTGCGTGGCGCATGAAGTTAAATTTCGAGTTTAGAAAAGCCTGAAAATTTGGTTTAGACGCTCCGCGCTTCGCGACCAAACCAAATTTTCAGGCTTTTCTAAACTCGAATTTAACTTCATGCTTAGTCTGGGAGTGGAAAACACTCGTTTAAAGATTCAAATTGAACTCTTTTAAAAAACAACAAATGTCGTAAAATTTACAGCGTATGCATATGTATACTTTAAATTGGTTTAGACGCTCCGCGCTTCGCGATCAAGCCAAATTTTCAGCCTTTTCTAAACTCGAATTTAACTTCATGCTTAGGTTGGGAGTGGAAAACACTCGTTTAAAGATTCAAATTGAACTCTTTTAAAAAACAACAAATGTCGTAAAATTCACAGCGTATGCATATGTATACTTAAAATTGGTTTAGACGCTCCGCGCTTCGCGATCAAACCAAATTTTCAGCCTTTTCTAAACTCGAATTTAACTTCATGCTTAGTCTGGGAGTGGAAAACATTCGTTTAAAGATTCAAATTGAACTCTTTTAAAAAACAACAAATGTCGTAAAATTTACAGCGTATGCATATGTATACTTTAAAGAAAAAAATCCCTGTATACTTTGTTACAAATGGTTCAAGAAAAATTAAAAAATTAAAGTATTTGGTAATTTTTAATAAAAGTTAATGATTATTTGTCAGCCACTAGCTCGAACCTGGCACATTCACCCTTTAATATTCTATTCACTAGTTTTGTTGGTAAACAACAACGTTACATAAACATTACATAAGTCAAACTTTCCGTCTGCAAACATATAACATTGAAAGGTATGTGGATTACTAATTCTGTTAAAAAAATATTGTTGGTTTTCAAGGGTGTCTCAACAAGAGCGCCGTATTTAATTTTCAAGAAAAACACTTTTTTTTCGAATTTAGCTAATATTCATACTTCAACGTGAAGAGGAATAGTTGAGATAAACATGAAATGGTATATCCGGCAAATGGCTACTAAAAATCTCTGGCACAGCGTCATTTCTTTCTTGAAATTCTAGAGTTTATTTTCTGTTTACAAGAAGATATTGTATTCTATAGACTACTAGATTTATTGCTCTGTCTCAAACAACTTTGAAAGAGCCTCAAGGAACTAAGGCTACCTACTAGTACCTGCAGTTTTTTTCTGTTTACAAGAAGATATTGTATTCTAGAGACTACCCGCCTTTTTGCTCTGGTTATCTCAAACAACTTTAAAAGAATACAATATAACAGTAACTTTCTATGACACTCTAGTGTGTTAAACAAGCAAAGTTATTTTTTTAATTCTATTGAATTAACATGTGTAACAAAGTAGAAACTTCTACCACTCATAACTTTAAAAGAGACTGAAATCTATCTATCTACTGTTATACAAAAATCATTCTTCTATCATCAATAATAACCAACCAAATTAAAAATTGCCAAAATCAGTTTTATAGCACACTGCTGTGAACGTACAACTGTTTTGTTAGTTTTGCCCCGGATAGAGTACTCATTGTCCTGCACATTTCTCCTATCTAACCTATTTTATATCTCTTACCGTTTATAAAATACCCATGTACAAACTGCTTCGCCGGGACACCCTGTATATACCAGCAGAGACCATGTTTTGTATATCAGAAGATACTACGTTGTTTATCAGAAGAAACTTTTTTTCTGTTTTCTGCATGTACTTTTGTTCTCTTCTTCTTTTCTACCCGATTAGTGTTTATGAAATAGACACAAAATCTAGAATGCTTTTGTATCTATTTTATAAAAATGATCGCTATTCTGTCTAACGGAAATAACTTTGTAGAGGATCCGGCAGCGTTACCTGACGGTTTTTAAAATAGCACAACTCAATCAATTTTCAAGATATTTTATTAATTTTTTTGTAAACAGGAAGATTGGAAGTTTATAACGTATACAAAAACTTAGAAAAAAAACCTCAAGTAGCGAAAATAACATCAGGTAAATGCCGACCTTCGTTCTCGATGCACAGATGAAGTGGGGTGATAAAGTTAGTCATCACTCCTTGCAAAGTTGCTCGAGGAATCGCACGAATTTCTGTCACCATGTGACTTTTATTTGTGGGGTTATCTAAAAGGAAAAGTGTACCTTGAGAAGCCTTGAAATTTAGCTTAACTGCGTGATAATATTCAGCGAGAAATTCGTGCGATTCCTCGATCAACTTTGCAAGGAGTGATGACTAATTTGACCACCCGACTTCAGCTGTGCATGGAAAACGGAGGTCGTCATTTACCTGATGTTATTTTCGCTACTTGAGTTTTTTTCTAAGTTTTGTTTTTTAAATATCTTGAAAATTGATTGAGTTGTGCTATTTTAAAAACCGTCAGGTAACGCTGCCGGACCCTGTATAATTGCTAGAAAATCTTTTGTTCTGTTTACCAGACGAGACTTTTTTCTACCTCCACGAAGTATGCCAGAAGTTTAGCAGAAAATAAAGTATCCTGTTTGTTGGAGATCCATTTGTTTCGATTTTACGGAAAATAAATAAGTCTTTGCTATGTTTATCAGACAAGACTTTGTAATATCTGCCTCTAGCACAATTTCGTCTGTTTATCAGATGAGACCTTTATCTATCTACTTGAAGAAACATTGATTTAGGAAAAGCAACATCAGAATACTTTGTATTCCAGAAGACGCTTTGTGTTATTTAGCAGAAGACATTTATTTTTTCTGTATACCAGAAAAAATTGAGTTTTATTCAGAAGAACTTCTGTTAGTAGTAGAATTTTTACTAAGTTAAAACTTACCTATTTGTAGCAGTTGCAGAATGAAGCCCGTTACATCCACTCGGCCTGTTCCTTGAAGAGCTCGACGAAGAAGTCGAAGACGAAGCGGTCGAAGGCAGCGTATCCATCTCCTTCCTAGCCATCATCATCCTTCCCGACGAGGTATTAATCTTATTCGCGGCCAATTCAGTCAGCAAATCCTTCGGCACCCTCATCAACAGCAACTTTGGGACGCTCTTGATGAAAAACGAACGCACCCAGGGCGCCATCTTGTGCGTGCTCGGCTTTCGGTAGTGCACGTTCAAGATAATAATGGTAATCACTACAGACAGTCCTACTAACACCATCGTGAACAGGATGTATTTACCTAAGAGTGGAAGAGCTAATGACGTTGAGGGTATAATTTCGGAAATCAGCAAAAAGAACATAGTTTGCGATAGGAGAATATTGATGCAGAGGGCGATCTTTTCACCGGAATCTGCAGGGAGGTAGAATACTAATACTGAAAGGTATGAAATGCCCACGCATGGGACGATTAGGTTTACTGTGTAAAATAGGGTTTTTCTTCGAAGGGTTATATTGAAAAATATATCTGAAAACAAAGAAAATTCATATCACGAAAAAAAAAGAAATATGTGTAGAAGTTTTTATTTGAAAAGGAATATATTTCAAACAAAAAATATATATTTTTTATATTTATTTACCTGGATAGGGTTCAGCACAACACGGATAATACTTCTCGTGCCTTTCGGCGGGTACACCAAGAATGTCCCATTCTACACTGGGATAATACTCTCTTAAATCTATACCTACTTCTACTTTATCTTCGCCTACTTTTTGATTAATATGTTTCAAGTCGATCTGAAAGCAAAGAGAAGAAGAAAAAAACGTTGATGCGAGTAGACAAGCGTGGGACATCAACCCCTGAGGGCGGACATAGGTACCTGATTGCCGTCGTAGGTCCAAGAGCCGAACTTCATGAAACAAGTTTGTTGATCGAAGGGGAAGTACCTCACGTCGATCTCGCAGGACGACTTGAATATCGCCGGAGGTGTCCACAGTACCTTCCCGGTGTGTCTCAAGACGGCCTTCGTCATTGTGGTTACCACATATTCACCATCCGCACTTAAAAAGAATTAATAATTATGTTAATTGAATAGACGTTGATTTGTAATGCTCAAAAACTCATAATTAATAAAACTGGTTTATCTTTGTTGTTTTATCATGTAAATGAGATAATAAACTTAATAAAAGTTGTATGATTTCAGACCAATTTAACTTCTTTAATTTTTAATAGTGAATGATATAATTATACTAAGTTAAATACCACTATATACTTTTATTAAAAGAAAATTACTCAAGTTTCGACATGTTTAGTGTTATTTTCAATGTGAGTGACAAACAATGATTGTACTATCTACATTGATTAATGCCAGCTTTTCAAGTTTCGACGTTTTTGTGTCATTTTCAAGTGAGTACAATTATTGTTTGTCACTTACTTAAAAATTACACTAAAATTGTCGAAACTTAAGTAGTGCTCTTACAATAAAAATATATCGTGGTATTTAACTTATTTTAATTGTTTTATTCACCATTTGAAATGGAATAACACACAGTAAAGCTCTCGACAATCTTCATGTTTCTATCATTTTGTTCAGTGTTATTTGATTTTGTATTCAGCGTTAAAAGAAAGAATATTAATTTGACAACAATTTCTGTGAACATTTCATGTTTAAATGTTACTGTTCTTAATAGTGCGTTATATTAATACCAGTGAATTAATATAAAGCACTTTTAAGAACATTTACAATAAAACTTAAAATTTTGACAAAAATTGTTGTAAAATTAATATTTGTTCTTTTAACGTTAAAAACAAAATCAAATAACATTCAACAAAATGATAGAATCATGAAGTTTCTGTAGTTTTCTTAAAAGCACTTTATTTATTTTGTTATGTCTAATGAAACAGGGAGTTATCAAGCATTTGAGCTGTCATAATAAAAATAAACTTGTTAACTTTTAGGAAAACTGTATATTATCTAAAATAGTAAAAGAAAAGGTAGAACAGAGAAAAAAAACGTACTTTTCTGATTAAATGTGTTTCGTCGTTTATAAAGAAAACTCTTTAAAATTACAATTTAAAAAAAAAATGCCAAGGTATTTTAAAAACTTTGCATAGATATTTCAGTAAAAAAATAAACATTTTTTCTAGAAAGGCCATTAAGGTTTCCTCAAATTTTCCAATATCCAAGGAATTCTCTTCATAAAATCAAATATACCGTGCGGTCTATTTAAGTATGCTATAGAAATTTACATGGTAAAAATTGTACCCCATGTTCACTTTTATTGTCGTCCAAATTCGAAACATTTTTTGGTTTTATTAATAAATCAAACACTTTTCTACAAAATGTTTATTGTTAGAAGGACATAAACATGTTAGAATTCTTTATTATTTTGGCTTTTAAGTTTAGCAAAACAAATACTTACATTATGACATTTTTGCCAAGTTGATTTTGTAGCTTAATTATTTGTATTATTAATACAGCGAATTTTTCTTATAAGTGTACATATCCTAATAATTATAGCGTTTGATATATTTGTACTTTTTTTTATAATTTAAACAATCTAACGAGTGTTTCCACTTCCAGACTAAACATGAAGTAAATTTTCGGGTTTAGAAAAGCCCCGCATAAAAAAATTGTCTCGGGTCACGAGGCTTTTCTAAACTCGAAATTTTACTTCATGCGCCACGCGTATAATACTGATTTCAAGTGAAGTTCAAATATACATGAATTTCATAATATTTTAGTGATTTATACGCGTGGCGCATAAAGTAAAATTTCGAGTTTAGAAAAGCACAGAAAAATTGTTATGGCTTTCAAGTTTACCAAAACAAATACTTACATTATGACATTTTCGCCAAGTTGATTTTGTGGCTTAATTATTTGTATTATTAATTTCAACTTTAAACGCTAAAATAAATAGACCTACCATTTTTATATCCTTCTAGCATTGTACATTTCGTAAAAAAAATGTTGATTTATCAATGAAACCAAAAAATTGTTTCAAATTTATACGACAACAAAAGTTATCGTGGGGTTCATTTTATACCATGTAAATCCCTATGGCCATACTTAAATAAAACGCACGGTGTTTAATACTAAACAAATCCAGAATAAACTTCTTGAAATAAAAGAGTGATAAAACATAATTTTTTAAGTGTAAATCCTTAAAATTTACCGATTTGTATAAGTTAACTTATGCAAACTAAGCATTCGTACCCACTTTATACCTTCTTTAAGTTTCATTAAAATCTGTGGCATAGTTGTTTGTATTGAACATAAGTATACATTAATCAGTAACATAAATAAAAATGATATTTTAGAAGTAAATAAATAAATGTATACGGAAAATATGCTATCAGCTCAGCCAGAGAAAACAAATCATACACAATTGTAACATTCTTTGGTACAATTAGTTCAAAAATTAAAAATATTTAAAAAAAAAACAAGTCATTGTCATTGTATTTAGATCGAATACCAACTCTGTAATTAAATTTTGAATGCGAAAACTCAAAATGCTATGTACAAGTCAGGAATTTACAGATCAACATGTCCAGATTGTGAAGGAGCGTACATCGGACAATCAGGTGGTAATTTTCAAACCCGATTAAAAGAACATCATCGATCATACAAGTTAAAACATGATAACTCAACTTTTGCGAATCACTTGTTAGAAACAAACCATAATTTCGACAAGGATGTACTTTCGGCAATCCATCTTACCGAAAAAGGTAGAAAAATGGATTTACTGGAAGCCCTTGAAATCCACAAAGCAAAAATTAATCCGGAAATTTCCATCCATAACGACCAGGTTGGCCTGATGTACACCCCTCTCTTCGAATTTTTGTAGATTTAATATTTATACCCGTGTAACTCGTACTTTAAGTACTTAGTTTGACAATGATTACCGTGTAATTGAAACTAGTCACAAAAGTAAAATAAAAGTGGTATAAAAAAGTTAAGTGTTTTCTTTATATCAAATTGAAAATGTACCACAAAGTGAACGCCTTCAAGATTGAAGAATTAATACTTAAACGAGTGTTCTCCATTCCCAGGCTAAGCACGAAGTAAAATTTCGAGTTTAGAAAAGCCTGAACATTTAGTTTGGTGGACCAAATGTTTAGGCTTTTATAAACTCGAAATTTTACTTCATGCGACACGCGTAATATTCACTAAAAACACTTGAAAAAGGTGTCTTATAAGCGTGGCGCATGAAGTAAAATTTCGAGGTTAGAAAAGACTGAAACTTTGGTTTAGTTGCTCCGCTTCGCTATGCGAGCAAACCAAAATTTCAGGCTTTTCTAAACTCAAAATTTTACTTTATGCTTGACATGGGAGCAGAAAACAGTCGTTTGAAGCTTCAAATTGAACTCTTTAAAAAAACAAGGAATATCTGAAGATCTACAGCATATAATTGGGATATGTAAATGAAAAACTCGTTCTGTCCTAGGGCCAATAAAATATAGGTATTATTTATTTATTTTAGAATTATAAATGTACTTCCGTAAATATTTATTTCGTTTAAGAGTAATCAAATAGTATGAAATTAACACGAATTGCAGTGGGTTAAACAAAGATTGAATTATGAATGTCATACTATCATAACTCAAAACTGAAATTTACCAGAGCTGGAACGAATCCTCGTAAAAAGGATTCGAATCACGAATCACGAATCCGAATCACCTATCGAATCAATGATTCGAATCCTGTTTTTTGGAATCACGAACACAAATCCATTAAGAATAAATTTGATTTTATTATTTTGTTGCAACCATTAATGTATAAATATCGTTATTTTAACAAAAATATTCAAAACCTAATTGTTTATTATTAACACTAAACATCGTTGATAACAGACTAAATATCTGATTCCCCATTACTCCGATTAAAGATGTATTTGTGTGTTTCTGAACTTTACTTCAAATCAGTGTTTTGTACGCGTGGCGCATGAAGTAAAATTTCGAGTTTAGAAAAGCCCGAAAATTTGTCTCGGGTCGCTGCGCGACCCTCGACAAATTTTCACGGGGCTTTTCTAAACTCGAAATTTTACTTCATGCTTAGCCTGGGAGTGGAAACACCCGTTCAAAACTTCAAATTGAACTCTATTATAAAATCGGCGAATGCCTGAAAATTACGTAAATAAAAAATTCACTGAATATCATTAAAACCGGGAAAGTCAGAGAAAAGTCATGGAATTATATTCAAATTGACCAAAACACTAACAAAAAAGACATATGATATTAAATTTGTCAAAATCGGCAGGCAAGTTACAAAACACGTACTAATTTATAAAATTAACTTAAATATTGACAAAAACAATAAAAACAATTTAATTAAATGGGGGTTTTCCACAGATGACTTATATTATAAGGCCAGGGAAAAAAATCTTAAGTCAGGGAAATGTCGGAAAAATTTAACATTTCAGATTACCATGTCAGTTTTACTTCAAATATTATCAAAGAAAACTTTGCAAACTAGAATATTATCTTTAAAAACAGTCATTTAATGATCTTGTCAAAGCATTCAGTTTATAGTTTCAAACGAGCGTTTCCAGTCCCAGACTAAGCATGAAGTAAAATTTCGAGTTTAGAAAAGCCCCGCGTAGAAAATTTGTCGAGGGTCGCGCAGCGACCCGAGACAAATTTTCACGGGGCTTTTCTAAACTCGAAATTTTACTTCATGCACCACGCTATAAAACAGTGTTTTAATGAGAAATTTAAAAACACACAAAATAAATTTTTCATGTCAATCCTCACAATTAATTCGAATTATTTTTGACGATTCAAATCCTTTTGTAAGTGTTCGAATCCTTTTGTAAGTATTCGAATCCTTTTTATAAATATTCGAATCCTTTTATAAGGATTCTAATCCGTATATAAAGATTCGAATCCTTTTATAAGGATTCGAATCACCCGTATTTGGATTCGAATACGAATCCTCTTAAAAAAATGTAACGAATCCGGATCACGAATCCAGTTGAACTAAAGTATTCGAATGCCTCTTTTGAATCCTCCAAAAGGATTCGAATCCTGGATGATTCGAATCCTGCCCAGCTCTGGAATTTACTACGAAAAAATTGTTTTCTAAAAATGTCACTTTCATCCATTAAAATAACTTCATAATTTTTAATATTCCATATTATGGTAAATCAACGTTGATTTTATTAAACGTTAAAAAATCTCTTAATAATTACAAACAAATGCAAGTGACTAGAAAACTATATGTTTTAGTTATTATGGCACTTCGTTTATAGTACGATCCGTTGTGTTCTTTTTGTAGCAAACGTCTGAACATTTAGCTCGTAAAATTTGTCGTGAAAATGCAACGCTTAGTAAAATATTTCTATTTTCTAGAATATGGTATGCACGTGTATGTATGTATCAAAGCTGGGACGAATTCTCAAAAAAAGGATTCGAATCACCTAATATGATTCGAATCATGGATTCTCGAATAAATGATATGTAAGATTTATCTCTTACATTGATTTCTGTTTTTTTTTTTGAAGATTCGATTCCTGTTTTTTTTACGAATACAAATCCTTAAAAAATAAATTTGATTATTTGATTTTTATATCAGTATTAGTTGTTTTAACGAAAAAGTTTAAAACCGAATTATTTATTATTACCACTAAACATCTTTGATAAGAGAGTAAATATCTGATTCCGTGTTACTCTAATTAAACATGTAATTGTGTGTTTTTGAACTTTACTTAAAATCATGCTGGCGCATGAAGTAAAATTTCGAGTTTAGAAAAGGCTGAAAATTTGGTTTGGTCCACCAAACCAAAATTTCAGGCTTTTCTAAACTCGAAATTTTACTTCATGCTTAACCTGGGAGCGGAAACACTCGTTCGAAACTTCAAATTGAACTCATAAAATCGACGAATACCTGAAAATTACTTGAAAGGAACATTTTCTGAATATCTTAAAACGCAAGAAAGTCAATAAAAAGTCAGGGAGTTTGATTCAAATTGACTAAAAATCGCTTTTTAAATAAATCGTGAAAAGTAAAAAAAATATACAGAAATTATGAAAAATATCAAAATTATTTACATTTAACAAGAATCACGAAACAACAAAAAAGAATCAATATTTGCAAACGAAATTAAAATAATAAATCATGAAAAAATACTAATACTATTATAGAAATCTGGAAAAAATGTTAGTAAAAAAAATTTAATTTCAATTGTGTAATGTTTATTTTGAAGATTTCTATTTCTAGTTATGTCAATTAGCTTTGTAAGCGTTGATAACATTTATTGTTGTCATCATTTATTTTGAATTTTGTCAGTTTTTATATACCATTATAAATTATATAAATTTAGACAATAACAAATTCTGTAAATATCATTTATAATGGAAATAATAATCAATATTGTCAACATTGTAATTGATCAAATAGACTGGAAATGACAGAAATCTTCAAAATTGAACTTTATACAAATAATATTTATTAAAAAAAAAAAAACGTTAAAATTGAAAAAAAATATTCAAAACGTTGATTTGAATGCAAAAATTGTCAATATTGGCAAATTAATGATAAATACGACGTCAAAAATATAATTTAATGATAGTCAACAAACAAAATTGAAAAATACAAACTTGTGAAAAATTAAATATGACCAAAACTGACAAAAGACGTTATAGCACTGCACGGGCCGGGCTTTGGCCCAGCCCGGTCGATACGGGCCGGGCCGGGCTTCCAACCCACAATTTCAGACCGGGCCGGGCAAAGCCGGGCTTGACGGATTTTATTAAAGTTTCTTTATTTTTAATTGCAAACTATATAATAACATAAACAAGTTAATATACTAAATATAGTTATATTTACTTGTTTATGTTATATAGTTTGCAATTAAAAATAAACTGTGATAAATCTTTATAAACTAAAGTTTTGAAACTTTGAATTATTCAGACTAAAATATTTACCGGGCCGGGTCGGACCTGTTCTATTATTTACCCGGGGCTTGGCTCCGGACTCAAAACAAAAATTATAATATAATATATAAAATTACGAAAAAAACTATTCGTGAAAATGCAAACAGTGTCTTAATTAATAAGACAATTTAAGACGATAAATATCCATTGAAACAACAACTTCCCGTGCAAATACACCTCCGGATATTGAATTATACAATAAAATATTTAATATCTTATGTAATTTGATTTGTTACAACGCTCTATTAAAGTATATGTAACGTTTAGGTCAAATTCTCTTCAAACCAACTAACAATACAATTTAAAATGAAAGGAGAGATAGCAACAAATTAGAAGTGAAAGGACTTGGATTAAAACTAATGTCTTAGGCCATCTATAGACGCGTTTCGAGATTTATCTCTCTTCAGTATAGCTTTGCTTATGACGTTTAAAAAATTAGGAATAAAATTAAAACAAACTTACTTGGAATTCAAATAGTTTTGAATTTGAATTTATCTTGTTTAAAAATTATAATATTTTTTATTAATAATTTTTCTAAATCAATAAAACGCATAGAAGTGATTCTAAACAAATCGTCAAATTAATAAAAAAAAATTAAATCAATATTATAAATACATTAATATACGAAAACTTGGCAAAAAAACATTAACTTTCAATAAAATCTTCAAAATTAATAAAAAAGTATAATTATATTTTTTCGATTTCTGATTTTTTTAATATTCTGGTAAAAAATAGATAAAATTTAGTTATATAAAAAACAACATCAAAATGAAACCAAATTTAACGATCAATATCTCAAAAATTACAAATTCTAGTTTTATATGAAATCTTTAAAAGCAACAAATGATTATAAAAATTGAAAAAATCTTCAAAATTGATAAAATGAACATAAAGAAAATATTTACTAAATTAAAATACAACACTTATTAATTTATAAATTTCTACAGAATAAAAATACACACAAATTATGACCAAAGTTTACTAAAAAAAAAATAGTAGTTACTCAGTTGACAAATTCAATAATAAGCAATACAAAAAGTAATAAAATGGATGACATAATAAAATAATAAGTGTCAGTCATTTGAAATTTTTATCAAAGCATTTAATCTAAAGCTTTAAACTAGTGTTTTACACTCCGAGATGAAGCATGAAGTAAAATTTCGAGTTTAAAAAAAAATGAAAATTTGGTTTGGAGCGATCAAACCAAATTTTCAGGCTTTTTTAAACTCGAAATTTTACTTCATGCGTCACGCGTATAAGACACTCATGCAACGTGAAGGTTAAAAACACAAAAATATATTAATGCGAATCCTCAAAATTAATTCGAATTATTATTTACGATTCGAATCATTTTGTATGTATTCGAATCCTTTTATAATTATTCGAATCCTTTAATAAGGATTCGCATCACCCGTAGTTGGATTCCAATACGAATCCTCTTAAAAAAATGCAACGAACCCAGTCAGGAATCATTTTTAACTGAAGTATTCGAATACCTCTTTTGAATCATCTAAATGGATTCAAATCCAGGATTCGAATCCTGAATGATTCAAATCCTGCCCAGCTCTGGTATATATCTAAGAGACGATACAGGAAATTAACTAAAATAAAGCTCAGAAATGTAGAGTTCTTAAAAAAATAAGTTCTAATAAATATATTCTATGAGCTATCTAATCCTACCAAGTTTTTATTTATTAACCATGTTCATATTTCTTAACAGGACACAGTTATTATTCTTAATTTAAAAAATATCAAGACAAATTGTATGGTAAACTATATGGTGAATGCGCCGTGTTGAAAACCATTATTTTTCGGCGGTGACTTTTTTGCATTGTAGTAAATAAAAAATATTGATATGTATATCATAGTACGTTCCGCTATGTTAGAACTTAAAATTAATAGCTTTCACCTACCTTATTTTTCAACAAAATTTCCTATTCCTGTTACAATTTGTTCTTAAGTCTCACTTATGTTTTCAGTTTTCTACAAAATATTAATCATGACAAGGTCAAACTGACGTCATTTATAGCAATCACTCACTTATTCAAAGTAAATAATTCGTACAATTCAAATTTTTAAAACAATCATAATAAAATAACTAAAAGAGCTACGACATAAAGTGAATATGCATATTTTTTATTATCTACAACTTTTCTTAACAAGATTTTTTTTATATGATCAATTTTATAAAAAAAATCGAAAAAAATTCTAAAAATAAACTACCACTTCCGGTTTCCACATTTTCACCAAAAGTTGATTGGGTACTACTATTGTAATAAAAAGCCTAAGTTAATAGTGTTATCTTAACAGATCAATCAGTTTAGATTTTATCGTGGCGACTGAAGGACAGAATTACAGGACAGAGAGACATTTTAAAAAAATGGTCTTAATCAACTCAGGAGAACTAAAATAAGATATATCCTGAAATGTTTGATTTGAGATTTTTCGCGAAACAATACTTTCCCTTTGTTTTGCATATACGGGAAAGAAAAAAACTGTTTTTAATAATAACATTTATGTCTACATATTTTACTAAACAAAATATATAAAAATATGCATTGTAAACTGATGAATGTTTTGAAAATAATGAACAATGTTATCCTCAAAAAAATATTAAAATAATTAATTGTAAGAGCAATATGAAATTACTGTGCTTTTTGCGATGTTAGAGGTGTAAGACATGCAAATATAGAGTACCAAAATTGAACATCGCTCCAGAATTTTGCATTTACTGTTATTATATATATATAATCAATAAAAATAATTTAATTTAAACAAATAAATAAATTTTAATTGTCTGTTGTATACCGGGTGTTGACTTGGCGGACGCAGCATAGGAAATCGCATGTTATTTTTAAAGTGTTCAAATATTGGCTTCCCTATTTATTTTAGAGACAAAATGTATTTCACTTTTTTGTTTCTAAACTCGAAATTTTACTTCATGCGCCACGCGTACAAAACAAAAATATTGTGAATTTATGTATATTTGTACCACACTTGAAATCAGTGTTTTATATGCGCGGCGCATAAAGAAAAATTTCTAGTTTAATGACATACCATGGAATTGATATAACAATTGCGGATATTTTCTGTTTTTTTTAAGTTCAATTTAAAGCTTTAAACAAGTGTTTTCAACTCCCAGACTAAGCATAAAGTAAAATTTCGAGTTTAGAAAAGTCAAGTGAACATTTTTCGAGGGTCGTGCAGCGACCCGAGACAAATTTTCTGGGCTTTTCTAAACTCGAAATTCTACTTCATGCTTAGTCTGCGTGTGGAAATCACTCGTTTATAGCGAAACTCTTTTAAAAATCAACGAATGTCAGAAAATTCACAGCTAAAATAATCAAGAAAAAGTAATGTGATTTTATAAAAATAATGACATACCATAGAACTGAGACAACAACTGCGGATGTCAAAATAGCACAAGATATTGCTGTTAATTAACGACAAAAAACATAACGCATACACCGTGATAACTGTGGCCTGCGTAATACCACTTTATTAGGAGGATTTTTTCTTGTAAATGTAAATCATTTCGAAAACATTTACTTTAATCAAGTCACTGCGATATCTTTTGCCATTTTGTCATCAGCAATTATTGTTTCAATTCCATGGCATGTCATTATTTTTATAAAATCAGATTACTTTTTCTTAATTATTTTAACTTATAGAAACGTAAAGTGAT
Source organism: Philonthus cognatus (assembly GCA_932526585.2). Classification (NCBI taxonomy): domain Eukaryota; kingdom Metazoa; phylum Arthropoda; class Insecta; order Coleoptera; family Staphylinidae; genus Philonthus; species Philonthus cognatus. The sequence continues at coordinate 77,367,340 of OW052241.1, forward strand.
AAACGTTAACGCGAATGAATTCAGAATGTTTCCCTCTACAAAAAAGGTAAATACATTTTGTTTCTAAAATAAATAGGGGAGCCAAAATTTGAACATTTCAAAATTTACATGGGATTTCCTATGTTGCGTCCGCCAAGTCAACACCCAGTATACAAGATTCCTCCACTCTTTCTTGTTCATTGCAAGCTTTTTTGCCTGGTTCCAAGTGAGTCAGTTTTCATTAAGGTATGCCGCCACTGTACTATCCCAGGTTATTTCGGTCTTCTTTCATCTCTTGTATTGTATCCTTGCTTCCCAAATTTCTTTTACTGGAACATTTTTCATCCTCTGTAGGTGTCCCCACTAGCTTGCTTGTCTTTTTCGTATAAACTCTTCAATTAGTTCAATATCCAGGTCCCTCCTAATTATTTAATTCCTTATTCTATCTCTTCTGGTTATTCCGTTTTACTTTCTTAGGGATTTCATTTCTCTTGCTGTTGTTTAGACAATATCCAGGTTTCACATCCATACGTCAGTATTAGTCTGTAAATTGCTTTATACACGTTTTTTCTTGTTCGATACTTCTTTCCTGCTTAGAAAACCTTTGTTCGTTGCATAATAGATATTGTTGTCTTTTTCAATTATTTTATTTATTTTAACATCATTCTTTCCTCTTTCTTCTATTAACATTCCTAGATATTTATACGTATCTACTTGTTTTAGTATGGTTCCTTCTATGCAGATATTAGTGCTTATTTTCTCATTCAATACAACCATCACTTTGCTTTTACTTATGTTAAGTTTCATTTTATTTTTCAGTAGTACTTTATTCAAAATGTTTATATTTGTTGTAGATCTTGCTTATTATTAGCAAAGAGCACTACGTCATCTGCAAATGCATATTCCGTTATAAATACATTTTGTAGGTGTCTGTATCCGATTGCAATTGGTTTAGTATGTTTATTGCACTCTGTTATAATATTATCCATAAATGTTATAAATAGTAAGCTACTAAGTCCTCCACCTTGCTTTACTCTTTCTTTTGTTTTAAACATCTCTGACATCATATTACCTTTTATTGCATAGTTGTTGCAAGTTGTATATAATCCTATGATTACTGCCAATAGCTTGCCGTTAACATCTCTGTTTTATAGACTTTTCCAAATTTCGCCTCTCTAAACTCTGTTAAAGCCTTTTCCATATCCAAAAATGCCATATATATTTTCTTACGGGCTGGTAAGTTCTTGGTTGCTAGATCTGTTATTGTAAATATATGGTCTTGGACACTTCTACCTTTTCGAAAGCCGCTTTTTAATGTTATTAAGGAGTTTTCCACTATTTTTCTTAGTTTTGTTTCTATTGTTCGTTCATATATTTTTCAGGCAGTGCTTAGTATCGTAATACCTCTGTAGTTGTTACACATTCGTCCAGTCTTTTTGGATTGTTTCCTCCTTCTATCTCGTTTTATAAACTTCTAATAGTACCTGAATCCCTAAATTACCCACATTTTTTATCATCTCTGTTGTTATTTTGTCTACGCCAGTAGCATTTCCATTTTTCGTCAGTTTTATTACTTCCATTAGTTCTTCTCGTTCGTTTCCGTTTGATTTGTCCTCATCTTCCATCGTTTTATGCATGTTTGCTTCTGTTAGTAATTTTTCGAAATATTCCTTCCATCTTTTCATTATATCTGCTTCGTTTCTCAGTATAATTCTTCCTTCCGTTGTTAAGTCCATTTGGTGAATCATTTCCTTTTTCCTTACATTTTTTAGTACTTTGTAAAAAAGTTTCTGTTTTTTTTTTTTCTCAAAATCATTCCAAGTACTCCGCTTTGCTTCAATTACCATTTTCTTGACTTTTTGTCTTAGTTCTTTGTATCTGAAATAATTTTCTTCTGTCTTTTGGGCTAGGTATTTGTACCACGTTTGTTTCTTTATTTCATGTTTTTTAATGTTTTTAGTATGTCCTCCATCTTCCAGGATAATATATATATTCACATGGGATTTAGACCTTTCTCATAGTTTTGCTTTAGTTGATAATTCTGTATCTTTTAATTTAGCTACAACCATTTACTGTTATATGATACGTTGATTACATGTTCATATGATACGTTCGTCACATCAAAATATAGAAAAGTGTGTGTTTATCACATTAAAAAATATATTTGTAAATTACACAGTGCGAAACTAAAATTCTGAATTGAAATCTGAAAGGAAAAATGAAAAATTTGTGTGGAAGAAAAAATGCATCTAACTGTTTTTTGCGATATTAGGTCGTTTATAGTATATTACGTAACGAGAGTGGTATGCAGCATATTACATATAAGCGGACATGTTGCGCATGAGCCGCGCAGTGGCGAGTGTAGTATTCCGCGAGTATGTAATTGCCATACCACTCGAGAAACGTAGGATACTTTATCTACGCCCGAACAAAGTTAACAATGAGCATTAAAGAACACGACAATGATTAAAACTAAATTACTACTTGATCAATTTCGTTGTTTTTTAAAAGAGTTCAATTTAAAGCTTTAAACAAGTGTTTTCCACTCCCAGACTAAGCATGAAGTAAAATTTCGAAGTTTTTTATCAAAAAGATCAGATTTGCGAAAGAAGTTAAAAATTTTTAATTCGATTAGTTTTTCAGTTTTGGATGAAAAAGTTGAAAAAACGCATGAAAAATCAAAATGAAAATGTTGTTTCATTGTTTTTTTAAGTTTTTCATCCAAAATTGAAAAACTGTCACCTAAAATTTCGTGTCTTATTGCAAATCTGATCTTTATAAAGCAATTTTGGGTGATTTTTTTGATAAAAAAACTTCGAAACTTCAGACCTCGATAAAATCCTTAGATGGCCGAATATCGCAAAAAAAGATTGTATTTGTCGCACTGTGTTATACTAGATCATAATTATGAATGCATGTGAAATAAAACATTGTTTTGCATGTATAAAAAAAATCGGTGAAATTGAAAAAATACATACTTGTTGTAAAGGACAATGTCAGGTAGCCAAATATGTTCGGATGGCACATATAATTCCGTCACACCCCCATATTCTTGGGGATCCCACATGAACTTGTGATCTGTCCATTCCTGAAAATGATTTTAAAATGTAATTACAAGTTGCAACTTTCAATAAAATAAATAAAAACACTCACATGTTCAAGCCAAACGTTTGTTGTTAATATTTGGTCCTTCAAGTTCTGAAACATTAAAATAGATAATATTTATACACAAAAGATTAGTTTCTCTAAAAAAATATGTCCATTTAAAACGTTTTAGAAAACAGTTATTCTGTTTGTGTTATTAAGTTTCCTACGTATTTTTGCTAAATTTACTCTACATATCATCGTTCCAGTGCAACAACGACGTAACTGCAAAAATAATTTCAACCAATTTGTAATGTAAATCTATTTATAGGTTAAAAAATACAGAAATTATTCTGGAAAACTGCACATTACCAGCATAAAGCAATAATGTTTGTAATGTGTTGCTGTTTTTCAGAATTATGTCTGTATTTTTAAAATTATAAATATATTTACATTGAAACTTGGTTAAAATTAATATTGCAGTTACATCGTTGTTGCACTGAAACGGCGATATAATGAAATGAAAAAAAAAAAATCATAAATTCAAAACGTTTAAATATAAAATAGAATGAAATGCCAATACTTGGTTGAAGAATATTTAAAAATGTGTCTTTGTAAGATACATTAGTTGTAGGTTGCGAACAATATCACACTCTTGATATTTTTCAAAACGTTTTGTTCAATAGTGTGTCTGTTTGATAATAACGTTACTTAAAATGGCACTGTTGCATACATGAAATGAGAAGGAGTGACTAAGATACTACAACAGGCTAAAATAAAATTGTAGGTGCCATTTAAATATCTTTGCAAATTTTAAAATATTGTAACGTGAGTAGGAGTGGTCTAAACAAAATAATAAATGAAAAAATACTTTTGCAAATTTTAAAGTATTGTAACGTAATTATTTGTAATTTCCCAGTTTTCTCAATTCATTATATTGTCGTAACTTCTATAATTGAATGGCTTATTGTAATAACCTTATATGCCACAAGTAAACAAAAATTAGTTATTGGAGTCGGAAATTTAAAAAAATGTGTAAAATGTATTCCTATGAAATTTAAAACTAAAGCATATTTAATAAGTTTGTTAGGTATCTTTCTGACAAATATGGCTAAGCAGGGGATACAAAAATGTAATTGTCTTCTGAAAAACAATTTTATTTTAAAATATTGTGGTTTATCATGTTATTGCCTACAAAAACAAGTGTAAATGTTTTTTCAAGAAAATATGTAATTCTATATTGTTAATATTTTAACTCTTAAAAATGGAAAGCACTGATTTTAAATTAAAGTTTAAAATGTACGTCTTTAGCATACTGCTTTAGTAGCATATTGTGAATTTCACAATATTTCAGTGTTTTGTACGCGTGCGCATGAAGTAAAATTTCGAGTTTTGAAAAGCCCCGTGAAAATTTTCTATGCGAGGCTTATCTAAACTAGAAATTTTACTTCATTCTTCACCTGGGAGTGAAAAACACTCGTTTAAAGCTTCAAATTGAACTTAAAAAAAAAACAGCGAATATCTTAAGATATATGCTGTAATAGGAAAATGTATATTCAATAGAAAAACTCTCTATATATTGCTCACATTTAAAAATACTCTAAATTTAGAAGACTAATACAAAACATTGAATTAATATAGTTTCTGTTATTTTTTCTAAAATATTTAAACTGGTTATTTCTTGAATAATATTAGTTCAATCGCGATTTCAAACTGCTAAGTCCCAATTTGATGTTGTTTATTCCCAATTTGATTGTGATTAAACTAGCAGCTAAGCTTAAAGTTCCAATTTAATATTGCTTATTCCCAATTTGATATTGATTAATCTCTATTTGTAGAAATTAATTCATGGGTATTGCTAATGAATAAACAGCATATTATTAGTTAATCAATGATATTACTGAGTTTCTCTTTGCAATTGTTCGTGTATCTGCATGGTGAACCCAACTCACTAGGTTTAATACTTTTCTTGCTTTTTGCTGTTGAACATTGTTTTCCTAATTTGCTTCTTCTATTTCATGTGACTTGTTAATAACTTTCGTCTCTTCTTTGTCTCGAAATAAATGGCGGTTTTTTCAGGTGTTGTTTCTCTTACTCTGGTTAATTTTATCATGTAATTGAGTTATGTGAAGATAACATTAATTTGACGAATAAAGCACTAATACATGGTAAGCCATGTTAAAAATGTTGATTTTTCGGTAAAACAAAAAAGAAATAAAATACATAGCATACTTGTATCCGACAACAAAGTCTTAATCAAGACCACCACAAAGTCTTAATCAATAAAACTCTTGTCAATTGTGCCATGCATTTTATCACTTGAGCTCAAACTCTCACACGAAATCGATTTTTTTCGGAAGGTGTAATATCTGTTGCCATTTTGATGTGGCTTTTATTTAATCTTACTCCTTTTTATCTTGCGGTGTAAGGCGGTTTACATATTCATACATAGTTGTCTTAAAATCTGTTTAATTTGCATACTTCATTCCATCTCTTTCTGCCTTGTGTTAGTTGTTTTGCTTCTTTCTAATTCAAAGGGATTGAATTAGAAAGAAGCTTCTCTTTTGTATCTCTGATTCCATCATTCCATGTTTTTTCTCGGCCTTCCTCTCTGGTTCCTCCCCTGTACTGTTGTTTTGTATATCATTTTCGTGTTTCCTTCATTTTTTATTTGGTTTATATGTCCCAACCATCTCATCTGTCCCTCTACAATTCTTTAATTAATTGGCTAGATATCTAGGTTCTGTCTAATTTCCTCATTTTTTACCTTGTCTAGTTTTGTCTTGTTTTCTATCTTCCTAAGAAATCTTATCTATGTTGCGTTAATTCTCCCTTTTTGTTGCTCTGTTATTGTCCAAGTTTCACTGCTATATATTAGCGTAGGTCTTATCACTTTTTATACTATTTCTGTTTTTATTTCCTTTTGTATTTCCTTCTTACCAAAGAACGTATGTTTCATCATGTTGTATAGTTTCCTAGTTTTTCCCACTTTGTCTTCTATTTCTTTGTCTAGTTTGCCATTACTTTCGATTATTGTCCCCAAGTATTTATTGCTTTCTATTTGTTCTATTGTTGTTCATCCTATCGTAATATTATGTGATTAACGCTCCTTTGTTATTACCATTAATTTTGTTTTTTTGTAAATTTATCTCTATATTTATGTTTGCCAGTTTCCTGTTTAGTATTTGCATATTTTATTGCAAGTCTTTCCAGTTTCTGCTAATATGACCATATCATCTGGGAAAAGCAGTTCTGATATTTCCGTCCTTTTCAATTTCCAAAATCCTAATTTTAGTGTTTTCATCTCTTTTTTGCCTCTTTTATTGCAGAATCTAAAACTAGTGTGAACAGGAGAGGACTTAGGACACATCCTTGCTTAACTCCTATTCGTGTTGTGAACTCTGTTGATTCCTCGTTGTTGGTTCTTACGATGTTATTGTTATTTTCATACATGGCTTGGATTGTTCTGATTATCTTCGTTCCTATTCCTCTATCTTCTAAAGTTTTCCATATGTCTTCTCTCTTTATTCCGTCGAATGCTTTTTCAAGGTCTACAAAGCATACATGTGCCTCTCTGTTCTTGTTTATTACTTTTTCGCTTATTTGTTTTAGTATGAAAATTAAATCTTGGGTACTTCTGAATCCGCATTGACCTTCTTCTATTGTATTTTCTGCCTTGTCTCTGATTCGTTTTTCAAGTATTCTTGCCATGACTTTACCTGGTATGCTTGTTAATGTGATTCCTCTATAATTACTGCCGTCCCTCTTGTCTCTTTTCTTGTATATGGGTAGGATTATTCCTGTATTCCACCCTGTAGGTATCTTTCCCTTTTTTAATATTTCGTTCATTAATTCTGTCAGTTTTTTGACTCCCACTTCTTCCATGTGTTTGATCATTTCCGGTGTTATTTCATCTTTGCCTGTTGCTTTTCCATTCTTCAGTTTTTTTGATAGCTTCTTTTGTGTCTTCTTCCGTAATTACTTCAGCTGTCAACGGGAGGGAAGGTACCCCACGCTGATTACCAACTAGCTCAGGTTGGTTGAGTTAAAGCGAGATGAGCAACTAACTTTTGAAACACATATGCTGTTTTAAATTATTTATTTAACACCAAAATAAAACAAATAAAACATTAAAACAACAAATAGAATAAGAACAAGAGAAACAGTGCACGAGTTACAGGGCAGACTTGGTGTGGCGTCGGCGTCGCGATCGGGAATTTCTACTAGCCCAGCGGTGGCGTCTGGCTAATGGTGGCGTCTGGCTAATGGTGGCTTCTGGAGGGAGGCGGCGTCCACGCCAAGTCTGTCCTGTAACTCGTGCACTGTTTCTCTTGTTCTTATTCTATTTGTTGTTTTAATGTTTTATTTGTTTTATTTTGGTGTTAAATAAATAATTTAAAACACCATATATGTTTCAAAAGTTAGTTGCGTATCTCTCTTTAACTCAACCAACCTAAGCTAGTTGGTAATCAGCGTGGAGTACCTTCCCTCCTGTTGACAAATGGCGCCCAACGTGGGGCCCGATTTGTCAACGGGAGCTAAGGTACCCCACGCTGATTACCAACTAGCTCAGGTTGGTTGAGTTAAAGAGAGATGAGCAACTAACTTTTGAAACATCTATGCTGTTTTAAATTATTTATTTTAAACCAAAATAAAATATTAAAACAACAAATAGAATAAGAACAAGAGAAACAGTCCTCTCTTGTGCTGTACAGGGGCAGCATGTGGATTCAGGAGGAACTACCGTTCCTCAACTCTTCTGTCTGAGCCAGGAAGCTCTGACCGACGCCGACGCCAGACGTCCTAGCCGTCGTTCCTGAGGCCAGAAGGAGAATCCAACAACAGGAAACAACCGACGCCGACGTTAGCCGTCCCAGTCGTCGTTCCTGTTCTTGGACCAGGACGCCGAGAACCCGATTGCCAACGCAGTCGCCTCGACGCCACAACGACGCTCCAGTGTTGCGTTCGTTGCTTCCGCCGGATCCAGGCCAGGCCAGCAACCCACCGACACCAGGAAACTTTGCCCGACGCCAACGCTAGCCGTTCCGCCGTCGTTCCTGACGTCCCGCACTACGAGCGTAGTGTTTGTTGCTGCCTCCGGATCCAGCCAGACGCACCACCCCACCGACGCCGTCTTGCTACTTGGACGCCGCCTCTCTCTAGAAGGCACCACTAGCCAGACGCCACCGCTGGGCTAGTAGACATTCCCAATCGCGAGGCCGACGCCACACCAAGTCTGCCCTGTAACTCTTGCACTGTTTCTCTTGTTCTTATTCTATTTGTTGTTTTAATGTTTTATTTGTTTTATTTTGGTTTAAAATAAATAATTTAAAAAAGCATATGTGTTTCAAAAGTTAGTTGCTCATCTCTCTTTAACTCAACCAACCTGAGCTAGTTGGTAATCAGCGTGGGGTACCTTCACTCCCGTTGACACAGCTTCTTCTATATCGCTGTCCATCTGGTTGTCATCTTCTTCCGGATTTCTTTTGGTCTGCGTTTCTGTATGTCAGCTTCTCAAAGTATTGTTTCCATATTAGCATTATTTTATCCTCATTTGTCACTATCTTTTCATACTAATCTTTTATGTTCATTAAACCGTGTTCTTTATTTTATTTTTCCATAAAATAATTTCTGATTATGACGATCATTTTCGCTCATCTTCATACCAAATTTCTTCCATGAATCTTGTTTGGACTTCTGTACTTCCGTTTTTACTTCTTTTCTTCTCTCTTTATATTCTTTATAATCTTCGTTTTTGTTCGTACTCAGATATTTTTTCCAACTCTCTTTTATATTTTTGATATTTGCTTTCATTTGTTTGGACCACCAATCTGTTTTCTTTTTATATTTGTTGCTTATCTTTGTTGTTCCGCAACTTTTCTTTGCTTTTTCTTTCAAACATTTTTTAAATATTGTCCATTTTTCTTCTATTTCTTTTATTTGCTTTTTCTTTAGCGAATTCTCTATTTATTATCTCCTGGTATGTATTTCGGTATTGTTCTTCTTTAAGTTTGTACATCTTTATTATCTCCTTGACTCTTTCTCTTCTCTTGTCAGTTTGTTCTTGTTGGTTTCTTCCTATGTCTATTTTGAGTAATGAGTGATCACTTCCTATCTCGGATTTTCTGGTTACTTTTACGTTATTAACCATTTTCCATTTATTTTCACTTATTAGGCAGTAATCTATTAGTGATTTTTCGTTCCTCGCGGCTTGCGTTCTCATATATTTATGCCTTTGTGTTTAAATTTTGTGTTTGTGATTATCAAATTATTTTCTGAAGAAAGTTGTATTATTCTATCTCCATTATTGTTCCTTATTGCTTCTTCTTCTTCTTTCCCCATGTGTTCTTCTATTCCTTCGTTTTTTTTGCCCACTCTTCCGTTAAGGTCTCCTATGATTATTGTGTTCTCCGTTCCCATGTCTATTTCTTTTTGTAGTTTCTTATAGAATTCGTCTTTATCTTCTTTTCTTGCATCTTCATTTTCTCCATATGCTGTTATTATAGTCCACTTTTCTTCCTTTGTTAGCATTATGTCTACTGACATTATTCTTTCATTCACCTATATTTCTTTATAATGTCTTGCAACCTATCTGGTGCTACTATTAATCTAACTCCTCCTTTAGCTCTCTCTTTTTCCTCTACTTCTAACCAGATTATCAAGTATCCCTTATGTATTCTCTGTATGCCTTTTTCTTTCTTATTAGTTTCTGTTATTCCTAGTATTTCAACTTTGTGTTCTATCATTTCTTCTTTGAGTTATATTTCTTTTCCCTTAAGGCTTCTTACGTTCCATGTGCCTATTCTCAATTCGTTTTTTGTCTCCCCTATTTCTTTTTTTATTTATGCCCTGTGTTTGTATGACTTTGTTTTTGTTTCTTAGGTTTGTCCTTATTATCTACTTGGGTCGTTTTTGTGTTTCCTTTTCGTTGTGTTATTAGTTTTTTGGCCTATGTTCTGGCTCCCTGCTACTAGTCCTTTCTTCTGCTCATTCCAAGTGTATTGTTCTCCATTTATAATTATTTTCTTGTAGTCTACCCTAATTTTGTTCCCTTTGTCTCTTTCCTCTCTGGTTATGATTCTAATTAATCTTTGTACTTCTCTCTCTGTTGTGGTCATGTCGTTGTCAATATATATTTGAGTGCTCTTCAGTTTGTTGCTCTTGACTTTCATTATTTCCTCTTTTCTCTCTCTCGTTTCAATTTCCGCTATTATTATCACTTCTCCTTTTATTTTTTCCATTTCGTGGGCTTTGACTACTTTGGCTTCAACTTGTAGTGTTTCCTTGTAGAACTTCTCTACTGCAGACTTTACGTTCTCTTCTCTTATTTTGTGTCCTTTTATCACAATATTGTTTCTTCTCTTATCTTTTTCCATAATTTCTATTCTGTTCTCTAGTTTTTCGTACCTCTTGTTCATTTCATTTTTTTCTTTTCCCATTTTTCCTCTTTTCTCTTCATTTGCCTTCTTAACTCTTGTATTTCTTCCTTCAATTCCTCTGTATTTTTTTTTCATCTCTACTATCATCTCTTTCATCATGTCTCTCACTTCCTCCATATCTTCTATTTCTTTTTTCTTGTCGTCCGTCTCTAATTTGTTCCTCTATTCGTTTTTAGCTGTCGCTCTTCCTCCTTGTATTTTCTTTTGTTTTGGTGACCGTAAAATCTTTTTACTGCTTGTAAAGATGTATTTTCCTTCTCTTTGTCTTTCTTCTCCCTCTTTGTTGTGTTCGTTCTCTTTACCTCTTTCCTCTCTTTATTCATTTATATTTGTATTTATTATTCGTGTTTGTTTGTGCTTCTAGCTATATTTTCCTTGTTGTCCGTTATTTGATTACACTCTGGGAACCTCGCTTTTGCTAGCTCGCAGCGCTCATTAGTCGTTAAATTTAAGCGCGTTTAGTTTTTACACTTGCATTAATTTCGAGTATTACTATTTTTTTACTACGGCCTCACTTGCTCGCGCCTTGCTCCTTTTTAACCTCACTTCACTTTATTAATGTTTCTATTCAATTATCTGAGTTTTCTATTTACTATTACTAACCTTTTTCTGCGCTGGTTATCTACCTTTTTTTCCGCCTTCCATTCTACAGTATTTATCTTCTTCCTACTGTTATACTTCCACTTTAAACTTTGCTATGTGGCGGAGCCGAGGGTTCGGTTTAACGCGTCAACACAGTGTAAGAATGATGTGGCTTAACATGTTTTAAAGTGATATTTATACAAAACCCCTAAAATGTAATAACTTATTTTTAGGTATGGTGACGATATCTGTTGGACGATGACCACAATTTATCTACTGTGGCTTATTATATAATTGCTTAATCGAATCGAAGAATAAAACAGAATTTTTTGTTTTTGTGACTTATCATGGTATTATTATTATTTTTTTTTTTTGTTTTGGCATAGGTTCTAGCCATTCAGCCACTAACGATGATTGTATTAATTAATTTAACATATATTTGGAAGTCACGACACATTCACACCACACCCAGGGACACGACGAGAAATTATTTTTAAATAAAGTCTCCCCGTGCACGGGAATCGAACCCGAGTTTGTGGCTCGATCATGGTATTATAATAAGCCTTTTAATTATAATATTGTGAGCGTCACCTAAGTGAGTGGCTTAAATAAGATAGAAGTTGAGGCCTAAATAAGACTACAATTTTCAAGTAGGTTCCTTTTGTATCAATAATATCTTGAATTTTATTCTTAATTTATAGTCGTTAATAAAAATGTCCCTTTCTCTTTTAATAAAATCAGTACCTTTAATGCTAGCTATAAAGTATTATTAAGTAACGATTATTTTAATATTTTCACGTTCCTCCCACAACATCAATCCCAATTAACGTTATTCCTACTTTATAAGCCATTACAGACGTTATAAATCAAGTAAAATCCTTTGCAACTTTTCGGACTATGGCAGCATGCAAGCGCATAAATATTAATAACAGACCATCATGCAAAGCACGCCGTTTATTGCACGCAACGCCGATATTTTCCGCAAAGCGTCACAATAAATAACGAATATTAAATTCACGCGGCGTACGTTGTTATAAACTCATCACATCGACAGCCATCGATGAATTCATTTATTTTACAACCGAGATTTCACTCAGATTGACCGTAAATTATAGAGATGATCGAGAGCTTTAATAAGGCATTTTGTAGTTGCTAATAATGGGTGTATAAACAATTTATTAATCGGTTATGTACAACGCATATTCATGAACGTAGCTGGGATGTTGACTAGAGAGAGGGGTACTAGACGAAAAAGTTTGCCAACATTAGTTTAAATCTTTAGAAAGCGGAGCGCCCGGCAAATTCAAATTTCCAGGAAACAGTTTTACTTCATGTCAGACCAGAGCTGGGATGAATCCTCAAAAACAGGAATCACCTAATATGATTCGAACCACGAATACTCGAATAAAGGATTCGTAAGTGAAAAATATGATTCGAATCAAAGATTCGAATCCTTATTTTTGAATCACGGATACAAATCCTTTAAAAATAAATTTGAATCTATTATTTGCAACCAGGAACATTTTATTCCATCAGTTTCTATTAACAAAAGTGTTCATTTACCGACTTAAATATCTGATTAAATAATGATTTTAATTAATGATGATATATGTGTTATTGAACTTCATTTTAAATCAGTGTTTTATACGCGTGGCGCATGAAGTAAAATTTCGAGTTTAGAAAAGCCCCGTGAAAATTTGTCGAGGGTCGCTGCGCGACCCTCGACAAATTTTCTACGCGGGGCTTTTCTAAACTCGAAATTTTACTTCATGCTCAGTCTGGGAGTGGAGAACACTCGTTCTTAGAAGTTTCAAATTAAGGGATCACTCTAAATTATGAGGTTTATCACCATTTATCACAAAAGCTACAGCTCGAAGGACCAATCATGGTCTTCGGATTCGAATCCTTATAAAAGGATTCGGATCCTTATACACTGATTTAAATCCTCCCAAATACACTTAAGTGCATAGAAATTGGCCCACCCATTATTTTTTATAGTTCATAATAAAATCACTTTTGCAATACTACCAACAAAACGTTTGGTATTTTACGATAAAATAGACTATCAAATAGACATTGGATGCTAGAACGGTTAACATTACGCACTCTGGCCACATACCACTAGCTTCGCCAATTTTCCAAAAAGAGCTACAGCTTTTGCACAATCTACAGCACTTAAAACCATGATGAACACAGCAAAATTCAATGGGTCATTCCTACATCCACTGAAGATCAAAACAAAAAAGCAAAAACAGTGAAACAACGTCGACATTTTGATACTTTATACATAATGTCGAATGCACAGCATATCTTTAAATTTCATTTATGATGATTATTGGTTATTAAATAAACTGATAAGTACCATATATTGTTTATGTCTATACCCTGATAGTCTATTTCATCGTAAAATACCTAAAGTTTTATTCGCAGTATTGCAAGAGTAATGCTATTAAAGAAATCAATAATGGGTGAAACGTTTTCTTTGCACGTAAGTGTAATTCGAATCATCGCTATTAAGGCTGGGATTCGCATTCGATTAATTCAAATAGTTAAATATTCTAATATAAATATTTCAATCACTAAATTATTCATATTTGAATATAAATATTTAAATTTTCGAATAATTCAAACATTTGTGAATGCATATTTGATTACTTAACCATGAAAAATTTCCAACCTTAACAGTATATTTTTAACTTCACTTGAAATCAGTGTTTTATACGCGTGGCGCATGAAGTAAAATTTCGAGTTTAGAAAAGCCCCGTGAAAATTTGTTTTTTCTAAACTCGAAATTTTACTTCACGCTTAGTCTGGGAGTGGACAACACTCGTTCTTAGAAGTTTCAAGTTAAGGGATCACTCTAGATTATTAAGTTTATTACCATTTTACAAAGGCTACAGCTCGAAGGACCCATCATGGTCTTCGGAGACCGAAGGACTACAAGGAATCGAAGTTTCTTTACAAGAATACAACGAATATCTGAGGGTTTGCAGCATGGATAGGAAAGAAAACATCCAATTTTGAAAAAATATGGAAGTTTGGTTGGTTTTCAGTGCGTTTTTAACTTCACTTTAAATCAGTGTTTTATACGCGTGGCGCATGAAGTAAAATTTCGAGTTTAGAAAAGCCCCGTGAAAAATTTTACTTCATGCTTAGTCTGGGATTGGACCGTCAAGATTTTTTACATGTCGAAATTTTCGATATATCTAGATTTTTGTCGATTTATTCACAGTTTGTTATTATATTAAATGCAACTTTAATATTAAATAAATACGGTTTTTCTTAGGAATAGAATATTCACCCATTAACAGCCGAGCAAATTATAAAGTTAACTGTAAAAGTTAATTTTAGGTAAAATTTTGAATATTTTTTTATGATTTCAATGAATGATTTATTATTAGGGTGTTTCGAAAAAAATCGAAACAGCTGGCTCACCGCTTAAATTAAAGATTTTGGTCTACAATAGATGTGGGCAAAAGCATTTGCGATTGAAAAAATATTTAGAGGGTCCCCCGAGCCCCCAAACATGCCATTTTTAGCCCTTTTTTAGATAATCGGCCAAAAACTTGCCTTATAGTCATCGGATCAAGGCGAATATTTTATATTTTGTGCCCAGATAAATATACTACAAGCAAAATATGCAAAACCTAACTTGGCGTTAGGTCTAGGTGAGCTACGAATTTTTTAAATAACTTTTTTTCACGATTTTGAAGGGTTTTTTTCACCTTTTTTTGTTAAAAAGTGGGTTTTAACGACAAGAAATCAAGTTGCACCCGCGATTTGTCCTGAGAAGTATATTCAATAATGTAAGCATGCGAACTGCGTATCTCACCCACGTCCGATTGTGTGGCAAACCCCTAAAACTCTAATTTAACGTTTTTGACCCGATTTTGCAGGTTTTGTTTTTTAAAAAAACGTTTTAAATTAATGAAGAACTGGCTTACGCTAAATATTTCTTACTTTCATTAAAATAACCAATTGTAAGCGTGCAACTAATGCTTTTGAGATCCATTAAATTCATAAATAACACCCTGAAATTCTGCGTATAACGCTCAGTATGGATTTTCCCACATTTTCGTTTAAAAATACAGTAATTAAACACATAGTTAACGTTTTTATTTTTTTTAATAACACTGGCATAAAGAATGGAGTCATCAGGAAAATGGAGGAAGAACTGCAGACACCTTTGCATTGGTTCATTTGCCAAATGCACGCCAACGAATTGATACTGCGGCATTTGTTGGAACATTACGACGGTGGAAAAACGGGCCCGTCAACGTATTCTGGTCCTATCAGTAAAGCTTTATTGACTTGTGAAGAGAAACCAGTTGTTTCGTTTAAATTAGTTGAAGCGGAAGTGAAGTTGCCTGAAATCGATTCGCGAAACCTGAGTAAAGATCAACAATACCTTTACGAAATCAGCCAAGCAGTTTCGAAAGGTCATTGTCCAGAAGACTTAAGCAACAGAACTCCGGGAAAAATGTCGCATTCGCGTTGGCTTACGACAGCAAACCGCATTTTGCGACTGTACATAGCAACTGCAGAGTCTTCAACGAATTTGCAAAATCTTGTTAATCTGATTATCAAAGTCTACACACCAGTATGGTTTTCCATCAAAGCGAATCCAGAATGTTACAACGGTGCGCTTCACCTCTGGAAATCTATTTCTGTCTCGAAATCTGGATGCAACAGTGAAACAAGTCATTGATCCCGTAATAAGACGCAATGCATATTTCGCCCACCCTGAAAACTTACTTTTGGCAATGGTCGTTGACGATTTATTGGAAGTTAGAGTAGATGCCATGAACAAAATTTTGCAGTGCCGAAAATCGTCAAATGATAACTTGTGAAAGTTTAAAATACCCGACATAGATTTTGAGGCTCAGAATTACACATCCATGATAAACTGGAACGAAGTTTCTGAACCTCCTCTGATTAAAAATTTTCCAACCGACAGATTAACCTACCTGATAATGAATGGCAACGTAAGTTTAAAGAAACTGCTCGATTACCCATGCCACACTCAATCGGTAGAAAGACACATCAAAATGGTAACAGAAGCTTCGCGTTCAGTTATTGGACATGACTCCCGACATGCCCGTATAGTTGGTGCCCTAAAGGGACGTGCGACGATGGCCAAATTCCAAAGTAAAAAAGACTACGTTGTTATCGAACAAGATTGCTGACTTTGAATTTATTGTAATCGATTGCAGGTTAAAAAACACATGTTTCAACCAAATTTTGTTTAACAAAATGAAATTTATTAATTAATTGATGTACTGTATTTTTAAACGAAAATGTGGGAAAATCCATACTGAGCGTTATACGCAGAATTTCAGGCTGTTATTTATGAATTTAATGGATCTCAAAAGCATCAGTTGCACGCTTACAACTAGTTATTATAATGAAAGCAAGAAATATTTAGCGTAAGCCAGTTCTTTATTAATTTAAAACGTTTTTTTAAAAAACAAACATAATAATGCCACATAATCGGACATGGGTGAGATACGCAGTTCACATGGTTACATTATTCAATATACTTCTCAGGACAAATTATCGCGGGTGTGACTTGATTTCTTGTCGTTAAAACCCACTTTTTAACAAAACAGTTGAAAAAAACCTTCAAAATTGTGAAAAAAGTTATTGAAAAAATTCGTAGCTCACCCAGACCTAACGCCAAGTTAGGTTTTGCATATTTTGCTTGTAGTATATTCATCTGGACCCAAAATATAAAATATTCGCCTTGATCCGGTGACTCTAAGGCAAGTTTTTGGCCGATTATCTAAAAAAGGGCTAAAAATAGCATGTTTGGGGGCTCGGGGGACCCTCTAAATACTTTTTCAATCGCAAATGCTTTTGCCCACATCTATTGTAGACCAAAATCTTTAATTTAAGCGGTGAGCCAGCTGTTTCGATTTTTTTCGAAACACCCTATTTATTATATTACATACGTCGATTTTATAATAGAGTTAAATTTAAAGTTGAAACGAGTGTTATCCACTCCCAGACTAAGCATGAAGTAAAATTTCGAGTTTAAAAAAGCCCCGCGTAGAAAATTTTCGCGGGGCTTTTTTAAACTCGAAATTTTACTTCATGCGCCACGCGTATAAAGCACTGATTTAAAGTGAAGTTAAAAATGCACTGAAAACCAACCCAAATTCGATATTTTTTCAAAATTGGGTTTTCTTTTCTATCCATGCTGTAAACCTTCAGATATTCGTTGTTTTCTAGTACAAAAACTTCGATTCCCTGTAGTCCTTCGGTCTCTGAAGACCATGATTGGTCCTTCGAGCTGTAGCCTTTCTAAAATGGTGATAAACTTAGTAATCTAGAGTGATCATTCAATTTGAAACCTCTAAGAACGAGTGTTGTCCACTCCCAGGCTAAGCATGAAGTAAAATTTCGAGTTTAGAAAAGCCCCGCGTAGAAAATTTGTCGAGGGTCGCGCAGCGACCCGAGACAAATTTTCACGGGGCTTTTCTAAACTCGAAATTTTACTTCATGCGCCACGCGTATAAAACACTGATTTCAAATGAAGTTAAAAATATACTGTTAAGGTTGGACATTTTTCATGGTTAAGTAATCAAATATGCATTCACAAATATTTGAATTATTCGAAAATTTAAATATTTATATTCAAATATGAATAATTTAGTGATTGAAATATTCATATTAGAATATTTAACTATTTGAATTAATCGAATGCATATCCCAGCCTTAATAGCGATGATTCGAATTATTTTGGAGGATTTAAATCCGTGTATGAGGATTCGAATCCTTTTATAAGGATTCGAATTCTTTTATAAGAATTTGAATCCTTTTATAAGGATTCGAAACATCTACGTCTGGATTTGAATACGAATCCTTTTAAAAAATCCGTTTTCACTAAAGTATTCGAATACCTCTTTTGAATCCTCTAAAAGGATTCGAATCCGGCAATCGAATCCTGAACGATTCGAATCCTGCCCAGCTCTGTCAGACGTATAAATTACTGATTTACTGTGAACTGCAAAATATAAGTATTATATACTTACGTTCAGATTTCATAGCGATCTCTATTCGATTTCATATTTTATAGTATTAACCAATTCCGGAATGCTAAAAACCTCGGTAAAACCTTTGCTTTAAGAAACAGTGTTTGTGTCATTTTAAAATAACATAGGAAAGTTATGAAATAAATCACTTCTATAGTTTTCACTTATATCTGCCATAATTTTAAAATGTATACATTATATATATATATATTTATTTTTTTATGTACGACGATAGACATAAACACAATAAATTTATCTTTTAGGTAAACGTATCACAAAATTTCTATGTACATTTTAGAACTGGGACGAATGCTCGTGAAAAGGAATCCAATCACGAATCCGAATCACCTTATATGATTTGAATCACGAATACTCGAATAAAGGATTCATAAGAGATAAATATGATTCGAATCAATGATTCAAATCCTGTTAATTTAAGAATAAATTTGATGTTGTTATTTTTTTCCAACCATTAATATATAAATATCGTTATCAGTTATTTTAACAAAAATATTCAAATCGACAAATTTTCTACGCGGGACTTTTCTAAACTTGAAATTTTACTTCATGCTTAACCTGAGAGTGGAAGACACTCGTTCGGAAATGATAAATGTCAATGTCACACGTGTCAATGTCGATTGAATAATGGTTAATGAAATGTCACGTGCGTCAAATTTTCGTATGTAATACCAGAAGAGGTTGGTTTTGGCCGGATATTTTTTTATTTAGACGAGTGCGTGGTTGCCTAGCAATTTTAACGAGAGAAAACTTGGATGACAAAAACACGAGAGCGAAGCTCGAGTGTTTTTGTCTATACAAGTTTTCTCGAGTAAAATTGGAAAACCACGCACGAGTTATTAAATGAAAAAATATCCTCCCAAAACCAAACCTCGAGTGGTATTTGATAAGATAATTCCATGACAAAGGTGTATTGTCATTCTAAAATCTGTCATCCGCTCTTGCAGCGTTGCCAATGTCCTATTAAATTTCTTTTAGTTTGTAGAAACGTTTCGCGCAAGAATAATTTATATTCAATGCATTAGTAATAATTAATCAATTACGCACTTTTAAATTAAACAGCAAACCGCTATTAGAAAGTGAGGATTATTTTTTCTCTTTATTGGGTCCAAATTGACGATTTACTTTTTTGGTATTTAGCGGCACTGTTAAATTTATATTACTTATAATTTCCTCCTTGGAAATTGTTCCGAAACGATTTGTGTGACAATTATGCATTACGTAGTGATTTGACGGATTGAACTTAACGTCACTAATTCAGCGCGATCATACAGTCGTTGGCATGGAGAACGTAAATAAGATAATTTTAAAATATCCACTTGCATTTTTACTTCTGCGATTTTGTTTGTTAGCAAATATGCATGATTTTAGGTTGGAATGGAATTATCATGATAATTGCAATATTTCTAGATTTTCGACGAATATTAAAATGTTTATCATATTTTCAATATTTCGAGATATTAATCAGATTTTCGATATTTAGAGATTATCGTCCATTTATAAAATGTTTATCTAATTTTCAACATATCGAGATTTATGACGATTACTAAAATTTTTATCACATTTTCAATATTTCGACATTTTTATCAGATTTTCAATATTTCGAGATTTTTGACGATTTTTATTTTTTTCAGCAGATTTTCAACATTTCGAAATTTTCATCAGATTTTCGAACCTTCAATATTTTTGTTAATTTAGAAAACATTTATGAAATTTTCAACGTATCGAGATTTTTGCCAATGTTTAAAATTGTCATCCAATTTTCAATATTTCCAGATCAGTTTGTAAACTTTCACAGGCCTTACTATACTCGAAATTTTACTTCATTAATGTGGGGGGTGGAAAACACTCGTTAGAATAATACTGAGGCACTTGAATAAAAAAATAAATGTTAATTTAAAAAAAATACCACTTGAATCTGATCTATGATTAGAAATGTCTAACTTAAGTCCACAAAGTGACATCTAACTTAATCTAACCCAACTTAACAAAATTAATTCTAACCTAACCTAACCTAGCTCCATAAAATTACATCTAACCTAACCATTCTTAATCGAGGAGTTGAAAACACTTGTTAGTAGTTTCAAATTGAACGATATCATTGTGATTTTACACCAATGTCGATTTTTTCGATCGATATTGTCATTTTGTTTTTATGTTTTTAATTCATTTATTTCGTGTTATTACATGATGGTTACACAGGTCAATATATAATAATCGTAAGTAGAGATAAGACATTGAAAATTAAGGCCCGGTGTATCCGCAGCAAATAAATGCAACACACAATACACATTTCAGATATGCATCCGTCAAATAATTCATTAATATCAACAGACATGAAACGATGAATGAATTGATTTTTTTAATTATCTCATTATTAATTTTTTAGTTTTACTCAGAATTTTATGAAATTTGGCTAGCTTATACTCTTGCACACGCTGATCACAAATATCAAGTTTTCACTGACATGTAAAATTGCAATAATTATTAACGTTTTAATCGCAGAAACAAACTTTCAATATTTTTTTTCTACTCCCATCTTTAAAACACCCATTATCGCATATGTTTCCATGACACTAAGTGATCTCTTAAATACACATTCGTCAAGCCGTAGGTTCGTGCGTTTTAGTCACGGGGTGAAGTTAGGAACAAATTTTTAACTACGACCTGAAGCAAGCTTTGGATTATTAGTTGTCACATGTCAAACATTTCAACCCGACGCGGTGCGAAAACGTGCAAGTAATTTTCAGTTTTACAACAAAAAATAAAGTACTTTTCGTGTAAATAATGAACGATAGTGAAAGTGACGAGGATCCCCCCGAAATTATTGAAGCAGCAGCATCGGCAACTGCTAGTTTGCTGCCGCCGAAATCGAAAAACCAATACGAACGTACATACAAAGTATTCCAAGATTGGCGTCAAGAAAAGCAAACAAATTCATTCTCTGAAAATGTGCTCCTTGCATATTTCGAACAACTTTCAAAAAGGATGAAACCGTCTTCTCTGTGGGCAATCTATTCAATGTTACGGATGACATTAAATATTAAAAATAATATCGATATAAGCAAGTACACCAAATTGTGCGCGTTTCTGAAAAGGAAATCAGACGGTTACAGACAAAAACGTTGACATCGCAGCAAATTAAAGAATTTTTGTCGTCGGCTCCAGATAAAGAATACCTATTTACAAAGGTAAAATGTAAAACCAAATTAAATACTATTATTAAAATTATAAATATTTTAGGTTGGGTTAATTTTTGGGCTAATGGGGCCTTGCCGGAGAGCAGAATTGATGAAAATTGAAACAAGTCATATTGAAGACCTCAACTCTGCCATCTTAGTTCACATTCCCGATATAAAGACAAAAACGGAACGTCAGTTTGTTGTTGGAGGTACTCTCTATCATACCTGCAAGAATACATGGAACTTCGACCTCCAAACCTGACAAGTACTCGATTTTTCGTAAATTACCAAAAAGGAAAATGTACCAAACAGCCCATTGGAATAAATAAATTTGGAAACCTCGCTAAAGTTGTAGCAACATTTTTAAAGTTGCCTGACCCTGCTTGTTACACCGGCCATTGTTTGAGAAGATCATCAGCTACGATTTTAGTAGACTCTGGTGCAGACATCACTGCTTTAAAGCGCCATGGAGGATGGCGCTCTACCACTGTGGCAGAGGGTTATATAGATCACTCATTAAACAACAAAATTGAGACAGGGAATAAAATCTTCAATACTGTACAACGTAATGATGTGCAAGATACTGTGCAAGATACTGTGCAAGATACTACGATTGCATTGCAGGGTATCGTAGACTTGCATCTCGTTATAGATGCAATGTTTCTCGCTTATCTTTTAAATTGCTATTATACTAACTTACCCTATCTCTACTAATAGACTGGCGGTTTTTGGTGCCTGCAAATATATCAATTTAAACTTTTTATACTACGATTGCATTGCAGGGTATCGTAGACTCGCATCTCGTTATAGATGCAATGTTTCTCGCTTATCTTTTAAATTGTTATTATACTAACTTACCCTGTCTCTACTAATAGACTGGTCGACACATTTTTCTGGGAATGATTCAAGCAAGTAGCCCTTAATGATATCCATAAACCTATTAAACTTAGCTGCAGCAAGAAGTGAATAAAATTTACCTCGCCCATACTGTGTAATAGGCCTCACTCGTTTCTTTGTAAACCATGTTTCAAATGTAGACAAGTTTACTTCAACCTGAATACCAAAGTGACCAGAGATGCAAAGATTAGTTGGTGTAACTCGGATGTTATTTGAATGAATGTTGGCAAAGCATTGTGGAGGCAGTTTATGTAACGAGTATTGAAATTGACTTTGCTATTAGGCCATAAGTGCTTAAAAGGCTTTTTGATCATTGGTAAGAAACTTCACATTAAGGTCGCCTCCTAGAATTATAAGCTTTGATATGTCTACGGTATCTAGCATATTTCCCATGATACACATTAATTCATTAAAATCACCATTTGGCGAACGATATATGTATTTATGTCGATATCGTCAATATATTGTTATTGGATGTCAACGTTATTTTCAAATTTTATATTTTTGTTAATATTGTCAACATTATCATATTTAACGTAAAATATCTATTTCGAACTAAAATGCTATTCCTTTTCATGTCATACTATACCAATAAAAATCACAAAGTAAGACATGACAAAAGGAATAATGATGATCACTGCAAGATCATAGCCAGAAAAAAAATGGGGAAGGGGTGAGGTTTAATGGTAAAAATATTGTTTTTGCTTTAACATAGACAAATTTTACATTTTGAAAATTTGGAGCGGGGGGGGGGGGATAACATTAACATGATAACATTAACCAGAGTAACAAAAACAACACTTGAAAAAAACCAATCATTTCTTTGGAGACAATGAAGAGACGAAAGTTATAAACAAGTCATGTGAAAAAGAAGGAGCAAATTAGGAAACAAATATTCAACAGCAAAAAGTAATAAAAGTATTAAACCTGATAAGTTGGGTTCACCATGCAGATGCACGAACAATTGCAGAGAGAACGTCTGTAATACCATTGATTAACTAATAATATTCTCTTTATTTATTAGTAATACCTATGAATTAATTTCTACAAACTGAGACTAATCAATATTAAATTGGGAAAAAGCAATATTAAATTGGGACTTCAAGCATAGTTGCCAGTTTAATCAAAATCAAATTGGAAATAAACAATATCAAATTCGGAATCAGCAATTTCAAATTGTTATTGAACTTATATAATTCTAGAAATAAAGAGTTTAAATAATTTATCAAAAGTAACAGAAACTATATTAATTTGACATGTTTTGTATCATTTTTCTAAATTTAGAGTATTTTTGAATGTACACACTTCCCTATTACAACGTATATGCTGTATATCTTGAGAAATTCGTTGTTTTTTTTAAGAGTTTAATTTGAAGCTTTAAACGAATGTTTTCCACTCCCAGGTGAAGCATAAAATAAAAAATTCGAAACTCGAAATTTTACTTCATGCGCCAAGCGTATAAAACACTGAAATATTGTGAAATTCAGAATATGCTTCTAAAGCAGTATGCTAAAGACGTTTATTTTGCACTTCAATTTAAAACCAGTGCTTTCCATTTTTTAACAGTTAATGCAAATTTATGTGTTAACAATATAGAATTACATATTGTCTTGTAAAAACATTTACACTTATTTTTGTAGGCAATAACATGATAAACCACAATATTTTTGTATCCCCTTTCTAAACATATTTGTCAGAAAGATATCTAATAAACTCATTAAAAATGCTTTCATTTGAAATTTTAAAGTAATACATTTTACACATTTTTATATTTCAAACTCCAATAACTATTTTTTTTTACTTGTTGTATATCACGTTATTACAAGAAGCTATTCAATTGTAGGTTCGTATTCCACACTATCAACTTTACTATACTATACTTTTCTTTTTCTTTATATATTTCACTAACTCTGCAAGACTTTACTTTTCTACAACATTTTTCTACTTCTACAGTAGCCTTTGAACTTTCTAATAATGTCTTATGAATTATAGAATTATAATACTGACTGAACTAAATTATTCTACAACAATCTAGTAGAGCGTTCAACTGTCATTCTAAATTTTCTGAATGAAAACTTTATCATGTGAGACTTTAGTAGAATATTTCAATGATTTAGCAGAGTCCTAAAATTGTTAATCAATGTTAGTGGAGATTTACATTACATTTACATGGCTGCAGAATAGAATATTATAGTATTACTATACTTTTACAAACATTCTACCAACTATACTGAAGTTTTTGAAATCTCTTATGACGTTTGTAGTAGTAGTAGCAAGTATCAAGAATCTACTGTAGTTTTAAAACTTTCTACTAGCGTCATGATGATCATGATAGTATGACGTCTCAATCTTAATTTTCCTAATCAATTTTAATTGCACATTTATTTACTTTAGTAGAAAATATGAATGCTCTAACAGAATTCTAAGATTATTTATAGATGGTAGATAGTATAACATTAAAAGTCTCCAGTAGAGTTAGAAGTGTATTATAGAAAAGTCTAGAACAGCTTGTAGAACCCACCAAGAATTTAGTGTAATTTTAAAACGTTCTACTAGCATCTATTAAAAATAATATATAAAATTACGAAAATGTTTTTCGTGTAAAATGCAAACAATGTGTCCTAAATAATGAGACAACTTAAGACAATAAATATCCATTAAAACAACTACTTCCCGTGCAAATACACCTCCGGATATTGAAGTGTACAATGAAATATTTAAAATATTATTTTATTTGATTTGTTACAACGCAATATCAAAGTAAAAATGAAAATTGAAATTACAAGAAATTATCTATCTATAGACGCGTTTCGAGATTTATCTCTCTTCTGTAATCCAAGTCCTTTTATTTCTAATTTCTTGTAATTTCTCCTTTAATTTTTCATTTTTATTTGGTAGTTGGTTTGAAGAGAATTTGACCTAAATGTTACATATGCTTTTATAGAGCGTTGTAACAAATCAAATAAAATAAAATTTTAAATATATCATTATATAATTCAATATCCGGAGGTGTATTTGCACGGCAAGTAGTTGTTTCAATGGATATTTATTGTCTTAAGTTGTCTTATTAATTATGACACAATGTTTGCATTGTACACAAAAAACATTTTCGTAACTTAATATATTATGTTTAAAGTGCGCAAACTATAAAAAGCGTAAACTTATTTTCTCGAATTCAAATATTTTTGAATTGAAATTATTCTTGTTTGATCTATTAAAAATCTTAATTGATTTATAGCACAATATTTTGATCACTTAGATGATTAAAAGGGTAACAACTAGATATGAATTGAGTAAATTAATATGACAAACTTATTTAAAGGTTCTTTACACCTGTAAATATTTGAAGATAATAAAAGATACTAAAAGAAGTAAAGAGCAGTTATGAAGATACTTAAAAATAGAGTAAATAGAGTAAATTTGAAGATACTAAAGAAGTGAAGAGTTACTTTAAAGATAGTGAACAAATGAGGAATTGATTTTCAAGATAATAATAAGAATGAAGAGCAGTTATGGAGATACTAAAAAGTGTGTATCGTTTCTATATAGATAATAAAAACAGATTTAACGCCCGGTTTCTCCAACGAATCATAAAATACGTTTTATATAAGTATTTCTTATTTATAAGTAGTTCTAAATTTTGTATTCTGTTGTACCAAACAAATGTATACATATCTTAGGTAAAAATAGGTTACGCTTGGCAAATCTGTTTCAAACCGTTATCCGTTGTATCCGATTGTTTAGTGTCATTAATGCCCGGTATTATAAAACGTTTTATTCCCTAAATAAATTTTACTTTAGGAATAAATTAATCTATTCCGAAGATTTCGGTATTATAAACACAAAATAACTTTATGTGGCTAATGAATCTCCTTAGTAAATTATTTGTTTATTTTTTTACCAAGTAAATTTTATTCTCTAAATAATTTGATAGTTAAAAGTCAAAACTGTATTATAATATTATAATTACTTTAGATTCTACTACTTGTATTTATTAATTTTATTACGGTTATCATGTCTACCATATCATCCATGTCAGATTTAAGTTTGCTCATAGTATCTTCCCTGAGAGTGATTAATTCAAACCACAAGACATTCTAAGGAGTCGAAGACCTAGAGTATTTCAAGTCAGACATAACCAGGAATTTTTATATGTATGCATACGCTTTTTTAAAATTAGTTCCATTTATAGTTTCAAACGAGTGTTTTCCACTCCCAGACTAAGCATGAAGTAAAATTTCGAGTTTAGAAAAGCCTGAAAATTTGGTTTGGTCGCGTAGCGCGAAGCGCGGAGCGACCAAACCAAATTTTCAGGCTTTTCTAAACTCGAAATTTTACTTCATGCGTCACGCGTATTAAACACTCAAAACACTGAAATATTGTGAACAAGTAAACTTCACTTGAAATCGGTGTCTTGTCAGGCTTTTCTAAACTCAAAATTTTACTTCATGCTTAGCCTGGGAGTGGAAAACACTCGTTTAAGTCTTTTATAATTTCTAATATGCTTTATTTTCTTGTTCTGTGCAATTCTGTCCTATTCCACGGTTATTCTCCATAATTATAAGGAATTATACTAAATTTGATTGACAATTTAATTTGAAATATTGACAAAATAATTTAAAAAATTAGTGGTTCCAGCTATGGCCACAATGAAAATGTATGATTTCGGTCTGTAATCTACCGATTAAATGATGTATTTCTAGAATTGCTATTTATTTGGTAGATTTGCCCATATTTGCCCATTAGTTTACTAGCTAAATAAATTTACTCCACAAATTTTTACAAGTGTATTTAAGATGTACCACAAAGTGAACGCCTATAACACCAAACAATTACTCCACAAATAGTTATCTAATGATTTATTAATCGTTTATAATACCGGGCATAAAAATGTCGAAAAGCCAAAGTAAAGGTGAATTTTACAAAAGAGGAAAGTACTCTAATTGCCTCCCTTGTTTCCATCCACAAAACAGTGAAAAACAAAACAACAAACGCGACAACCAATAGCGAAAAAGAAGTAGCTTTTAAGCTTAATATACGAACATTTAAAACCGAAAATGACTCGCTAAAATAAATGTGGATACATTTAAAACACGAAGTGAGAAAGTGCTGCTGAAAACAAAAAAGACATTTTTAAAACCGGCCAAAAGAATTTGTTCTTCTATATTTAACACACTTTTTTGTAAGCCTAAATCAAGAAAAAAATTGCTTGCAATCATACTTTGTACAAAAGTCATCCTGTTGATAAATATCACGAGGTATTTATGGCAAGTTATTTTCTCTTACAGTATTTACCATATCTACGAAATCTATATTATATCCAGTTATAGCTAACACTTAAAATTATCCAACAAATTCGCAATGGTTGAGGCACGTTAGAAGTTACTCTGATTTTTAGCTTAGAATCCGCTTCAAATTATAATGTAAGACCTTCTTATGATGTTAAGATTTGATTTATGGTTGGTGCAACACTTTAAGAACGTCTTATTTTTAAGATCGATTTTATCTGGTTAAAATAGGATGCAGAAACCGAGCCTAAGGATAATAAAAAGACCAGCTATGAAGATACTAAAAAGAGTAAAGATTTGCGATCACCTTTGAATGTACTAAAGATAGTGAATAATAATAATAAACGTCTTTATTTAAACTAAGAGTAATTTCACAAAACAAAATTATATACAAGTGTAGGCGAAGTTCAGTCAGCACTATATGTTACTATTCTTCCACTTAACCAACTATGATTATGACAGTTGAATATAAAGTTAATAAAGTGAGTATTTATAAATGTATACAAAAGAGTCTTCTAGTCTCCTTAGTTCCTAACCCTACCAATCTCAAACTCATTTTCTCAGATTTCAGGTATGAGGGAATCACTTTTCTAAGAAAGATGGCAGTAAAGAGCATTTATTTTCATTTAGCTAAAAAGAGTGTTTCTAAGAAAGATGGCAGTTTCATGTTTCCTAGGTGATATTAGCCCCCACGATCTAACGTTAATATTGTGAATGTCAGTTTTAAAGACAATTCTTTGGTATATGTTAAGTAGGGAGGCTTTTGAAGAATCATTGTCTTATGATATAAAGTATAAGAGTGAAGCCATATTGGTTTCAAGATATGATATTAATAAAGAGCATTTATTTTCATTTAGCTAAAAAGAGTGTAGAGTTGCTATAAAGATACTAAAAGAATTGAAAGTGACAATAAAGATACTAAAAAGAGTAAAGAGTTGCCATAATAGGTGTTTTTCATGTTTTTCAAAACTAACTTAATTCAATTCAATTTTTAAAGTCCAACTGTTACAGAAAATACTATATTAATATTGTTTTTTTGTGTTTTTGGTTTTATTTCATATTGATACATTAATAAAATTATTTAGGTTATATTTCTTTTCACTTATGCAATTTATTTTATTCCTGTTCACATTATTATTTTTTTTGTATAGTTAATGTAAAAATGGGTTAAACCGTGTATAAATAAATAAATAAATAAATAATTAATAACTTGTTATTAAATCTGCACTTTTCAATCTTCTAAAGGAATATTTATCACCCGACTTTAAAAGAATCAATCGTGAAGGCTTTTTGTAGATTCCGAGTCTAATAAATCATAATTGGGACGTCGATCAAAATTTACGATGGGCCATTAAATTCCGCTGGAAATTGCAGATATATCGTAAAATGGGCAAAACGAAAATAAAATGGCATCGGAGCCAGAACGTCTCGGGATTAGAGGAGAAGTAGAAACACATGCGCTTCCAGAACACGTGACACAGGTCGAAATGGGCGTTTACCCCTCAACTATTTCATACAAGATATAAAAATATATTTTACACAAAATTCTCAATATAAAAGAAATAATCACGAACATAATTAATGTTTTAATAAATATATTATTAAAATTTGAACATAAAAGAGGTTTTAAAAATATATTGTTCATACATCTATTATGTTGTGGATTCATTTTTTTAGTAAGATTCTTGTGTAATAATTTCTAAAAATCAAATATTAATAATTTGACTTGTAAATAAAACATTTTTAACGTATTTTTCAGCAACTGCATTTACACTTAATTTGTAACTATCCTTTCAACTATCTAATAGTCATTCTCAAATATAATTTACTTATTTTTAAGAATGACTACTAGATAGATGAACTATGATCACATTTTAAGTGTAGTTTTTTACAAAGTTAGAAAATGTTTTATTTGCAAGTTTAATTAAGAGATACTAGAAAGTTAACGCCCATAATAAAACACAAAACTACAATAATTTTATTAATGTAAGCATTTGTTTTATTAAAATTTATTTATATAAAAAAAATATATTACACAAATTTCTCACTAGCAAAATATTTGTTGCAAATTTAAAAAGGGTTAGTAATGTGTGCATCTAAAATAAAAGATTAATAAATTTATTCACAGAAATATTTATAATAATGATAAACTATATTAGAGACGCTTAAGATAAGATGGTCATTTATGATGGATTTTCTTAAAAGAATAATCCAACTGAGCAAAAGACATTCAAACAATGTTTTATCAGCATTACAATAACTTGAAACGTTGATGTAATATTAAATATGTCTGCGTAGTAGCATTAATAATTAACGTCCTTTAACATTCCTCCCTTATGTTAAAGGAAATAAATTATTCATGCTACTCCGCAGAAATATTTAATATTACATCAACGTTTCAAGTTATTGTAATGTTGATAAAACTTTGTTTGAATGTCTTTTACTTAGTTGGATTATTCTTTAAAAAAAAATCCATCTTAACTAACCAAAGTTAAAGAAACTAAATGATTTATTATGTATTCCTAATTTCGAAATTTTCAATACTTTTCATTGTTTACAATGCTGGTATATTTTTGTTATTGTAAAACTATACAGAGAATGTTCTTTTAAGTATACATATCCCAATTATATGTTGTAGATTTTCAAATATTCGTTGTTTTCTTAAAGAAAGGTCAATTTAAATTTTAAACGAGTGTTTTCCTCTCCCAGGTTAAGCATGAAGTAAAATTACGAGATTAGAAAAGGCTGAAAATTTGCTTTTCAGGCATTTTAAAACTCGAAATTTTACTTCATGTGCCACACGTATAAGACACTGATTTCAAGTAAAGTTAACTCGTTCACGATATTTCAGTGCTTCCAGTGTTTAATACGCGTGGCGCATGAAGTAAAATTTCGAGTTTAGAAAAGCCTGAAAATTTGGTTTGGCCGCGTAGCGCTTCGCGCTACGCGACCAAACCAAATTTTCAGGCTTTTCTAAACACGAAATTTTACTTCATGCTTAGTCTGGGAGTGGAAAACACTTGTTTTAAGCTTCAAATTGAACTATTTAAAAAAAGCGTATGCATACATATACCTAATAGAAAATTCTCTGTAGGTATACTTAAAAGAAAAAATCCCTGTATATTACCCTTTGTCTATTGATGATCTACAGCTTATTTATTGGGATATGTATACTTAAAAAATCCCTGCATACACTTATAATATTTTAAAATTATTGTAAAGACAATTTATTTATGTTTGTTAAAATTGGTAACAGGTAATTATTTTTTGATGTTTAAATAAATTAACTAAGTCTACTTTATGTTTATATTTTAAAATTAAATTCATGAGAATCAAAATTAAAGCTTGACTTTATAAATTTAAAGGGTGATGAACTGCGCATAGGTCAACGAGAGCAAACAGTTGAAGGCTTAAACAAATATTTACTCAAGTTAACCGGCACCTGCTTAATTATAATAAATTAAAAATGAAATCTTACCAATTCTATAAGTTGTGATAGTCTTAATCCAAGTTTAACGAGCACTGTATCAGTGTTATTACTAACCGGCCTAATTAATCGATTATAATTACTAAGTAAATCATCATACAGTCTTTTCGCATCGGGATTCGAGAGTGAAATATGTACAAAACACAGTATTGACAACAACAATAAAATTGCACGCAACGTAGTCATTATTACTTCTGTTGTTTTTTTTTTTTTTTTATTAATTTAAGTATATATCACAATTAGTTTTATAGTAAGGATTTAAAGACGGGTATCACATTGTTCTTTTTTATTCTGGTTTTTTTTTAGAAAATTGGGGTTGTAGCCTCTGCCATTTTCGAGTCCATGCAGGATGGACGGCTACTGGCTGTTCCAGGATGCTGCAGGATCAATAGCAGGGCGCGCGCATCCTCTCCGGGCGCTCCTGCGGGAACTGTCGCAATTTCGCCAGGACTCGTTTGAAAAATTGATCTTTGATGGTGGTTTGTTATTGTGGTATTTCAAGTTTTAGAGTGTTTTTAAAAGTATCTCAAGTATTTTGTTGATGCGTTAAAGGCGCTAATGTCCGTTTCAAAAGTTTTAATTTTTGTTCTTTCCAAATATTGTGTATATTGACCTTTAAATAAAAAAAGGTATCCATTTTTGGTATTATAACTTTACGAAGTTATTTCTCGACATGTACTGTATCAAAAACAATATTTTTTATATGGTATGTATATTATCTTGCTGCATAAGATCCTTTAGTTTGAAGATTAAATATTCTATAATATTTGTTTATATAATTACTATATTGCAAGGTGATATTATGGAAATAGATAGGGTAATTTTCGAAATTCTTGCACTGGGTTGTTGATAATTATATAGGGTTTTTCTATTGCATTTCACTATTGATTAAATGAAATTCAATATATCCCAAATATATTCCACCTTGTCAAATATATGCCAAAAGTATTCCCGATTTACGAAATGAGTTTCACTATATACCAGAGCTGGGATGAATCCTCAAAAACAGGATTCGAATCACGAATCCGAATCACCTAATATGATTCGAATCACGAATACTCGAATAAAGGATTCGTAAGTGAAAAATATGATTCGAATCAAAGATTCGAATCCTCAATTTTGAATCACGGATACAAATCCTTTAAAAATAAATTTGAATCTATTATTTGCAACCAGTAACATTTTATTTCATCGGTCTTTATTAACAAAAATGTTCATTTACCGACTAAATACCTGATTAAATAATGATTTTAATTAATGATGATATATGTGTTATTGAACTTCATTTTAAATCAGTGTTTTATACGCGTGGCGAATGAAGTAAAATTTCGAGTTTAGAAAAGCCCCGTGAAAATTATACTTCATGCTTAGTCTGGGAGTGGACCGTCAAGATTTTCTACATGTCGAGATTTTCGATATTTCTAGATTTTTTTCGATTGATTCAGTTTGTTATTATATTATATGCAACTTTAATATTAAATAAATACGGATTTTTTAGGAATTGAATATTCACCCGTTTAAAGCCGAGCAAATTATAAAGTTAACTCTAAAAGTTAATATTAGGTACAATTTTGCACCTTTTTCTATGATTTCAATGAATGATTTATTATATTACATACGTCTATTTTATAAAAGAGTTAAATTTAAAGTTCAAACGAGTGTTGTCCACTCCCAGACTAAGCATGAAGTAAAATTTCGAGTTTAGAAAAGCCCCGCGTAGAAAATTTGTCGAGGGTCGCGCAGCGACCCGAGACAAATTTTCGCGGGGCTTTTCTAAACTCGAAATTTTACTTCATGCGCCACGCGTATAAAACACTGATTTAAAGTGAAGTTAAAAATGCACTGAAAACCAACCCAACTTCTATATTTTTTCAAATTGGATGTTTTTTTTCCTATCCATGCTGTAAACCTTCAGATATTTGTTGTTTTCTTGTAAAAAAACTTTGATTCCCTGTAGTACTTCGGTCTCCGAAGACCATGATTGGTCCTTCGAGCTGTAGCCTTTGTAAATTGGTAATAAACTTAGTAATCTAGAGTGATCCTTCAATTTGAAACTTCTAAGCACGAGTGTTGTCCACTCCCAGACTAAGCATGAAGTAAAATTTCGAGTTTAGAAAAGCCCCGTGTAGAAAATTTGTCGAGGGTCGCGCGGCGACCCGAGACAAATTTTCACGGGGCTTTTCTAAACTCGAAATTTTACTTCATGCGCCACGCGTATAAAACACTGATTTAAAATGAAGTTCAATAACACATATATCATCATTAATTAAAATCATTATTTAATCAGGTATTTAGTCGGTAAATGAACATTTTTGTTAATAGAAACGGATCGAATAAAATGTTACTGGTTGCAAATAATATATTCAAATTTATTTTTAAAGGATTTGTATCCGTGATTCAAAAATGAGGATTCGAATCTTTGATTCGAAACATATTTTTCACTTACGAATCCTTTATTTTACTTTATGCGCCACGCGTATAAAACACTGATTTTAAGTGAAGTTAAAAATATATTATTAAGGTTGGAAATTTTTATAGTTAAGTAACCAAATATGCATTCACAAATATTTTAATTATTCGGCAATTTGAATATTTATATTCAAATATGAATAGTTTAGTGATTTAAATATTCATATTAGAATATTTAACTATTTGAATTAATCGAATTCGAATCCCAGCCTTAATAGCAAAAATTGGAATTATTTGGGAAGATTTGAATCCGTGTATGAGGATTCGAATCCTTTTATAAGGATTCGAATCCTTTTATAAGGATTCGAATCTTTTTATAAGAATTCGAATCCTTTTATAAGGATTCGAATCATCTACGTCTAGATTCGAATACGAATCCTTTTAAGAAAATGTAACGAATCCGGATCACGAATCCGTTTTCACTAAAGTATTCGAATACCTCTTTTGAATCCTCTAAAAGGATTCGAATCTGGGAATCGAATCCTAAATGATTCGAATCCTGCCCAGCTCTGCTATATACCAAATACTTTTCCCTTTAATATTTTTGCAGTAATAATAACTTTCTTTTAGAAATATTTTATTTTTATTTATACATATGTTACATTACTTACGCCAGCATCCATTCTCCAGTTAACGAGTCCTCTTATTTCATTGCTAGCATGCATTTTTTGACGAACTGCAGCCATTTTGCTGACAAGTAAAATGTAGTTGACAAACTGTGATAAGGTTTTGACATATATAGAAATATATTTGAGATGAAGGGATACATTCGATATAGAGTAAAATGCAAAAGAAAAACTGTAAAATGGATCAATTTCTTTACAAAAATAAGAATCATTTGCGGCGGAATAGTTATTATGATTTTTTAAAACAGAAAAAAGTAACAACGTTGCTTACGGATTACGGGTTTATTTACACTGTATTAAAACGCAATATTTTATATAAAATATATGATAATATTTTGTCGTAATACTTCATAATCATTGTACTGTTGTAATAAAAACATGATTACATAAATATTACGGTAGATATAGTATTGTTATAAATAAATTAATAACATTAAAAATATAAATTATTTACAATTTTGATTTACACGAATGAAATCACAACATATGTATTGTTTATTTGTAAAGTTTCATTCATTTTTGTTTATAGACAAAGAAATTGCGATAGGTTAAAGTTGGCTTAATCGAGAAACGACTTAAAAGTACTAACTTTTTTAAACACTTTTTACAATAATAGTTTATTAATCTGTTTCCTACAATTAAAACGTCAGTTTGTTATTGAAATGTTCAATTATTAACCTGCAAAAAATGTAACGTTATTTGCTTCACGGATTTTTTTTTTTTTTTTTTGGGGCCAAAACATTTGAAACATATATTAGTCTTGTAATTATATTCAAATTCATGCTTTTGATTTGGTTTTGTAAAAAAATGGTGATATGTAGCACTTTCTGCGTTTGTGATGTGATTTCATATAAAACCGTCTTTTCAAAATATTATAAAAATCAAGAGAACTATAATAATACATGTATATAAAAAATTATCAAAATTTATTGATTTATAACTTATATGTAAAAAATTATGCAATATTTTCAATAATTTAATTAAAACACTTAACTTTGTTTTACCACTTTTATTTTACTTTTCAGTGACTATAGTTTCGACTACAAGCTAGTCATTATCAAACTAAGTGCCTAAAATTATGTGTATATTGCTTTTATATTACAGCATCAAATAGAGGGGTATACATTATGTCGGTCTGGTCATTCATGAGGGGAATTTCCGGATTAGCTTTTAGTTTGTGAATTTCCAGCGCTACGAGTAAATCCATTCTTTGGCCTTTATCCGACAAATGGATTACTGAAAGCATGCTGTTGCTGTTGGACCTGTTGTTTTTTTAACGCAATGAGTTCATACCAATGCTCCATGTTTCGCACGTTAATTTATAAATACCGGATTTTTTGTTTTTATATATGGCGGTTTTGGGATTGTGACTAATGTTGGCTATTGTACTGTACGGTTTTAAAACTATATTGACGTTACACTTTTTACTTTTTTGATTTTGTTGCTAATATTTCTGCAATATGTTAGTGGGTAAAATTTATTTGTATTTGTTGTATTTAAGGCGTAAATGAATTTTTGAATTTGTTTTAGTTCCTGTTTCGTTATTAATGTATCTATTAGAGCTGAATTATATCCGCTGTTTGTAGCAAGTTGTTCAATTATTAAAAATTCTATTATACGCGATTCAGTAGAAAGGGGAAATTTGATTGCTCGATTAATGAATGAATTGAATGCCGCAACTTTTTGATTGTATGGATGACGGGATGTGTTTTGAATTATGGAGTCGGTATATGTGGGTTTTCGAAATATATCAAATAATAGTGTGTTATTGGATTTTGTAATCGTTATATCTAGGAAATTAATGCTGTTGTTGTTTTCAAATTCTACTGTAAATTTAATTGATATATGAAGGGTGTTAATGAAATTAAGGAACTGATTGACTTGTCGGTCAATACTCACTGAAATATAATTCATTTATTTTAAAATATCTTGAAAACAAAGTGCTACAATAACAAGTGTAATGTGTTACAAGAAGAGTAAAGCATTTGTAAATATATACATTTTCCAATTCGCTTGATAAATGTAGATAGAATATTTATGAAAGCATGATTATTTATACATACCGGTAAATGTATAAATAATCATGCTTTCATAAATGTACCGATGTAATAAAACAAATGATTCAACATTTACCAAACTCAGACATATCCCGGGAACATACAGGGTGTCAATTTGAAAACAAGCCAGCCACAATATCTTTGGAACCGTAACAGTTAGAGAAAATTTTCCAAAACCGTTCCTAGGATATGGAGGGAAAACCATTTAGATCCACATAACAATCTTCTGCAACTAACCCTTTAGGCTGTAGCCACCCTTGCCCATTTTTTTTAAACGGCATGACCCCACTTGTGATATATCATTACAAAGGTCTTTCAAAATACTAATCAGTGGTACCAACTAAAATTTTTATTGTTACATAAAAAATGTAAAAAAAATAATTTTTAAATTATAGCATGCTCAAAATGATTTCCATTATTTTCGAGACCATAATAAATTCTATGCTCAATTCCTGTCGTACATTTTGGAAGGTCTGTCATGGAATAGTTCGACACTCTTGTATTATTCGTTGTCGCAGATCTGCCATAGACTCGGGCTGAGTTTTATAGACCACAGATTTTAAGTGGCCCCATAAGAAGTCTAATGGGGTCAAATCTGGAGATCTAGGTGGCCATTCAATTGGTCCTCTTCTACCAATCCATTGATTCCCAAAAGTGTGGCTTAGCCAGTCTCTAACAGGTACTACATAATGCGGAGGTGCTCCGTCTTGTTAAAAATGTAATAAATTGTCATTCAAGATTAGTTCATTTTCATCTCTTTGATTTTCTAATTCATAAACTATAAAGGGCTGTATTAATTGTCGCCACTCCAATATCGTCAATTTTGTTTGTTTACATTGCCATTAAGATAAAAAGTACTTTTGTCGCTAAAACAAATGTTTTTCACTAAGTCAAGCTCAGCTATAATTTTATCAGTCATCATTTCACAAAACTGAATTCGTCTGTCTGGATCATCATCTCTAAGTTCTTGCGTAATATGCATTTTATAGGGATGAAATTTGTGCTTTTTCAAGACTTTGCGAATGGATTCATGACTCAATCCTGTTACACTAGACATACATCGAAGTGATGAAGTAGAGTCCATAGCAATTTGGACCAAGACTTCAATTTGAGCAGTTTCATTTGGGAGCCGAGGTTGATCTCTTTTCTTGTTGATGACCGATCCTGTTTGTTCAAATTTTAAAACTAGATCTAGGACATACTGATGACGTACATTTTTTTCAGGATGTCATTCATTGAATGAAATTGTAGTTTGTCTAGCACAACGGTTTTTAGAACCATAAATAAAAATAATTTCAACATGTTTATTTTATTAATTGACAGTGTCACTCAAACAAAAATTTCAAGGAGGGGATTATTTATTTATTTTATTTATAATATCATTTAACCCCGATAGATCTTCAGTAGCACATCATACCTTAAATACAACACATAAATTTAATATAAATAATGTTAAATTGTTAAAAGAATAAAATTTTTATAAACTAGACATGTTAGAAGCAATTTATATGTTAAAAAATGGTGATGTGTCCATCATAGTACTTTCCCCCGTAAATTGCGTATTAAATCACTTTTAGAATATTTGTAGCATTATTATTTTCAAAATGTCTTCAACTTTTTGATAACTACAACTTTTATTTGAAACATTTTTCAATTGGATCAACACATATTGACACAAATCTCAAAAACTAAGAGTGCTATGACAAAAAGTAAAGATACAAAAAAATCTTTAATATTTTATTACCTACAACTTTTATTTGAAACATTTTCCAATTGTATCAACACACACACTGACACAAATCAATGACTAGATAAAAAACACTATTTATTAAATATCTCAAAAACTAAGAGTGCTATGACAAAAAGTAAGTGAACAATACATCTTCATTTTGTTATTATCTACAACTTTTATTTGAAAGAATTTTTTGTTTGATGAACATTTATTGAACAAATCTGAAAAAACTGAAAAACGCTAAGAGTAAAGTACCACTTCCGGTTTTCCGATTTTCACCAAAAGCTTTTCAGTTCTTCCAATTGTGACAAAAAGCTTAAGTTTCAAGTTTCATCTCGATATCTTTAGCGGTTTTTGCTGTACAGCGCACACAGACAGACAGACAGACAGACAGACAGACAGACATTTTTCAAAAATGGTCTTATTCGACTCAGGGGACCTCAAAACGGATATTTCCGCAAAAATTTTTGATTTGTAAATTTTCACGAAAACAATACTTTCCCTTTGTATTACATACGGGGGAAAGTAAAAATAAAGATGAGCTACTAAATTTCGATTTAAGCCCCCTAAATAACCCCCTTCTTGAAATTTTTGTTTGAGTGACACTGTCAATTAATAGAATAAACATATTTGTCAATTGTATTACCATTGAGAAATGTACATTTAGTAAATAAAACTAATCAGTAAAGAAAGAGAATACTACAATAATTATTTGAACTAAGTTATTGAAAGATTTATTTTTATTTCATTGGTGTTTTTGTCAACGTTTTTTTTTATATTGCGGACAGGTGCAATTTATTTAGTTAATAAATATATTCCATTGAACCAAATTTTGTTATTATTTTAATATTTTTTTTAGAGTTGTCCATATTTTAATAAAACAATAGATAACTCTGATAAATATTAGGTATTATTGTGTTTATCTGTGCTTTTTCATTTGTAATTTGTAAAAATAAATTGTTATAATACCTAATTTCACAATAATTTTCAAATCAAATAAATTGATTTAAATTATTTTTTTGCATTTTTCATGTAAGAATAAAAATTTTAGTTGGTACCACTGATTTGCATTTTGAAAGACCTTTCTAATGATGTATCACAAGTAGGGTCGTGTTATTTAAAAAAAATGGGCAAGGGTGGCTACAGCCTAAGGGGTTGGTTGCAGAAGATTGTTATGTGGGTCAAAATGGTTCCCCCTCCATATCCTAGAAACGGTTTTGAAAAATCTTCTCTAACTATTACAGTTCCAAAGATATTCTGGCTGGCTTGCTTTCAAATTGACACCCTGCATACATGTCAATGTACATTTACCGTAACATACACACATTTCCATTTATTATCTACTTAAAAGATAATTGGCATTCTACAGTTATCTTGATCAGGTTGCCATACCCACAAAAGCTATTTTCTAAATTAATCTAAATTATTTTCTAATATTTCCTGAAATTAGGTTATGTATCAATGTTTAAAAAAAAGTTAAGTTAATTTCAGGTAGTTAACTAACCTAATTTTACTATTATTATCAGCATTGAATGATTATTAGATAAGAGTGCAACTGAATCATAAATTTCGGTGACGCTAAACTTATGCAGCTGAAATTGTACATTGTCATTTTCTGCTATAATATTATTTTATCTATAGAAATGTTATACAGCATGCTATTGCTCTGTTTCTTTCTAAATTTAGCAAATTCTGAAAATGTTAGTTCGCCGCTGGACAGATACAGATACACAGATACAGATACACAGATATCGCCATTTAAATAGAGAAACTCTCTTTGGTTAAGTTAGGTTAGGTTAGACGGCAACATCCACCTAACATTCAATAATATGTTGTGTGAAGAGCAGATAAAATTATATCACTGAGACCCAAACATTATAATAGACATAAAATCTACAGTCTATAAATTATAAGCCAATTGCCATACTTTTATAAATCATAAATATAGTTGTTAGTCCAGTGTTGCCAACTATAGGATAAATTCGAAATGCGTCTATAGATAGCCTAAGACATTAGTTTTAATCCAAGTCCTTTCACTTCTAATTTGTTGCTATCTCTCATTTCATTTTAAATTTGTATTGTTAGTTGGTTTGAAGAGAATTTGACCTAAACGTTACATATACTTTAATAGAGCGTTGTAACAAATCAAATTAAATAAGATTTTAAATATTTTATTGTATAATTCAATATCCGGACGTGTATTTGCACGGGAAGTAGTTGTTTCAATGGATATTTATCGTCTTAGGTTGTCTTATTAATTAAGACATTGTTTGCATTTTCACGAATAATTTTTTCGTAATTTTATATATTATGTTTAAAGTGTGCAAACTATAAGAAGCGTAAGCTTATTTTCTCAAATTCAAATAGTTTTGAATTTGAATTTATTTTGATAAATATTCAACATCACATTATTACAAAATTAGCAAAAGTTGTGATTCAATTCGATTTGAAAAGCATATGGGTAATTTAAATGTTTTTTTTTTATTACATAATTGGATGCAAATTTATGTTTAAACAAATAACTTACACATTCTAATATTTCAGTTCAACCTATGTCGTATGCACATAGTAAACATCCAATCAAAGCCTATTAATAATATTTAATGCGCACTAACTAATATACAAGTTTTTCGTGGGTCCATTAGCTCGCTCGATATCTCATCAGTTTTTACGAGTTCAGGCCAAACCAGATCACGTTATCAGAATTTATAATTGTTGGCGTGTTCTCTTCCGTGGGCTCGGAGAGCTCGTAGGCAGGACTAGACTACGATGGCGTTTCACTATTTTATTGGATCGTTAAAGAACTATCTCTTTGCCTTAAATTCACCGGCACGTGTAAATTGATTTTCCATGAACGTATCGTCGCCAACAGCCCACATTATATGTCGTAGGTTGATTTTTAAAACTATTCATGTCATCTAAAGTGACATAAAAACAAAGAATTTTCTGTTAATTTATTTGTTCAATTTATTTGTTTATAGGAAAAAAACTCACTCATATACCTAAATGCCGACTCACATCATCACCCTGCTCAAATTAGTTCAGTAGCCAAAACATTAATTACACGTTCTTTCAAACTCACAGATTAAAACAACATACTTTCGGAAATAAATACACTCAAATTCATTTTGAAATCAAACAAATTCCAAGAAAACACAATAAACAAACTAATTGACAGGGCCAATACACCAAAACCTATAAACATTATAAACACAGATTACACGAACAGGAGTTACAGACAAAATTTCAAATATTTTTAGAAAATTCAACATACACACATCGTTCAAACCATATCTTACGATAAAACAACTTTTACGTAGCCCTAAAGACAAAATTCTCCTTGAAAAACAAGGAATATACAAAATTCCCTGTAAAGACTGCCATAAATCATATATCGGCCAAACCAACAGAAGAATTAGCGTCAGGCGAGAAGAACAATAATTCCTCATTATTCCAACATAAGTTTGATACAGACCATAACATAGATTTTGAATATACTTCGGTAATTAGTTCTATCGCAAAATTTGAAGAAAGAATCGTACGGGAAGCCATAGAAATATAAAAACATCCTTTGTGCCTCAATAAAGGAGATGATGGCACAAGATTACAAACCACATGGAAACCTTTGATGAATATAATAAAACAACAAAAAAATGACTTGCCTTCAATATTTAACAATTTTCGGAATATTCAGACAAATTCAAGTAATTTCAACAATGCACCTTCTACATCGAGTAGACCAATAACACGCAGCAGATCTATACTACATATCCCTAGTTTACAAAACAAATGTACTGACAGTGAACGTGACATCTATCACTCAGTGTACAAAAAAGCTCCTGAGGATGGCAGAAGTGATGCTGCCGAAACGTAGAGCGCAAATAAATAAATCAACGCGAGAAAGCAGCCCAAAAAACTCCAGCCAGTTATATATATAGCCAACGTCAAAATTGTTGTAATTAAATCAAAAAGTTAAAAAATGATAATGTGTCCATCAGCACTTTTCCCGTCATTTAAACAATTGATAATTGACATATTAAACCTATATCACTTATTCATTGATTATAGAGCATTTCGCATTAAATCAATGTTGTATACGCGTGGCACATAAATTGAATTTTCTAAAAGCCGAGATTGGCTTGGTCGCTACGCGACTAATCCAAATTTTTAGACTTTTCTAAACTCGAAATTTTACTTAATGCGACACGAATATAAAACACTGATTTCAAGTAACGTTTAAAACATACTAATAAGGCATGTCCACACAGGTGGACAATTTGTTATGATTTATAAATCATAGCAAATTGTCCACCTGTGGGGCGTAGGTTCCAGGTTGGGAACCACTAGTCTGCTGTCTAACCAGGGGTCGAGACAAATTTATACACAGAATAGAAGGTCGCAAATCAATAATTTAAATAAAGGTTGCATCTAATTTTGCACAGTAGTCAGAATGTATACTCTGTTGATATTAACAAAATTTTAGGATTCCTTAAATTACAACATTAATGATATAAATAACGTATAAGTTTTCATTCGATTTTTTCAACTGAATAAAAACGAAATGGAAATCTATCCCAGATAAAATTAAGCGATGACTTCACGTTATTATTAATGATTCCTTCGTAATTATTTAATTCCATAAAATCGCCGACACTGGATCATTTTAATTATAGAAATCATCATCAAGAAGCTGACTACCTGAAATTCAAAAAATAGCACGCCGCTCAGTAGTAATTTATTTCACCCTTCCGTCGGCCTTAAAAACCGTAAAAAATAGCCAAAATACCTAAGACAGGTGGTCCAGAGATGAACAATCTAGTTTAACTTGTCATTTTCAACCTTGATTTACATCAGCATAAAAAATGGAATGAGAAAAGATGATGATGAAGGTTAAAACCCTTGCAGGTAATATTTAGCACGTGGAATATTTTAAAAATTCGTCTACTGTGATAAAATCCCGCAAAAGATAAATGCCCGTTTTCACCCAAGTCGATTTACTTAATCAGTGATTAGTACCTTTTAAAAACACAACAATTGTATTTACAAATTGTTTACACCATTGCATATTTATGAAAGAGACATGTTTCGGATATCTTACAAATTTATAACCCTCTTATGTTCTAGATATTTGACTTAATCAGAGGTTGAATCAATGATTAGTGGATAATTAAAGCTAATCGGTCGAGGTGCAGATGGACCTTAATGATTAAATGTATCTATATATGTATTTTATTAATAAAAATAAATGTGATCACATATTTTAGAAATATTTGAATTATTAGCACCACATGCTCTTGCCATTACATAAGGTTTGTATTGAAATTAAATGAAACTAAGTCTAAAATTAATTGGAAATAACAAATAGACAAAAAAGTTCCGACTATTTTAAGATTTGTTCTCTTAACCCATAACAGTAGAGGAATCATAAAGTTGACTCTAAGAGTTGATTTTAGGTAAAATTCTGCACTTATTTGTATGGTTTCTATGAGTGACTTATGATATTACATACTGGGAGTTATTCATTTAAATATACTCTATGTATATGCTGTACGTTTTCAGGGGTTCGTGGATTTTCTAAAAACGTTAAATTTCAAGTTTCGAACGAGTGTTTCCACTCCCAGATTAAGCATGAAGTAACATTTTCAGGCTATTGTAAACTCGAAATTTTACTTCATGTGCCACGCTGAAATTTTGTGAAGTTAGAAATACACTGAAAAGTATAATTTTTTAAATGTAAGGTCAAATAAAACAATGTATCATTTTAAGTTATTT
Organism: Philonthus cognatus; assembly: GCA_932526585.2. Classification (NCBI taxonomy): domain Eukaryota; kingdom Metazoa; phylum Arthropoda; class Insecta; order Coleoptera; family Staphylinidae; genus Philonthus; species Philonthus cognatus. The sequence continues at coordinate 77,410,986 of OW052241.1, forward strand.
AGTACCGAATTAAAAAAAAATATAATAATGTTGCGTTATTGCATCAATAGCGCTAAATATGTCAAACAGTTGAATTTGTGTTCAGTATTTCAGTGCCGGATACCAACAGACTAAACAGAAATAACAAAGTTGGTTAAGAAGAACAAAACAATATTAATGTTGGTATTCTTGCTATGTATAACAAACACAGCTGGGCAGGATTCAAATCATTCAGGATTCGAATCCTGGATTCAAATCCTTTTAGAGGATTCAAAAGAGGCATTCGAATACTTTAGTTCAATTGGATTCGTGGTCCGGATTCGTTACATTTCTTTAAGTGGATTCGTATTCGAATCCAAATCCTAATAAAAAGATTCGAATCCTTATGAAAGGATTCGAATATTTATAAAAGGATTCGAATGCTTACAAAAGAATTTGAATCGTCAAAAATAATTCAAATTAATTGTAAGGATTAACTTTCTTCTGTGGGAAACCCCCATTCTGTTAAATTGTTTTTATTGTTTTAGTCAATATTTAAGTTAATTTTATAAATTTAATAATATCATATGGCTTTTTTGTTAGTGTTTTGGTCAATTTGAATATAATTCCATGACTTTTCTCTGACTTTCCCGGTTTTAATGATATTCAGTGAGTTTTTTATTTACGTAATTTTCAGGCATTCACCGATTTTATAATAGAGTTCAATTTGAAGTTTTGAACGGGTGTTTTCACTTCCAGGCTAAGCATGAAGTAAAATTTCGAGTTTAGAAAAGCCCCGTGAAAATTTGTCGAGGCCCGAGACAAATTTTCGGGCTTTTCTAAACTCGAAATTTTACTTCATGTGCCACGCGTACAAAACACTGATTTGACGTGAAGTGCAGAAACACACAAATACATCTTTAATCAGAGTAACAGGGAGTCAGGTATTTAGTCTGTTATCAACCATGTTTAGTGTTAATAATAAATAATTAGGTTTTAAATATTTTTGCTAAGACAACTGGTAACGATAGTTATATATTAATGGTTGCAAAAAAATAATAACATCAAATTTATTCTTAAAGGATTTGTATTCGAGATTCAAAAAAAAAGGATTTGAATCTTTGATTGGAATCATATTTATCTCTTACGAATCCTTTATTCGAGTATTCGTGATTCAAATCACATTAGGTGATTCGGATTCGTGATTCGAATCCTTTTTACGCGGATTCGTCCCAGCTCTGATAACAAATAATATTCTGTAAAACCAAAATCATAAAACAATAAATATCATAAAAAGAGACTTGTTAAATGAGAATGTTCGGTGAAAATTTGCTTCGGTAAAATTTAGCTACTTATTTTTATTGCAACAGACATAAAAACGAAGAACAAAAAAAAAAACTTTGCGATGTTTTTTTATGATTTTTTTCCACTTATTAAATAGTTAAATCTAGACAAAGAAGCTACAACACAAATAACGTGAGTTTATTTTCTAACAATGTCTACCTTTGAGTGGGCTGTAAACATGTAAAATCATAGAAATTATGTAGAAAACACGGACGTTTCTGTTGAAGAATGTTGAAACTATAAAATAAAAAATGTAAAAACTGTGAATATGATCAAATTAAATAAACAATGGCAAAGTTTTAAAGCAAAGGATTCTTAAAAAAATGTAGATAATTTGATACAAACATTAATAATTCTAATATTTGCGATGTATTAAGTATAAAATATATTTGTAAATTACTTAAATTACAGTTCGATAACTTTATTTTTATACATGAAACAGTTTATTTATAAACACCAAGTCTTACGGTAAAAAAAACGAATAAGAAACGTAGTTCATAAAGTTTAAAAATCGCTGTAAAAACTTGAAACTCTTGTAGATACGAGATACCCCTAAATAAAATTATTGCAAAGCAATGTAGAAATGAAAGATCATTAATTACATGTAAATACTGTATTTGCAGCAGCCTTTATCAAGTCTTCGAAATCGTTGCATAATATTATTACAATCTTTACGCATTTTCATTTATGAAAATATACAAAAAATAATCATAATTCAGTTGAGAATTGTAAAATCGGTTTTCAGAAAAAAAAAATACTGAATAAGTTTCGCCAGAGCCAGTAATGAACATAACATTTTATCTTATAACATAAAGAAAATTAACATAAATAAAAATTGAGTTTGTCAATAGTTTGCACAGTATTTATAAACTATAGAAATGAATTAAAATTAATATCGACTTTCTGCAAAATTGTTGTCTCATTGAGACAAGTCTCCAAATAATCATTGAACAACAACTACTTTTCGAGCTAATACCCTGACAGATATTGAATTAAACAATGAATATTTGAGTTACACGACAGCTCTACTGTTCTATGCATAATTTATATGCAAAATGCAACATCAGGTCAAATTATTCTCTCACCAAACTAAATGCAACAACATGAACATTTTATGATTTGGCAAAATTACTGAATTTGGGTGGCCAAATTATTGGTTACACTACACTTTTTATTATTATTTAAACATTAAAAGCGCCTTAAACTACAATTAACAATCACTATCAGCACGTCCTTTACTCCGCAGTGTTGCCAAACTGTGCATCATTAATGAAATGACCCTCGTTTAAATGAAATTGCCAATACTTGGTTGCAGAATACTGAAAAATTTAAAGTGCAATTCTATTTGCAATCTACAGCAAGTTAATCTTACAAAGACTAAATCAAACAATCATTAAAACAACCACTTCCCAGGCGAATACCCTGACGGACATTAGATCATACAATAAGTAGTTAAGTAGTGGTTTCAATGAGTGTTGATTTAGTTATTGTAAGACTAACTTGCTGTAGATTGCGAAAAGAATCGAACTTTAAATGTTTGAGTGTTCTGCAACCAAGTATTGGCAATTTTATTTATACAAGGGTCATTTTATTAATAATGCACAGTTTGGCATCACTGCGAAGTGAAGGACGTGCCAATACTAATTGTTAGTTGTAGTTTTGGGCTTGAGGAAGAAGCAAACACTTTTTCGATAGAGTGTTTTGTTTTTTTAATAGCGCGAGTTAGAAATGGAACCCGGGTCGCGGGTACTGTAACTATTAAGAATCAAAAATCAAAGTGCTAAAACAAAGATTTGACGTTAATGTTCAAGCTTTGTTGCATCGAATCATCACTGTTGATGAAGTGTGGGTTCGAGACTTTGAACTAGAGTTAAAATCACAGTTAAACAAGCGAAGAGATCAACTATCCCCACGTCCAACCAAATTTCGCACAGCTCAATCTAAGATCAATTAAATGATGATCTTTGCTTATGATTACCATGGAATCATTATGACATACAAAGTTCTATGTGAATGAAGTGTCACAGGAGTATATTATAGTGATTTCATTTAAAATCTATACCGAAACCCAACCTCCGTTGCTCGAGGCCGAGCCACGCATTCTTTTCAACAACGCACGCCCACATTTTCCCAATATATCAAATGAAAAGCTATGCGATTGCAGCTGGGAAGTGTTACCTCATAGACTCTACAGTCTTGACATATGTCAACCAGACTTTGACTTATTCCCAAAGTTGAAACAACCTATGCGAAGACGTTGTTATTCATCTCTAAAAGAGCTTTTTATCAACGGTACCCAAGCCATTCGTCAGATGAAGAAAGATGGCGCATTCGATAGTGTTGTAAAGCTTCCCAGACGTTGAGGCTCGGTCATTGAGAAACAGGAAGATCATGTTTTAAAATTGTAAAGAGATTATTTCAAAAATAAATATGCAAGTAAATAAAAAATTATGTGCATTATTTATGGAATGACCCTCGTATTTAAATTATTTAAGATTCATCCGCTCTTAATGCACATATATTTTTTTTCTTCGGCCACATGTTTTGATGTATTTAACCTGGCACTACTGTTTAAGATATTATTAATGATAGACAAACACCACAAACAAACAAACAAAATCATATAGAGTCAGTGAATAAAGTTTAGCATCGAGATGAAGAATTAAAGAAAATGTTATAAAATGCATTTAGAGTTTGCCAAAAAGCATGCAAGCTGTAATTGACGCCAAGGGAAGCCCTACTAAATATTAAAAGATATTTCTAAAAAAAATGTATTTTGCGTTTTTGTAAATAGGTGTATGTACAGGGTGGCCCAAATTCGATGTTTTTGTAGGGTATCTCGGTAACTAAAAGAGTTAGAAAAAATCTGATATACACGTCATGACCTCATTTTCCGAGAAAATAACAATGGCAGTAACAGAGCATTGCTAACTTGATTAGTTTAGAAGATATCGGCCGATTTTCAAATGTTTGCACTTTTCAAATACGTCTTTTTCTTAAAAAAACGATAAGATATACAAAAAAATAGTTTAATAGTTATTTGTGTAGTTTTCTTCGTAGAATTCGGTCGATTACTCATTTTTTTTATTCCGACATTTAATTTTAGAGTTATGATATAAAGTTGGATTTTTTAAATGGAACACCCTGTATATTTTTATGTCATTGAGAAGTATTTTATCTTAGCTTTACATTACATTTAGCTACATTTACATTGATAATATAACTAATAAAAATTTAAGAAAATAAAGGAAAAACAAATAATAAAAATTAAGATCAATTTAATAATTAATTTTAAACTAATTGCAAACTAAATAAAATACCTAGAAAGAACTTTATTTAAAAACAACAATTGAACTGTATTTTTATATTTTTTGTAATGATAAAATATGTTTTATTGAATATATTTCTCTTACTTTGGCTTAAGAAACACTATATTTTTCAATATAAAAGATAATTCTTATTTGTTTCGAAAATTTATAAGTAAACATACAAGGTTATTAGACAAAAAGTTATATTTTTAAATAGTGTAAATATATTATAGAAGGTGATTCATTAGCCTCTTTAAACTTTGGCATTTAAAAGTAGATTTAATTTCATGAAGAAATGTTTCTATAAATACAGGTTATATCTGTCCTCGTTTATAAATCAAAAACATGTTTTGTAACAAACGGAAAGCAACATTTTCCTACAGTAAATGTTAAAAAATTAGTCCATTTTCCTGAATACATAATTCACAATGACGAATATACTCGTAATAAATTCATGTTATTTTTAATATATACAAAAACAATGTCAGCATATTCTTCATTAGAAAATGGATTCATTACTAATTGTAAGTAAAACTGGACAAATACACATTTTAATAAATTGTGATAGAAAGCAATAACATAACCAAACTATTTTTGACAAGTAATAATTTAAAATGGTAGTTAATAAAATTTGTTTAGCTAAATCACGACTACTACGTTTTTTTAATTTAAAAATTTGAATAGCATTAGAACTTCTGAACAAATAAAGATAGGACATGCGTTTATATGAACATTTTTTTATAAAATTAAATCTAATTTTAATTGCCTAAGTTTGTAAAGAGGGTAATGAATCACCCTGTTTTTTAAATAACGTCTTCACTAAATAATAACTATTCTTTTTGGTTATACGAAAATTGGAAGTACATCCATTTAAATTAATTTGATGCGCTAAAAGCGACTAATTCAAACTAAATCATTGTACACTAAATTAAATCATCATTTTCACTGCTCGTGGTAACGGGGTAAATGTATTATGTGTGAAAAAACCTTAAATTTGCCAAACACAACCAAACAACTAAAATCTATTGCAAACCTTTCTCCAAACCTAACCCAACCTAAAAGTGTGTGGAATAAGCATCGAGCGCAAAGAGACTTACGCAATTTATGCTATTGCATACTTTTCTCCTAAACAAACCTAACGTATAAGTATGTGGAATAGGTATTGTGCATACACAATTTATTCTATGCAAACCTTTTTTCTAACCTAACCTAACCTAGAAGTATGTGGTATAGGCACCGTGCGCAAAATGACTTCCGCAATTTATTGTTTTGCAAACTTTTCTCGTAACCTAGCCTAGCCTAGAAGTATGCGGAATAAGTATCGTGCATACACAATTTCAAACCTTTTTCCTAACCTAACCTAACCTAGAAGTATGTGGTATAGGCACCGTGCGCAAAACGAATTGCGCAATTTATTGTTTTGCAAACTTTTCTCTTAACCTAACCTAACATAGAAGTATGTGGAATAGGCATGTGCATACGCAATTTATTCTATTGCAAACCTTTCTCCTAACCTAAACTAACCCAGAAGTATGTGAAATAAGCATCATGCACAAATAGACTTACGCAATTTATTCTATCGCAAACTTTTCTTCTAAACTAACCTAACCTAGAAGTATGTGGAATAGGCATTGTGCATACGCAATTTATTCTATTGCAAACGTTTCTCCTAACCTAACCTAACCTAGAAGTATGTAGAATAGGCATCGTACGCAAAATGACTTGTGCAATTTATTCTATTATTGTCGAGTATATGCAGGCGCCCAAATGTCGTGCGTCCATTTGTCTCGCGTCTATATGTCGACGCGTCCAATTTTCCAAGCGTTCATTTTTCACGCGTCCAAATAACCGCGTCCTAAAGTTGAGCGTCCATATGTCCGCGTCCTTTTGTCGTGATACAATTATTTTTATATATCACACTGGAATTTCGAATTTATTTATTTGTTTTAGTTACCATGGTAACCTGCTTTGTGTATAATCTGTCAAAAGTAAATTTACTTCTTGTTAATTTTTGAATTTAAATCATTAGCTGAGTTTAAAATGGTTTTGACGTTACAAAATACAAAAATTGAGAACAAAACATAATTTAAGAATTGGCCCATGTAGTTTATAAGCCTACGATTTGATAGCCAACAATTGAAAATCGGCCGATATCTCCTAAACTAATCAAGTTAGCCATGACTCTTCTGGTTACCGAAATGCCCTATAAAAACATCGAATTTGGGTCACCAGGGTGCAGCATTTTCGATGGTTTCTTCAAGTAAAGTACCATAAATATGAATAACAGACTAAAACTAATAAATACTTCCAGACCTCTTTTTTAGAGCATATTTCATGTGCCTAATCAAAATTTGTCTAATTTGAATTGTTTTCGAGTTATACGTAAAAACTCAAAATTTGGACATTTTAAAATACTGAAGTAACTTCTTTATTTGAAAAGATATTGACATGCGGTAAAAACGTTCTTATGACACTTTTTTAGTAGAATATGCTGATCATATCAGATCAGGCCCGCCGCTAGCCGCTTCAGCGCCCGTGTGCGAAACTGACAGTGCCGCCCCTCCTTTATCCTATTTTTCCTGAATTTTAATTTAGTTAGGTAATAATGGAAGTGTATAAATAAACAACTTTAATAAAGAAACAATTTATTTTTAAGTCTACAATAATACTTAGATGTAAGCACCTACAAAAATTGATCTCTTCTTGCTTTTATACTGGCGAAATGGGCTATTATTTGTCTAGAATCAAAACTATCTAATATTTCAGATTCTATCGAAATAATAGATAAATTACTTAGTCTAGGTTGATGCATAGTTGACCTTAAGTAATTCTTAATCAATTTCAACTTAGAAAAAGATCTTTCACCAGATGCAACTGTAACTGGTAGAGTAAGATATATTCTTAATACTATTGATATGTTCGGAAAAGTTGACATTAAATTATTTGTGTAAAGGTACTGGAAAAGTGTATGTGGATCGGTAGACTGATTTTCTACACAATGTAGCGCCAAAGCGTTAATTTCATTGAACAAATCAATACCATCAATGTCAGCTTCATTCCTTGAATCGTCTTTATAAGTTTTAGATGTAAATCTTTACAATGTTTCATCAATTCCTCCTTTGGGATACTAAATAATGAACTGCTAATAAAGCCAAACACGTTGTCTAAAGTTTTTAACTCTTCAAATCTATTTTTTAAGGAAATTAAGGTCTGATCTAAAATTCTAAAAAAAAACTCAACTTTGTAATTGATTTTCGGGTCCAATATAACTTCATCGCGTTGTCCATACTGAAATTGTGTCGGTTTTCTTCTTGGGCGAAGTGTATTTAATGGTAGGAAATTTGTTTCAGTATTTAGTTTTTGTGCCACTTCAGTAGCTTCTTGTAAAATCATTTCAAAATGTTCATCCGTGCGATTATTTGTTAACTTATCGATCATATTATTTAACCAATGTATGCATATTTTATTATTCGTTGTGGGACTGCATCATTTTACTTAAATGATTCATTTCGTTCAAAATTTCATGCCAGACTACAATAGAGCAAATAAATTTATAATTTTGAATCTTTAAAACGAGTGAATGCGCTTTGTGAGTTGTGGAACTATCCCACTCTGACGTATTTTCAAATATTTCAAAGAAAACATCAAATATTTTTTCCAGATGATACCGTAACGGTTTAATCGCGTCAATTCTGCTGAACCATCGTGTAGCACTCAAGGCTTTTAATTTAAGATTTGGTAAATGTTTGCAAATGATCGACCACCTTTTCGTAGATAGTGAAATGAAAACATATATTTCTTGAATTATATCAAGAAAATTGACAGTTTCGTGCGTAATATTTACAGCATCATTGACTACCAAATTTAGACATGGAACGTAGAATGCACGATGATTGATGTCCATTTTTTTTTCTGGAACCCGTTGTTTTCCACGCATGTTTGAGCCATTATCATAACCTTGCCCGCGCAAATTTTGAATGTCAATATTTAATTGTAAAAATAAATTCAAAACAAAATTAAATAAACCCTCGCCAGTTGAACTGGTAACTGGGCAAAAACCAATGAAGTATTCGCATACTTTTACTATTTTATTTGTATTGTTTAGAAAAACATGTCTAAGTATGACTGTTATTTGTTCCGTATAGCTTGCATCCGGTGTGCAGTCTAATATGACGGAAGAATATTTCGATTTTCTAACTTTATCTAATACACAATTATTTATCGCTGTGCCGAGTAATTCAATAATTTTATTCTGAATTTGATCTCCTAAATAGTGGGCCATGCCCATCCGACTGGAATCAAATTTCATTTCAATTCTGCGAATATGTTCCCGCATAACTGAATCAAAAGAAGCAATCATTTCTATTGCGTTTAGAAAATTGCCGTTATCATGCTTAAACATATTTTTGCACCTCGAAAAGCAAGACATTGACGTGATAAAAACTTCATAACGGCAATAATTCTTTCTAATACATCACATCAATGCTTTTTTTCTGACTCTAATAGTCTCAGTTGCATATGATTTACAGTAGTTCTAGTTTTGACCATATTATTTAATTGCACCCATGATTTCACATGTTCATTGTGGAAATAGCTCTTTTCGTCTCTTTTCAAAATGAATGATAAATGTTGCCAATCCGATAAACCGTTCGAATCAGACAGACTACTTGCAGTTTTACCAAATATTTTGCAACAAAAACAATGAACTAAATCTTTTGAAATAGAGTAGACAAGCCAATCTCTATTAATGTTTTCCCCATTAGAAAGTTTTCTATAATAGTAAGAGTTAAGTAAATTTTCGTCCGTTATCATTAATGGGAAAATTGTGGTTACGCACCTGTATAGGACCACGTCTAACTAAAATATCAACAAGATCACTATTAATACTAGCAGGCCACAAACCAGGGTCGTCACTACATGTCAAACTAAAGGTACATTTCCATTGAGGCAACAACGACCAACATGTAGCATGCAACACGTAGTTCGGCAACATCAGATGTTGCCATGCGGCTTCATAGTTTGTCGCAAGTCGAATGTCGCCCAATAATCTGTTGCCAGTTATCACTTGCTACTTGTTGCCGTTGCTTGTAGCATAAGGCAAAAGCATTTCAGGTAATTCGACACCTGTTGGCCAGTAGTGTGCGTCATGTCATCAGAAGCAGTGGCAGCTGCTGTTTATTTGATCCTCGCAAATGGCAATAAACGAAGATCACGGAAGAAGCCTAGATGGTGGATCAGAGATTTATTTATTAAAAGTAATGAAAATCGCAAGGATTTTTTTAAAAAACTAATTTCAAATGATGGTAGTTTGTTTAAAAATTTCACACGTATGAGCAGGCAAGATTTTAACTACCTATTGGAAAAGGTGACTCCTTTGGTGAAAAAATCAGACACCAACTGCCGTGATGCTATACCAGTTCAAGTGCGAATATTGTTGACTTTGAGATACCTAACTACTGGAGATAGTTATGCATCATTTATGTATCTCTTCAGAATTTCAATCCCTACTATTTGTCGTATAATACCAGAAGTATGCAAAGCGTTTATTAACGTTCTGCGAGATTTTGTAAAGGTAAGTTCATAAAACTTGTACATTTATGAATGAATGTTTATATATTTATATAATTGAAGTATAGGATAATAGAGTAATTTATGTATTGATATTATTAAACCTTCATTGACAAATACAGAACAATATAGTAAATTTTTTATTTGTTTATTAAAGTTCCAAAAATTGTCTAAATACAGTAAACTCAGTACCAGATGGTTGTTCTTCGCCGTCAGTTGTAGCTCTGGAAGATACAGATTGAAGACTGGGAGGACAAGATAAGTAACTGCTATTACTCATGGAAGTATTCGCCATACTCCCATGATATGAAGTGGATGGCCCATCATTATTGTACTTTCCCATTGCTGCTTCAAACAGTATGTTGTTGCCAAGATGTTTTACAATCGTTCTTGCTGTAGGCTGAAGATGACGCAGTTCATTAGCTACATGTTCACCATAAGTTGTGCATATGCTTCTTCTTGACGTTTAGAATAGGGTGATGCGGGTTTACTTTTTTTAGCTCTCTTCTTGGGCGAAAGAAATTCCGCAACACGTGCTTCATTACTTGACAAATTTGTTGCATCATCAGATTGTAATTGTTGGCTGGATGTTGGTGGGATAGAAACATGAATGTCAGATGTGTCAGACGCTAAATCGTCTTCATCCTAAAAACGAAATAAATACAAACTGAAGCTAATTCATTTCCATAAAATAAAAATATGCTATTGTTTATTTATGTTACAGATTCCACCAAATGAAAATGAGTGGCAGATAATAGCTAATGATTTTGAGAAAACCTGGAACTACCCACACTGTATCGGAGCCGTGGATGGAAAGCACATAGTAATTCAGAGTCCAAAGAACAGTGGCAGCTTGTTTTTTAATTACAAGGGGTCATTCAGCATTGTTTTAATAGGGATTGCAGATGCTAACTATTGTTTCTTATATGCCAACATTGGTTGTCAAGGGAGGATTTCAGATGGAAGAGTATTTCGCCAAACTTCATTTTACCAAAAACTAATGAATAATGAACTTGCATTACCGACCCCACAACCTCTTCCTGGAACTGAAGTGTTATCTCCTTACATTTTAGTAGCAGATGATGCATTTCCCCTACAGATACACATTATGAAGCCATATCCAGGACATCAAGAAAATGGTTCTAAGAATAGAATATATAATTTCAGGCAAGCACGAGCACGAAGCGTAGTAGAAAATACTTTCGGATTATTAGCATCAGTTTTTCGTGTGTTTCGGAAACCTTTACTGGTAAATGTTGAACACGCAGAAACTGTAACATCTGCGTGTGTATATCTACACAATTTTTTAAGGAAAAGCAATACTTCAAGACCTCTGTATGCACCTTATGGAACCTTAGATATTGATACACAAGATAGAACTGTTATTCCAGGGTCATGGAGAAGGGTAGTAGACGATGATAGCGGTATGGTGAATTTACAGCGCAAACCACGAAAATCAGGTGTAGATGCAAAAGACGTCCGGGATGAGTTCGCAAGGTATTTTATGTCAAAGGAAGGAAAAGTATCGTGGCAAGACAAATACTAAGAGCCAAATCACAAACTACCCTGTACTGTACAGGGTGTCACCCTGTACAATAGCATTATATGTAAAATAAATTATTCTAAAGTAAATTATATTCTGTTAAAAATAACTAGTTAGAAATGTTAATTAACCTACCTCAGAGTTGTCTGCTGTTGAAAAGGTTTGTCTTAGAATGTCAACATCTAACAAAAATGTTAGGTGATTATAAGCAAACCATTTATCTTTTTTGGGAGATGATCCACTCTTCGGTTTAGTAATCCTTTTATGTTCCCGATGAAAAGCAGACCTCAAATTCTTGATTTTCTTTTTTATGTTAATTACTGAACATTCGTACTTGATAGCAAGTAGTTTTAATTGGTCGTTTTTCACATTCCTGTCTTTATATGAAGCACTTTTGTTGTTCCACAATTCCGGTGAAGTATATTCCACTCCATGTTGCCCGCCTTTTGTCGCACTCATCCACTACCGCTTGGATACTGGCAACATCATGCGACACGCTGTATCTTTGTCGCACAGTGACGCATGCATCTGGCGACACGTCGCAACACGTGGCATGCGTCATTGTTACTTGCTACATGTCGGAGCGTGTTGCTTCGCTTGAAATAATTCTTGCCGCATGCGTCAATACCGCATGCGTCAATGCCGCATGCCACATGTTGCCCAGAAGTTGCCTCAGTGGAAACGTACCGTAATAGAAACCGCTGATGACGGCATAGATTCTTTAGAGTTGTCTTCACTTATATCACTTTTATTATTGTCTTCTGAATGACTTGGGCTGCAACATATTATTTTCTCGTCAGATTCTTCCATAGGTTCGGGAGCCGACGTCGACGCTGTGATAGTTTGATTAATTTCCTGACAATCCTTATTTTCAGGTTTGTTTAAAAATGTCATTATAGAACCAGCCATTCTTTCTTTATGTATCTCCTTTTCTCGTTTCTGACTATCGAAGTCAGAACCCTAGAAAGCTTTTTCCTCTTTGGTGGTTCCTAAATCAATTTTTGAATATACATACTTGACCGTGGTTGCTTTGGCATATATTTTTTTCACAAGGTCCTAGCTAGTGTTGCACCTTGCACGAAATTGGCGAAATAAATGCGCTATAGTTGTACGCACAAACGACTTTAGCGCAATCGATTTCGCGAACTTCGCACTTTAATCACGCACCTTCGTTCACCCGGTTAGACTCGCTATCTATTACTATTTTACCTTAATATTGCTAGCACAAGCATTGATTTTAAAACGATGTTTTTGTTTACCTAAGTTTGTGAATTGACAATGCGTACTTCGTGCATAATCATCGTTTTTGCGTATTCTTCATTTCCGTGAGTATATGTTTATCTTTAATAAATAGGCCAACGATTGAACTTGACATACCTACACGTTTGAATGAAAAAGCTTGTTTTTTTTATTTTTTAAGAATTCATTTCGTTCGATTTTTTGCGTCTGGAATTCACACAGACACAACATTTTAAATGTATGTAATATTATCTTAGAAAACAAATAATTGTGTGTGTGATGTAGATAGACAACTACTCAAGATTTGTGTGAGTCTAACTGGGCGAGTGAATGTGCATTATTACACCGCGAATTTCGCGAAATGTATTGCGCCAGAGCCATGCGCATTTTGGTCATTTTCGCGCAATGTGCAATACTAGTGCCTACTTGCACCGCGGGTACTTAATCATATCTAAAAATTTAATCACGGTAAAGTTATAAATTAGCTTGCACTGCAACTTAATCATGGCTAAGGTCTCCCAATAACCTCAAACGGTTAATTACCCGATTTCCTTAATCGGTTCCAAGCACTCTTTGTGAAGCTAGAGCGATAACTTCAGGGTATTTAGTATCGTGAAATTATTTATTGTTTTTTGTGTTTAATATTTTTTATTTTATTTGATTTATTTCAACTCTATAAGCACTTATTATGCTGTTTTAATAAACAAATGTGCGATAAATAATATTACAATTACTTAAAAAATGAAATGTAGGTTAATTAATTGTGGTCAGTAAATCGAAATAGTTAATCAGAGCCGGCCCAAATAAATGCGGGGCCCGGTGCAATGATCAAGAATGATGACTGTCGCTCTCCTCGAAAATAGTTTATTACAAAAAATAATAATTTTGAAAAAATATCAAAATGACGATTGAAGCAAAAATGTGAATCGTTTTTTAATATTGCCTGAAATCAGTGGTGAATGAAGTAAAATTTGGAGTTTAGAAAAGCCTAAAAATTCGGCTTGGCCGCTCCGCTTCGCGGCCTAACCGAATTTTTGCGGGCTCTTCTAAACTCTAAATTTTACTACATGCTTAAGTTTCAAAGAGAAAACACTCGTTACAAAATTAAAATTGATTTTAATAAAAATAAGTAGGAAAATGTCAAAACTGTTAAAGTTAATGCAGTAAATGACATTTCAAATCAATATATTGATCAACTACTTCCAAAAATTCGTAAGGCCCAATTTTTCAAATATCACTTTTTGACTTCAAATATATAATTGATTTATTCGTATTGGTATAATCCATTTTCTCAAAATACTTATTAAATACACTCATGATAAAGTTATACGTACCATAGAAAAATCAGAATTATTACGCAGTTCATATAATAATTAACTCATATTTGGTGTCTTCTTTAAAATTTTACATTTACAAGGTTTTGGAAGTAGGTTATCGATATAATATATTTAAAATACGAATGACTTCCCAATTAAATTAATTAAAAGTCAAATAAATAAAAAAAAATTTCAGAAAATAATTTCACACATATATCCAAGATCCCCAACTGAATCTAAAAACGCGTTCACTACATTTACATATTTTGGCCAAACAACAGAAAAAATTGCTCGCATATTCAAAAAAACAAAATCATCAAATTGCATACAAATCTAATAGAAAATTATCTAATATACTTATTAATTCCAAAGATAAAAATGACCCAATAAATAAATCTGGAGTGTATCAATTACGCTGTTCCGAGTGTAATAACGTATATGTAGGACAGACAGGATGTAGCTTTAAAACAAGATATTTGGAACATTTCCGCGCATTTACACATAATCAAAATTCAAGTACCTTCGCGAATCACGCTCTAGAATCAAAACACTTTTTTCCGAAACTCAATGATCTAAAAATTTACATCACTGTACGAAAAGTATCAAATTAAATTATCTGGAAGCCGTGGAAATCTTCAAAAATTCTCGTATTTCAACGGTCAACCTTCTGAATAAACAAACAAACTATATTAAATTGATGAGGCGGATACATGATGAAACTCCATAATACTATTCGAAATAAAACAACACAGTTGGGAGGGTTTCACTTTTATTGTTGAACACTGCAACATGATTCACCACACAGTGGCTTCATGAAATAATGAAATAATGATAATGAATGACATTATTTCATCTGCCTGATGAAGCCACTGTGTGGTGAAACATGTTGCAGTGTTCAACAATAAAAGTGAAACCCTCCCAACTGTGTTATTTTATTTCAAATACAAACAAAATATTTTGTGGTACAAAACATAGTTAATTTTTCTAATTAATTTTTTATATAAATAAAACTGTAAAACATTTCTAAAAATAAGCAAAATGTTATTGAAATTGTAAATATTTAAATTCATTAAATATATTCATTACCAGAAAAAAATCTTGATGGATATAAAAAATGTCACTTCGTTATTGGGATTTTGACATTTTCAACTTATTTTTTTATATTTAATGATGTTTTCTATACAGTGAATTGATATTTTGGGTTATTTTTGATATTTTTCAGCAGGATTGAACGTTATTCATATTTTGATTTTTGTAACATCTGCATTCAAGTTGCATAAAAAATATACTACGTATAAAGTAAACCCGTATTTGACATTTTCTGTAGGTTTCATTTTTTTTTTAAGTTTCAATAAATTTTTGAATGTTTCTTTTTCTAAAATTATATTCCTGATATTATAAAACTACAGTCCCTATTTCGACTTTCTTTAGCCGTATTCAATTTGATACTTTTGTTAGCGAGATTAAGTTTATTTATTTATATTTATATTTATATTTATTCGTTTGCATTCAATAATGTTGACATGTTACAATAAAATTTCATTTGATCATTATTGTTTGCCATTTTTTTAAATAAAATTTTAAGCTTTGTTTTAATTTCCTTAAAACTTGAAAACGGATATTTCCGATAAAATATTTGGTTTGAAAATGTTCACGAAAACATTGATTATTTAAGAATACTAATCAAATTAAAAGTTTACAAAACATCAACGTTCGCTCACTTTGTAAAATCGCATATTTCAAGTCTTGTAACGAATGTTTCCAATTGAAACGTTAAGCATGAAAAAACATTTCGAGTTTAGAAAAGCCTGAAAATTTGGTAAGGTCGCGCAGCGACTCGGAGCGCCCGTCCAATTGTACAGGCTTTTCAAAACTCGAAATGTTGCTTCATGCGCCACACATATAAGACACTGAGTTATTGCAAAAATATTCAAAATATGACAGTTCGCATGTTTAATGAATGCATCGAAATAAAATATTACATATGCAGCTTCTCAATTATTTGTTTGCACAGAATTAAATAAATTAATTAAGTACAAAGAGAAAATTAAGCATTATTCAAAATTAGGGGCGCGCGGGGCTTTCTGAAGCGCGGGGCCCGGTGGGCCCTGCTCTTGCAAGTGGGCATAGGTCTCCTACCAAAGCAACTCTGTGGTAAATACGACAATACCCCGTAGATTTAGTTAAATTAATTAAATAAAGTCGTGAATCATCATTTAATTAGAAAATATAAACCGTACTTACCATACCATATAATAATCGCTCAAATATTTATGTAGGTATGACTCAATTTGAGTAGTTTTAATTATTCATTTTGTAATATAACAAGACCATGCGACGAGTGAGCCGTGCGTTACATGAAAACTGAAAATGTCGCGATGCCAGGGGAATTCACCAAATAATATTGTACCCGGTACAACGGGGAAGTCCCCGCACCGAATTGTTCAATTGCCAATTATTTTCGATATAGATCAATAGATGTCGTTGTTATGACACAATAAAAAAACTTTGGAGGAAATTCCTGTGTGTGCCGCCCACTTGAATGTGCCGCCCATGTGCGGTGCACACCCTGCACACCTGCACCCAGCGGGCCTGTATCAGATTTTGTCTTAAGTTTAACCTTTATGAGATATGACATAAAGTTGTGCTATTTTAAATATAAATCATAGTTTGCCTTGACGTCAGTCGATTGCATTTTTTGTAAGCTTTCCAAAAATATCGTCAGCGTATTCTTCTTAAAAGAGTGCGTACAAAAGTTTTCACAGAATGTCAATATCTTCTTAAATAAAGAAGTTATTTCATTTATATAAATACCACTTTATTTGAAAATACCATGGAAAATGTTGCACCCTGTACAGTTGTTATGAATCAAATTTTTGTCACAGATTAATTATAGAAAAGCTACTATCATGTTATGTGGTGACTTCAATGTTAATTTAATTTTGGGAAACTGGGAAGTCTATCTAGTCAGAGACTAAAAGACTAATATAGACTAGCATAGTTTTAATATGTATAAACTTGTTAATTTTCCTACTCGTAAAAAAAAATTCTTGATAATGTTTTTCCTAATATATGTAAAGACTATGGGAGAGTTTCTCATATTCCGGTACATTTTTTAGATCATGACGGGGTAGAGTTAAAATTAAATTTACCAATTATTAAAGATGATATATTATAAAATATTAGGCCCGTAACCAAAATAGGAATGAGTACTTACTACTCATTATTAAAGAATGTGAAATGGGACCAACTAGATTAAGGTGATATTATTAATAGGTGGGTGTCTTTTCTTAATGCACCAATTGTCAATTACAATGTTGCTTTTCCCGAGAAACAAGTAAACAACAGGTCTCATAAAGTCAAGTAGTTTAACGAAGATTCAAAAATAATGCGTCAGAACTTACAACTTATTCAAGAAATCTGTTCTAACAGTGCATATGATGATATCAATTAACTGAAGAAAAAAATAAGAACTAACATTGAAAAGCAATATCATTGGTAAAAATAAAAGCAAATGATGACTATATTCAGGCATCATTCAGTGATCCTAAAGCGATGTTGGATATAATAAAGAAAGACAATAAACAACCCTCTCCTCCTAAATTGGATATATCTGCTAGTCATTTTAATAAATATTTTACAAACATAGCCAATGATATCTTAAAAGATATTCCAACATTTGATATTGATCCCATTAAATTAGCGAGTAAAAACTTTAACTATATAGTCCCTTATTTATTTAATCACGTTTCTGAAGTGGCAGTGAGAGACACAATCAAGGACATTGCTAATAAAAAAGCAAAGATATATACGAATTATCAGTATATACCATAAAGAATGTGATTGATGTGTTAATAAATCCATTGACATATCTAATTAATGAAATAATAACATATTTCCTCAATCACTTAAGTTGACAAAAGTTGTACCAGTTCTTAAGAAAGGGGACATAAACGACCCTAACAACTATAGACCAATATCTATATTAGCAATATTTTCTAAGATTATAGAAAAAATAATGTTCAACCAGATGATCTCCTTTCTTGAAAACCATAATATTCTCCCTGGGACTCAATATGGCTTTAGAGAAGGCAAGTGTACTACTAATGCAATAATTCATTTTGTAGAAAAAATGTTATCATCATTTGTAAACGGAATTATGCCATAGCAACTTTTCTAAGCAAGGCCTTCGATTGTGTCTCTCATAGCATACTTTTAAGAAAAATATATTTTTATAATTTTAATCATTGTGCGTGTAATTTACTTTTATCATTTTTATCCAAATGATCTCAAATTGTGGAAATTAATAATGCAAGATCTAAAGAGCTGTGTATAAACCATGGTGTTCCTCAGAATTCCAAATCTGGGGCCACTACTCTATCTAATGTATTTTAATGACTTTGTAGTCTGTTTAAATGATACAGATATTGTGTTATTCGCCCATGATACTAATTTTATATTATCAGCCTAAACATCAGAGGCAACGCTTCATCTGGATAATATGGCAGAAACAAGACGGACAACATGATTTAATGCAAACAAATTTAAAATTTAAAAACACTACAATAAGCACCCAAATAAATTTACAGCGAACTGTAAAATTCTTAGGTGTGCACATAGACAACCAATTATTGTGGGATAACAATACTTGTGAAGATGCAAATAAATTAAACAAAACAATATTTCTCTTAAGAAACCTAAGGTATAATGTATCTGTAAAAGTATTAAAAACAGCCTATTTCTCACTATTTAATTCGTACCTAAAATATGGAATATTAGTATTAGGTCATTCATCATCGATTCGAATTCGAATTATAGCTGGCCTTGGTTACATAGAAGATTGTAGGCACAAGTTTAAAGAATTAAATATATTAACACTCCCCTGTTTATTTATATATGACTGCCTAATTTATGTGAAAAAACATAACCATATATATTGAACCTGTGAGTGCGAATAAGATACAAGAAATAAAAATAATCTTTGTAATACAGCATTGAGATTACAGAGAAGTAGAGTTGGCTCAAATTATTATGGGATCAAATTCTACAACTTGCTTCCCCAATCTGTGAAGCAATTACCAATAGATTTTTCCAAAAAATATGTAAAAAAATCACTTAATAAAAACGCATTTTTTAATTTGGATGAATACAGTCATCATGTTTATTAGGTGTATTACATGCATTATTAGTCTGTATGTGCGAGCGAATGTTTTTATAATGTTTAATTATGGCATTTTATGTATTTTTTTGTATATTGACTTGTGTAAAAATCAATTTTTATGACACAAATGAAGAAAGTTAAAGTTGCGAGAGAAAAAAACTATTTCAGCGGGGAGCATTAGCCATTTTTAAAATATCTTATTTTTTCTTGTAAGACAAACTTGTGATTAACAACAATTTTTGTCTTGGCCAACAAGACGATGCTTTTGTTGACATACACTTCATTAGCATGTTAATACCGTCTCTAAACGCTTCGTTATTATCGCTTTTTGCGTTTCAGTCAGTTGAGGCATGTCGACGTTAATTATATTTCGTTTGACATTTCCGCAGATTTGTCATTTTGACAAAATGAAAAATATTTGTCCAGTTCACATAGCCAAATATTTTGCTGTATAAGTTTTTTCTCTCGCAACTGCGCATTTTTTAAAACAACAGAATCTATTTTTAATTGTATTGGAAATACCTAATTTACTTAAAGAGACAAATCAATTATAAATCTACTTGAAAACATTGTGGGGGTTGAAACTGATTATAACATATTTTTTTTACTTGTATCTAAAAATTTGGCCACCCACTGTAATTCTGTGAAAAATCCATCTTATATTTCAAAAATTCCTTGTGAGATTAAAATGTTACAGCCCCTCTTAAAACGATTCTTCTTGTTTGTTTATCCGGCGGAAAATTCATAATTATTTTTTTTTTTAAATACTGAAATAACTTCTTTATTTAAAAAGATATTGACATGCGGTAAAAACGTTCCTATAGTTAGTAGAAAATGCTGATCATATCAGATTTTGTCTTAAGTTTAACCCTTATGAGATATGACATAAAGTTGTGTTATTTTAAATACAAATCATCGTTTGTCTTGACTTCAGTCGATTTTTTGTAAGCTTTCCAAAAATATCGTCAGCGTATCCTTCTTAAAAAGGTGCCACCTACTGTATTTCTGTGAAAAATCCATCTTAAATTTCAAAAATTCCTTATAGGATTAAAATGTTACAGACCCTACTTAAAACGATTCTTCTTGTTTGTTTATCAGGCGGAAAATTCAAAAATAATGACAGACTGAAAAACCCCTAATTATCCGATTAAGTGTGTTTTAAGCCCTTTGAGAGCACCCGAAATCTAGGAAAAATCTCACCTGTTTTAATCTGAATATAATAATAGAACGACTTATTAAAGAACGGCGCTAAAAGTGAGTAATCACCTGATGCTAGCCGACACAAAAGCCGAAGCCGATGCAATCATCAGTGGTCAGGTATAAAAAAAGGCAAGTGCAGCCGATTAGGGTGAAGAAGAAAGTGATGACCGGCAGAAAATTGGAGGTAATTCGATTCGGGCATTGATGCGATACAAATGGTTTAAGTATGGTTTACAGCAATGGCGAAGTAGGGATGTAATTGGCGTAATTTTTTGGGGAAGAAGTAATAATACGTTAAATTTTCGCGGGTTGGAAGATTTCCATTTGGAATTGGCGTAATTTCTGAAAACAAGTAATAACACGTCTGGATTACTTCATTCATGTCCAAATCTGCAATTTTATAAACCATTTCGTTGAAGAAATATACATATCTGTTGAAGATTTGTTGTCCTCATCTCCAATATTTAAGGACCATAGTTTGGAAGAACAAAAAGCTATAATAAGTACTGATAGGGCTTTATAATTTATAAACAAGCGAGGTTTTCTAAAATAAAAAGATATTCTATTTCAAAACTTGAAAAGTAATATGTATGTTAGTATTCCAAATGTTAATGTAAAATTAGCTGCAGTTTTAAAGTAAGTGAGTAATATTCTTGGTAATATTACCGGTAACGTGGTTAATTAAAAGTTATCCACAAAACTCATTGCACAATAAAAAGTCTATTTTTTCACAAAGAAGATTGCGCATAAATAAAATTGCCTTTGGTCCATATACAGAGTATTCCATTAGTGCGTTCTCGGAAGATATTTCGGTTCACGTTAAAGATACGAAAAAAGGTTCTTCACAAAAGGTGCTTGGTTTTAAAAGCTACATAACCTAAAACTATTTTTATGTATACAGGATGCGTCATAAAGACGGTAGCAGATGCAACTTTCTAATTTTAAATGAATCACTTGTATATTATTTAGTTTTAGAATTCCTCATAAAATTGCGTGTAATTTTATTAAACACATTTGGTCTAAGTCCTACCGTTTCAGAGTTATTCGACATTTATGGACTAAAATTACGCTTGCAGTAGTTTCGTAAACCTAAAATATCTCTGAAACTAAATGAGGTAGAGTTACAGTTTTCGCCATTCTCTTGAGAATAGAGGGCGATATCAACTGCACGATAACTGCACGATAAAGCTGTTGCGCTTAGTTATTTGGCTATGAAATAAAAATAGTTGAATTTATACATTTTCAATCAAGGGTGACGTGTTTTTTTTAAATATATATCGTCGATGATACTGCAACATGTCGTATGTCAAAAAGTGAATGATTTCAGCAGAACAAAAAAATGTTTTGTTCATTTGCCGCTGATTATAAATATTTAATCATTCCTGTATATGGTGTTAAATTAACAATGATTTTAGGTAAGCTCTGTTTTTTTTAATATGACCAAACTTAGGGTGTATTTACTGCGAACAGTTGCAGTCCTGCTTTAATAGTACGGTATTTTAAACATACAATTTTGAGATGTTGGTAAATGATTATCAATGTAACAAATAAATCATAATTTTTCAAATAAATTAGGGATTGTCAAAAAAGTGCTACAACTTGCAAGTTTACAACACATACAAGGATTTATTCTTTTAAGTATACTTTCACATATTCCATATAAACATTTGTAAAATTAATGAACGTGATCAGAACTAAGCAGTGTATTTTTACCTTTATTTTAAATCAGTGTTTTATAAGCGTGGCGCATGAAGTAAAATTTCGAGTTTAAAAAAGCCTAAACTCTAAACTCGAAATTTTACTTCATGCTTAAGACTGGAAATGGAAAACACTCGTTAGAGTTTTTAAATTGAAATTTTTTAGTAAGATCACGAAAGTCTGAAAATGTACATTGAAAAATCGTAACATGTATACCGAAAATAAAAATTCCTTGTATTTAGAACTTTTTTTAAAATATGAACATATAAATGGGCACAAAATAAAAAAAAAACAGATATTCCTGAGCAATGAATATTACCTGATCCTTCTATCCTACCTGATCCTCAGAGACACTATATTAAATTGGTAGTTGATACAAATAATTTGAGGTGGTGATAGGTAAATACATTTGTAATCGTAATCTTTGCGAGAATTGAATTGTCATATTAATGTCAGATTTTCCTTCACATAACCTACAAATTAAAAGTTTGTTTACAACAAAACATTTGATTAATCTTGTCCTAACCTAAAACGCACAACCTGTATTACAACACTAAATTGTTAAAATGTCAATTTGATTGGTCATATTAAAAAAAATCTGATTATAAGTAGGAGTTATTTTTTAATATTATGTTTGTTTACATAATACTTTAACATAGGGCATTCTGAGACTGAAAATTGACGACATACTCGTGACGTACGAGCTATTGCAACAATAGTTGTTTATTGTGTTTATTGGGGAAAATGAGAAAAATTTAATTTACATAAAAACATATTTTTAATATAATTTAATGAAATTTATTTGTGCAGTAGGTTGTCATAGGTAGGTAGTCACATGGAATGAGTATTTTTAGCTGTTGTAAATGATCAAACTTTGATGCCTTGATTACCCACGGACTAGTGTACAGTGGAAGGTGAACAAAGTGACCTGTTACTCGTTTAGGACGTGTTATCACTCCTTCAGGTGTGTTCTGTAGAGCACAAATGTCATTAATATATAATAAAATATTGATTCATACTGACAAAAATCTGTGTATGATAGCGGTACAATGTTGTAAGAAAATAATGTTTGTTTTGCAGACTTAATAATTTGCAAGTAGTTGGCAGGGATGTATACTTCTAGCCGTCGGCCAAGTTTTTGTTCGATTGTGCTATGAATTGAATCAACCTCTATCTGCGTGTGCTCAACCTTGAGGTATTTTTTCTCAATAACTATTTGTTGTTCTACAGCCAGCTCAAAAAGAGCATTGGTCAATTTCACATTACGATTCTGGTAGCAACATCCGTCACTCCAGAGAATAATTTTGGAAAGGTCTTGTTTTTCATTTTCATTCTTCATAAATTTTGTCACAATCGATGCCAAAACATCACTCTCTAGACCACCATTTCCTTCGTGCCATATAAAGCAAGTTATATTTTTAGATTCGAGATTGTAGTACGTTAGGTTATGCACTTTGAGCTTTGTTTTGTAATAATTTGCAGAAGCATTTAGACAGGGGAAACGGCCTGAAGGTCTACTGTATAACTGCGTACTTTCCCGTTTTCAACTACTTCGATTTCGTCTTTTTCTTTTTCTGCACGCGCGTCACTCCTTCTCTGACGATGTTTTTGGTAATCTTCTTCTGTTAAGTTGCCGTTTTTGTTCGAAACACATTCATTGCACTGTTCATTTTTCTAAACATTTTCGTGAAGGTTCTCCACGATACAGCTGTTTTGTCTTCTCTTCGGCAATTTTCAATGAACTCTTTATAGAGACATCTATAACTCTCCCACACAGGTTCTAGATAGAGCTTTTTGCTTGACGATCTACAATAGTAAGATTCAACCTTTAGTAATTTTTCCAACAAATCTATAACAATCTTAGACCCGCATTCAGTTTCCAAACTATCGGTAACAGGGCGATTTGAAGGTCCAGGTCCAGGTCCACTACTTAGTACCAGGGTTGTTAAAAAAAATCGTGTTTTTTTTATTTTAATTAAAACAAACACAGTTCTTTTTACAAAACGTGTTTTATGTTTAAAACATTAACAATTAAAAACATATTTAAAACAGAACATATAGCGCATTTTTCTTTTGAGTATACGTATTCCGATAATTACAGCGTATTTTAAATTTGCGGGAATTCGTTCTTCAAAGCGATTAATTTGAGGCTTTTAACGAGTGTTTTCCACTCCCAGATTAAGCATTTCGAGTTTAGAAAAGCCTAAGGATTTGGAGTGGCCAAGTAGCAAAGCGGAGCGGCCAATCCAAATTAGGCTTTTCTAAACTCGAAATTTTACTTCATGCGCCACGCTTAAAAACACTGATTTACAGTGAAGTTCAAAAAACATACAACGAATATAGGCAACCTAATATACGTTATAGTTATTGGGTTGCCTATAATCACTGTTTTAAACAATTTGTTCAGCGCAGAATTTGACTCACGTTTTATTCACATCTATATATTAGATTGCTAAAGCCGTATATTTTAAACTTTACGATATTTCAGTGTTTTATACGTGTGGCGCATGAAGTAAAATTTCGAGTTTAGAAAAACAAAATTTGGATTGGCCACTCCTCTTCGCGACGTGTCAAAATTTAAGATTTAAGTTTAGTACAGCTATTAAAAATGTTCACTTGGTGAACGAAATGTACATTTAGTGTTACAAATAAACCAGTGAATAATACGGATTACTAGTTTTATTTAATTTAATTCCATTATAACAATATACTACAATAATAAATTAATGTATAACTTACCATAAAAACTGCGAAAAACAACAAAAAAATATGTTATATTTATTTTACACGAACACTTCTGTGACATACGATAAACTGCGGTAATCAAATTTACACGTTTTTGACATTAGCTTTCTTGCCGATAACTCGTTCTACGCGTTCTATTGGCCCCTTACGTACAACAATTTGCAGAACGGCAGAACTGGATATTTTGGTTACAATGGCGGCAGAAACCCAAAATCGATTTTTTTGACATACGACATATTGCAGTATTAACGACGATGTATTAGGTTTACGAAATCACTACAAAAATAATTGTTCTTCATAAATGTCAAATTACTTCGAAACGGTTCGACTTAGGCCGAAAGTCTTAACGGATTCTTAAGAGATAAATAAATATGATTCGAATCAAAGATTCGAATCCTGTTTTCTCGAATCACGAATACAAATGATTTTTTTTAAATTTGATTTTAGTACATTAACCATTAACATTTTAATATCACTATCAGTTGTTTTAACAAAAATATTCAAAGCCTAATTATTTATTATCAACACTAAACATCGCAGATAACAGACTAAATATCTGATTCCGTGTTACTCTGATTAAACTTGTAATTGTGTGTTTTTGAACTTTACTTGGAATCAGTGGTGTATATGCGTGGCGCATGAAGTAAAATTTTGAGTTTAGAAAAGCCCAGAAAATTTGTCTCGGGTCGTTGCGCGACCCGAGACAAATTTTCACGGGGCTTTTCTAAACTCGAAATGTTACTTCATGCTTAGTCTGGGAGTGGAATCACTTGTTTAAAACTTCAAATTGAACTCTTGTAGCAAATCGACGAATGCCTGAAAATTACGTAAAAGAAAAATTCACAGAATATCCTTAAAACTGGAGAAAATTTATTGAATTTTGTTCAAATTGACCAAAACACTAAAAAAGCATTTTAAATGAATCTTGAAAAGTAAAAAAATATACAGAAATTATGGAAAATATAAAGATTATTGACATTATACAAGAATCATTAAACAATAAAAAAAATCAATATTAGGAGAGTAATAGGAAATCATAAAAATATTAATACCGTCAATAATTACAAAAATCTGAAAAATTATAAAAGTCAATAAAATTGAGTAATAATTTTGCAATGTTCAATTTTCAAGAATCTCCTTTCTAGTTTATTTTATCAATTAGTTTTGTTAGCGTTGACAATATTAATTGTTGACATTATTTACTTTAAATGTTGACTATTATCATTATTATTCAGATTATAAATTTTTCAAATTTAGATAATAACAAATTCTGTACATACAGGGTGTCAGTATTTCGACAGAATGTATGGGGATCTCAGTTATTTGAAAAGATAAAGAGGCGGTTAAATGGGGGCAAAGTTGCGTATTTTATGTCCTAACAATAATCTGAAAACAATTTTGGAATACATTTATTTGTTATCGATATATCAACAAAAAACTGTTTTTTTGAAAAATAGTTTTTCTTTTTTTATTCAAAAACTACTGAATCTGGACATTTAGAACATTGACAACATATAGACACATTTTAATGAGGAATCTAGTAGCATATTTTTTTTTAAAGATAACTATAACATTTACCCTGGACCATAGCCAACTTTTGTTTTTCTTATGGGCGCCATTTTGGATTTTCATATTTTTTGAAAGAATATATTCTTTTTAACTCAGTCAAGTATCACAGCATAATTTATTTAAGGTTTGATATTTAAAATTATAATATTTTCTTTTTTGCGAAGAGTGCCTTGGAAACACCAACGTCATATCTATTAATCAATAAAATCTTGACATCAGTCAATCATTGCTAGCAGTCAAAATTATTCAATAGCTGTCAATCTTTTATAATAATAATAATAAGTATCGATTATCACACAAAGCATAAATTAAAAAAATGGCGATGTGTCCATCATGGCACTTTCCCCGTTAAAGATATGATGACCTAAATATCAACAGTATGGAAAAGTTGCACAAACTAAATTTATTCTACTATTTTTATTAATATTCCAAAACTATTCATAAAAAAAATAATTCTTCTGTTTTCACTACATCTTAATAAATATTAATCACCATCACATTTAAGCGTTATATATTTTTAACTTTACTGTAAATCAGTGGTTTATGCGCGTGGCGCATGAAGTAAAATTTCGAGTTTAGAAAAGCCCCGTGAAAATTTTCTACGCGGAGCTATTGTAAACTCGAAATTTTACTTCATGCTTAGTCTAGGAGTGGAAAACACTCGTTAGTTTCAAATACATCACAACTGTTGATCTATTTTAACAACAATTATATTTCCTAGGAGTTGTCAAATGAGTGAATTACTTAACTGTTTCCAAGGCACTCTTTACAAAAAACAAAAGATTAAAATTTTACATATAAAATGTACAATGAACTAAAAGTATGCTACATCATTGAATTCAAAAAATAATATTCTTCCAAATAATATGAAAATCCAAAATGCCGCCCATAAAAATAACCAAAGTTGGCTCTGGTCCCTGGGTAAATGTTATAGTTACCTTAAAATAAAATATGTGCCTCTATAATTCAAAGTTGTTAATGTCTGGATTCAATGGTTTTTTAATAAAAAAAATAAAAACGAAATTTAAAAAAATCCGTTTTTTGAAAATATCTCAAAAACGACAGAAGATATTTCAAATTTGTTTTTAGATTATTATTGGGCCCTAAAATACGCAACTTTGCCTTAATTTAACCGACTCTATTGAAATAACCAAGATCCCCATACATTCTGTTGAAATACGGGCACCCTGTATATTGTACAATGTTAAAATTGAAAAAATAATTAAAATTAACTCAATTAGCAATAAATTGTCAATATTGAAAAATTTAAAAATAATAATAAAAATTTAAAAAAACTTGTTAAAAATCAAATAGGACCAAAATCTTTATTTTGAGTAATGTTGTTTTCTTTATATGTATTATTTTATTATTTTATAAATGTATCTTTCTAATACTGCTCTGTAATTGGGTTGTCCTGTTGGGTAATAAATATTTTTATTATTATTAAAATAAAAAGACGTACTATTAAAATACAAACGACAAATTTATAGAGACAGTCAACTCTACACAGACAGTTCAATAAAACAGACTTTTAACAGACTGACAAAAGAAATAAAAAATTTAATCTTAGAATAGAAAAAATCTAAATGGATTGAGACCTGCAATAATATAAATGACATACACGGAGAAACATATTGGACTGAAATCAAAAAATTATCAAAATATAAAAAGAAAAAATACACAAATGACATAAAAAATTCAATAGACGGTTCAATAATGACAGACGACTTTTTAATTGCAGAGGCTTTTGTCCGACATTTAGAAAATATGTTTTAGTTAATAACAATTATCCTTGTCTCCACCTCCTACGGATGATACAATAGATGAAACAGATTACTTTACTATATTACACGCCGGTAAAAATTCTTCTCCAGGTTTTGATCCCAGATCCATCCTCAAAAAATGTCCTGATGAAATCCACATGTTAATTCTCAAAATATTTAACTATTGTTACTCCAACCAGAATTTCCCTCCCCTATGGAAAAAAGGTATAATCACTTGCATTCCCAAACCAGATAACGATCCCCCCCTAGTACCCAATTACCGCCCCATTACCCTTCTCCCAGTAATTGGAAAACTATTTGAATCCTTAATTAAAGAAAAAATCCTTACCGCATCCATTAAATTTATCCCAGAATACCAGTTTGGTATCCTTCCCAAAAAATCAACCACATTCCCTTTATCCATCCTCACCTCCAATTTGCGAGCCACCCATCTAGAGGAACGAAAATCTACAGTGCTGTTCCTAGATATACAAAAAGCTTTTGACTCGGTTTGGCATATTGGCCATTCTTATCCATAACTTTCTTTCCAACCGATCCTGCCAAGTAAGATATCGTCAAACACTCTCTCACGCATTCCCTATTTTACAAGTAATCCGTCAAGGTTCTCCATTATCCCCACTCCTTTATAATATTTACTGCCATGGTATCCATAACGTTGATCCTACACATTTTAACTCTTCTCAATACGCCCTTTTGTTTGCAGACGATACCGCACTTATTACCCACGCTCCTTGCCTTCAGATAGCCCAACAAACCCTCCAAAAATCCTTTGATTCCGTCCAAGCCTGGTGTTCCAAATGGCGGATCAAAAAAAATCCTACTAAAACCCAACTTTTTATCCCATTCCACAAAATCACACCCCGACAACCCACAATCACTTTTAACAATTTCATAATTTCTCCCTCCCACACATGCAAATACCTAGGCATCCTTTTCGATTCGAAACTTTCCTTTAAACCCCATATCCTATCTACGAAAACAAAAATCCAAGTAAGGACCCGCCATTTCAGGTCGCTTACTTATAAACAAGAAGGCATAAGCACAAAAACCGCCACACATTCCAAGTTGCCGAACGATCCTCTCTAAGAATCCTTACTAAA
Source organism: Philonthus cognatus (assembly GCA_932526585.2). Taxonomy (NCBI): domain Eukaryota; kingdom Metazoa; phylum Arthropoda; class Insecta; order Coleoptera; family Staphylinidae; genus Philonthus; species Philonthus cognatus. The sequence continues at coordinate 77,440,519 of OW052241.1, forward strand.
CTTAGACATCCCAACAATCCTCTCCACAATCCTTCCAATCAATACCTTTACAATTCTACTCAAATCATACCCATATCCCAACGTGTTACCAACCTTACTAAAGAGTTCGCAAATAATCTCTATAATCAACCCCTTCTTAGGAAGTTCTGTATCCCCTGAAATCTTAATATCTGTCCTAAATACAAATATCCCACTCTCACACTTCATGAGTTCATTAGTTCGCTTCAAAACAGTTAAGCTAGCTAGCACAGACATTTTATTGAACATCACCATAAATTTAGACAGGGCAGAAAGACCTTTGGTCGATAGCCCGGACAGACTAACACTAATATATATACAATATATACAGAGAGTTTTATGTAACACCGAACATGCTAAAATGTACTCAATGTTAATTTTCCTATGTTCGATGTGTACTGGGACGCATCAAAGCATTGAGTGCGATGTGATTGGCTAAGATTTCTAATTGTAATATAGTCAACCTAGTTTACACTCTTCTGGGTGCGATTTCATTGGTTACGATTTTTAGTAGTTCTAATGCAAATTAGGACTAATGTAATTAGGTTACACGTACGTAACGTCAAAATAAAATATTAAATCTTGTGCGTTTATTTATGGTAAATGCAGTGTGCATTTCAAGCAATCAAGATTAATACTGTCGTGAAACATATCTTCAATTCATTGTAAGTTATGCAGTCAATAACGTAATAAATACACCTACATTATCTTTATTGAGTATAATGTAAACCAATTAATGAAAATTGAAATGTTTGCCAAATGAAGCAGCACACCTAATACCCCAGTGTTGTGCTGCCAGCAGACCTAGGGGCGGTACTAGCAAACATTTTAACCTGAATTGCCACGCTCTTCAAATTTGGAATATTTATATTTGAATCTGCCGTAAGGCAGTTTAGTGAAGGCATTTTTGGTACACTTGAAGCAACGTACCTTGGTTTGGTCCTGATCAAATGGTTTATATAATACGCTTAATTGAAATTCTTAATAAGCTCAAGTGAAATTGAAGCAATGTATAAACTTATCTTGAAATATTAGCAAACGGAAGTATCAAGAATCTGTGTTTCTATTATTTTTGTAGGCGATTAATGAATGACAATTCATTTTGACGTTAAATGTAAGTTGCGTTAGAACTACTAAAATCAGAGCCAATGAAATCGCACTCAATGCTTTGATGCGTCCTAGAACATATCGAACATAGGAAAATTTACATTGAGTACATTTTAGCATGTTCGGTGTTACATAAAACTCTCTGTATATATATATATATATATATATATATATACATATATATATATATATATATATATATATATACATATATATATATATATATATATATATATATATATATATATATATATATATATATTGTATTGTCTGAATAAAGATGTTTGTATATATATAAAAAGGCGTGTACACTAAAAAATCGTCAACATTAATAAAAAAAATTATAGAATTGATTCTAAGCAAATTTGTAAATTATTAAAAAATAGTCAAACAAATCAAAATCAATAATATTTATATGAATATTCCGAAAGTTAACATAAGGAAAGATTGAATTTGCCAATTGTTTGCAGAATATTTAGAAAATATGATTCTTAATTAATTTTAATTCGCTTTTATATTCCAAAAATTGGCAAAAAACATAAACTTTTAATAAAATTGTCAATATAAACAAGCATTGTTAATTAAGTTTTAATGTGTATTTTCTATCTTTAGTTGTACTATATTATATATTTTTTAAATGTACAGGATAGTGCATTTTTCAACTTCCAGTTATTGAGCGGAAACGGTTAGAGATAGATCAATTTTCTTTTCGCCATTGAGTAAAACACGAAAAAGTGACCCTGGCTCCCGAAAACGGCTTTTCAATATCTCTTCAAATAAACAAGTTTTTCATATGTGGCACCTCCAAAATGCACCACTGTTGGCTTAATAAATAAATAAATTGGCAAATACGAATCAAAATCTTCAAACTCAACAAAAAAAGTATAATTATATTTATTTTGATTTGTGCATTGTTTTTTTTTTGTTTTGTAAAAAAATGAAAAAACTTCAGTCACATCCAGAAAACATCAAAATTAAAAACCAATATCTCAAAAATTATAAATGATAGTTTCAAAATATATTTTTATTTTATATAAAATCTTTCAAAGCAACAAACGATTATAAAAAATCTTCAAAATATTAATCAAATAAAAATTTGAAACTTAATAATTTCTAATTTTCTACAGAATAAAAATAAATAATAAAGTGAATGAAGTAAAAAGTGTAGTTACTCAATTGAAAAATTCAATAATATAATATACAAAAAGTAATAAAATAAATAGCATCAAAAAAAATCCTAAAAATTAACTAATCATATAATATTGTTAAATTTGTCAAAATCAGCAGGCGTTATAAAAATTACAAAACACGTAACAATTAATAAAATCAACTTAAATATCGACAAAAACAATGAAAATAATTTAACAAAATGGGGGTTTTCCACAGAATTTTTTTTTTATTAAAAGGCCAAAGAAAAAAATCTCTAATCTGGAAAATATCGGGAAAATTTAACATTTCAATTGTGGCCATCATGTTAGTTTTACTTTAAACAATATTAAACAAAATTTTAAAAAGTAGATTATTTTCTTTAAATACATTTTCAGTCATTTGATGTTTTTATCAATGCATATAATTGGAAGCTTCTAACGAGTGTTTCCACTCCCAGACTAAGCATTAATTTAAATTTTGAGTTTAGAAAAGCCCCGCGTAGAAAATTTTCACGGGGCTTTTTTAAACTCGAAATTTTACTTCATGCGACACGCGTATAAACCACTAATTTAACGTGAAGGTAAAAAACACAAACAAAATGTGCATACGCATCCTCACAATTCATTCGAGATATTTTTAATAATTCAGATCCTTTTGTAAGTATTCGAATTTTTTTGTAAGTATTCGAATCCTTTTGCAAGTATTCGAATCCTTTTATAAATATTCGAGTCCTTTTATAAGAATGCAAATCACCTGCAATTAGATTCGAATACGAATCCTCTTAAAAAAAATGTAACGAATCCGGATCACTAATCGAGTTTAACTGAAGTATTCGAATACTTCTTTTGAATCCTCTAAAAGGATTCGAATCCTGAATGATTCGAATCCTGTCCAGCTCTGATACAGGGTGATCCATTTAAAATAAGTAAGTTGTATCTACTACTGTCTTTATTGTGCACTCTCGATGCATGAAAATATGTTTTGGCTTTGGTGCAAATACCTTTTTTCTATATTTAACAAGAGCTGATATGTTTCCCGAGAACACATTATTAGGAGACCCTGTATATTTTTCGCACAAAAATAATTATGCTCAAATGTCTTTCTCTTAAGTTCCTTTCATCTCTCGTTTCTCAAAGTTCTCCCAAAACTTCCTTAAGTAGGTGCGTGATTCTCTCATTGGCAAATGTCTGCTTCTTAGGTGTCTTAAGACTTTCTTGAGTATCTTGTGTGTCAATTCTCTTCCAAAACTCTCTCAATTATTTCTTGTGTGTTTCCAAAGTTTTTGATTGGCAAATTTCTTTTTAAGTGTCTTAAGACTTTCTTGAGTATCTTGTTTCTCTTACGCATCATACGTATATTTATCTACAGTTTTTTAAATATTCTTTGATGATATGTGTAAATGCAAATGTGATCCTCTTCATGAAAAATTAAGTGTCATTCATTCAGTCATAATCAACAGGATGTCTCTGAATTAAATTGCGTAAACGCTCATCCGAAACGAGACAAGGCTAACGTTGTTGGTGGTAGGTCCCTTTCCTTCTTTTCACTCTCTTATTCATCACCATCGTATGGGTGTTATGTGTGAGTGTATTGAAGAGAGCCTGTTTATGGCGCGCGGACGAAAAAGCCGCGGTGAGCGAGACTTCGAAGCATGAGGTACGGTCCGAGGTAGGTGCTGTCGGTCGGGCTTACTACAGACAACAGTAAGTGGGCAGGAGGTGGAGTGGGTATGGACGAGGCCGTGAGAACAAGATAGTTCCCAGGCGCGCGACCGGACACCGCCGAACGGACGGACACCCGCGAACACCCACCTCACCCACCTTCACGAGACTTGTGCCATACCACACGGACTAGGCACCATAAACGCCGAGACCTACTGTTTTCTTTTTTACTTTATTTCCTTCTGTGCTGGGACCTTGAAATTATTAAACTCGTGACATGACATTGTATTTAATGCATTTATAATAGAAATTGTTCTACTACCAATACTTTGATTGACTACAAAATGTAATCGAGTAAATAGCTTTCGTACAGTCTTTCAATTTTCGGAGGGGTCGAGCCTCCTATAGACTATTAATCGCAGTTCATTTTTTGACGTAAAATCATGGGCTTAGTCAGGGTAGACACCAAGAAATCGTTAATGTTTGACGTTTCATATTCGACTTCTACTATTCTCTGTATCTGTAGTCAAATCATCTTCTGCATCATCATCACTAACATCTTTTTCCACATCATCATTATCAGCTGCATGTACATCATTTATTTCATGCGCATTATCACTAACCTTTTAGCTTTATCTTCACCATACTCTTTTCGTTACTTATCATCGTCCTCTTCTACTGCATGCATGCAAAGGTGATACACTATTCACCATCTCTTCCTCTACCACTGTCCCAAGTTTTCTCATGTTTAATTTCAGATAACGGTGATTAATTTCAATAGGCTCTGATAAGAATGGGGTATCATAATCTTTAATGAAATTTATCACTCTTGTCTTCTTCCACATCATTATTATTAGCTTCTTCGTGATCATCATGATAACGTATGTTTTCAAAAATTGATATTGCATCATCAAATACCAGAGCTGGGACGAATCCTCGTAAAAAGGATTCGAATCACGAATCCGAATCACATAATATGATTCGAATCACGAATACTCGAATAAAGGATTTGTAAGAGATAAATATGATTCTAATCCTGTTTTTTCGAATCATGAATACAAATCCTATATTTGTATTCATGAATTCGTGTATTCGTTTGATTTAATATTTTTTTTGCAACCATTAATATATAAATATCGTTACCAGTTGTTTCATCAAAAATATTCAAAACATAAATATTTATTATTAACACTGAACATAGTTGATAACAGACTAAATATCTGATTCCCTATTACTCTAATTAAAGATGTATTTGTGTGTTTCCGAACCTCACTTCAAATCAATGTTTTGTACGCGTGGCGCATGAAGTAAAATTTCGAGTTGCGCGACCCGAGACAAATTTTCACGGGGCTTTTCTAAACTCGAAATTTTACATCATGCTTAAGCCTGGGAGTGGAAACACCCCCGTTCAAAACTTCAAATTGAACTCTTTTATAATATCGACGAATGCCTTAAAATTACGTAAATAAAATATTCACTGAATATCATTAAAACCGGGAAAGTCAGAGAAAAGTCAGGAAATTATATTCAAATTAACCAAAACACTAACAAAAAAGCCATATAATATTATTAAATTTGTCAAAATCAGCAGGCAAATTACAAAACACGTAAAAATTTATAAAATCAACTTAAATATTGACAAAAACACACAGAAGAAAATTATATTAAAAGGTCAGGGAAAAAGAATCTTGAAAAATCAGGGAAATGTCGCAAAAATTTAACATTGCAGATTGTGACTACTATGTCAGTTTTACTTCAAATAATATTAAAAAAAAATTTGAAACCTAGATTATTGTCTTAAAAAAAATGTCTGTCATTTAATGTTCTTATTAAAGCATTTAGTTTGAAGTTTCGTTTCCACTCCCAGACTAAGCATGAAGTAAAATTTCGAGTTAAGAAAAGCCCCTTGAAATCGCGCAGCGACCCGAGACAAATTTTCTGGGCTTTTCTAAACTCGAAATTTTACTTCATGCGCCGCGCGTATAAAACAGTGATTTACCGGGAAATCCTTTTGTAAGTATTTGAATCCTTTTATAAATATTCGAATCTTTGTATAGTCGAATCCTTTTTTAAATATTCGAATCCTTTTATAAGGATTCGAATCACCCAAATTTGGATTCGAATACGAATCCTTTGGAAAAGATGTAACGAATCCGGATCACGAATCCAGTTGAACTAAAGTATTAGAATGCCTCTTTTGATTCCTCTAAAAGGATTCGAATCCAGGATTCGAATCCTGAATGATTCGAATTCTTCCCAGCTCGATCATATACTTACAAAAAATGTAGAGCAACCTTGTTTTCGTTTTCATTATTAATTAAACAATAGACTGATTCAAACTTGAGCACGTTGTACGTCATTAGATTCAGAATTTAATAACTAACGAGTTATTTTCTTGAATTCATTTCTCATCTGGCACTTGGTGAAACATATTAGAATATGTAAAGTTATTTAAATAAAAAACACTTGGTATTGTTTCACAAATTAAAACTTTATTCCGACTAGTTTCGGTTTGTTAGACCATTTTCAAAGAAATGTACAGGAGAAATTATTGTCTAGGTATATATACATATTTTTGTTTCATGTAATAATGGAAGTTAAAATTGGGGAATTCCAAATCTCCTCGTTGTCGTTAACTATGTTTTTTCCCACTTTTATGGCCCTGTTAGTCTCCAGGCCTTCTTTTAGATTTAGAATGTAAAATCTTAAAATTGTGCCGATTAAAGAAGTGATTAAATGCGATGCAATGTTTGGAAAAGCCAGTTGTTGGTTTATTATCTAAAACTGATGTTTTATGTTCTTTCATTCTGGTTTCGAATGATCTGCCGGTTTGCCCAATATAAATTGCATCGCATTCATCACATTGAATTTCATAAACTCCACATTTCTTTGAATTCTCTGTTTTCGTCTTGTTATTTATCAATAATTTGCCTAAATTTAGTGGGTTTGAACATATAATATTAAAGTTTTTCCTCCTTAATTGATTAATTATATTGTATGACAGGTCATTAACAAAATTTATTTTATACCATTGACTATCTATTTTTTGCTCAAGTGCGTAAATGTATTTAATTAAATGTTTTTGTTTCTGTCTTTTTAATAAATTATTTATAACGTCCTTGCTATAGCCATTATTTTCAGCAATTTTGTAAAAATTGTTAATTATAAAAATCTAAACGCTTTTCGTAAATTTCAAAAACTTCGACGGTTTTCGTGAAATCCAAATATTTTCGATAATTTTTAAAATCTAGAATTTGATCTTTCAAGATTTTCGTAAATCTTTAAAATCGAGAATTTCCAAGTTTACCGTTAATTTTCAAATTATTTATTCAAGTGTGAATTTACAAGAAGTTATCTTCATAATAAATTTTGAAATGATCATGAATTTTTTAGCATCGAATAATTAATTTTGACGTTATATTAATCGTTAACGATTAATAAACGTTTTGAAGGAAGGCCTCATATTTGTCAAATAAATTTCTTTAAAATTTGCGAACCCAAAAATTAACGAAATTCTTGAAAATTGAGAAATTCATAAATATCGGGATTGTTTTTTAATTAACGAAAATCTATGAAATACAGTTGTAAAAGTAACGAAACTCCGGAGCCAAGAATTTGAAAATCAGTAATAATCTTGAAAAATGCATGATTTTTGTCAACATTTTAAAAATCGTTATAAATCTTGGAAATTAAAAAAAAGTTTGAAAACTAACAAACGTATCGAAAAATTCACCAGTCGTCAAAATTTTGAAAATTAATTCAAATCTTGGAAATTCACGAAAATTGACAAGGTTTTAAAAATTGAACAAAAATTTGAACACTCAAGATTTTGTAAATTTATTAAAATATTGTAAAAAGCCAGTGATTATTTTTAAACGAATGTTTTCCACTCCCAGACTACTCATGAAGTAAAATTTCGATTTGAGAAAAGCCCAAAGAATTTGGATTTTCACGCGTAGCGTCCAAATCCAAATTCTGGCTTTTCTCAACTCGAAATTTTACTTTGTGCGTCACACGTATAAAAACACTGATTAGTTGTTAAGTTTAAAATAACTAAAACATTATTTAATTATAGATTATCACTTTTCACATACTTCAAATTGTTGTCAAATTTCAATCTTTCTTGACATTTCATTGATTTTTGACGTTGTGTTAACATTTTATCAAATTAAAACATTTCATTGATTTTCGACAATTTTCGTTTTTTTTTTTTAAATTCCGTCAAATTTAAATATTTGTACCTTAACATTTCATTACTTTTTCATGGTTTTCGCACCACGACAGAGCATTAAAAATTAGTGCATTGATAAATGAAATAGTTAGATAAATAACATAAACGACACATACAAAAATCTAAAATTGTTGTATGGTTAAAAATATAAAAATGTATAAAATTTATAATTTAACACAATAAAACAAAATTGATACAATAAAATTGGTGACTAGATAATAAAGTAGTAAATAAACATATACAACACATTAAAATGTTGTATAGATAAAAAAGTGAGTGGGACATAAATAACAGGTTGAATTTGGTGACTAGATGTCACATTATCAAAACTGGATGAAATAAACGAAGAACACAAATATCTGCATTTTACTAGACCTCAACAACGATGCAATCGCTGTAAAATTTTAGGCATTCGTTGCTTTTTTTAGAATGAATGTTTCCACTCCTTTATTAAGCATGAAGTAAAATTTCGAGTTTAGAAAAGAATGAAAATTTGGTTTGATCGCTCCAAATTTTCAGGCTTTTCTAAATTCGAAATTTTATTTCATGCGCCACGCCTATAAAACACAAAAATATTGTGAAAATAAAAATATACTGGTGCATCAGTACCAAAAATAAACTGCTAGAGCAGTATTAAAAATATACTGTTAAACAAGAATATTTTGAATTTCTCAATTTCTCTATTGCATGAAGTAAAATTTAGAGTTTATAAAAGTCTCAAAATTAATCAATGGTTGGAAACACTCGTTAGTAGCTTCAAATTCAACTCAAAAAAAAACAAAAAATGCCCCAATATGCATACGCATCGGAATATGTATAGTTGAAGTCTTTTAAATTTCTAAGCAAAAATTAATATTTAAAAAAAAAAATTGGTTTTCCAACAAAAATGTATCTATCTATATCAAAGGTCCCTTGAAGGCCAGCCCTGGTTTAAACCAATGTTTATGCCAGGCCTAGTTAAGTTTTGTATTGAGGGCTGGTTCCACTGTATTATATTCAAAAACCCGTAAAGTTACTTTAAGAGGTTACGATTGTAAAACTAACGTAAATAAAACTGCGCAACCCTCCATACTAAAATGTTATAAAAAGCGGACATTTATGAATTTATTTCCACAGTATTACACTCTTAAAAAATTAAACACAATTTTTTGTCTATAAAAATTGATCCAGTTCATATGGGCTTTAGAACAACAAGATTTATTATTTAAAATTTGATATTTGTTGTCATTTCATTGTTTCTTTTTGAAAAATACTGTAACTTAAATACAAACTCTGTTTTTTTTTTAAATGACTAAGCTTGGTTGGTAAATGATTATCAATGTGACAAATAAATCATAATTTGTCAAATAAATTGTCATGATGCAGAGATTTTCAAAAAAAAAGAGACCGCTACAACTTGCAACTTTACAACACATACAGGAATTTTTTCTTTTAAGTATACTTTCACATATTCCATATAAACATTTGTAAAATTAATGGACATGTGATCAGAACTAAGCAGTATATTTTGAACTTCACTTTAAATCAGTGTTTTACACGCGTGGCGCATGAAGTAAAATTTCGAGTTTAGAAAAGCCTGATTTGGCTTGGTCGCTCCGCTGCGCTACGCGACCAAGCCAAATTTTCAGGCTTTTCTAAACTCGAAATTTTACTTCATGCTTAGTCTGGGAGTGGAAAACACTCGTTAGAGATTTTCAATTGAAAGTTTTTAATAGGATCACGAATGTCTGAAAATTTACATTGAAAAATCATAACACGTAATGAAAAATTCCTTGTATTTAGAACTTTTTTAAAATTTGAACATATAAATGGGCAGATAATAAAGAAAACAGATATTCCTGAGCAAGGAATATTACCTGATCCTCCTATCCTACCTGATCCTCACACTTTATGAAATTGGTAGTAGATACAAATAATTTGAGGCGTGATAGGTATAGTCAGATTTCCCTTCACATAACCTACAAATTGAAAGTTGATTTACAACATAACATGTGTAGAGTCCGTGTCCAGATCTCGAGCAGGTCGGACCGCTGCGCAAAAATTAAAACGCAAAGCCAGCACGTGGTTAGACTCCTATCCTTTTGCATCCTTTCAGTCACATCTATTTTCATATTCCTATTCCTTGCATTCCCTTCTAGTGTACCTCATCTTGCTAACTGCACGTGTATTTTCCTTTTCCTGTCCCTCGGGAAGGGCGTTAGTCCAAATTTTAAATTCAGTCGATACTCCAATAATCTTATTATCAAAATAACTACAAACATTCCTATACGCCTGGTCTCTTCCTCGCCGCGCGACTCGAGCGCCGCTCTGGCGGCAGCGCCGCTAAGTTGTTGACTGGGGCCGTTTAAATGTCGTGATTAAACCTGTTACGGCAGATCGTGGTTTTTCATCGTTACATACCGTTTTACGGCAAAACATGCCAACTATTGTGCAGTGCGGATTTCGAGCTGTCGATTTATCTATATTTCGCGAGAAAAGCTTAAATAAAGGGCAAAAATTGCTACATAGCTTCCACGTCAGCGACGTCAAAGAAATCCAAAATGATGATTTTAATGACATCGTGGGAGTTGTTTTGAGGGAAACTCCTGGTGCTCAATATAAATGTAATTTGTAACTTATATTGCTCAAAGAAATTAAACATAAATACTACATGCAAGGTTCGGCAATAATTATTGATGAACACATTCAATTAAAGTTGTACCTTCAGAATTACGGGCCGAGTTCACACTTTTCTTCTCGTTGCGAAGGGCAAGTCTCTGTCTATGAGCTTCACAGGATTCCTTTGCCGGTTTCCATAGGAAGATTTTCGGATTAAAATTTTCCTCTGTGGGATTATTTGATTTCACACCGCCAACAAAGTGTTCAGCGCAAATTCTTGTGTGCTTCGTTGGCACCCAGGGTCCATTTTCATCTCTGAAATAAGGACACTTCAATTAAAAGATGACTTTTTATTCGCATTGTTGCATTCAAATTATTATTCTCCAAGCATTATCACTGTTACTTTTATAGGTTAGGAATGCTGCTGGCAACATGAGGTTTGTTTTCATTTTAATATTGCAGATTGATTGAATAGTTCTATTCAGGTGAAATAGGAATGTTAACATTATTACTTACCCTTCTCGTCGTACACGCGCAATCCACAACTTCTTCCGCTGTACTTCATAATCACGATTCGGGAACGTATAAAAACCGACATTTTTCAACTACGCGTTGGGACAGCTAGGCACACAACACACTTTTCCCTCCGATTTCCTGCTCATTAATAACAAAAACACGCGTTTCACAGCTGTGCGGCATGCGAACCGCTTGTGCCTGTCAACGTTACTCCCAGTCAACAACTTACAGCTTGACCGCATGAGGGCGCGTCGGGCGTGAGAGACCAGGCGTATAACATTTTCCTTTGATAACTACCTCTATATTTATTTATTTATTTAATCAAATGGTTATACAAACATTTGTTTAATTAATACTGTGACTGGTCAACAGGGCTTAGATGCGAAGGCCATTAAATACGCGAAAGAAGAACATAACATGTGATTCATCTTGCCCTAAACCTGAAACACAACCTGCATCACACCCCTAAATTCTTGAAATGTCAAATTTGATTGGTCATATTAAAAAAAAATTATACATATATTTATTTAATCCAACTGTATATTCCTATTTAAAATACAACAAATCTTCATTTCTAAGCAGTACTCATGCAGAGAGGCCTTGTGCCTTTTCGATTCAATTCCATTTCACTATCTCTCACCATATGTACCTACGAACATCAAACGCACACGAGCGTTCCAGCGACGGGCATTCCAACCGAACAGATTAATCTATTATTATAAAGTAAGCACCTCGCCTCACCTTTGGCGGAATTTATTAACCAATTATGTATAATTTAGTGTTTTCGTGTACCGCAGACACTTTTATTTATCCCGTAACGGACTTTTTCTGCACCGCTGAATAATTACCGCAGCGCGGGAGACATCGATTAAATTAACATAAATTCGGCTCCGTCAACTTGGCCCCCCACTTTCAATTTTTTAGAAAAACATCATTGCACAGAAAAGCCCTTAGCTAGCACAGGCTAGCACAGCCAAAATTAGAGCAAGCACACAAATAGTAAAAAAGTTATAGGGGTTTCAAATATTGGGGGGCTAAGTTGACGTTTGCCCCCCACTTTTGATTTTTCAACTTTTTTTATATGATTTGGATTCCTCAGAGCTAGCACAGGCTAGCACAACTAGATTTAGAGCAAGCACAACCCCAACAACCCCTTAAAAATACAAAATTAGTTTGTACCCCAGCCCCCCTCTTTAATATTTTTTGATTATTTCTAAAGGAATCTGCAGCTTAGAGCAAGCACAGGCAGAATATGCAAAAATTATTTAAAAAAATAAAATGGTTAAAAAGATATTTCAATTTTAAATATCAACCGTGAGCTTTCAAATCCTGTATGCGTAATTCCGTTCATGTATTTAAATTATTATGCTAAATGCGTATTTTCTAACAAATCACAATATTTCAACGGATTTGTTGACAATTACTTTGCCATATACTTAACTAACAGTTTAAAACATTGCTTTCAAATGCTGTGACCCGGAAAGCAAGCACATTTAAGACAGTGACGTAGTGAGTTATTAATGACCAACCCTCGAATAATTTAAAATGTAATAACTCCACCAAATACTAACAGATTTCAAAAATTCTTTCAAAATATAAATGACTAATGCATTGGTAATACATGCTGTGACTGAGAAAGCTAGCACAGTAAAGACAGAGGCGTAGTAAGTAATCAATAATTAACCCTCGAATAATTTAAAATGTAATAACTCCACTAAATACAGAGAGATTTCAAAGATTCTTTTAAATTATGAATCACTAATGCATTGTTAATAAATGCTGTGACTAAGAAAGTTAGCACAAGAAAGACGGTAGCGTAGTGAGTAATCAATATTTAACCCTCGCATAATTTAAAATGTAATAACTCCACCAAATACCAACAGATTTCAAAAATTCTTTCAGAATATAAATGACCAATGCATTAGTAATAAATGCTGTACATGAGAAAGCTAGCACAGTAAAGACAGAGGCGTAGTGAGTAATCAATATTTAACCCTCGAATAATTTAAAATGTAATAACTCCACTAAATACAGAGAGATTTCAAAAATTCTTTTAAATTATGAATCACTAACGCATTGTTAATGAATACTGTGACCAAGAAAGCTAGCACAAGAAAGACAGTAGCGTAGTGAGTAATCAATATTTAACCCTCGCATAATTTAAAATGTAATAACTCCACCAAATACCAACAGATTTCAAAAATTCTTTCAGAATATAAATGACCAATGCATTAGTAATAAATGCTGTAACTGGAAAAGCTAGCACAGTAAAGACAGAGGCGTAGTGAGTAATCAATATTTAACCCTCGAATAATTTAAAATGTAATAACTCCACTAAATACAGAGAGATTTCAAAAATTCTTTTAAATTATGAATCACTAATGAATTGTTAATGAATACTGTGACTAAGAAAGCTAGCACAAGAAAGACAGTAGCGTAGTGAGTAATCAATATTTAACCCTCGCATAATTTAAAATGTAATAACTCCACCAAATACCAACAGATTTCAAAAATTCTTTCAGAATATAAATGACCAATGCATTAGTAATAAATGCTGTAACTGGGAAAGCTAGCACAGTAAAGACAGAGGCGTAGTAAGTAATCAATAATTAACCCTCGAATAATTTAAAATGTAATAACTCCACTAAATACAGAGAGATTTCAAAGATTCTTTTAAATTATGAATCACTAATGCATTGTTAATAAATGCTGTGACTAAGAAAGTTAGCACAAGAAAGACGGTAGCGTAGTGAGTAATCAATATTTAACCCTAGCATAATTTAAAATGTAATAACTCCACCAAATACCAACAGATTTCAAAAATTCTTTCAGAATATAAATGACCAATGCATTAGTAATAATTGCTGTACATGAGAAAGCTAGCACAGTAAAGACAGAGGCGTAGTTAGTAATCAATATTTAACCCTCGAATAATTTAAAATGTAATAACTCCACTAAATACAGAGAGATTTCAAAAATTCTTTTAAATTATGAATCACTAATGCATTGTTAATAAATGCTGTGACTAAGAAAGTTAGCACAAGAAAGACGGTAGCGTAGTGGGTAATCAATATTTAACCCTCGCATAATTTAAAATGTAATAACTCCACCAAATACCAACAGATTTCAAAAATTCTTTCAGAATATAAATGACCAATGCATTAGTAATAAATGCTGTACATGAGAAAGCTAGCACAGTAAAGACAGAGGCGTAGTGAGTAATCAATATTTAACCCTCGAATAATTTAAAATGTAATAACTCCACTAAATACAGAGAGATTTCAAAAATTCTTTTAAATTATGAATCACTAATGCATTGTTAATGAATACTGTGACTAAGAAAGCTAGCACAAGAAAGACAGTCGCGTAGTGAGTAATCAATATTTAACCCTCGCATAATTTAAAATGTAATAACTCCACCAAATACCAACAGATTTCAAAAATTCTTTCAGAATATAAATGACCAATGCATTGGTAATAAATGCTGTAACTGAGAAAGCTAGCACAGTAAAGACAGAGGCGTAGTAAGTAATCAATATTTAACCCTCGAATAATTTAAAATGTAATAACTCCACTAAATACAGAGAGATTTCAAACATTCTTTTAAATTATGAATCACTAATGCATTGTTATTGAATGCTGTGACTAAGAAAGCTACCACAAGAAAGACAGTAGCGTAGTGAGTAATCAAAATTTAACCCTCGCATAATTAAAAATGTAATAACTCCACCAAATACTACCAGACTTTAAAAATTCTTCCAAAATATAAATGACTAATGCTTTAGTAATAAATGCTGTGACTGAGAAAGCTAGCACAGTAAAGACAGAGGCGTAGTAAGTAATCAATAGTTAACCCTCGAATAATTTAAAATGTAATAACTCCACTAAATACAGAGAGATTTCAAAAATTCTTTTAAATTATGAATCACTAATTAATTGGTAATGAATGCTGTGACTAAAAGAGCTAGCACAAGAAAGACAGTAGCGTAGTGTGTAATCAATATTTAACCCTCGCATAATTTAAAATGTAATAACTCCACCAAATACTAACAAATTTCAAAAATTCTTCCAAAATATAAATGACCAATGCATTGGTAATAAATGCTGTAAGTAGGAAATCTAGTACAGGCAAGACAGTGGCGTAGTAAGTAATCAATATTTAACCCTCGAATAATTTAAAATGTGATAAGTCCACTAAATAGAAAGAAATTTCGAAAATTTTTTTAAATTATAAATCACTAATGCATTGTTAATAAATGCTGTGACTAAGAAAGCTAGCACAATAAAGACAGTGAGTAAACAAAATTTAACCCTCGCATAATTTAAAATGTAATAACTCCACCAAAGAATTTTTGAAATCTGTTAGTATTTGGTGGAGTTATTACATTTTAAATTATGCGAGGGTTGAATATTGATTCCTCACTACGCTACTGTCTTTCTTGTGCTAGCTTTCTTACAAACAGCATTCATTAACAGTGCATTAGTGATTCATAATTTAAAAGAATTTTTGAAATCTCTCTGTATTTAGTGGAGTTATTACATTTTAAATTATTCGAGGGTTAAATATTGACTACTTACTACGCCTCTGTCTTTACTGTGCTAGCTTTCTTAGTCACAGCATTTATTACCAATGCATTGATCATTTATATTTTAAAAGAATTTTTGAAATCTGTTGGTATTTGGTGGAGTTATTACATTTTAAATTATGCGAGGGTTAAATATTGATCACTCACTACGCTACTGTCTTTCTTGTGCTAGCTTTCTTAGTCACAGCATTTATTAACAATGCATTAGTGATTCATAATTTAAAAGAATTTTTTAAATCTCTCTGTATTTAGTGGAGTTATTACATTTTAAATTATTCGAGTGTTAAATAATGATTACTTTCTACGCCTCTGTCTTTACTGTGCTAGCTTTCTCAGTCACAGCATTTATTACCAATGCATTGGTTATTTATATTTTGAAAGAATTTTTGAAATCTGTTGGTATTTGGTGGAGTTATTACATTTTAAATTATGCGAGGGTTATATATTGATTACTCACTACGCTACTGTCTTTCTTGTGCTAGCTTTCTTAGTCACAGAATTTATTAACAATGCATTAGTGATTCATAATTTAAAAGAATTTTTTAAATCTCTCTGTATTTAGTGGAGTTATTACATTTTAAATTATTCGAGGGTTAAATATTGATGACTTACTACGCCTCTGTCTTTACTGTGCTAGCTTTCTCAGTCACAGCATTTATTACCAATGCATTGGTTACTTATATTTTGAAAGGTATTTTTGTTGGTATTTGGTGGAGTTATTACATTTTAAATTATGCGAGGGTTAAATATTGATTACTCACTACGCTACTGTCTTTCTTGTGCTAGCTTTCTTAGTCACAGCATTTATTAACAATGCATTAGTGATTCATAATTTAAAAGAATTTTTGAAATCTGTCTGTATTTAGTGGAGTTATTACATTTTAAATTATTCGAGGGTTAAATATTGATTACTTACTACGCCTCTGTCTTTACTGTGCTAGCTTTCTCAGTGACAGCATTTATTAACAATGCATTGGTTATTTATATTTTAAAAGAATTTTTGAAATCTGTTGGTATTTGGTGGAGTTATTACATTTTAAATTATGCGAGGGTTAAATATTGATTACTCACTACGCTACTGTCTTTCTTGTGCTAGCTTTCTTAGTCACAGCATTTATTAACAATGCATTAGTGATTCATAATTTAAAAGAATTTTTGAAATCTGTCTGTATTTAGTGGAGTTATTACATTTTAAATTATTCGAGGGTTAAATATTGATTACTTACTACGCCTCTGTCTTTACTGTGCTAGCTTTCTCAGTGACAGCATTTATTACCAATGCATTGGTTATTTATATTTTGAAAGAATTTTTGAAATCTGTTGGTATTTGGTGGAGTTATTACAATTTAAATTATGCGAGGGTTAAATATTGATTACTCACTACGCTACTGTCTTTCTTGTGCTAGCTTTCTTAGTCACAGCATTTATTAACAATGCATTAGTGATTCATAATTTAGAGAATTTTTGAAATCTCTCTGTATTTAGTGGAGTTATTACATTTTAAATTATTCGATGGTTAAATATTGATTACTTACTACGCCTCTGTCTTTACTGTGCTAGCTTTCTCAGTCACAGCATTTATTACCAATGCATTGGTTATTTATATTTTGAAAGAATTTTTGAAATCTGTTGGTATTTGGTGGAGTTATTACATTTTAAATTATGCGAGGGTTAAATATTGATTACTCACTACGCTACTGTCTTTCTTGTGCTAGCTTTCTTAGTCACAGCATTTATTAACAATGCATTAGTGATTCATAATTTAAAAGAATTTTTGAAATCTGTCTGTATTTAGTGGAGTTATTACATTTTAAATTATTCGAGGGTTAAATATTGATTACTTACTACGCCTCTGTCTTTACTGTGCTAGCTTTCTCAGTGAAAGCATTTATTACCAATGCATTGGTTATTTATATTTTAAAAGAATTTTTGAAATCTGTTGGTATTTGGTGGAGTTATTACATTTTAAATTATGCGGGGGTTAAATATTGATTACTCACTACGCTACTGTCTTTCTTGTGCTAGCTTTCTTAGTCACAGCATTTATTAACAATGCATTAGTGATTCATAATTTAAAAGAATATTTGAAATCTCTCTGTATTTAGTGGAGTTATTACATTTTATATTATTCGAGGGTTAAATATTGATTACTTACTACGCCTCTGTCTTTACTGTGCTAGCTTTTTCAGTCACAGCATTTATTACCAATGCATTGGTTATTTATATTTTGAAAGAATTTTTGAAATCTGTTGGTATTTGGTGGAGTTATTACATTTTAAATTATGCGGGGGTTAAATATTGATTACTCACTACGCTACTGTCTTTCTTGTGCTAGCTTTCTTAGTCACAGCATTTATTAACAATGCATTAGTGATTCATAATTTAAAAGAATTTTTTAAATCTCTCTGTATTTAGTGGAGTTATTACATTTTAAATTATTCGAGGGTTAAATATTGATGACTTACTACGCCTCTGTCTTTACTGTGCTAGCTTTCTCAGTCACAGCATTTATTACCAATGCATTGGTTACTTATATTTTGAAAGAATTTTTGAAATCTGTTGGTATTTGGTGGAGTTATTACATTTTAAATTATGCGGGGGTTAAATATTGATTACTCACTACGCTACTGTCTTTCTTGTGGTAGCTTTCTTAGTCACAGCATTTATTAACAATGCATTAGTGATTCATAATTTAAAAGAATATTTGAAATCTCTCTGTCTTTAGTGGAGTTATTACATTTTATATTATTCGAGGGTTAAATATTGATTACTTACTACGCCTCTGTCTTTACTGTGCTAGCTTCTTTAGTCACAGCATTTATTACCAATGCATTGGTTATTTATATTTTGAAAGAATTTTTGAAATCTGTTGGTATTTGGTGGAGTTATTACATTTTAAATTATGCGAGGGTTAAATATTGATTACTCACTACGCTACTGTCTTTCTTGTGCTAGCTTTCTTAGTCACAGCATTTATTAACAATGCATTAGTGATTCATAATTTAGAGAATTTTTGAAATCTCTCTGTATTTAGTGGAGTTATTACATTTTAAATTATTCGATGGTTAAATATTGATTACTTACTACGCCTCTGTCTTTACTGTGCTAGCTTTCTCAGTCACAGCATTTATTACCAATGCATTGGTTATTTATATTTTGAAAGAATTTTTGAAATCTGTTGGTATTTGGTGGAGTTATTACAATTTAAATTATGCGAGGGTTAAATATTGATTACTCACTCCGCTACTGTCTTTCTTGTGCTAGCTTTCTTAGTCACAGCATTTATTAACAATGCATTAGTGATTCATAATTTTAAAGAATTTTTGAAATCTCTCTGTATTTAGTGGAGTTATTACATTTTAAATTATTCGAGGGTTAAATATTGATTACTTACTACGCCTCTGTCTTTACTGTGCTAGCTTTCTCAGTCACAGCATTTATTACCATTGCATTGGTTATTTATATTTTGAAAGAATTTTTGAAATCTGTTGGTATTTGGTGGAGTTATTACATTTTAAATTATGCGAGGGTTAAATATTGATTACTCACTACGCTACTGTCTTTCTTGTGCTAGCTTTCTTAGTCACAGCATTTATTAACAATGCATTAGTGATTCATAATTTAAAAGAATTTTTGAAATCTGTCTGTATTTAGTGGAGTTATTACATTTTAAATTATTCGAGGGTTAAATATTGATTACTTACTACGCCTCTGTCTTTACTGTGCTAGCTTTCTCAGTGACAGCATTTATTACCAATGCATTGGTTATTTATATTTTAAAAGAATTTTTGAAATCTGTTGGTATTTGGTGGAGTTATTACATTTTAAATTATGCGAGGATTAAATATTGATTACTCACTACGCTACTGTCTTTCTTGTGCTAGCTTTCTTAGTCACAGCATTTATTAACAATGCATTAGTGATTCATAATTTAAAAGAATTTTTGAAATCTGTCTGTATTTAGTGGAGTTATTACATTTTAAATTATTCGAGGGTTAAATATTGATTACTTACTACGCCTCTGTCTTTACTGTGCTAGCTTTCTCAGTGACAGCATTTATTACCAATGCATTGGTTATTTATATTTTGAAAGAATTTTTGAAATCTGTTGGTATTTGGTGGAGTTATTACAATTTAAATTATGCGAGGGTTAAATATTGATTACTCACTACGCTACTGTCTTTCTTGTGCTAGCTTTCTTAGTCACAGCATTTATTAACAATGCATTAGTGATTCATAATTTAGAGAATTTTTGAAATCTCTCTGTATTTAGTGGAGTTATTACATTTTAAATTATTCGATGGTTAAATATTGATTACTTACTACGCCTCTGTCTTTACTGTGCTAGCTTTCTCAGTCACAGCATTTATTACCAATGCATTGGTTATTTATATTTTGAAAGAATTTTTGAAATCTGTTGGTATTTGGTGGAGTTATTACATTTTAAATTATGCGAGGGTTAAATATTGATTACTCACTACGCTACTGTGTTTCTTGTGCTAGCTTTCTTAGTCACAGCATTTATTAACAATGCATTAGTGATTCATAATTTAAAAGAATTTTTGAAATCTGTCTGTATTTAGTGGAGTTATTACATTTTAAATTATTCGAGGGTTAAATATTGATTACTTACTACGCCTCTGTCTTTACTGTGCTAGCTTTCTCAGTGACAGCATTTATTACCAATGCATTGGTTATTTATATTTTAAAAGAATTTTTGAAATCTGTTGGTATTTGGTGGAGTTATTACATTTTAAATTATGCGGGGGTTAAATATTGATTACTCACTACGCTACTGTCTTTCTTGTGCTAGCTTTCTTAGTCACAGCATTTATTAACAATGCATTAGTGATTCATAATTTAAAAGAATATTTGAAATCTCTCTGTATTTAGTGGAGTTATTACATTTTATATTATTCGAGGGTTAAATATTGATTACTTACTACGCCTCTGTCTTTACTGTGCTAGCTTTTTCAGTCACAGCATTTATTACCAATGCATTGGTTATTTATATTTTGAAAGAATTTTTGAAATCTGTTGGTATTTGGTGGAGTTATTACATTTTAAATTATGCGGGGGTTAAATATTGATTACTCACTACGCTACTGTCTTTCTTGTGCTAGCTTTCTTAGTCACAGCATTTATTAACAATGCATTAGTGATTCATAATTTAGAAGAATATTTGAAATCTCTCTGTATTTAGTGGAGTTATTACATTTTATATTATTCGAGGGTTAAATATTGATTACTTACTACGCCTCTGTCTTTACTGTGCTAGCTTTTTCAGTCACAGCATTTATTACCAATGCATTGGTTATTTATATTTTGAAAGAATTTTTGAAATCTGTTGGTGTTTGGTGGAGTTATTGCATTTTAAATTATGCGAGGGTTAAATATTGATTACTCACTACGCTACTGTCTTTCTTGTGCTAGCTTTCTTAGTAACAGCATTTATTAACAATGCATTAGTGATTCATAATTTTAAAGAATTTTTGAAATCTCTCTGTATTTAGTGGAGTTATTACATTTTAAATTATTCGAGGGTTAAATATTGATTACTTACTACGCCTCTGTCTTTACTGTGCTAGCTTTCTTAGTGACAGCATTTATTACCAATGCATTGGTTATTTATATTTTAAAAGAATTTTTGAAATCTGTTGGTATTTGGTGGAGTTATTACATTTTAAATTATGCGGGGGTTAAATATTGATTACTCACTACGCTACTGTCTTTCTTGTGCTAGCTTTCTTAGTCACAGCATTTATTAACAATGCATTAGTGATTCATAATTTAAAAGAATATTTGAAATCTCTCTGTATTTAGTGGAGTTATTACATTTTATATTATTCGAGGGTTAAATATTGATTACTTACTACGCCTCTGTCTTTACTGTGCTAGCTTTTTCAGTCACAGCATTTATTACCAATGCATTGGTTATTTATATTTTGAAAGAATTTTTGAAATCTGTTGGTATTTGGTGGAGTTATTACATTTTAAATTATGCGGGGGTTAAATATTGATTACTCACTACGCTACTGTCTTTCTTGTGCTAGCTTTCTTAGTCACAGCATTTATTAACAATGCATTAGTGATTCATAATTTAAAAGAATATTTGAAATCTCTCTGTATTTAGTGGAGTTATTACATTTTATATTATTTGAGGGTTAAATATTGATTACTTACTACGCCTCTGTCTTTACTGTGCTAGCTTTTTCAGTCACAGCATTTATTACCAATGCATTGGTTATTTATATTTTGAAAGAATTTTTGAAATCTGTTGGTGTTTGGTGGAGTTATTGCATTTTAAATTATGCGAGGGTTAAATATTGATTACTCACTACGCTACTGTCTTTCTTGTGCTAGCTTTCTTAGTAACAGCATTTATTAACAATGCATTAGTGATTCATAATTTTAAAGAATTTTTGAAATCTCTCTGTATTTAGTGGAGTTATTACATTTTAAATTATTCGAGGGTTAAATATTGATTACTTACTACGCCTCTGTCTTTACTGTGCTAGCTTTCTCAGTCACAGCATTTATAACCAATGCATTGGTTATTTATATTTTGAAAGAATTTTTGAAATCTGTTGGTATTTGGTGGAGTTATTACATTTTAAATTATGCGAGGGTTAAATATTGATTACTCACTACGCTACTGTCTTTCTTGTGCTAGCTTTCTCAGTCACAGCATTTATTAACAATGCATTAGTGATTCATAATTTAAAAGAATTTTTGAAATCTCTCTGTATTTAGTGGAGTTATTACATTTTAAATTATACGAGGGTTAAATATTGATTACTTACTACGCCTCTGTCTTTACTGTGCTAGCTTTTTCAGTCACAGCATTTATTACCAATGCATTGGTTATTTATATTTTGAAAGAATTTTTGAAATCTGTTTATATTTGGTGGAGTTATTACATTTTAAATTATGCGAGGGTTAAATATTGATTACTCACTACGCTACTGTCTTTCTTGTGCTAGCTTTCTTAGTCACAGCATTTATTAACAATGCATTAGTAATTTATAATTTAAAAGAATTTTTGAAATCTCTCTGTATTTAGTGGAGTTATTACATTTTAAATTAGTCGAGGGTTAAATATTGATTACTTACTACGCCTCTGTCTTCACTGTGCTAGCTTTCTCAGTCACAGCATTAATTACCAATGCATTAGTCATTTATATTTTGAAAGAATTTTTGAAATCTGTTAGTATTTGGTAAAGTTATTGCATTTTAAATTATTCGAGGGTTGGTCATTAATAACTCACTACGTCACTGTCTTTAATGTGCTTGCTTTCCGGGTCACAGCATTTGAAAGCAATGTTTTAAACTCTTAGTTAAGTATATGGCAAAGTAATTGTCAACAAATCCGTTGAAATATTGTGATTTGTTAGAAAATACGCATTTAGCATAATAATTAAAATACATGAACGGAATTACGCATACAGGATTTGAAAGCTCACGGTTGATAATTAAAATTGAAATATCTTTTTAACCATTTTATTTTTTTAAATAATTTTTGCATATTCTGCCTGTGCTTGCTCTAAGCTGCAGATTCCTTTAGAAATAATCAAAAAATATTAAAGTGGGGGGCTGGGGTACAAACTAATTTTGTATTTTTAAGGGGTTGTTGGGGTTGTGCTTGCTCTAAATCTGGTTGTGCTAGCCTGTGCTAGCTCTGAGGAATCCAAATCATATAAAAAAAGTTGAAAAATCAAAAGTGGGGGGCAAACGTCAACTTAGCCCCCCCATATTTGAAACCCCTATAACTTTTTTACTATTTGTGTGCTTGCTCTAATTTTGGCTGTGCTAGCCTGTGCTAGCTAAGGGCTTTTCTGTGCAATGATGTTTTTCTAAAAAATTGAAAGTGGGGGGCCAAGTTGACGGAGCCCATAAATTCTCAATGGGACAAAAAAATGGACAGGAAACGCGTCAACCTTGGGAAAATAGGATAACTTGGTCAATGGATCGTACTGATTATCAGCGGAAATTATCGGTGTATTTTACACACACCTGTGGCTAATTATTGCATTTGCGTCAAGCATGAAGGATGATTTTAAAATAGTAGAAGACAATTTATTGACTCGTTTACAATTACAGTTTGAATATATCTCCACTTGAATGTAATAACAAAGTAACTTAAAATTGTTATATTTTGAGTAATTTCTTTTATTTATAGATGATGTTATATAAAACACACTAAGTAAGATTGAATTTTGGTGAGATGGACCAATGAAAGGGAGTAGTTGCCAAGGTCATTTAATTAAAAGAAGAAGATAAAAGGCTTGAAAGTACGTCTGCTATCTAAAACAGGTTTTTTTAAACAACTCAAATTTGGCGTAATAATCAACCTTATTATCTACCAATACAAAAAAGCTACATTTCTAAAGTAACGCATCATTTTTTTTTTGTAAAGCCCTTCTGAAGCATCGCACAGTATACGATTTGATCGTTCTAGCGGGACAAAATTCAAATTAGTAAAATATGAATTTTACTTTCAAATCTCTGCGATTTCAAGTAGCAAAATTAAAGTAAACAACTTATTTTATTTGTTGCTGATTCATTTTATTATCAATTGTTTTAAAATTGCATCGTTTGATCAAAGCTAAAGAATATTTTCTCTTTGGTGTCTTTTTCTGCAAAAGTATAGCTACAATATCATACAGAGAGTTTTATGTAACACCGAACATTTTCATCCCATACAATTTGACGCCTTTACTTTTCAAGTGATGTGTGAATTTTGTTGTCTATATGACCATTACAAATTGTAGCTAATCAATCGCAATTAATGCCTCAATTCAGGGCCGTAGCTAGAAAACAAAATTGGGAGGGTTACTGGTAAAAATATTGATTTTGATCTTTAAGGGCCGCTTTTACATAAATATATTTCACATTTTGAAAATTTCAAGGGGGGTTTGAACCCCTATATCCCCCCCTGGCTACGGCCTTGCCTGAATTTGTACATACAGGGAGTTTTTTCTTTAAATTATACATGTACCAATTAAAGCGGATATGCCGTAAATCTTTGGATAATCGTTGTTTTTTTAAGAGTTCAATTTGAAACTTAAAATGAGTGTGTTCCACTCCCAGACTAAGCATGAAGTAAAATTTCGAGTTTAGAAAAGCCTGAAAATTTGGTTTGGTCGCGTAGCGCGAAGCGCGGAGCGGCCAAACCAAATTTTCAGGCTTTTCTAAACTCGAAATTTTACTTCATGCGCGACCGGTACAAAACACTAACATATTACGAAGTTTAAAACACACCGCTAAATTTAACATGAGTTCAGTATTCCGGCACCAGATACCCACAGACGCGTTTCGCACTTCAAGGTCCTTTTCAGTGTGGTCCCGACCCAGTGCTGAGGAATACTGAACATTTCAAGCCAATATTTTAAAACTATTAATGGATTCGATAGCTTAAATCAGTGTTTTGTACCGGTGGCGCATGAAGTAAAATTTCGAGTTTAGAAAAGCCTGAAAATTTGGTTTGGCCGCTCCGCGCTGCGCGCTACGCGACCAAACCAAATTTTCAGGCATTTCTAAACTCGAAATTTTACTTCATGCTTAGGCTGGGAGTGGAAAACACTCGTTTAAAGCTTTAAATTGAATTGTTTTAATGAACCGAGCGTCGGAAAATGTACAACGTATGCATATGTATACTTAAAAGAAAAATGCTCGTTATGAAAATGTTCGGTGAAACATAAAACTCTGCATATTATTTGTGTGAGAATACAACTCACAGCCTACTAGAACGAATTTTAAATCAATGAGATCCAAGGAAAGCCATAGGTACATGTCTATCACCGCGATGATAAAAAAACAAAAGAAGCGGTGGGTAATAAGTTGTCCTGTCATTCGAAACGTCAAAATGGGTAAAGTTTCGTGCAGTGATATTAATAGAAAAGTGAAAAGTGCGACGCCAAAAAACACCGCCATGAATAAAGAATCACAGTGGCGGCAGTTTACGATCTTTTGTGCGGTTAAAAAATTCACAATCAATAGGGAAACAACAATATCACATCTGTCGATAATGTTGAGGAAATCACATTATTTTATTCGTTATATTCTCTCAATAAATATAACTCGTGATATGATTAATTATCGATGATATTTTGTCGTTGAAACCGAAGCAGCACATTCAACTCGTTGAATCTGCAGCTCGGTTTCAACTCCAAAATATCATCGATAATAATCATACCACTCGTTATATTACGGCTGAGAATACAACTTACAGCCTACTTCAACGAATTTTAAACCAATGAGATGCAAGGAAAGCCGTAGGTACATGTCTATCACCGCGATGATAAAAAACAAAAGAAGCGGTGGGTGATAAGTTGTCCTGTCATTCGAAACGTCAAAATAGGTAAAGTTTCGTGCCGTGATATTATTAGAAAAGTTACAAGTGCGACGTCAAAAAACACCGTCATGAACAAAGAATCACAATGGCGGCAGTTTACGAAATTTTGTGCGGCTAAAAAATTCTCAATCAATAGGGAAACAACAATATCTCAGCTGTCGATAATGTTAAGGGACTCACATTATTTTATTCGTTATATTCTCTCACTAAATATAACTCGTGATATGATTAATTATCGATGATATTTTGTCGTTGAAACCAAAGCAGCACATTCAACTTGTGCTGCGCACTCGTTGAATCTGCAGCTCGGTTTCAACTCCAAAATATCATCGATAATAATTATACCACTCGTTATATTACGGCTAAGAATACAACTCATAGCCTACTAGAACGAATTTTTAACCAATGAGATGCAAGGAAAGCCGTAGGTACATGTCTATCACCGCGATGATAAAAAACAAATGAAGCGGTGATAAGTTGCCCTGTCATTCAAAACGTCAAAATGGACGGAAATCGCTAAGGTAAAGTTTCGTGCAGTGATATTACTAGAGAAGGGGAAAGTGCGACTCCAAAAAACACCGTCAAATACAAAGAATCGCAGTGAAGACAGTTTACGAACTTTTGTGCGGTTAAAAAATTCGCAATCAATATTTAAACAACAATCTCACAACTATCGATAATGTTGAGGGACTCGCATTATTTTATTCGTTATATTCTCTCACTAAATATAACTCGTGGTATGATTAATTATCGATGATATTTTGTCGTTAAAACCGAAGCAGTACATTCAACTTGTGCTGCACACTCGTTGAATCTGCAGCTCGGTTTCAACTCCAAAATATCATCGATAATAATCATACCACTTGGTATATTACAGCTGAATATAATATAGTATAACAAAAATATAATAGGTTAATTAATTTATAAAGAAACAAATATAAACATGTGATAAAAACATTCAAATGTTTTGTGTCATACATCGTCATAAACTACTACCTGTTTTCTAATGATCCTCAAGATGTCTTATTTACAATAAATCTTATTAAATTGTGTGACTTTTTACGATTACTAAGATATTTAACATTTTTGTTACGTGTATAATAGTATATTGTACAACGAGCTATTAATCACGAGAACGAGGTTTGCGGTACGAGCCGAAAGCGAGTGGAGCAAGTCGTTCGAGTGATTAATAGGTATTATATGCGAGTTATACACTATACTTTGTTCACGACAACAACAATACATAACACAACATTTATTATATATATTTATAAATACGCATCAGTTTTAATGGTCGGTTTTGTTTTATAATAATTTGACAGATAAAAGATGACAGATTGCGGTATTATGATTTGAATGTGTAATAGGGTTAATCCCACTTTAACACAAATATGAACAAGCGTTCAACAATAAATTATACTCACACAGTCTACGCTTTCGCCTAAGTTACATAGAAACACGCTCTTTGCACAAAAAACTAACTGTTTCGTTTGGATGGCGTTTTGACGGTGTTAACGTTTGTTCTGCTTAAGAAAACACTCACGACGGATAGAAGCACAACTGTTTAAACGATTTAAGAATGATTTATGTTTACAAACGAGTTTTACGCGGGTTAAACTAGTGATAATGGCGGAGATGTTGACGCGTTACTTCGTACTTTAACAAAATGGTGTCGACGACGTCATCACCACCATGGTCAAATGTAAGACAAAAGAAGCTGAATTGACTAGTTAACGCATAGCGGCAAAAAATCTAATTGTTTATATTCGTGTTAAAAAACCACATTTATCACGCAAATCCCGTGTTTAATGTACTTGAGTGTTAAATGTACCCCATTTATGCTGCCCACACAATTAAATAATGCACATATTATAAGATTGTCGTGAACAAAATTTTTTATTGTGTTAAATAGCAATCTGCTTTACACTTGTCAATAAAAGCTAATATCATACATAATTATTTAAGTCATGATCATAATACACGTTAAATACTTAAATAATATACATTTGTAAAAATAGTAAAATGTTAATTAAATATAATCAATATGAACATATAAAAACCGTACAAAATTGATTAACATGTATAACACATCTACATCTTGACTACACATAAGACTGATCGGGTCAATTTATTTACACTACTAACTATGTTTTCAGCTACATTAACAAAAAGTTATTGAATTCTGTCGCAGAGGATTTTTATTTCCAGTAGGCCGTTTGCATTTATTGTTAATAACATTTCACATGGCTCCTGTTTTATTTGTTGCATTGGAAATATATTCACTATTACAATGTTGTTGGAAAGCAAATTTGTATCTCTTTTTGTACTTATTTCTAATTGCTAAGATTTCAGGACATTGTGTTTAGTTATATGCTTCGGTCATTAATTGTAAAGTCGAACGCATATTTCGTAAATTGTCATTAAACCAGTTTATTTGAACATTTCTCTTGCTCTTCTGCTGTATATTTTTAGTGGAAACGCATCCTTAAATTTGTTTTTAAAAGTTTTAAAAAATGCATTAAAATTTAAAACAGCATCATTACAGCTGTTCATATAGTCCCATGTTTCATTTTCTAAGTAATGGAATAGTGAGTATTTTCCAAGTTCAGTTATTGGCTGGCATGTTAATCTTCTGATTTAGCTTTAGATTCGTAATTAGGTATAATTATAGGAAAACAAATGCCGATGTGGTCTGATAAAGCAACATTGAATGGTTTTGGGTTTAAATTACCTCTCATATTTGTACACACATTATCAATGCAGTTGTTTAGATGCGCTAGAGATTTGATAAATATTGACTACTACTATGTCATACACAATTAGTCCTAAGATTTCACAATGTATTTCAGGCACAAAATGATCAAAGTGGAGAGGTTTGTACTCAACACTTTTTCGAATGAGAATTAAAACTCCGCCACTTTTATACTTGTTGCGTGAATAATGGCATGCTACAGGAAAGTTATCAATAAATAATGATTCTGATTCTAGTGGTGTTAGCCAATGCTCAGAAATCAGTACAAGTGAAAAATTGTCTCTGGTATTAGAAAGTACTGCCTCAATTTCATTTATTTTTAATCTCATACATTTTGAATTAAAATATAAACAATTTACAACAGTTTTCAAAGCTAATTTGTCTGCGTGTATTTCTAGTTTTTTTGGAGATGATGCTTTTGTTAGCATTGCATTGAAGACACGAACATTGTGTTTAGCGGATGTAAATTCAAAATTTATTACGTATTTAATTAAATTGTGTTTTATACGCCTGGAGATGTGAAAATTGATCGTAACTGATATATTTGTGATTTTACTAGTTTCTATAAAGTTACATTTTAGTTTTTTAGCGCAATCTTTAAGTGAATTATTTATTTCGTGAATAAATGAGTTTAAGACTGGTTTATGACTCCACAGCGAGTTTTCAATTATATGGACGTTGTTTTTTATGAAATCGGCAATAGTCGTTGTGTGAAGATTTCTTTGTCCAGTTGCGTTCCTTTGATAGCATCTACGGTTCCAGCTAGTAAGAAGATTTGATCGTGTTTCGTAAAGTCCTTGGTCAGGTTGTTTGTTTCTTCGATTATTTGAGAGCATTTCGCAGTTGGTTTGAAGTATGACATACTATTGACTTTTAAGTCATAGTCTGATAAAATTGATTTAAGATGTAAGCCCACACTTTTCCCGTGATTGTCGGAAAGAAACAGAATGTCTGAATCGTCTCTATAAACTTTTTTGCGTGCGCCTTGCTTTCCTATATAATGCACGTCTATAGGTTCATTTGCACGGCGTAATCTGTTTATTTTATTCTTCAGTTCTAAGTTATATAAGCTGAGTTTGTCAATGTCTAATTTAAATTTATTTATGGTAAGTTTATATGTTTTACATTGCTTGCAATCAGTCGACGTCCCAGCGATATTAAGTTTATCGTTCGTCTTTTTAGCATTGCCGTTTTTTCGTAGATTATTAATAGTGCGAATTTTGTGTGTTAAGTTGTTTTTCTAAACTTTTAATTTTTGATTTCGCTACCAACAGTGCATCATTATGCGAATCTCCAGCCTCAATTGCCTCTGTTTCCATAATTTTAATCCTTTTTATTAATGTCTCGATATAATCAGTTTTGTTTTTTAGTTCTTGGGCTCTATTATTACTTGCCTTACGAAATCAATACTATTGTTCAAGGTTGAATTGCTTAGCAATTTTGAGCAGTATTCGATTAATATCCTCCTACGCTTCTAACTTTTCTATTTTTATATCGACAGGATGCATGGTATACATTATAAGAATTAACGTATCCAACATTTTTAAATGGCATTGATTTGCAGCACTTAAAATTGTTTTTTGGGTCACTCATAGTTATATTTTACTGAATTATATTTTAAAGTAATCAAATTTAATATTATTGGAATTAACGATGAATATAGGATTTTTTTAAAAGTTAATAGCTCCGCCTGGAAACGAACCTTGAAACATCGAGGTATACGAAACAACAATTCCGTCGAATACACTACTAGACCACCGAGCCTTTGTTATAATTAAGATTCTATACTTCCTAAATTATTTAAAATTTAATAAGCAGTTCACAATGACAAGAACCATTGTTTATATTGATATTTGTGGATGATATTAACTAATTATTATAATTTTGATAAACACGTAACACTGGCGTAAATCCATTTTAGAAAATTGTGTTACAGTCAGTATACATCACTACACTTTAAATAAACTGTTCGTAGGCACAAGATTTACAGTAGAAAACCAATTTTTAACTAAGAGTAAAAGCCCACAACTACCGGGACTGTATATAATCTGTATATGTAAAAATTAAGTCAACACGCCTTGTTTGCTGTCAATATTTCTTGAAATACTGTTAATTAAAAGAAATCTTTAATTAAATTGCAGGTTTCATAAAAATCTATAAAATATATAAAATAGCTCTATCAACTGCAAACTTATCCAGTTGTTTCTTTCAAAGTTAGAAATATGTACGTTTGTTCAAATCAACGTATCCGATACTATAATAAACAACTCAAATAATATTTTCTAACTTCCTATGTATTTATTTTATCTAGGGAGTTATTTTAACTATACTGAAATATATGTCAATTACTGCGTATATGCTGTAAATCTTCAGATATTCGTTTTTTTTTAGGAGTTCAGTTCGAAGCTATAAACGAGTGTCGTCCACTCCTAAACTAAGCATGAAGTAAAATTTCGAGTTTAGAAAAGACCCGCGTACAAAATTTGTCGAGGGTCGCGCAGCGATCCGAGACAAATTTTTCCAGAGCTTTTCTAAACTCGACATTTTACTTCATGCGCCACGCATATAAAACCCTGATTTCAAGTAAAGTTTAAAATATTCTTATTTAGCAGTATATTTTTAATCCTGCTTTAGCAATATTTTTTTTAATACTGGTTTAACAGTGTATTTTTAATTTCACAATATTTTAGTGATTTATACTCGTGGCGCATAAGTAAAATTTCGGGTTTAGAAAATTCTGAGTTTACATTTGGATGCTACGCGTCCAAATCAAAATGCTCGGGCTTTTCTAAGCTCGAAATTTTACTTCATGCTTAGTCTGGGAGTGAACGAATAGGGCCAAAAACACACAGAATTGGGACACCTATAAGGAAAAGCTTACACAGTACAACAAAGAAATCCGAAAAGCCAAGTGGAGGAAGTTCTGCGAAGAGTTAATTGACACTCCGACATGTTCGAGAATCCACAAAGTCCTGGGAAAGGATGGAAGTTCTGCAAAAGAATTAGATTTCCTCAGGAAATCTGACGGAACCTATACTGAAACAATGGAGGAAAGTCTCAAGGAACTATTGAAAGTCCACTTTCCAGCCTCAACAATCCTGTCAGAGGAGGGCATACTCGACAATCCCAGTCAAAGGTGAAAAAAGCCAGAGCGAAATGATTGGAGGTTAGGCACAGAGGTCACAAGGCCAAGCAGAATCAGATGGGCCATAAGGAGGTTCCTTATAAGTCCAATGGGATGGATGGGATCTATCCCATCCTGCTGCTGAAGGGCATAGAGGAGCTGGTGCCGCATCTGTCAAAGATTTTCAAAGCCTGTCTGGCATGGGGACACGTACCAAGGGCGTGGCAAAGTGTAAGGATAATCTACTTGCCTAAGCAAGGTAGAATAGCAGATATATTACAGACCCATCAGCCTATCTTCATTCCTACTAAAAACAATGGAGAGACTGGTCGACCTAGGAGGCGAGATACTGGGGAAAGATCCCCTCAGTAATCGTCAGTACGCGTACCAGCCAAGAAAGTCTACGGACTCGGCGCTGGACGACCTAAACAGGCTCATCGCAAAGTCAGTGAATTACAAAGAGATGGCTATGGTCGCATTCCTAAATATAGAAGGGGCGTTCAACAATGTCACAACCAACTCGCTTATAGAGACACAAGCAAGAAAAGGCGTAACACCAAGCCTCTACTAGGCAACTTTAGTGGACGACTTACTAAAGAAACTGTCTGAAGAAGTCATCAGAGGCCGGCTTGCAGGAATTATCTCACAACGAACACAAAGGGCCCTAAACATAGTAGAGAATTGGTGTCGACGGGAACAAATTGAGCGACAAACATAATGCTAAATGTATGCAAAATGAACTAGAAGAAGAAATCTCCTACTAAATTTAAATATTGACTCACTTGAATATTTTTTTTTGGAAAACTATCTATTTTTATAAATAAAACACTGTTTATCACTTTGTTTGTATAACAATTGGTTTATTTGGTGACTATAGTTTCGATACTACACGTATCATTATCAAACCGTTAGTAACAAAAAACTACAAAGGAACATTATTTATATTTGCAAATTTGCTAATAACAGCGTTAAAGAGGGGGGTGTATTTAAGGTCAAGCTGGTCGTTAATTACGGGAATTTCCCGATTAGCGCGGGCTCTGTGAATCTCCAAAGACTCCAGGAGGTCCATCTTTCTACCCTTCTCGGCAAAGTGAATAACTGAAAGTACATCCTCGCCAAAAGAATGGTTATTTTCAATCAAATGTTTGGCGAAAGATGACTTATCAATTAATCTAATCCGAGAAGGGTAGAAAGATGGACCTCCTGGAGTCTTTGGAGATTCACAGAGCCCGCGCTAATCGGGAAATTCCCGTAATTAACGACCAGCTTGACCTTAAATACACCCCCCTCTTTAACGCTGTTATTAGCAAATTTGCAAATATAAATAATGTTCCTTTGTAGTTTTTTGTTACTAACGGTTTGATAATGATACGTGTAGTATCGAAACTATAGTCACCAAATAAACCAATTGTTATACAAACAAAGTGATAAACAGTGTTTTATTTATGTTCAACAATGTATAACGAAGTAGAAGCCTCTATAATCAGTGTATCTATTTTTATATTAATCCAAAATTAATTAATTTATGATCCAAAATAGATTATAAAAACTATGAATTTTCCGCTAGATTGGTTAAATCGTATACTGTGCACCGTTGGCTTCTTTACAAATATTTAAAACCTTAAATTATTTGTACCTTCAAAACAATGTGTTTCTTACCATTCGTTATCAAATCTAAACACACGTAAGTAAGAAATATATAATTTAAACTTCACATGTTTACATGTCAGCCCAAGCTTATTGTAATTATTTGAGTTTAAGTCACTTAATTAAAACACAGTAATAAACCTTTCTTCACTTTTATTTTTTAATGCTAGATGTACATTTCGTGTAGTACCATAAATATACATCTAGCATTTAAAAATACCTCTTATGACTGAATTCAAAACTAAAAGTGTTTTTATATAAATATTACTTTTGTATTATGTGCGCAAAATAAGTGTTATTTTGATGCACCGAGAATGCATTTTTAGTCGAGACCGCAGGTCGAGACTAAAAATGAATTCGAATGCGTCAAAAAACATACTGATTTTTCGCACAAAATACGAAAAACATTTTTTCTACAACTACAAAGGAGGAAATTCTACCATAAAGAGTTTTTAATAATTAAATAATTCATTTAAAAGATCTCATTATACTTAATTGCCTAAGTTGATGTAACCATTGATACGAGTTCGTTAACAAAAACATCAGTAAACAAATTTGTCAGTCAACATTTCTACAGTTTGTGTTCATACAAATATTGATTAATTACGACGATTCCAGTGGTAGTGATACTCTCACGGAGATCAAAATTGCAGCAATTACCGAAGAAATCAAAAACACAATACGAAAAACAAATTGCCAATTTCATGATTGCTGTACGAAGAAAAAGATAGTAAGTATTTCCAAGTCCGGCCTATTGAGAAGAGAAATCTACAAATTGAGAACAAACTACATTATGAGCACCTATAAACAATTAATTGCTAGGTATAGCATTAAATAAAAATTGTTAATTTATATGTTGCATTAATTCCCGCCATATTGGAATATAGCGTAAAAAAAACATTTTTTCACGCTAAATTATTACATTTTTTCACGGTGAATAAATAGCAGATTTTGCAAATTAAAAACGGTGTATCAATGTCACCTTTTTTGACAGTTGTAAAAAATTTGTTTTTTTTTTAATATGGCCAATTACATTTGATATTTTAAGAATTTAGTGTTGTGATTCAGGTTGTGTGTTTTAGGTTAGGACAAAATTAATCACATGTTATGTTGTAAATCACCTTTTAATTTGTAGGTTATGTGAAGGGAAATCTGACATTAATATTACAATTCAATTACCTCACAAAGATTACGATTACAAATGTATTGACCTATCACCGCCTCAAATTATTTGTATCTACTACCAATTTAATAAAGTGTCTCTGAGGATCAGGTAGGATAGAAGAATCAGGTAATATTCCTTGCTCAGGAATATCTGTCTTCTTTTTTATCCGCCCATTTACATTTATGTTCAAATTTTAAAAAAGTTCTAAATACAAGGAATTTTTTCATCCAACGATTTTTCGATGTAAATTATCATACATTCGTAATCTTACTAAAAACATTCAACCAGGCTTTAAAATTTAGCTTTGTCGCGTATTTAAAGTGAAATTCAAAATATACTGCTTAGTTCTGATTACATGTCATTAATTTTACAAATGTTCATATGGTATATGTGAAAGTATACTTAAAAAAAAATCCCTGTATGTGTTGTAAAGTTTCAAGTTGTAGCGTTCTCTTATTTTTAAATCTTTGCTTCGTGACAATTTATTTGACAAATTATGATTTATTTGTCACACTGATAATCACTTATCAACATCTCAAAATTTAATGTTTCAAATACCCTACTGTTAAAGCAGGACTGCAACTGTTCGCAGTAAATACACCCTAAGTTTGGTCATATTTAAAAAAACAGAGTTTACATATCTATGCACATTTTCGTCGCAGATTTCTTCAAAGATTAATTATGTAAATCACAGTCCATCAAAATCATGTAACACGTTCAGTACCACCAGACTTTTCCATTTATAAACTCTGAAGGAAATATGTCAAGACATTCACACACCCACACCTGGCACACACGCACTGGGATGTACTACACGGTACGCCTTTTTACTGGGACATTATATGACGCAATTAAGCACCGTAACTTTGACCAGTTCCATTAATAGAAACCGCGTACATGTTTTTTAATAGTTTTACTACATTAATCAAAGACTTTTTTTCTTTCGCTTGACGGCGCAGAGTTCATCAAAGTCACGCGAATTGTTCGCGCTTTGTTTGAAATTTATGCCAAAGTTTACGACCCAGCCATTATTAAACATGAATTTTTATTGCTTGAGGTAAATTATTGGCGAATTAATTTTTCTGCTACTAACAACGGTTCAAGTTGTGTAATTTTAATTTCATCGTCATGAAAATTATGCAAAATTTGATTATCTATTTTCATTGTTTGATTGGCGAATTTATTTTTGTGCTACTATCAAAGGTTCAAGTTTTGTAATAGTAATTTTATAGTTATGAAAATTGCACAGAATTTGCTTTGATTGTTCGTGACGAAACTAAGGTAATATGATGTTAAAACTAAAACTAATGCTCTTTCACAGTGGCGTAGATAAGGGGGGAACTTAGAGTCTTGATAAATAAGGCTCTTTTTCTGTTAGCTATTTATGTTGCTATCATTTTTATTTAATTTTTACATTTCCGTCATTTGTATAAAAAAAACCTGACATTGTACTAATTTTGTAGGGACATTTTCGGAACCTGTGCAAAAAATGTATTCAGATACACCTATTCATTTGAAAACAACAGAAAAAAAAACAGTTTTGTGTTGTAGGCGTTCACTTTGTGGTACATCTTAAATACACTTGTTAACCACTTTATTTTGCACTTAATTTGTGACTATAGTTTTGACTATCTAGTAGTTATTATCAAACTAAAAGTAAATAAAAATTACATGTTAAAAACTATTTATACGGCTTCGAAGAGAGGGGTGGATGTACATTAGGTCAACCTGGTCGTTAAGAAGGGAAATTTCGGGATTAATTCGGGCCTTGTCTACTTCTAGTGCTCCCAGTAAATCCATTTTACGACCTATTTTGGCAAAATGGATTACTGAAAGTACATTATCGCCAACTTGTAGCAGTGGAGGGCTATCAAGCGCGACCCTGGTGGCGAATAAGGAAATACCACTTTCTCAGATGAAGTGGTTAGTTATGGCCATAAGTGCCGCTCCAGAAGTAAAACCCTGGGTAGTCGCACAAAAACCGTGACCGCAGACCAACCCCTCCCAAACCCAGGTTGTCGTGTCGTGACCATAGCATTGAACTTTGGGTTTACGGCGGCTAGGACTAATACTGTTCTACAGCATGTCCTAGTCACACCATGGGCCTCCTCCGCAGAGGGTGGTTATGTCTCGCATCTGAGGGGGTAGGCTCGGGGATCTAAGCTTAACCACTTGGAACAAGAGGAGAGCGGTAAAACCTCGATAAAAATCCTAAACCCCATGGTAGGTACAGGCTAAAGGGATGCGTGGCTAGATAGATGACTAGTTCCTACTGTACCAACATCCGAGAAATAGCGACCCCGGGTGCAGTTAGCCTTACCAGCGCAAGCGGGGCTCTACGCTAGCGAACCTTTTTAGTTCCCTAGCTTTTTGTAGGAATTAAATTGAAACATAAATCCCAAACAACACAAAAAAACAATACCAGGGTTGCTAATGAGACCCCCCTCTCCCATGCAAGAGCAACAAAAGAAGATGGAACCGGAGAATGGTGCATCCTCGGACCCTTACTCCCCAGTACATCCGGAAGAAGAGAAGAGCCCTCGGGTACTCCACTTCCGAACACAACACAAATTCAGCGGGGCGGGTGTCCGCATCCCCCACTGGAACACAAATCTCCGCCGGGTAACCGGTAAAGTAAGCGGCTCTGATGCCAGACGCTGCCAAATAACCAAGAAGAGGGGTCGTGAAAACAAATTCCAGTCCCCCAAGGTCCCTAAAAGACCCCGGGAAGGGCACTTTTCCAAAACCAACCGACCCTCTAGTGGTCAACGAGGAAGAGGCAAAATCCATCCAGATAAGTTTCCGAATCGCACACCTCAACTTGGTAAAAACCACGACAGTAGACGATTGGGCATTACTTTGGAAGAATAACAAAAGAAGATGAAGAACTAACCTTAAACGAAAAGGAAACCCTCCAACAAATACTAAAAACGCACTTTCCAGGGTGCGAAACACTAGACGTCGATAAGAAATCAGCTATGAAAATAGTTACAGACCAAACCATAACAAATAAATAATATCAAACCATACAAGTCTCCAGGACCGGATGGGATATATCCAGCCCTGCTCCAATGAGGACCGCCTGGACTCACGACGCTGCTCAGGATCACATACCGCGCGTGCCTAGACCTTCGTTACGTACCCAGGTCCTAGAGAATGCTAAAAGTAGTGTTCATTCCCAAATCTTGCAGGAATGACTCACGAACGCAAAATCATTTAGACCGATCAGCTTATCTTCGTTTATGATAAAAACGCTAGAGAAGCTATGTGATCGCCACATTAGGGATAACATTCTCAAGACCAAACCTATTAACCCAAACCAACACGCCTACACACCTGGCAAAAGCACTGAATCTGCCCTACACCTGGCGGTCTCAAGGATTAAACAGGCATTTGCAAACAAAAAAACCACACTCGGGACATTTATTGATATCAAAGGGGCATTCGAGGAAGGATCCTTACAAAACATACACAAGGCACTCAATAAATCAGGTGTCGACAAAATGCTCTGCAACTGGATAAGAAATATGCTACACAGCAGACAAGTCACAGCATCCCTTGGAGATGTCACGTTAAAGGCAACAGGCACCAGAGGCTGTCCGCAGGGCGGAGTCCTATCACCACTTCTGTGGACACTACTGGTAACTAAACTGATAACGAAACTAAACATCCAAGGATTCTATACGGTGGGATACGCGGATTACATAGCAATACTCCTAACGGGAAGTATGAAAACACCCTATGCAACAGAATGCAGGATGCACTCATAACGGTGGTAAACTGATGCAACTCCAACTCACTATCAGTAAACCCCATAAAAACAGAAGTAGTGATGTTCAGCAACAAACACAAGATAGGCTCATACACTCTACCTAACTTGTTTAATAAACAACTAACGCTATCGAAAGAAATCAAATACCTAGGAGTATCTTGGAGTACCTCGACTCCAAATTAAATTGGTCCAAACACCTTGAATACAAAACGAATAAAGCAACCCTTCTGGCAATGAAGGAAAGCTATTGGTAATACCTGGGGACCGAAGATAGCACCGAAGATAGCACTCTGAATATACACAGGTATTATTAGACCGGCTCTCGAGTATGGAGCTCTAGTTTGGTGGCCTAGGACAAACTAAACAGGAGCAAAAGTAAAACTAAACGACATCCAAAGGCTAGCGTGTGCGTGCACAACTGGTGCATTTAGCACAAAACCCACCCGCAGCCTTGAAAACGATACTCTGCCTCCCACCGCTTGATATACATATTAAAGAAGTGGCAAAAAATAGTGCAGAAAGACTGAAAGACATGGACACTTGGTCAAATCAAACCTCAACAGAACACGGAAGCATTGTCCAATGGGGCCCGCCCAATCTGAGCGGCAAACTAGACCAGAAGATCCTCTAATACACAAACAGGCTGTGGATCGGACGTACTCGGAAGCTGTAAACATCCGCAAATGTCTTCCCATTAAGAAGCATGCTACCGCAACATAGACCGAAATCTGCGTAATCATGGAGAGCGCCAGACTAATCTCAGAGAAGCAACTGAGAAAACAAGAGGCAACTGAGAAAACAAAACGATGCCATATGCCAAGGATGTAACGAAGAAGATGAGGCAGCAGGGCACATACTTTACGAGTGTCCGGCCCTGTCAAAACTAAGGGAAATAATGTCAAGGGCCATTTTACTTCATGCTTAATCAATGATTGGAAAACGCTCGTTAAAAATGTTAAGTTGATCGTTCTTGTGAAAATAGCTTATAGCTAAACATCTAGACACTGAATATTAAAACAAGTATTGAAAGCCTTATTCTAAGAGATACCATTTTACCTGCTCCAAGCTTTGCATAGCAAAAAACCCATAGTCTGGAAAAACCTGACGAGTTTCCAGAAGAACATTTTTCGAATTAATTTATTGTCAATATGTATATTTGATATTTTAAGGACTAAATCTACTTTTTACTTTCCCCCATATGCAAAACAAAGGGAAAGTATTATTTTCGCAACTGTAATAACAATTGATATAAGTCGGCGGCAGCCAACATTTATATATGTATATATATATATATATATATATATATATATATATATATATAATTCTTCATTTTCTTCGAAAGAATTTGAAGAGGCAGTTGGATCGATGGGCGAGTCTAAAGCCCCAGGTCTAGACGGCATCCCATATCAGATGGTCCGACAGCTTCCCTCACGTATGAGGAAGTATTTGTTGGCCATCTATAATATGATATGGGATAGGGGCATCTACCCCAGCCGCTGGAAAGTCGCCGCTGTACTGCCTCTTCTTAAACCGAGTAAGGACCCCACAAACGTCAACAGTTACCAGCCTATATCACTTACGAGCTGCTTGGGAAAAGTCTTGGAGAGAATGGTCAACAACCGTCTGGTATGGATGCTGGAGACAAATGGTCTCCTGGCAAAGTACCAGACGGGGTTTAGAAAGTACCACAGTACCGTTGACCAATTAGTCTGCCTAGAGAACTCCATCCAAGATGCCTTCCTAGAGAGAAAGCACCACGTAGCGGTGTTTTTCGACCTAGAGAAGGCATATGACATGACTTGGAGGTACGGAGTTCTCCAAAAGTTACATGAATGGGGATTTAGGGGCCGTCTACCTCTTTTTATCAAATCCTTTATGTCTAATCGTTCGTTTAGAGTGAAAATTGAGGACACCGAATCAGCACAATTTGTGCTGGATGACGGGATTCCCCAAGGTTCTACTATTAGTGTCACACTATTTGCAATCGCCGTAAATGAAATCGCTGCATCCGTAAATTCCCCTGTAAAAAAAATTCTATATGTCGATGATCTAGTAATATACATGGCAGGAGATACTATTCCCGCCATAAATCGTCAACTTCAAGTGGTCATCGACAAGGTGAACAGCGATGCTGAGTCCAGAGGTTTTCGTTTCTCTGAAACGTAAACCGCATGCGTCCACTTTTGTAGACTCAGACATCCACACCGGGACCCCGGACTATCTCTCCAGGGCACTAGGATACAAGTTGTCGAAAGTATCCGTTTTCTAGGGCTAAGGCTCGAAAGGACTCTAAACTATCGGGCCCACATCGATGAGCTGGTCCAGCGCTCAAAAAAAGCGTTAAACGTAATCAAATGTCTGGCCAGCATCAACTGGGGCGCTAGAAGAGAAGTGCTGCTGCAGCTTTACACGGCTCTAGTTTTATCTAGAGTCGACTATGGCTGCGCAGTATACTCTTCGGCAAGAAAGTCCTGGTTGAAAGCCCTAGATGCTGTTCACCATGCCGGAATTAGGTACGCCACAGGTGCTTTCCGGACGAGTCCCGCACCGAGTCTCTGCTGCGAGTCGGGTGTCCCTCCACTATCCGCACGACGCAACCGCTTCGTATTACAATACGCGGCGGCAGTGCGTGCGAGGAGGGGACATACTAACCGACGGCATTTTATTTCGATTACAGAGCAGCAGAGAAAATACGCTAGAAGACCTACCGTCAGTAGGCCGGTGTGCGTCCGTGCGAAGGAGCTGTTGGAGAGTCTTAATTTTAGTCTCCCAAGGGTATTCAAGGTCGGATTCCTGGAGGTACCTCCTTGGCTTATGCCAAGGGTAAGGCGCCGGCTGGATCTGACCTCAGTCAAGAAGAGCGATATGTGCCCCTACGTCTTAAGGGGTCAATTCCTCCAAATTATCGCCGAATACCCGGACTCTCCGCGGTTGTACACAGATGGCTCGAAATCCGATCACGGTGTGGGCTCTGCCTTCGTTATCGATGGCATCCCACATTCGTGGTCACTCCACGAGTCGTCCAGCGTGTACACCGCCGAACTGTACGCAATATATCAAGCCCTTCGTTTCTGTATACATAATAAGCACCATAGCTCATTTCTCATCTGCTCCGACTCTCTGAGTGCCATCCAGAGTATAGTGTAATTGTACTCGGCCGATCCGCTAGTCCAGCTCATACAAACCTCGATATTTGAAGTATCTCGGAAGCAAAAGACGATTGTCTTCGTCTGGACTCCGGGACATGTGGGTATCGAGGGCAATGAGCTGGCCGACGAAGCTGCTCGTCAAGCAGCGGAAGCGGACGGCACAGACGATGTACCCGTACGTCCAGACGACGTTAAAGGGTACATCAAAAGGAAAATTATAGAGGATTGGCAAGAGAGTTGGAATGGCTCCGAAAGCAAACTAAAGCATATTAAGCTCTCCGTGACTCCCTGGCGGTCGCCGGTTACACTTACGAGGA
The DNA here is from genome assembly GCA_932526585.2 of Philonthus cognatus. NCBI lineage: Eukaryota > Metazoa > Arthropoda > Insecta > Coleoptera > Staphylinidae > Philonthus > Philonthus cognatus. The sequence goes on from OW052241.1 coordinate 77,482,665, forward strand.
GTGCCGCCCTGTGCCGTCTTCGCATCGGGCATACCAACTTAACCTCCTCGTATCTTCTTGCCGGCGACGAAGAGCCAGAGTGTCATCTATGTCACGACCGGTTAACGGTGGAGCACGTATTATTACATTGTCCAGTCTACGCTATACAGCGAAATAGGCTGAGGCTTGGTGGTACTGTGGCGTCCGTATTGGCAAATGATAAGGGGTCCGTAGAAACATGTCTTAGTTTTCTACGTGATACGAGTCTTTTAAAGCGATTTTAGCGATTTGTATATGTTCCTTTTGTGTTCATTTAATATTAATTTATTGATTGTTCTGTCTAATTTATGTACAGTGGCATCGAGGTCTCTTTACAACTTCGGTGTCACCTTTTAATTTTGTGTCTGTCCGCTCTAGAGTCATTTTACAACACTGAAGCACATTTTGTATATAGTTTTAGGGTCCGGCATCGGGGTCTTTTACAACCCCGATACCCTATATCTGTAATACTATGTTGTGTTGTCCACTTCGTGTAGGCTCCGGCATCAGGGTATTTTTACACCCCCTGTGTCGTCCTTTGTGATATTAGATTTAGGTAGTGATTATCTTGTGTGTATTGGTTCCGGCATTGGGGTCCTTTACAATCCCAATGCCATCTTATCTGTGATAATAGGCTCCAGCATCGGAATCTTTAACAACCTCGATGTCGCCCTATTTGTGATATTAGGTTTAAGGTGTGTTTGTCTACTTTATGTATAATCGGTGACAGGGATCTTTACAACCCTGGTATCAAAAAGTCTGTGATTTTAGGCTTAGGTTTATTTGTACATTTTATATTTTATTATTTATTTATCTTTTGTCTTAGTAGTTTTTTTTGTTTGTTTGTTTTGTTTTTTTATTAACTTGAAAAAGACGAGTAAACCGGCTAATGACCTTGGGAGGGGTTTTTAGTCAATAGTTCTCCGCCTGGAGGGAGTCCGACACTCCGTCCGTAAATGAATTTTCCCCTCCCACTCCACAAAAAAAAAAGTAGGATAAATTTATTTTGATATATTGTTGATATTTAAATCATCATATCTTTAACGAGGAAAGTGCTATGATGGACACATCACCATTTTTCAATGTATAGTAAATTTTCATTCGTTTATTTTCGTCGTCGGAAAGTGGGTAGCAAAAAAACGGGTACATTTCCCGGACAATTCGGGACAAACTCCATAAAAACAGGCCAAAAAAAGAGTTGTGCAAAATCGGCGCGAATTCGGGACTGTCCCGGGAAAATCATTAAAATTTTAATGACTATATTCGCTAACAGAAAAGGCCAATTATAAAGCAGACCGTTAATTATCTAATTTACGAGTGTAATTAGAGGAGAAGCTCGCACGGTGAACGGTTATTTCGTAAACGTCGGTCGCCTCAGAATCACAAACACACCGTGCCGAGAGTTGAAGAAGCGGTGTGTGGCTAATGGCCTGAGGGGAGTAGCGTGGGCGATCGAATGGCTCGCGTGTGTCTACCGGTCACGACAAAGGAATCCACTCTCCGGACTCAGCAGCCTCAGCCTCACTTTAAGCCAAGGCGACTCTTGCTCTTAACTTTCATTTAATGTTCACCGATGAATAAACGCGGCCGGTTTCGATTTATTCGCGGCGGTAAATGAAGGATGTTACATTGTAGAAATTTAATATGCAGAAAAAAAGAAATTTTACTTGTGACAAGGATTAAATGAAAAACAATAAAAATACACATTCAGTGGCCTAACCATGGGCGCTCGCACATATGAGCAAGGGAAGGCACTTCCCGCTCTCCTGGAATTCTGATTTCCCATTTCAATTTCTCAGCCAGGATTTCGTCAAATCAAATACGATCAAGTTCTTAGAAAAATCAATATTTGTCAAAATGTGTCAAATTATGCACTTATTTAGGTTAAAATTGATAAATAGTTGAAGAAATTAATTTTTCATTATACTTATCCGAAAACACTTCGTTTCCATATGCCTCTAGAATAATGAAAACGTCACTTTTTCAAGCCACCGCACGGAAAACATTTGTTTGTGCGCTCTTTTCGTGAGCTCTCAAATGTTGCCATAGTAATGATGTATTTGCCACTGACGTTTTATTTTCCGTCAGTGAAATACGTAAGTTTGGTTGAAATGTACGCGGACTTAGAAGAAATTTATTTTGTAGATGATATTTCGGATGATATTTTAACCCTAGCGGCACAAGTAAGCGTAGAATTACTACTAGTAAAATCCAAATATAGATACGAACACAGGCGAAATGGGAACTATGAAAAACACAAAAATTGTGAGTGATGATGTATAACTTCTATTTTATTTTACTGAAAAGGTCAAATCCGTAAAATCGTCCTCCTTATGGTATTGATTCGCCTCGTTAAAAAGATGTTTGGCTTTAAAAAAAGTGCTAACCCGATCAAATCTCAAATTTCTGGTATTGAATTTCATTTTCTTTCGAATTAGTTGTATTTTTTCACTACCATAGATATTACTCATTTGAAAATAAAAACATAATTTAAGTTTTCAGGTAAGTATAATGTTTCTTATCTGAAAACATTATACTTACCTGAAAACTTAAAAAATAGAGTTTATTACAGGTCCAGAAATGGATTTATCCGTGCTTGACTTCCCATGGAAATGTCACGCGCGCTGGAAAAATCCCTTTTTCTGGACTCCTAATGAAATATACTATTAACAAACGACAAAAATCTTGTCAATTTAAAAGATTTCTCGTGTATCTGTTCGTATTGATTGTCTTTTCTATATTCGTGTTCACCAAATTTACTGCGAACTCTCGAATATTGTCAAAAATAGCCAGAAAACATATCAATCTCTTAATACTTTTATTGTATATTTTGTGTTATTAATTAGATGAATAAAGTGTTTTTAAAACTCTACAGTGAACCAGTGTTTAATACCCCTCGCGCATGAAGTATTTCGAGTTTAGAAAAACCTGAAAATTTGGATTATTCGCTTCACTTTGCTACGCGACCAATCCAAATTTTCAGGCTTTTCTAAACTCGAAATATTTACTCCATGTTTAATTAAGGAATATAAAACACTCGTTAGAATATTTTAAACACTTAAAGCAATATCAAGATCTAAAAATATTAAATCAAACTAAATACATAAATAAATGTACTTTAATACTTAATTTAAACAAAACTAACTTGTTTTTAAGAAACAATCAAATTTGATTTGCAAAAAAAATGTTATTGTGGATAATTTTTTGGTTGAAAAATTCTGCCAACTATTGACAAACTCAATGTTTCTATATGTTACATTTTTCTTTATGTTATACTGTACCGTTAAAGGCAGTATGTCACTCTGTCTCTCTCAAGTATCAAATTGTTCGCATCTACTAATGACTTTATTCCTGTACCTATAAATAACATCCCCCCATTTTTGTGTACCTGTTTCAACTACACACTTTACCATTCCTGTAAGTTTTTTGTTTATTTTAATAAGTTTTGTATTGAAGGTCCAAAGCATAGCTATACTGATTAGGGATTAATCTCGAGACGCGTCTATAGATGGCTTAAGACAATTAATATTCATTCCCTGCAATTTTTTCAATTTATTTTAATTTCCTGTTGGTTCATTTAGTTTGGTGAGAGAATAATTTGACCTGATGTCGCATTTTGCATATAAATTATGCATAGAACAGTAAATCTGTCCTGTAACTCAAATATTCATTGTATAATTCAATATCTGTCGGGGTATTGGCTCGAGAAGTAGTTGTTTTAATGAATATTTGAAGACTTGTCTCAATGAGACAAAATTTTTGCAGAAAGTCGATATTAATTTTAATTAATATTGTTTCTAACATTGTTAAATGTGTAACTGATTTATAGATTTTTTTAAAAAACCGAAGGAAAAATGTCTACGTAGAATTTTCTATTTTTCACAAGAAAATATCAAATAATTTTCTATTAGTAACAGAAACAAGGTGAGCTACTTATATTCCTTAGAAACAAATTGTTAAAACATCCAGTTAAATAAGTAGTTATTGGAAACATTGATTAAATAAAGTTATAACTTTAAACGTGTGTACTAGACACAATTTTCAAGCTACAAAAATGCACGTGTACTCAAACCAAAGCCCATTTAGTTCTAAGCACGCAGTTTTATAAAGAATTTCTGTTATTTCAAAATTGTAATGTTTATTAACATTTTTCTACGAAAACTCAGTTTTACAAAATTTAATTTGAGTTTTGTAGCTTCCATTGTTTATAACATTGTTAAATATGTGCAACGTATTTTTTAAATAATATTTTCAATGCGAAAACCCCTTATAGTTTCTTTATGCAATATTTCATGTATAGAAATTATGAAGAAAATCACAAGCAATCTAATCAATGTTAATATCAACGTGGTATATTTGTTTTCGACAGAAAAAATGTTAAAATTATTTACTTCTAAAAATATCAACTAATTTCAAAAGTCTAATTTTTGACGGAATATAAATAATGAAATAACACTAATTTTTTATGCTGAATTCAACAACCAAATAATATACAATATACAAAAACATGTACCATACCTTAAATGATGCCTCATTGAATTCTTAATGAGTTAATTTCGTTATAATTATATTTAACAATAATCTTTATCATTATTGAAACTTTGAAGTGAAAAGATAAAGTCAAAATTAAATGGATTCAGAATTGAATTTTTGTTTAACCAAATTAGTCATATTCTTATGTTCAAATATTTTTGTTGTAACGTGCCCCTCCCTGATGAAAGTCCTGGCTACACCCATACTCATAGAGATATTTTTTATTTTCCGCTTTCACGCACGCTTTAGACCGCGGGTCGTACACCCCTAATTTAGATGATTCAAAAGTGGTATTCGAAAACTTCAATGAAAAAGGATTCGTGATACGGATTGTTTACATCATTTTTCTTAAATGTGGGTGATTCGAATCCTTATAAAAGGATTCGAATCCTAATAATGGGAATGGAATCCCAATAGAAGCATTCGAACCTTATAAAAGAATTCAAATACTTACAAAAGGATTTAAATCCTCCAAATGGATTAAAATCGTTAAAAATAATTCTAATTCATTGTGAGGATTCGCATAAAAATTTGTTTCTTGTTGTGTTTCTGAACCTCACTAAAAATCCTCGTTTTATACGCCTACACTACGCAAACTAAATTAACAGAGTATTCTAAACTTGAAATTTTACTCCATGCTTAATCAAGGAGTGCAAACACTTTGGTAATGCAATAAAAATAATAGTTATTAAATGGAAAGTAAATATAATCAATTAAACATATCATATTAGCGTTTCGTCATGTGGAATTCAGTGGAAATTCAGCGCGCGCTCTAATTTCATCCTACAATCAACACTATCTCGTAACCCATGAATATTCATGCTCACAAACCAAATTGAGTAAAAAAAAACACCAACTTGTAAGCGCTCCCACGCTAGTAAAATCTGGTGAAAGTATTTGCTGCGGATTTTAATCAACATTTTACGACTGTGTTAACTCATTTCACGACATATTTAATTGGTTTAAATCTCACAAAGCATGAAAACATTAAAACTAGATACAAGATAAGAAAGCAGGCACTGCGAGACATCGGTCGATGTTTACTGAGACACCGGGAAATTCCTTAAGGATTTTTTGTGTGCCCATGTGTGTCTAGTCTTAGCCTGCTAGTAGTGTTTAGTCTTACGATAGTTGTTACTGCGATCTACTTTCCGAGGAGATCTACAGGGGTCAGGTTGAGAACTTTTTCCAACGCTTTAGAGGGTGATGTCCTTATGGCACCCGTGATCATGAGGGATGCCATTCTTTCGACCTTCCCAAATGCTTGTTAGTGGATCCTTTTATCGAGTGCAGTCTAATACATGAAAACCCCGTAAAAGAGTATGGGCCTTACCACCAGTAGGTGATGTTAGGCTTCATACCCTAGCTTTTACCGGAGATAGAACACCGCCTTGAGGGGTATCTCTGCTAACTCGTCTCTTAATACAAGAGTTCCCGAGTTCGGAGGAGATGTTCCTTCTGCGGAGCAACTTTCCTAAGAAGCCGCACACTGCTCTCTCTATTCCTGTTGCTTTTAGAGCGGACTCAATGGCTTCAGGGTGTATATTATTGAAGGCTCCTTCTATATCGATGAAGGCCACCAATATATACTCCCTGTGTCTCATAGTTCCTTCAATTTGGCTTACCAAGGAGTGTAGAGCTGTTTTTACAGATTTCCCCTTGGTATGAGTATATGCGTGTTGAGAGGTTGAAAACAAATGGGGGTCTAAGCTCCTTCTTATGTAAGTCTCAACTAATCTTTCTAGCGTTTTAAGCAAACATGAGGAGAGGCTTATAGGCCTGTAGTCCTTAGGTTTCGTATGGTAAATGTTTCCGCTTTTAGCGATAAAGACAACCTGCACCTCTTTCCACATCAGTTCTATACTTGACCCAGTCAGTCCTCTTCTTGTCTACATATTTGGAGCATACTTGCGTTTCTAATTTTTGACGATATTGGGAGAGCATTCTGAAGCTAACGTGATGTCAAGGACCTCACGTTTAGCAGAGGTTATGAATGTAGGGGAGTTCCCTATGTTACATATGGAGAGGTTAGAAGTGAAAATAAATTCTCGGAGTGACTCACCTCTAGTGCTGGTATCCGAGCTACCCCAGTTATCATGATGGGCATTCGCATCGGTCCTAGTAATGAGGCCTACCCCTTCACGGTTGGCTACGTCAAGAAGCCTACATAGAACCCTAGGAGGGATGTCTTCATCGTGGGCAAAGTAATAGGAGACCAGCCAGAGCATCTGTGTGTATCCGGTACCAAAATACTGAAGACAAATTCAATTTTGATATTTGTTTTCTGGTTTCACAAACAGAATTTAGCTCGTTCGTGGACGAAACAGTAACCTGTATATGTACTTTGTGCATTTCTGTCATTGACGATGCCACTATAGAGCATTAGATGGCGTTAGCTCTCAAATTTCTTAATACTTTTCACAAATTGGCTTGATATAGTCCGAAATGGTTAGTATTTCTCAGCACTCGGTCGGGACCACACTGATGAGGGCCTTGAAGTCCGAAACGCGTCTGTGGGTATCCGGTGCCGGATACCCACAGACGCTGAACGCAAATTCATTTTTAAATTATAGATAAGTTCAAAATATAGGAGAAGATCCAAAGTTCATGTTTTCTTCCAAAAAGTAATTTTCTTTCTATTCAAAAATTGAGTACTCTTTAAGATAGTCAGCAGGTTGCTATAAAGCTGGCTAAGATGTCAACTTTAAAAGGTTTAGAGAGGTATCTTCTCACTATTCCAGTGACTAAACTGACAACAGAAGAATGAGAAACAACTTTAAAATAAAGAGGGGTTGTCTTCAAGAGATTCAGTCTTTTTGCTAGTTTAAAAATAGTATAATTCTATACCGTTAACTTGTTTCCTAATGATTACTTAGTTAAATTGGCTAAAATGTTAGAATTTATAACAGGAGTCAGCTTTATTCTGGCTAAAAAGTTAGAATAAACTGACTTTTATTGTTTATTCTAGCGTTATAGTCAATATCAAGAGATGTTAAGTCGCATCTTTCTGCTGTTCTGGTCCATAAAATTGCAATAGAAGAATGAGAAATAATTTCAAAATATAGGAGATAAATTCACAATTATTGCTTACTGTAAACCAATATTTTTCTTTAAATTACAAAAAAATCATGTTAAAGATGTTGTTTCAAAAGTAACTCTTGATATTGACTCTAAAATTGCAGTCATCGTCATCTTTAAAAACGTATCTACCTGTTGTTTATTTGAATTTAAAACTTAAGTCGCCAGTAAGAGATCCAGAGTTTTTATTCCCTTTAAAACTAAAACTTAAGAGATCTTAATATTTTTATAAATAAGTATTCTGTTTTTAAACATTATTGTGATTGAAGTTACATCAAAAGATCCAGAATTTCTATTGTTTCAAAACTGCACCTCTCTGTAATTCAAACAATTGAGTCATATTCAAGAGATACAGAGTATTTCTAAAAGAAGTCTTGTAGGTTTGAAAAAACAAAATTTCAATTAACGAATATCAATGCAGTCATCAAGAGGTGTAGAGGGTCCAGACCTATGTTTTTATCTTAATTAGATAAAATCATGTTTTTTCTTTCGTCTAGGGCAGGGTTTCTCAACCGGAGGTGGGAGGGGGGAGGTCACGGCATGTTATTAGGGGCGCGACAGATTTAATAAAGAGTAGGTAAAGTGAAATAAGGCTATAATTTTGTTTTAATCTAACTTAAAAACCTAAATTAAATCAGGGAGGAAGGGCAATGTCAACGGTTTCTGGGTATCTTTTTGAAATCTCCTCGAGACAATCAAAACTAAAACTGAATTTATCTCCTCCTATATTTAATTCAAAACTGTTACTTTCCTCTTTCCAAAACCCTTTTCAACAGATTCTGAGAATTTCTATAAAATAAAATACAATAATAATCAAGAGTAATGCCTCTTGTTTTAACCTTAGCAGTAAATGGGGTTGAAAAGATCCTTACCAATTTCAAATTTGACTTTAATTTCAAACACACATCTAAGAAAAATTAGAAAAACTGCTTCATTAAAAATGTTTCCTCCTTGGGACAAAAATTAGGCTTCAAGAGATGTAGAGTTTTCAAATCAAGACTGTTTCCTCTGAATTTAAAAATGTACCATATTCTGAACAAATTTTATTGATTGCTATTTTTATTCCAAAGTATTCTAATAGACTTGGAAACTAGGCCCTTTCAACCAGCTACTCCCGGTCTTCAAAGGACACTTTTGACGGTTTTTTCTTCTTCTTCTAGCTTAATGGTCTTGGCAACTAAGCCCTTTCGACCATTCACTCTTTAGTAGTTATTTAAGTTCAAGTGACAAGAATAACAAAAATATATTTATAAATAATTGATAAAAACAGTTTATTTAAATAACATTTTTGGAGCTACATAATACACTCGGCAAAAAAACGCATTACTTGAAAATGCACCAAAAATAATGATTTTTCAAACCAACCAAAACCAACCAAAATGCGACAAAACCCTACAGTTTTATTTTTATTTTGTGAGATATCAATTTGAAATTTGGTATGCTTATACTATACACAAATTCAAGTTTACAGATCTTCCTTGAACCTTATTTACACTTCCGGTTTCACCGGAAATTACATCAATTTTAAAAATAGTGATGTGTCCATCATAGCACTTTCCTCGTTAAAGATATGATAATTTAAATATCAACAATATGGAAAACTTGCTCAATCTAAATTTATTATACTTTTATTATTATTCCAAAACTATTCACACAAAAAGTAATTCTTGCATTTGATTTGCTACATCTAGGTAAATATTGATCATCAACACATTTAAGCGTTTTATATTTTTAACTTTACTATAAATCAATGTTTTTTACGTGAGGCACATGAAGTAAAATTTTGAGATTAGAAAAGCCCCGTGAAAATTTGAAAGTAGAATAAATTTAGATCAATTTTAAAAATAGTGATGTGTCCATCATAGCACTTTCCCCGTTAAAGATATGATAATTTTAATATTAACAATATGGAAAACTTGCTCAATCTAAATTTATTCTACTTTTATTATTATTCCAAAACTATTCACAGAAAAAGTAATTCTTGCATTTGTTTTGCTACATCTAGGTAAATATTGATCATCACATCTAAGCGTTTTATATTTTAAACTTTACTGTAAATCAATGTTTTATACGTGTGGCACATGAAGTAAAATTTCGAGATTAGAAAAGCCCCGTGAAAATTTGTCTCGGGTCGCTGCGCGACCATGGACAAATTTTCTACGCGGGGCTTTTCTAAACTCGAAATTTTACCTTATGCTTGGTCTGGGATTGGAAACACTCGTTCAAACTTTAGATTGAGCTTTTTTTTTATAAAATCAACGAATGTCCGCAAATGTACAGAGTATATGAACACATAAGGATATAATATATAAAAATGGTAAATTATTATGTCATGTGTTGATGACTTTTGTTGATTTTAACGATTTTTATCAAATTTTATAAGTTCGGTTTAAAAAAAATAGTTTACCTTTTGATTATACATACTATTGGTATGTGTATTATTTTACTATTTATTTGTAGTTTTTTGTCAATACTTCTGTTGAAATAAAGGATAGATAGATTATCTTAATTTTTTTATTTGGTAAATTTAAATTTGAATTGAGTAACTGGAATGCAGTAGTAAGCTATTCTATAAACTGAGAATAAAAGTTATTTTTCATTCCAGCAAATTAAAATAAGTACGGTTTTGTCGCCCCTCAGACCACTGTGCGCCATAATTCGGTTGCTTTTGGTTGAAAATGGATGAATCTTCGAGTTCTGGATGCTTTGAAGTTTTATTTTTAAGGGAATTTACGTTAATCCGACGCTAAGTTTACTTCACCCAGCGCCGCAGTAAGTAAAACTGCGAATGGGGCCAAATATCCAATTGCGTAGCGTCCAAATCCAAACTCAAGCTTTTCTAAACTCGAAATTTTACTTCAGTAGGAAGTTTTCAACTTTTACTCTTGCAATTTATGGCGCCCAACAAGGGCCAAGCGTAAAATTTGGACGCTCGCGATTTATGGCGACACAAAGTTAGCCTGGCCCTACGTTGGGCGCCAAAAAACCTCAAAATCAAGCGTTTTTAGTATATTTAAACGAGTGTTTTTCACTCTCAAATTAAGCACGAAGTAAAATTTTGAACTGGTATATATACAGGGTAACGAAAAGGTATGACCAAACCTTCAGGAAACACTCCGCACACATTGAGGAAGAAAATATGTTATATAGCAGGGGTGTTCAACCTTTTGTCATACGCGAGCTACTTTTGCATATCAAGTTATTTGGCGATCGACAGGTTATAGATAATAGAAACAAATAAAAAACAGTATATAAAAAACAATTCTTATGTGTTCCTTAAAATGTATTTTAAATTGCCCGAATTTTGATAGCGCGAGATTTGGTTAAAATTTATTAAACATAAGCAGTATATCTCCAACTTCACAATATAGTCAGTGTTTTATACGCGTGGCGCATGAAGTAAAATTTCGAGTTTAGAAAAGCCTGAGTTTGGATTTAGACGCTACGTGTCCAAATCCAAACGCTCAGGCTTTTCTAAACTCGAAATTTTACTTCATGCGCCACGCGTACGAAACCAGGGGCCACAGCGTCAGCTTGGCCCCACGTGGGGCGCCAAAAAATCTCAATGCAATGATTTTAATGATTTTTAAACGAGTATTCTCCACTCCCAGCTTACACTCAATCATTTCTAAACTTGAAATTTTACTTCATGTGCCACTCGTACTAAACACTACTTTAGTGTGAAGTTTTTAACTTTTACTTTCGCAATTTATGGCGCCCAACAAGGGCCCAGCGTTAGCATGACCTCACGTTGGGCGCCAGAAAACCTCAAATCTATGCAAGTATTGGACAATTTCTAGATAATTAAGAACACACTTATACCTTTCAAGATGTTGGACAATTTGTAGATGACAAAGAATTACTGGTGTGAGAAAATTTGTAGATAACAAAGAACTCACTCCTTACCTTAAATTAAGGTTTAGTAAAAAGATCGTAATATTTTAAGGTAATATCGTTTGGAAAACTATAAATAAATAATGAATTAAAGCTTGCCATATGCAAAAGGTCGTAAGTACCAAATGACATATTTTACAGGAGAAACATAAAACGTGAATGAAAGTACTATGGCACTTATGACGTATTGATAATTGAGTCCCTATTTCTGCCACTATTGCCCCCGGCATTTATTGTACAAGTAAAGCATGACATTTAGAACATATTCCGTATATAAAACGCATTACTTAAAAATTGGCACTTACGACTTTTTTCATATGGCACGCTTCAATTATTAAATCAACTCTAAAAGCTCTCTGTCTGTATGTTATAGGTAATATATTTTTAATAAAATTCCGTTAAATGTGCCTGGGGCTGTCGCCCCCCCCCCCTTACTACGGTGCTGATTGCACCCCCTGCAACCCCCCTTGTTCCTGATGTAAAAATGTGTCAAACTTTGCCAAAGTGCACCGGGTGGAAAAAAATCCTGGACTCAACTCACTACTGACGAAATTAAGTTTAATTATTTTTCTTTCAAGCGCGCAAACAATCGAGTTCCTGCGACGATTTCGCGAGAAATTATGAATTAATAAAAAAAAAACATTTTGCGCCTTTTCGGTCATAACTCGGCTGATTTTGCACAGAAATTGAAGAACTTTTGAGTTCTACGAAAATTAAAGTTTTCTCTTCAACGCTATGCAAATTATTATGTCGCGACGTTTTTCGGAGAATGAGAAATAATATTAACAATGTTCCTCATTTCACGGATCGGCATCGTCAGTTGAGATTACAATATTCGCTAGATTACAGCAACTGAACTGAAACGCAAAATAGATTTTTTTGCGCTTTAAAGGAAATTGAATAAACTTGATTTCATGGGTGGTGAGTTGAGTTCAGAATTATAATTTTTTTTTGGGTGGCAGAGGAGTGCAATAAACTTGGAGTCGGATTAACTTACATCCTCTTAAAGAAAAAACTTCAAACCGTCCAGAACTCGAAGATTTATCAATTTTCGACCAAAAGCAACCGAATTATGGAGGTTTAAAAAAATTGTATTTTTGGTTCATTTTTCAAGTAATGCGTTTTTTTGCCAAGTATATGATATTAGCTAAAACAGAACACAGAAAATCACTGACCAGTTTTTCTGTACTAAGTACAAACACTTTGATTAAACATAAAAGTAGCACGCTGATAATGTTATTTTTGTTTATATTAAGTACCATTTAATTAAAAATAGAATACATCCTCAATTGACAACCCATAATAAAATTCTTGCATATCCGAATGAAAATGGTGTCTTATAAAAAGAAAGGAGGCGACACGCAGGATGTGTTTTATTGCCAATTATGGCTTAGACCTGTTGCGCGAGGAGTATAGGTTGGCAAAAAAGCCAAAAAAAGGCCGGCGTTTTTTTCGGCCAAAGCGGTCTAAACACAAAGACGAAATGTTGTTTATATCCAAGAGCCGGCAATAATTGATTGGATAGTTCGCGCTTTCGTTCCCAGACGTCAGTAACGAGCGCACCGCTAAATTTACAAGAAACCACTATGTGGTTAATTGGATTATGCTTACCATTACCAAATAGTGTTCTGAAGAAACAAGTACCAAGAAGAAAAAAACAGACGACAGATTTGGTTTATACTAATTGTGGCTTCAACTGCTTGAAATGGCTTATTCATTAATCATCAAAAACCTTTTAAAAATTCAAAATTAAAAGTTTATGCAGGGCATTTTTCTTCTAAGTATGCATATCCTGATAATCAAAGTGTTTGGTAAATTTTCAGAAATTTGTTGTTTTTATAAAAGCGTTTAATAAAAGCTTCTAACGAGTGTTTACCCTCTCTGGTTAAGCATGAAGTAACATTTCGAGTTTAGAAAAGCCTGAAAATTTGGCTAGTCGCGTAGCGAAGCGACCAAGCCAAATTTTCAAACTTTTCTAAATTAGAAATTTTATTTCATGCAAACAATGATTTAAAGTAAAGTTCAAAATATACTGCCGAAGTTTGATCACACGTTACTAAATATTGCAAGTGCTTATTTCGTGTAACAATATATATATTGCGCTTTACTTAGTTTATAGAAATTAAGATTTTTAGACTTGATTGTGCTGCCAAAATGACAAAAAAAAATCGTTTATATTGGGGAACCCGTGAGAATATTTAGAACCTAGGCCTGTGGTGGTGTCGATACGCCACTGTTACAAACAAATTATGTCAAACTTGGTTTAATAAAATTTTAGGAAATGTCAATTATTAGTGTTTTATTCGATTTTTTTACATAGGAGGAGTGATTGTTTCAACATGAAGTAAAATGTCAAGTTGGAAAAAGCCGGAAAATGTGGATTTTGTCGCGGAGCGAAGCGTAGTATATATAAAACACCGCTTTCCAAACTATTTTGTGTGGCGGCCCGGTATATTTGGTCCCACTTTATCACGGACTGACATCCATGGGCGTATCAAAACATCGAAAATAAAAAGTCCAAATCGACAAAAAATATGAAAATAGAGTAAAATCTTGAAATTCTTAGACCATTAAATCAAACAAAACACAAGAAATAACGATGAAAATCATTAAGATCGTGAAAAACCTATTTTGTGTGTGTTACAAATGACTTTGTTCTGTCAATAATTACCCCTGATACCTGGTCTTAGAATTATACAATGGAATCGCTGAAAAAAAATAAGAAAAATCAGCTAATTATTAAATAGTTTATCCATTTTAACTGTCAAACTTGCACAATTAACTGCAACTGACCAAAATCATCAACACTGAAGTAAGTATTCTGTCGTGTTTGAAGGTTTAAACCCTTTGCCTGATTCTTGCCAATATGGCCCTGATGATTTGCTCCCTTATTTTCTTAAGCGATGTGTTTATTCTTTAACAAAACCTGTTCATATTCTCTTCGAGCGTTTGAAAAAATATTGCGTGTTTCCAGATTTATGAAAACACTCTTATATTAATCCATTATACAAAAATGGAGATAGAGTTGATATAAAAAAACTAGCAGAGAATTACAATACAATCTACAATTCCCAAATTGCTAGATAGTATTGTTTCTAAACAATTAATATGGACTTGCAAACATGTCATATGTGAGGAACAACATAGGTTCATGGAAAATCAATCAACGTTCAGCAATTTATTGTGCTATAAAACGTGTTTATTAGACGCTTTTGAGAACGGTTATCAAATTGATGCTATTAGTAAATAACTGGTACACCTGGTTAAGATTTCACTGTTTATTAGTTGACACTGCAACTATTGTTTCGCCACACAGTCAGGCAGATGAATGATGAATTCATGAATTCATCATTCATCTGCCTGATGAAATCACTGTGTGGCGAAACAACTGCTGCAGTACCAACTAATAAACAAAGAAATCGTAACCAAGTGTGTTATTTACTAAAAGTGTTGATATGTAATTTCACCAAGTAACAGCCTCAGATATTAAATTTTTGATGCTATTTATACCGACTTCTCGAAAGCGTTTGATCGTGTTAACTATGCTTTATTGTTGAACAAACTCTAAAAACTAGGCTTCGGAAATCTTGTAATTAACTGGCTTTAAAGTTTTCTTACATCGCGCTCTCAATATGTTAAGATTCATAACTATCTGTCAACAGCAATCAATGTGACATCTAGGGTACCGCAAGGGTCCCATTGCGCATTAATTTTGTTTCATCTTTTTATTAACGACATTGGGATATCTTTTCGGTACTCCAATTAACTATTATTCGCAGCGGACCTAAAACTATTTTATATTATTAATAATGTTGATGAATGTATTACCCTACAAGATGATTTAACTTGTCTCTCACACTGGTGTAGTTCAAATAAGTTACATTTAAATATCTCTAAATGTACTACCATATCATTTTGCCGTTCAAAATCAATACAAATAATCAAATACTAAGTACTACTTATAATATTAAAGATCTTATCAACAACCTTGTATTTAACTATCTCAACACTCTTGCTCTGATTAAAAGATTCTCATCCTTATTTAATGAAAATGCTAGTAGGTTGTTGTACATATCTTTAGTCAGATCTAAACCGGAATACAGCTCCATTATTTTAAACCCTACATACGAAAAATGGTCGTACAAAATTAAAATAGCATAGAGTACATTTTTGAGAATTGTTAATTTTAAATTGGGTTACAGTAGGATTGACTTTAGCCATTCGAATATGTTAACTCTTCTGGATTTAAAACCATTAAAAACCAGGCGGATAGTAATTGTCCTAAATTTTGGTTTGTAACTATCTATTATATACTGCCTTTCAAAACAATCAGAACAACAAGTATTTATTGCACGATTTTAATAAAATTTACACAATTTGATCATGTAAACGAACTGTATCGATGATCAAAAAAACAACTTGAAAAACAAAAAAACAAATGATTAAAAATTAATAATGTGTTGGGCCTCCACGATTTCCCAAACACTCATTAACACGTCGAGGCATGCTAGAAATCAGGCTTTCAATATCGACTTGGGGTATTTCATTCTAAACTTCGATAATTTGACCTCTAAGTTCCATTACAGTGTTAGCGGGGCGCTGTAAGTTACTTATTCTAACACCTATCATATCCCAAACATGTTCTATTGGCGATAGATCTGGAGAACGAGATGGCCAAGGTAACAAATTGATTTCGGCACTATCAAAAAACTGTCTTGTAATGGCCGCTGTGTGAGGTCGAGCATTATCTTGCTGAAAATGGGGGGTTCTGCAAGCCATTTACATAGGGCACTAACACTGGCCGTAAAATGTTGTCAATATACCGAATCGCGCTAAGACTTGCTTCTAAAAAAACTAGAGGAGACCGACTACCATATGCTATCGCCCCCCAAACCATAACTCCATGTGTAAGAGCCGTATGTCTTTCAACAGCAAATTGTAAAATTCTGCGTTCACCGCGTCGACGTCTCACTCTTTTGCGACCATCATGAGCCCATAAACAGAACCGAGACTCATCGCTAAAGATAATGTTATTCCATTCATGGGTCCAATGTTGTCTTTCCCTGCACCAATCAAGTCTTGCTCTGCGATGCTGCGGATTAAGAGGTAGACACAATTGTGGACGGTAGGATCTTATACCAAAACTGCGGATTCTTCTGTAAATAGTAGCCATGGATACTCTTTGGCCATTTAGAGCCAACCAGTCATTTCCCAATGCCCGCGACGTTGTAAATCTGTCCCTTAAAGTTGTAAGACGAAGAGCTCGATCTTCACGCTCAGTGGTGCTTCTTGGACGTCCTGATCCAAGTCTACGTCGATTCTCCCCAGCTTCGGACCATCTAGACGAGCAGCGTACGATCACCGATACACTACGGCCTACCCTTTCAGCAATAGCACGAACCGAAAAACCCGCTTCTCGCATTCCAATAATGCGACCCCTTTCAAATTCACTTAGATGATGATATTGTGCACGCCGACGAACACGGGGCATCTTTTTATGTTTTACAAACTGAAACGTCAAACTACTCAGAGGCTACTTGGATATTAGAAGCAATTACATTAAAAAATCAGCAGCTCTTCATAATGGTGAAATCAAGGAAAAATACCATTAAATAGTAACCAAAACAATTGATTTTTCAAATTCTGTAAATTTCATTAAAATCGTCCAATAAATACTTTGTGTTCTGATTTTTTTGAAAGGCAGTATATTTATTTCAAATTAATGTATCAAGAAATACTAGATTCAAATTTGTTTAGACTACCACTTCATTTTAATAGCCCAATAACAAGAATCATGAGACATCTAAATGTAATTTCTGAGGAATTATAATTTGAATATTTTTAATCAGCCAATTGAAAAAATCAGGAGACGGTTGAATCATCTCGATCTAACCATTTGTATTTGATTTGATAAAATGTTATTAGTATAATTATTCGGTTATGTATTTTGTGTGATTTAATTAATAAGGATATTATTACGTGTATGTGTATGTATATTTTATCGAGTGGACCAATGGCACGCAGCAGATCTAGACTACAAGTCCCTAGTTTATAAAACAAGTGTACTGACAGTGAACGTGACATCTATCACTCAGTATACAAAAAAGCTCCTGATGATGGCAGAAGTAATGGTGCCGAAACGTAGAGCGCAAATAAACAAATCGACGCGAGAAAGCAGCCCAAAAAACTATACTATATATATATATATATATATATATATATATATATATATATATATATATATATATATATATATATATATAGTTATACACTGCGTTTTGCGTTTTATAAGTATAGCCATAGGGATTAACATGGCAAACAATGTTATTAACCTGTACATGACAAGTTTGTTTTACAAGAAAACAACGGGACTGTATATATTGTCAAAATGATGTTAAATGACACAAAATGAGTTTAATGCATTTGATTTATTGTGGAAGCATGTTTAACTCTTTTATTTAAATAAAATGCTTTGTTAGTATCACGAATACGATATTTATTGGATAGTGACTAAAATAGGTATTTATTGTCGAACTTGACATTAAATAACAAATGTAATAAGAAAATTTCTAAAAGTGTTACACTGTGCTCAAGAAGGCCCTACTGGACCAGCTCTAATCCTTATAAATAAATTTTATTGTGAACTGTTCAACTCAATTCTATACCCTAATAAAAGTGAAAATAAAAAAAAACTGTAATTTTCTACACATTCATATTTTGTTATGAGTTTTGTAATGTATGTTATTAAGACAAAACTGTTTACTATCCAATAAGAGTCTAATTCGTGATACAGAATATATTTTATTTTAATCATAGCGAATTCTTATTCCAGATTTTTTATAAGAATAACATTCTGATAATCTAATATAGAAAAGCGTAAGAAGTTGTCTAAAATTGAAAATATGAGATGTGTGATTCGAGATTAAGGCCGAGTTTTGGAATTTTAATTTAAAATGTTCGATTTTCTAAAAAGCAAAAAAAAACGTTTATTAAAGCCTGAAAAAAGTGTTTAAAACCAATATTAAATTTTAAAGCACCTTCAAACACGACTAACCTTAAAACGTGTATACAATCATTAGAAAGTGGTCAACATACTGTAGTATCGTATGTTCAATTAAAAAAACCTCAAAAGTGCCATGAAGTATTATTTTAAAAAATTTAAGTTGGTATACATATTGGGAATTGACATATACATACATCAGACATAGCTCTTTGGTTATGTTACTTGTCAAGCGTAAAACATTAAATTAAAGTCAATTCATAGATAATTATGTTTAATTCTTACTTTCAAATTATTATAAATGTTATATATCGTATACCTTTCATTACGTTATGATTCGGTCCTCAAAACCCAAAATGGCAAAGTTGTTCACTGTACAATGATTGCTCCATTCTAATAAAAATGCCCACTTTGCAATTCATTATCATGAAGTTCATTTATAAAAGGCAATAACATTTCAGTACGGTACCGGTCTGCATTTATCCTATCCTATCTAATATGTACGCACTGTTCTAAAATTGTGTTTATTAATATCAAAAATATGATTTTACTCTCAAAGAATATTGGTGCAACTAATCTTCTCCCACTAATCGCCGCCCAAATGCCAACTTTCTCTCTCGATATGTACGAGGATTTTTATCCGACCAAATTCTCATAGTTTAGGATCTAATGTACCCATGCAATAAGGGTATACTTGCAAATCTTTTCGTATAAGCTTGTGGCATGTTCCTACCGATTAAATAATTTGCTGTAATAAACGACTCCCAGTAGTCGTAGGTTCATCTTCCAAAATTTCTTGAGCTGTTAATGGCATCCTGAGTAAGGTTAACTGGTCTACCAGTTCCTGGTTTAGGGAGAATACTACCCGTTTCACTAAATAATGTATCTAATCGTGATCAGGTATTTTTAGATTCTTCATAAATAATCGGAACGTTTGGAAATTCTTCCTGATACTCTGTCAAAGCTGCATCCAATGATCATACCAAAATGTTATTGCTAATTATTATCTGCTGCATTTAATTGTTGTAAGTTTTAAATTACACTACTGATATACAGGCAATTTTTCTTTTAAGTATACATATGCACACGCTTTTTAGGGAGTTCAATTTGAAGTTTTAAACGAGTGTTTTCCTCTCCCAGACTAAGCATGAAGTGTAATTTCTAGTTTAGAAAAGCCTGAAAATTTGGTTTGGTCGCGTAGAGCGAAGCGACCAAACCAAATTTTCAGGCTTTTCTGAACTAGAAATTTTACTTCATGCGCCACGCGTATTAAACACTGAAACCCCTGAAATATTGTGAACAAGTGAACTCTAACTTGAAATAAGTGTTTTATACGCGTGGCGCATGAAGTAAAATTTCAAGTTTAGAAAAGCCCCGTGAAAATCCAAATTTTAAGGCTTTTCTAAACTCGAAATTTTACTTCATGCGCCACGCGTATAAAACACTGATTTAAACAGAAGTTCAAAAACATACTTCATCTCTGTATAACAATAATACATTAGAAGATAACATAAAGATTTATTTTATTCATTTTTTTTGTGATTAAAATTTGTAAAGTTAACTAAATTTGCCGAAAGTAGTCAACATAAAAGAACATTGAATCATAAATATGTATGTACAAATCATGTATATTCTGTTGGCCAACCAGATCTAGTGATTTTTTCATAATGTTGGATATTTGGTTGGTTACTCTGGTTCTAATTCTGACCTTTGCCTTCAACATAAATTTGAGGTTATGTTTCAACATGGTTGCTATATGCTTAATTACCCTATCACAAAGATTAATTAAGTGGCGGAACATTACTTTCGCCATGTTATTACCACTTTTCTGTCAAATAATGACAAACAAACAGTGGTGACACCCAAATAATCAAAGAAACTAGTAAAAATAAATCCCAAATCTGATTGGCCAATAAAAACAAAAACGAATATACAGAGAGTTTTATGTAACACCGAACATTTCCATAACGAGAAAGTTTTTCTTAAGTATACCGAGTGTCTGGGATAAGGGGCGAACATAGGAATTTAACATGTAAAACAGGTATGGGCAACCTTTGACATGTTGAGGGCCAAACTTTAGCGTGCAAATACGTTCGCGGGCCGCGTTTATAAGTACTTAGTGCATTTTAAAGTAGTGATAATATTTTTTGCGATAGATATTAGACATGAAATAATACGACAATGTTATTATAGTACAATTTATTAAAATAACAAAATGAAATTTAAAAAATTGGTACATTATAATTAAATCGTTAAATTTGCAATTGTTACAAAATACGAAAGTTAAATACACCGAAATCAATGAGACACTTGAGCTTGAATTTGGGAAACTAAACCATCGATATTTGGATTAATTCCACTGACACAAAGACGTAAAGAATTTTCCAAATTATCGTCAGTCAGTCTTGTACGATGTGTTGATTTATTAACTTTCATCAATGAAAAGAACTGTTCGCATTTATAAGTACTGCCAAACGCACAAATCAATCTTCTTGCGAATTTTCTAAGCTGCGGAAAATTGTCTTCTTATAGGTATTTTTTGTACAAATCGCACAACTCTACGTCTTCAAATTTGGATTTTAGGAGTGAGTTTTCTTGAATCTCGATCAACTCCATTTGTAAGTGTATTGGAGCATTTTTTACAATATATGTTGTCGGAGTAGCAAATAAACTGAAATAGTCTTCCATGTTTTTGAAGTCGCAAAATCTGTTAAGCAATATTTTCATACGCAGAGAGCGTGTTGAAATGGTAACTCTTACCAGACAGCATCTGTGACTCCCACAAGCGTTTGATCTGAATCGCTTTTAAATGGCTGTACAAATCATTTACTAACTGTCCTTGTTTTTGAAGTTTCAAATTTAAATCATTCAAATAGCCTGTAAGAGCGACCAAATATGCTAAGTCACATATCCATTTTGGGTCACTTAATTCAGATAGTGGTTTATCTTTTATTTTCATAAAGTCTGCTATCGCATTTCTAAGCTCGTAAAACTGTTTCAACATGTTTCCTTTGCTCAGCCATCTGACTTCACAATAATATGTTACGTCGTTATATTCAGCTGATATTTCATCCAAAAACGCCTTGAACTGACGATGGTTAAGCCCTCGGGATCGAATAAAGTTGATGGTTTTTACTACCACATTCATAACATTCTGGAGTCGAATGGACTTAGAACACAAGTTCTGTTGGTAGATAATGCAATGAAGGACTATCAAATCATCTTTTTGCACATATTATTTTGTTGCTTTTTCATTCAAAATTCCGATGAAACCTTTACGTAAGCCGACCATTGAAGGTGCACCATCAGTGCATACTCCAATTCATTTTGACCATGGCAAGCCAAAACTTGTGAATACCTTTTGAACTTCAATAAAAATATCCTCTCCTGTAGTGGTTCCTTTTAGCGGCTGTAAAGCAAGCAATTCCTCAGTAACAGTGAACTCCTTATCAACACCTCGAATAAATATAGCCAGTTGAGCTGTGTCAGACAAATCGGTGCTCTCGTCTAATGCTATGGAAAATGATTCAAATCCAGCCATACGGTCAGTCAATGTTGTTTTTATATCATTAGCCATCATTTCTATACGTCGAACAACAGTTCGTCTTGACAAACTATTTTTTTCAAATTCTTTTTTCTTTTCAGGACACATAATAACGCAAACTTCTAACATACACTCCTTGATAAATTCTCCTTTGGCAAATGGTTTTAATGCCTTTGCCAATTTTGAGCTAACTATAATACTAGCTATCACAACATTATCAAGCTGTGTTCTTTGTTTATGAAACATTTGTTGCTGTTTTTCCAAATTTGCGGTAAGCTTCTGGATTTTATCTGTTCTTAATTGTCCTGTCAGTGAGTGCAGCGTAGCATGCTTAGTTGAGTAATGCCTCTTTATATTGAATTCTTTCATTACTGAAATGGATTCATTACACAGCAAACAAATAGGCTTACCATTGTGCAAGATAAAAAAGAATTCTTCAGTCCATTTTTTCTTGAAAATGACGACCCTCTGTATCTACTTTTCGTTTCTTTCCACCAGACATCATTTTTGTTTACTTTTCGTTCAATAAACTTAATAACAAACTATAGTTAGTAACCACTCAAGATGCACACAAAGTCACAAAGCAAGTTGACGGCTCGAGCAGTTCGCTAGGATATCGCTTGTCCAAGTTATCAACTCGGTAGCTCAAATAGAACTGAACTAACGTTCGGGCCATCCACCCGCTTATATAGGCAAAATGAACGAATAATCTGGAATAAACTATTTTAGAATAATTGAGAAGCAATAAATCTTTTGATGTGTCGCCCGTGAGGCGGCAAACCTCAAAGAATTTGATCGAGCAAGTCGAGTGGCGGCGATTATCAAAGAGTGAGGCGGTAAACATCAAAGAATTTGATGTTTGCCTCCTCACTGTCACTCCCGTGAGTATAAGTACCTAATGTAATATTTTTTATTTGGGTTTTTTCAAAATGTCTGGCGGGCCGGATCATATCTTACAGCGGGCCGGGGGTTGCCCATATGTGATGTAAAATTAAGTATGTGTAATTATTAGCTCCCCTATTAATTTTAGAGAAAAATCGTAAAGGAATATTTTTTAGAGTATTAAAAACTGTATTAAATTTATCCATTTAAGTTACGTTTGTACCAGAATCCACCTTAAAAATAATAAAAATAAGTTGAACAATGTACCATTTAAGCAAAAACCCTTGCCATGAGTTTGAAAAATGTCATGTATAGTGAAAATAATTTTGCGCATTATAATTGTTATGAATAATAATCTGAGTTATTCCAATGAAGAGAGGGTATTCATTATAAAAACATTTTACAGTGGCGTCAGTTTACGCAGAGTTCATGACTTATTTTCGGTTAAATGTAACAATCGATCAATTCCGTCTGTATCAACAATTACCAAGTTTGTGAAAAAGTTTGAAAATACAACAAGTGTAGCGGTAGATGATTCAAAAGGTATTTTAATAGTCCAATTTCAACAAATATTATTTCAAAAACATTAACTTACAGGCAAATGGAACAGAAGATGCAACAATGAATTGGAAGAAAGAGTTTTGGGTTTGATAAATGCTGAACCAACAACTAGCATACGATGTATTGCTTGTGAGTGCAACGTGTCTAAATTCTCTGTACATAAGATTCTGAAGAAGCATGGATATCATCCCTATAAACATCAATGTCATCAGGAGATACTACTAGTGGATGAAGAAAGCAGGCGTGTATTCTGTGAAATAATGCAGGATCGATCAAACACAGACCGAAACCTTTTGCAGTCTATCTGTTTTACTGATGAATGCACGTTCACTCTTAATAACGAGCCCAACACACAGAACGCGCGATACTGGACCCATGAAAATCCACAGATACGTTTACAAACTAGAGCCCAGTATGCTAATTTTCCCGCAAAAAATAAATATTTGGGCTAGTATTTTTAAGAATAATATTATTGGGCCATTTAAAATTTATGGAAATTTAAATTCGAATTCTTATTTAGACCTTTTAATCGAACAGGTTGGCCCTGCGTTAGAAGTTGCACGTGAAAATCAGGAGATATGGTATCAGTATGATGGATGTCCGGCCCATTATGGTTTAAATGTGAGGGAACCTTTAAATGCTAATTTTCCCAATTGTTGGATTGGTCGCGGTGGCACTATCAACTGGCCACCAAGATCTCCTGATTTAACACCATGCGATTTCTTTTTATGGGGTCACCTGAAAACAAAATTTATAAAAAACGCCATCCAAATATTAAATCTTTGTGGGAAGCAATTTTTGTGGATTGCAGATTAATTACAGATAGGCAGTTGGCTAATGTAAGGCATGCATTTTATAACAGATTGGGTTATTGTTTACACCAGATTGGAGAAGTTTTTGAGTACTTGCTCTAACATTTCCCATTGGGCGTAGATACAGTAAAATAAAAATTTAAACAAAAATAAATCACGAACTATTTGTAATCTGACAGAACTATAAATTATCTTGATAATGAATAAATTATCTTTCTTCGACTAATTACGTGTTATTATTATGATTTATCTCAAACGATAAGCATGCATTAATTATTTTTCATCATTTAAATGTCTTTGGTAGCATTTCGATAATATGGATTCTGGTACAAACGTAAATTAAATCGAAACATTTAATACAGTTTTTAATACTCTAAAAAATATTTCTTTGCGATTTTTCTTTGAAATCGATAGAAGACCTAATAATTACACATTTAATTTTACATGTTAAATTCCTATGTTCGCCCCTCATCCCAGACACTCGGTATATATGCATACGTTGTACATTTTCCGAAGCTCGGTTTATTAAAAGGATTCTACTTGAAGCTATAAACGAGTGTTTTCCACTCCCAGGCTAAGCATGAAGTAAAATTTCGAGTTTAGAAAAGCCTGAAAATTTGGTTTGGTCGCGTAGCGCGAAGCGCGGAGCGGCCAAACCAAATTTTTAGGCTTTTCTAAACTCGAAATTTTACTTCATGCGCCACCGGTACAAAACACTGAATTAATGTAAAGTTTAGCGGTGTGTTTTATACCTCGTAATATGTCAGTGTTTTGTATCGGTGGCGCATGAAGTAAAATTTCGAGTTTAGAAAAGCCTGAAAATGAGTGGAACACTCTCATTTTAAGTTTTAAATTGAACTCTTTTAAAAAACGATTATCTAAAGATTTACGCTGTAATTGGGACTTGTATACTTGAAAGATAAACTCCCTGTATGTACAAGTTGAGGCACTAGTTGCGATTAATTGGCTATAATTTGTAATGGTCATATAGGCAACGCAATTTACACTTAACTTAAAAATAATAGGTGTCAAATTGTATTAAATGAAAATGTTCAGTGTTACAAAAAACTCTCTGTATGTACAAATTAATATGTATGTACAAATTATTCTAAGAATGCCAGTTTTGGCAAACTTAGTTTACACATTTTTGATTTTGATTTTTTTATGATTTTTATCATTCTGCGATATTTTATGTAGAATCAGTTGAGGTTTCTTAAGTTTTAAACTAAATTGAGAATACATTTTGTTTCATGCCTCATTCTGCTTAAAATCCCGGCATTCCATTGATTTGAAGTTAAATTTTGAGTGCTAATGAAAACAGACAATATTCAGATAACAATATATATTTTTTTTAAATTTACACAAATTGGACATAAAATTTTGCGACGGACCGACAGAATATTTCCTGCGGACCGGCACCGGCTATAAAACACTGATTTAATATGAATTTAAAATGATTAAATTCGTTAATTGTATCAATAATAATTCACAAATGTTTAGAATTGCGGGTAATTAAAGTCGGTATATTTGCAATCCATGTTATCTGCGTATTACTTACAGGGAAAGTAAATAACAGATTAAAAATGTAAAAAGAAAAAACACTATTACCATCGACGACAATAAAAATACCTGATCGATATCAATCAAGCAGGTAAATCACGACTTGTGCGTTTAGAAACTTCTACACTTCACTTTCCATCAGATCCCGACATTCATGCCTATACATTTTATCTACCCGTCTGACTGCGGTAATGCGTACGCTTTACATTTTTAATTGATCATGCACTCCATAAAGATTGTGGGGAAGATGTCCGTTTTGGAAGAGCTTCAGCATTGAAAAGTCGCTGATTTGCGAGTGGAAAGAAGACGAAGAAGAGGAGAAGCGACCGTGGGAAAGGTACGCGGGCGCGTTCTTCCATCCTCCCTCATTCTCTTTCTTCTTCTTCTTCTTTGTGGGCCTGTTGGTTGTACGCGTGGCCATGAGATGCTCGCCAACAGATATATCATTCCATAAGCGAGGCACACGAGACAATACCATTTTGCCGCCGCATTGTCTCATTCTCTAACTATATTGGTCAGTAAACGATTATTGTTGCTATCTTTTTTTTAAGATTTGTGCAGTAGCTTGAATAACTTTTTTATCTTTCGCGTGGTAAAACGTATTAAACTATTATTTGAATAGAAAACACTTAGTTAAATTTCGCTAATATTAGTAAAATTGAACCAAATGTTTTCTATTGAAATCAAGATATGTGTAAACTGTTAGCCAATTTAATAATTCAAACAGATGTAAAATTATATATGATCAATAACTGTCGCAAAAACATTTGCTATTGTCATTAACTGAAACATTCACTAATTTGGAAAAAGAAATTTGAAGATACCTATATTAACCGTAATAATACTAAGTCGACAATTTGAGTGATCCAGAACTGCTGATTGAACTGTAATGATAAACGCGTATCTTCTGGCTTAAAAAAACGGTCGTTCTTCTTTTAAATATTTGAAGATATGTATAATCTGTGATAAGATTAATCGAAAAATTTGAGTGTACTTCAAAAGATCCAGAATGGTTGATTGATGCAAAACGATCATAAAATCGTTTACTATCTTCAAATGTACCTCCTAATTAGGAAAATAGATCTTCTTTTTTAAAACGTTGAATTTTATTACCTATGATAAAACTTTTTGATTTTGAGTAATTAAGAATGTTACCTGATATCACCATTTGTCCTCTAACCTAACTTTACAATATTTTATCTAACCTAACTTTCCAACTTGTCTTCAAACCTAGTCTAACTTTACCAAATTTTGATTTTAAATTAGGTTATATTGACATTACAATGTATCATCTAATCTAACCCAATTTCACAACTTGTTATTCTCAAATTGTGGGTCGCGAGTCGATTTTTCAGTGGGTCGCGACAAGATCTTGATATATATTTTTTTAAATTAAAATTTGAAATATTTTGTGTTTGTTGACATATTACTTTCTTGCTACTCTAGTGTCCAATGTTGCTAACTCTAGACCGTCAAATGTCCAAAAATCTTCACTTATAAATTACCAGATTTGTCTTTGTTTATAGAGAGTTTTCAAACATTTACGTTAAGGACAGATTAAAGTTAGATAAATTGGGTTTAATAACACGTTGCATGAGTATCACTTGCTTAGATTAAATAACATTTAACTGTACTTATTAATATTTTATGTTGTTTGCCATGTAACTGTTAAATAAGATATAAAGTTAGGTTAGGTTTTATAACATGTACTAAATTTAGGTTGTCAAGTAATAGTTTTTTATAAAGGTTTGGCTATACAAAACTATGGTAGGTTTAATATGTACCACAGATAAACTGGGTTAAATAATACGTACCAAAGTTGGGTTAGGCACTTGTCATAAAACTTAAGCTAACCTAGCTTAAGCACTTGTCATTTAATCTAATATATGCCGATTTTACTTATTACAGAAATCGTTTGTTACTGTTATTTAACCTAAACTTACGCTAAGTTAGATTGTTTAGGTTTCTGTGACAAGTAGAGTAGGTAGCAGCTACGTATGTTAGATGCAATTATTAAATCAAGAGCTTAAGCTAGGTTAGGTGTCATAAAAAGATAATTATGTCTATGTAAATAATTATTGTTATTATATTGTATAAAGAACATTTTCGTAAATGAATTGAAATTGAAATTAAATTTAGATTTTATGATAAGTACTTGAGCTAGGTAACAAATACTTAGATTAGGTTAGGTTACATAGGTAACAACAGTAACCTAGGCAGCGATAACTTTAGGTTAGGTTTTATGACATGTGCTTAACCTACGTTAGGTTCACTTTTATGACAACTTACTAGGTTAGGTAACAAATATTTAGGTTAGGTTAGGTTACAATTACATAGATTACAACAACAATCTATCTTAAGAATCTACTGTACAACCTAACTTGCCTACAAACTTCAACCCAACCTAGTTTGAGTACTAAATATAAATAGGAGCAGATATTTAGATTAGATTATGCTGTAACAGTTATGTAACCTAAGACCTAGTACCTAACCAAGTACCTAACCTAGTACCCAACCTTGTAACTAACCTAGTACCCAATCTAGTACCTATCAAACCTAGCCTAAGTAACTGCTATCTAATCTAGGGACCGCTGTATAAAATCCGCCTGCACCAGAGCGGTCCCTAGGGACCGCTAGGCAGTCACAATAGTTAAGATCTATGACCGCTAAATTAGAATATTTACACGTGTAATGGATCACGTTGGCTTGTATAGGTTATTTGCCATTAAATACTAAAAATATAGCTGAGAAAAAGATTTATTAGCGTAAATTTTAATTCATCATACATTGTCTGATAATACAAAAACCTCTTGGCCCACAGTGATTGTTTGCAATATACGCTCTGACGGTTAACGTGTTAAGTAAGCAGCACGTTAGGTTAGCCTTGATGACATTAAGTAGCATTAGGTTGAAGAGTTACTTATATTTGGTTAGGTGGCAAGCACTTAGAATATATTAGGTAGTAGTTACGTAGCTTATTTTAAAGGGATTTATAAATGCAAGGTTAGATGTACGTTACCTATGTTTAACAGTTATTGAAGTTAGCATAATTAACGGGTAAACAAGATATGTTAACTTACGGCTATCTAACCTAACCTAACGTTCCTAACAGCTAACTGTAATAACGTTCGTTTGCTCACTATTTGGATTTTCTAAACTATTATAGATACGAAGACGATTAAATTAGACAAACGTTCCCATTACTAATACAAAATAAAACTGCATTGACAAATTTTATCTAGAGTTATTTGTTTTCAAGATATGATGAAAAAATGACAATATTTTATTTTTGCTAAAACGTTGCTATTTAGATAGATACCTAGCTGGAATTTAAAATGTACCCTAAATGACATTTAAGAAATACAACTTAATTGATAGATTTTATACAGGGTGTCCAATTTTCAGAATACAACATAATAGTAAATTTTTTCTAATGGCAGCCATATTAGATTTTTATACCACTGAATAGAGCAGAAAATTTGAGTTGGAAATAATGTGCCATATGTCAAAATAAAATTGCAATTGTCATGTTTTATAAAATAAAGCACCCTTATAAAATTTAAATTTCTTTGTATTTTTACCGACTCATTTAGAGTAAATGGGTCATTCATCTTTTTGAAAAACTTCATCAATTGAATTATGGCAAGGAGCAATATCAATTACCAATATCATTTTGAAAGCAATGTCGCACAAATTCATTTCCTTTTGGTCTTTTGAATGCTCCTCTTCTAATTTAAATCAACCCCATATTCCCTATACATCCAATGACATAATTGTTTACTCCTTTACAGTTAGCAGAAATATGTGAACAATGGGTTCCCTTCTTTGATCGTCCCTTTTTTCTTGATATAAATAGATAAAAATTGATTTATCCATGTAAATTATAGGAATATTTTCAGCTTGATATTGTAAAAGTTTTTGAGCATATTCACGTCGTTTTAATTTATTTTCTTCCAAAATATAAAAACGAATTAAAATTAATATCGACGTTCTCCAAATATTCATTGAAACAACTACTTCTCTATTCTGAATATTTGGAGACTTGTCTCAATGAGACAAAATGTTTGCAGAAAGTTGATATTAATTTTAATTCGTTTTTATATTTTGTAGATATTCTGCAAACTATTGACAAACTCAATTTTTTTATGTTAAATTTTCTTTATTTTCTTCCGTATTTGCTCTTTCCGGCTCATTGCGGATGTCTTTTAATGTAAACATCATCCCATCCAGATGGTTTCACAATCATTCCTTAGAAACAACAATTTGATAATTTTACTGAAATTTGAGTTTTAATCCTTTTAAAGCTATTTTCGGATTTTCTTCCACACAACGTTCCATAAATACATGATGTTCAGCTGTAATTTTGGTACGTCTTTTTCCACTACGTTGTTTTTTCTTGAACGATAAGCAGTGGACGTTGTCATTCTTAATGTATTTGCTACCGTTCTGCAATCTTCGTTGCTATTGTACATTGCACAAATTTGCATTTTAATATTGTCCGCTTGAGCTTGAGCTTCAAATTATTTGATTTTTTAATTATTTTTTTTACGGCCAGCTTTAAAATTGTTTATTCCTATTTTGAAATTGATAGTTCCCAATTTGTAACTGTCTGTTCCCAATTTGAAGTTGTTTGTTGCCATTTTAAAATTGTTTGTTTCCAATTTGAAATTGTTTGTTCCCATTTGAAGTTGTTTGTTCTCAATTTGAAGTTGAAAAGGTATAAATTGATGAAATTAGTAAAAAAATGAATCTGTGACTGTGAGTAAAACTACCTCATCAATAATCATCTAGCATCATTTGTTTTAGAGATATGACGAAAAAAGTGAAAATCAATTAAATGAAATTCTGACAATAACATTGTTAATTAAAGAGATAGGAGCGATGATTTTATACATAACCTAAAAGTTAAAAAAACATTTGAATTGACAGATGTTATACAGGCTGTCCAATTTTTTTAGATATTGCAGTTGTTTTTTTTTGACATATGACACATGATTTCCAACTAAAATTTATTTTCTGCTTTATTTAATGGTATAAAAATCCAATATGGCTGCCATTCGAAAAATTGAACTTTCATGTTGTATCTTGAAATAGGGATACCCTAAATCTGTCAATTTAATTGTGCTTCTCAGATGTTATTTAGAGTACATTTCAAATTTCAGCTCATTCTAATTAAGAAAGTTATAGCAAAAAAAATTTTTGTCGATGTTCACTTTTTTCGCCATATCTTGAAAACAAATGACGCTAGATAAAATTTATTAACGTATTTTTATTTTGTATTAAAAATGGAAACTTTTGTTTAATTTAACCTTTTTCGTGCCCCTAATAGTTTGTAAAATCACAATGGTGAGCACGATAAAGTAAACGAACGGTATAATATAATCTAATTGTTTTATTCGACCTTAACTGACTTCATTATGATAAAAAAAAACTCCGTTTAGTCAAATCCAGGGTTATTATGTTTAAAACACTTTGTTGTAAAACAGTGTTTTAATAGTATATTGTACAATAGCATATAATGATAGCTATTAATCACGAGAACGATGTTTGCGGAACGAGCCGTAGGCGAGTGGAGCAAGTCGTTCGAGTGATTAATAGCCATTATATGCGAGCTATACACTATACTTTGTTCACGACAACAATATAGAACACAACATTTATTGTATAATATATTTATCAAAATGAATATTGACAATTATATAAAGTATTATCTTAAATATTATATTATAGTTGATAGTACATAAACAAATTAGGTTTCTGTTTTATTTAAATTTGCAGAAAGTTCTGTGTTCTCGTCTGTATTGGTCACTGTATTCCCTAATTCGCAGATTCACTGATTCACCGAGTCACTAATTAACTGATTCACAGAGTCAATGAGTCACTGATTCACTGATTCTCTAATTCACAGACTCACTGATTCGCCGAGTCACTGAATCACTGAGGTACTGATTTACTGGTTCACTGAGTCGCTGATTCACTAACTTTTTTAATTTTAATTTTTTAGTTTATAATCTTTAAATTTTCATTTTCCGTCTTGTTTTATAATAATTTGACAAATAAATGATAATTGCGGTATCATGATTTGAATGTGTAATAAAATTGCGTTCTGTGAACCAATCAAAACGCGAATTAGCGTGATTTAATAGCCATATTAAACACTCAAATGCAGTGTCTAATGAAATTGAATGTTTAATGCACCCCATTTATGCTGCCCACAAAATGAAATAATGCACATATAAGATTCTCGTGAACAAACATATTTAAATGCAAGCGTCGTGTTTTAAACTGTTTTCTTTTAGACGTTAAATTTGTTTAAAATATGTCTAAAACGTTTTTATTTTATAATCTTAAATTATCTGAACTATATTTTATATTACTTCATTATGATATTGTTTGTTTGTTTTTAAATGATAGCTAAATTGTTGAAGATATTTTAAACTACATTATAAAACACAATTTTATCACAACCGTGTGTTCAGTTATATAGGTTGATTCAGAACAAGTGTAAAAATGCACATCTTGCTTATAACGTTGGATCCGATTTTTATTATTTAAAAAACTACTGCTGATTTAAAGTTTGTGACATTAAGAATCATTATTATATGCAATTTAAACAAAAACAAAATACAAATTTGTAATATTTATTAACGTGATATTAAACTTACGAAGTATCTTTTGAACTCCACTTCAATTTAATGTTTTATACCTGTGGTGCATGAAGTATTTCAGGTTTCTCTAAACTCGAAACTTTACTTCATGCTTAACCGAGGACTGAGAACCCTCGTTTATTACATACAAAAAATTAAAGGTATCACTTTTACTTTAAATATTATCAAACAAAACTTAATTATACGGTAATAAATCACTTTCAATTATGAAAAGTAGATTATTATTTAAACAAATTTGCAGACATTTGTTGTTTTTACCAAATAATTTGAAACTTCTAAGGAGTGTCTCCACTCCTTGATTAAGCATGAAGTAAAATTTCGTATTTAGAAAAGCCTGAAAAATTGGATTTGGACGCTACGCTTCCAAATTCAAATTTTCAAGCTATTCTAAACTCGAAATTTTACTTCATCCTTAATCAAGGAGTGGAAACACTCGTTATAAGTTTCAAATTATTTGGTAAAAACAACAAATGTCTGCAAATTTGTTTAAATAATAATCTACTTTTCATAATTGAAAGTGATTTATTACCGTATAATTAAGTTTTGTTTGATAATATTTAAAGTAAAAGTGATACTTTTAATTTTTTGTATGTAATAAACGAGGGTTCTCAGTCCTCGGTTAAGCATGAAGTAAAGTTTCGAGTTTAGAGAAACCTGAAAATTTGGATTTGGACTCAAAGCGAAGCGAGCGCCCAAATCCAAATTTTTAGGCTTTTCTAAATTCGAAATTTTACTTCATGCTTAATCAAGGAGTGGAGACACTCGTTAGAAACTTTGAATTGAACTTTCGCAAAAACAACGAATGCCTGAACATTTACAGCGTATGCATCGGAATATGTATACTCAGAAGAAACATTCCCTGTATGTGTTTTTAGGAACCACTTTAAGTCAGTGTTTTATAAATTTGTATTTATTCTTCATGCGCCAGGCGCATAAAACACTAAAATAATCTGAAGTTCAAAGTGTACTGCTATAGCATATTGATGATTTAGGAGTATATTTTAAACTTCACAATAGTTCAGTGTTTTATCCGCGCATGAAGTAAAATTTTCAGTTTATAAAAGCCTGAAAATTTGGTTTGGTCTCTCCGCTTTGTTACGCAACCAAACAACATTTTCAGACTTTTTTAAACTCGAAATGTTACTTCATGCTCAATCTGCGAGTAGAAACACTCATTAGATACTTCAAATTAAACTTTAATCAGGGAGTAGAAACATGCGTTATATACTGCAAATTGAACGTACAGAGAGTTTTTCTTTAGAGTATACGTATTCCAAATTCAGCTTATTTTCTTATAATTTTTAGATACTCCTTGTGTTTTTAAAATAGTTTAATTTAAAGCTATAACGAGTGTTTTCCACTCCCAGACTAAGCATGATGTAAAATTTCGAGTTTACAAAAGCGCCGTGAAAATTTGTCTCGGGTTGCTGCGCCACCCTGGACAATTTTTTTACGCGCGGCTTTTCTAAACTCGAAATTTTACTTGATGCTTAGTCTGGAAGTGGAAATCACTCGTGTAAAGCTTCAAATTGAACTTATTTAAAAAAAAAACAACGAATATCTTAAGATTTACAGAAAATAAGCTGAATTTGGAAAACGTATACTTAAAAGAAAAACTCCCTGTATATGTGTGTATTAAAAGGCGATTGTTATATCATTAAATGCGGTAACATCAACATAAATATGTTAACAGCCTCAAATGTGCGAGAAATGCTATTTGATGTTTTGAATTCATATAGACTTATTATTAATCTGAATAACGAACGTACGCAGAGTTTTAAAAACGCGGCTGGACACACATCACTAAGTGTTATAGATTATGTCATAACAAACCTTCCTGTAGAGTCGTGTAAGTACTTAAATGTCGATGCCTGTATTGCAGATCATTTGGCTCAGATCGTATCAGTAATAAATTGCAAAAATTGCAAAGAACCTGTAGCCACCTCTGGGAATATGCGGTGCCTATTGCAAGTAAATATAGCTAAATTTATAGACGCGCTTGATATGGAAAATTGGAATGCTATACTTTGTGATATATATTTTAATATTTTAATTGAAAGGATCACACTTACTCTAAAAAAAACTTGCCCCAAGATAACTTAGCAAACAAAAAATAAAAGAGGAAACAAATGTTGGGTAACATATGATATAATTGAAAGTATTGAGGACCTAAAAAAAATATTTTGGCTAGCCAAAGATTTAAATGATGGAAATATTAAAAATCAATATAAAACTGCCAAACGAAATCATATTATGAAAATTGATACAACTAAAAGAGACTATTTTTCAAGGAATGTCGAACATTTACATACAAAAATAAAATCAACTTGGGAGTTCATAAATTGCAATTCCGGAAGAATCAAAAAACAATGTAATGTACAAGCTTTACATTGAAATAATGTTTATATACGAAACCTTAGGACATAGCATACTGCTTTAATTCATATTTTGCTACAATCGCTAAGGAACAAATAATGCAACATTTTAATAACCCTTTCTCAGCTCCGTGCACACTACCGAGCTATACCTTTAACTCATTTTATTTCAAGCCAATCGAAATGTTGGAAATTGTGGAAGTAACGCATTCACTAAACAACAAAAAGTCAATAGGTGTTGATGTTATAACCTCAAATTTGCTGAAATTGGCAATAGAAATTATTGCTTATCCAATTTCATATATTGTTAATACTTCACTATCAAACGGAGTCTTTCCATCCTCCCTAAAGTTAGCTAAAGTGGTTCCTCTATATAAAAAGAGAAATCAATTAAGTTTGGAAAATTTCAGACCGATAGCAGTACTAAGTCCCCTTTCTAATATATATATATATATATATATATATATATATATATATATTTAGGGGCAAGGAACGGAAGTTAGGGTTATTTTTGCCCTAGCACCGCAGCCGTGTGGTTTATTGTACTTCTTCCGTTTCCGTATCAAAGAGTTTTGTTTCATTAGCTAATTCCAGCAGCTTTTCGATCATCTTTCTCTTTGAGAAGTGGGTTGAATTCTCTTGAACAAGGTGTCCTTCCCTCCAGGTAGTAAGTGCCTTGCACTCGAATAGTACATGAGAGGCGTCTTCGTCCTCTTCATAGCATAGTCTGCATATTGGATCTTCTGTAAACAGTTTCATGTTATGCAGATGTTTCCTTAGGATGCAGCGTCCAGTTAACATTCCTGTGACCATTCTAAGGTTGTTTCTACTGAGTCTGAGGGCTCAGTTGCTAGTTCTTGGCAGGGTTTTTCCATCAGTAGTTTACTGTGTCTGTGCCCTGTCAGGTTTTTCCAGCGCTCGGTGTGTCTTTCCAGATTCCAGTCTCTTACGCTTGGTCTTATTGACTTTTTGGGGATCGATAGCATCGGTTCTGGTCCAATGTAGGGTCTACGTAATCGAATCTTTGCCAATTCGTCGGCTTTCTCGTTGCCATCCTCCCCTGCGTGTCCCGGCGTCCACCGTAGAGTTACGGTGTTTACGGTCGCCAGTTTCATCACGTTTTGAATGCACTCCCATGTTAGCTTAGATTGGATCTTGTAGCTATCAAGTGCTCTTAGAGCAGCTTGGCTGTCTATGAGAATCAAGATCTTTTGCCTCCTATATCTCGGTTTTCCATAATACATTGGTTAATCGCGAAGATTTCGGCTTGATGTGCAGTTGCCATCCTCCCCAGAGACACAAAGATGTCACATTTTGGGGTCACGCCGTGGATCCCAGCGCCAGCTCCACCTTCTTTGTTTGATCTGTCGATGTACCAGATCAAGGTTCCAGGTGGAGGGTTGCGCTTCTCCTTGCCCCCTTCACACTGTATTGTGAAGGGTCTATTAAGGGAGTAGCATGGTATCATGTAGTTACTTCCCATTTGTAGTAGAGGTTTGGTAACTACCTGTTCGATTCTGGAATGGTTTCCTCTGAGGTGCCAGTTTCCAGTTGTCCTCAACCTATATGCCCCTAGTCTAACCTCACTTTTAACCACTAGATCTAGTGGTTGGAGGTTCAGTAGGGTCTCCATTGAGGCAGTTGGTGTTGTACGCAGAGCGCCAGTTATGCATAAGCAGGCTAGTCGCTGTACTCTATAGACAGCTGTCTGCGCAGTACTTTGTTCTACTTTCGGCCACCATATGGTGCATCCGTAGATGATCATAGGTTTTACTACTGTATTATATATCTACATAGTCATTTTTGGATTGAGGCCCCATGTTTTTCCCAGAGCTAGCTTTGTTGTAATTTTCTAAAATATTAGAAAAACTTGTGCACAGAAGAATCTCACAATATCTAGAAAAGTTCAACATTCTTTCAAACAATCAGCATTAGACATAGCAAATCAGTTGAGTCAGCTTCAAACAGTTTATTTATCACAAAATGGATAAAAGCAATTACGTCATTGGCCTGTTTTTTTATTTAACCAAGGCCTTTGATACCATCTGACTTGAGCATATTTTAAGTAAGCTGTATGCCGTTGGTATTAGAGGAATCTGTTTGAAGTGGTTTGAATCATACCTAGAGAACAGAAGCTTAACTGTGTCAATTAATGGAGTTCATTCAGAAAATTACAATGTAGAATATGGTGTACCTCAAAGTTCGGTTTTGGGTCCTCTAATATTTTTATTATACATTAACGACCTTCCTTCAGCAATTAGCGAAGGAAAAGTAACGATGTTTGCCGATGATACATCAATTCCGGTATCGGCAATAACTGAGACTGAATTGTTAGAAAAAGTATTAGGGGTCCTAAACCAGTTCGAGAGTTGGTGCACACAAAATCATCTTATCCTGAATGCCAATAAACGGTAATAACACAATTTTCTAAGAATACTAAACTATCATCAAATTTTATCATAAATTTGAATAATTTGTCTTATAAACTCGATAAAAATGTAAAATTTCTAGGCACGTACGTCGAAACCAAATTAACTTGGGACAACCATATAGATTTCGTGTACGCGAGGCTAAATAAGTCTTTCTATGCCATCTTTCAGATGAAATCAATTGTCAACATAGATACGATGATCAGCTTATATTATGCACTAGTATACCGTGTGTTTTATTGAACTATGGCCATAGAGATTTACAAAATTAAAATGGTACCCCATGTTAACTTTTGTTTTCTTCCAAATTTGAAACCCTGTTGTTTTTATTAAAGAATCAAACACCTTTCTACGAAATGTTCATTGTTAGAAGGACATAAACATGTTAGAATTTGTTATTTTATCAAAACAAATACCGCGCGACCATTTAAATGATGATTTAGAGTAGGCAGCATTTTGTTTGTGCGTTTGCCCAGAAAGCTAATTGAATGATGGAATAAATTTAAGGTTATGGTAAACTGTGTGTTAGTGCTAATCTAATTATAAAAATTGTTGCAGTATTTGGAATGGAATAAAAGAATTCGTGTAAATTATTGAAATAGTTACAAAAAATCATGATATTTCAATATAATTAATAAAACAGACGCAATTTAATTTTACTAAAGTCCTAAAGTCTTTACATTCTAAAGAGCGTTTTCCACTCCCAGACTAAGCATGAAGTAAAATTTCGAGTATAGAAAAGCCCCGCGTAGAAAATTTGTCGAGGGTCGCGCAGCGACCCCCGACAAATTTTCACGGGGCTTTTCTAAAATCGAAATTTTACTTCATGCGCCACGCGTGTAAAACACTAATCTAATCTGTAGTTCAGAAACACCCATTTAATGTGTGAAATCAAAATTGAGGATGTAATTTTAAGAAAAAAGACTTAATTTTTTTAATATCTGTTTTTGAGTAACATTTTGAAGGTCCTCAAAAATATTACTTCTCCTGGTACTTACATTTTCATTTCACATTTAAAAAATCAAGTTAACCAAACTTCTTAGTCTGTATTAACCGTGCTATCATTTAATGTATAATTTAGAGTAGCGGCATTTTTTGTGCGGTTACCCAGAATGCTAATTCAATGATGAAATAAATTTGAGGTTATGGTAAACTGTGTGTTAACAGTCAGTAGTGCCAATCTAATTATAAAAATTGTTGCAGTATTTGGAATAGAATAAAAGAAGTCGTGTAAATTATTGAAAAAGTTACAAAAAATCATGATATTTCAATTTAATTAACAAAAAGGACGCAATATAATTTTACAAAAGTCCTTAATATCATTTTAAAGAGCGTTTCCACTCTCAGACGAAGCATGAAGTAAAATTTCGAGGGTCGCGCAGAAATTTTACTTCATGCGCCACGCGTATAAAACACTGATCTAATTTGTAGTTCAAAAACACCTAGTTGATGTGTGAAATCAAAATTAAGGATATTAATATCAGTATGAGAAAGAAAACTTTTTTTTAATATCTGTTTTTGAGTAACATTTTGAAAGGCCTCGAAAATATTACTTTTCCTGGTGAGTTTTCAATTAGATTGGCACTACTTACTGTTAACACATAGTATACCATAACCTCAAAATTCCAGCATTCTGGGCAACCGCACAAAAAAAATTCCGCCTACTCTAAATCATATATTAAATGATCGCACTGTAGATACGCACTAAGAAGTTTGGTTACCTTAATTTTTTGAGGTTATGGTATACTATGTATTTTCTATTTACATTCAAAAAATCAAGTTAGCCAAACTTCTTAGTGCGTATCTACCGTACGATCATTTAATGTATGATTTAGAGTAGGCGGCATTTTTTTGTGCGGTTGCCCAAAATGCTCTAATAAATTTGAGGATATAGTAACACTTTGTGTTAACAGTAAGTAGTGCAAATCTTATTAAAAATTTGAAGCCTACTCTAAATCATGTTTTAAACGAACGCACGGTACTTACAATATGACATTTTCGCCAAGTTGATTTTTTGGCTTAATTATTTGTATTAATTTCAACTTTGAAAGCGAAAATAAAGACATTTAACATGTTTATATCTTTCTAGTATTGTGAATTTCGTAGAAAAAATGTTGATTTATTAGTAAAACCCAAAAATTGTTTCAAATTTGTACGACAACAAAAGCTAACATGGGGTACATTTTTTACCATGTGGCCATACTTA
This sequence comes from Philonthus cognatus, assembly GCA_932526585.2. Lineage (NCBI taxonomy): Eukaryota > Metazoa > Arthropoda > Insecta > Coleoptera > Staphylinidae > Philonthus > Philonthus cognatus. Next base: position 77,522,225 of record OW052241.1, read on the forward strand.
AATAAAACGCAGTGTATAGTCATTTGGCTTACAACATAGTAGTTTGGGGTCGAGCACCTAGGATAAACAGGGTCTTTGTACAATAGAAAAGGGTGATTCCCCTAATATTTAATATAAAATTACCATCTACTTGTAAGAATGCTTTTAGAAACAATTATATATTAACTCTACCTTACATCCATCAATGTGAGACGGTTGGCGGTATACACTCGCACCAAACAAGGAATGACCATAAATTACGTGTTCCGAGTCATTCTACAAGTACTTTTAAGAGATTACCCATATACTCTGGTAACCATCTTCCTTCCTACCAAAATACAGTGTATTAAAAACTATAAACTCTTCAAGAGAGAGGTTAAAAAATTATTAACGCATAAAACCTATTACTCTATGCAGGAGTATATGGATGATCCATTTACTTCTTAATGGTTAGCCAGTGATCCAATATTATTAGGTTCAATTTGTATAATTTATTTACTGTTGCTGTTGCTATTTCTATAATTTATTGATACTTTTGTTATATAGTTTTTATTATATTGTAATCTTTTATTGTATATTGTACTCGCATATTTATTGTTAGTATGTTAATTATTATTATTAATTGACATGTCAAATCCATGTAATATGGCGTTTTGATGTAATAAAGTATTTTTATTATAATTATTATTATACTTAAAAGAAATATTCCCTGTATATCAATCTTAAATTTGAATAACTTGCAGATATTTATTTTGAAATCAACATTTTCAGTATTAATAATACCTACATATTAGATTTCTATAATGTTTTTATAAAATCTTGTAGCCGTTGGTTTTTAAAATTTTTGAAAAAGGTTTAATATGATTTTGTATAAAAAAATATATTGAGTATCAATTAATTAAACCAACCCCTATGAAAATCCCCCTTCATTTAATTATCTTTAGACAACATTGCCATAATAAATATACATATTATAATCCTTTGTTGATCCTCGTACGATAGTCGTAATAGATATTCATATGCTGGTTTAATTGATTGAGGACAAAATGAACATCGTGCCGACCGGCCTTCTTTGTTTTCTTTTATTTTTTCATTTGTTCGCTTATTAATGAATGCACGTAAATTTGATCCTGTTCGTCTCGGGTTTCCAGATTGAGATAGCGAGTGCGCCTCACACGTTGCCAGCAATATTATTAATTGAGCCATAACCCACTCTGACTCCCACGCGCGCCGTTTGTAACCGTACGTGTGTTGTTCTCCTATTTCTTCTTAGAACTGATTATCACGGGATTATGATCTACTGTGTGCGAGCGCGAGAGCGCGCCCACGGAAAGGTGTTAACTCTATTTTAAAAGAGACACATTGAAGTGTGTGAATGGAGAGTTGGCTTGTGATTGAACTTGAGCCAGTAAAGGCTTTTCTAATGGAATATTTTAGTTATATTAAATACATAGAGAAATTCGAATCAGTTAAATCATAATTTCCGTGTTGTCCATAGATAATTTAGCAAAATATAATATACCGGATGTTGATTCGATCAAAGGTATACATAGGGATTTAACATATAAAACCACAAAAAGTATAAATATACATAAATTAAGAAAAAATCATATGTAATTAAATCGCTCTTTAGTTAAAATTCGACATCATTTACTATTTTTTATCGAGTTTCAAAAATTAGGAAAATTTAAAATAAATAGCCTCAGAAACGCCCGGCTGCATGCATCATTTTTGATACGAACGCCCTAGAATCGCGGAACTCGGAGCCTTCCGCAAAACGCCGTACCCGTTGTTGATGATTTTAGGCATAAAAATCGATTATTAGACCTCTAAATCGCTGTAATCACGTGCTGAAAATGGCCATATTGTGTCGTGAGACCTGGCTACTTTTCAAAAATTGATAAAAAATAGTAATCGACGTCGGATTTCAACCAGATAGCCAGATAGCCAAATAACCAAATACGTAGCTTATTTCCTAATTTTTGTTTACTCTAGTACTTTTCCTCTAAAATTATCCTGGAAGCAGGAAAATGCATAAATCTGGTTTTCCATGTTAAATCTGTATCAACGCCCGGTATACTATATTATACATCTGTATGATAAACTGTAGAATCAAAGTAGAAATCTTGTTTTGACTCGGATTCATTTTTGTCCAAGTTAATTTATCGTAAACACAATTTTGTAATAATACATTTTGAACTAAATATCTCAATCAGATGGATTTTAATTTAGTAATGATACATTTTACCGCCATCCATGAGTAATGATGACAGTAAATAATAATTAAAACACTAACACTTTCCTAAAAAGTATTTTAGTGAAGAAAGTGTTAATGTTATAATTATTATTTATTCTGCTTAATGAAGCTACTGTGTGGTGAAACATGTATCAGTATTCAACAATAAAGTGAAACCCTTCTAACTGTGTTGATTTTATTGTGTGTATCCGCCTCTTCAGTTAATTAAATAATTATTACACTACTCAAAAGTAAAAAGTCACTTTTACAAAGTGGCATAAATTTTATGTGAGTTTCGGAATCTTGTTGAAACTTGGTATATATACAAATACATTGTTTATTTGAATAATGTTGCAACTTTTTGTAAAAAATTAATAAAATTTATAATCTTTGTATAAATTAGAGCTTAAAAGTAGCAAAAACTAAAGTAATCTATGAATTTTCCGATATCAAAACGTCATATCTTAAGTTTTACTTAATTATTATGAAACGCAAACGAAGAAAACGAGTTTTACCTACAGCAGTTTTCATTTGTGAAAACTTTCATTTATGGTGCATCTTAAATGTCCAAAATGTCCAAAATGTCGAGAAGCCGTTTTATCAAGTAGGGTAGAGTGGGGCAGGTTGGGATATAGGGCACCTTCGGACACTTCAGATTTTTGTTTTTCTGAAAGATCTACACATTCGGTATTTTGACAATGACAATTTAATTTTGGACTGTAAGGTTTTGTGCTGAAACGACAAGATTTAGTGAAGTTTTTACAGAAATAAGATAAAGTGTTGCACAAAGTAAGTTTACATCATTTATCTAACTTAATTTGATATAAGCACACTTGATAATATTTTGTAATACATATTGTGGAAATTATTAAAGATAAAGGACAAGTGTTCACATATATTAAGTTTCAACAAAATTCCTAAACTCACATTATATTTACGCCACCATATTTAAAGGTGAGAAATTAGGACAGTTCGATGGAGTAATATCCATTACCCACAGTATTATCGAAATTGTATATAAGTAATACAAACAAGTCCTCATTGGATCAAGTTTAATAAAAGTACATATATGTACAGTCGCGAGAGAAAACAGGGAGCTTTAGCTACTTCTAAAATATCGTATTTTTTTTGTTGTAAAAAAGACTTGTCATGTACAGGTTAGCAAAACATTTTTTCTTGGCCAACTTGGCTTGGTGCTTTTGTTGACATGCAATGTCTCTAATGCTAATACCGTCTCTAAACGGGTCGTAAATATCGCCTTTTTGCGTTCTAGTCAGTTGAGGCATGTCGACGTTAATTAAACTTCGTTTGACAATTCCACAATTTTAAAAATCAAAGTGAGTCCAGTTCACATAGCCAAATATTTTGCTGTATTCGTTTTTTCTCTCGCAACTGTACATATACAAAGTGGGTGTACATATATGTAATACTATTATTATTTACTTTTTTTATTTATTGACAATCGATGTGTAATTGAAGACATTTAATTTATTGACACAAGCGTTGAATGACGATATAAGTGATTAAAAGCAATCCTAAAATCATTAATAACTCATTTATTTATTGAAATTCTAAAGGCGCGTAATTGTAAAGTTTCGTGATTTATTGAGAATATATTTTTATAATGAAAGGTGAAAATCGATTAAATTGAAAATGCATTAAGTTTTTACTTTAATTACAGTAGGTAGGTACTCATAATTAACTGAATTGTTTTTAAAATTACTAACCTGTACTTTTATCAAGCTACTGGAAATCACTTATGTTTCTAAAGCTTCGATTTTAATAATTTGTAAATAATAAAATAGCCATTTTTGCCACCACATATACAAAATAATAATAATAAATATCTTATTAACCTTAGTTAAAAGAATTTATCGCTCCTTTTACTGGATTTATATTAATAATACTCTAAACCTCCAATGATGCATATTTGGTGAATGCGCTGGGAAACGCATTGCTTTTTGCGTTATCTGGCAACTTGTTTTGATGTATCTTTTTCAAAAATTATTGAATCTCCGATTATAGAAATTTTCACTTTGTATCATAAATTTAAAAATGGTGATGTGTCCATCATAGTACTTTCCCCCGTAAATTGCGTATTAAATCACTTTTAAAATATTTGTAGCATTATTATTTTTAAAATGTCTTCAACTTTTTGATAACTACAACTTTTATTTGAAACATTTTTCAATTAGATCAACACATACACTGAAACAAACCAATGACTAGATAAAAGAACATTATTTATTAATTATCTCAAAAACTAAGAGTGCTATGACAAAAAGTGAAGATACAAAAAATCTTTAGTTTTTCATTTCCTACAACTTTTATTTGAAACATTTTTCAATTGTATCGACACATACACTGTCACACACCAATAACTAAATAAAACACACAACTTTTGAAATATCTCAAAAACTAAGAGTGCTATGACAAAAAGTAAATGAACAATACATCTTCATTTTGTTATTATCTACAACTTTTATTTGAAAGAATTTTTTGTTTTAATGAACATTTATTGAAAAAATCTGAAAAACGCTACGAGTAAAGTACCACTTCCGGTTTTCCGATTTTCACCAAAAGCTTTTCAGTTCTTCCGATTGTATCAAAAAGCTTAAGTTTCATCTCGATATCTTTAGCGGTTTTTGCGGTACAGCGCACACAGACTCACACACAGACACACAGACACACAGACAGACAGACATTTTTCAAAAATGGTCTTATTCAACTCAGGGGACCTCAAAACGGATATTTCCGCTAAAATTTTTGATTCGAAAATTTTCACGAAAACAATACTTTCCCTTTGTATTACATACAGGGGAAAGTAAAAATGTGATTAGGATAAAATTATTTTCGTTTTTAAAAGTACAATTGAGGCCATCTGCACTATTGTTGAACTTTTTGTTTGTTGCTCTAAATTAGGAGTCTTCAAACGTATTTCTTAGCAGGCCACAATGATAATTCTGGGTAATCAAGTGGGTCAAGATCCAACTAATTTTATAAACCATTTTTAAAAACTTTAACATAAAATGTTTTTTTTTTGAAAATATGATATTTGCATACATTTTACGCATGGAGGCCGCAGGCCGCATTTGGCCCCCGGGATGTAGTTTAAATACTGCTCTAAATCATAGGCGTCCATTAAAAGTCAATAATATAAAAATAGACAAATAATCAAGACGGATTATTCCATTTAGCAGTGCTTTTGGCGCAAAATGTAGAGCTTTTTTGTTTTATGATTAACAATTAATTTAATTGTGTCAAGATATCGTGCTTTTGATAATGTTAAGATTTTTTCTATTTCACGAATTATTGCACACAGAATATAACACTTGTTTTAAACCCTATATCAACATCAAAAACTCTAAAAATCCTACATCAACATTAAAGAGAACAGGATGTAGTCATATCGTCAATTTCGAACCAAATTCAGTACTGCCAACAGACGATGAATCAATCGATTTCAGCTTTGTCCATTTTCTAGGTTACCATTCAAAATCTGTATTTCTTTCTAAAAAATAATTTTCTGATTCAGAGCTAAATTGATTTTGCAGAGAATCATATACAACGAATAAACGAACTATGACAATACAGTGTTGTTTTTTTTGTGTTTTCATTTCATACATTTATTCTAAATGAATACAGCTTGATTTGAATGTCTTTTTCTAATAAGCATAACAAATCAAAAACAAACACTGTATTTATTTGTTATCTTTTATTCTCAAAATGATTCATCAAGTGATATATAGGAAAGTTATTCGAAATACAAGGTATATTCTATATTTATTGCATTCACTATTGAAGGATCCAGAATTCAATATTAGTTTAAGAAAAACAGTTGTTCTAAAATTGTATTTTGTTGTTTTCTTGAAAAAATACGCAAGCAAAATTGATAACATTTTCAGATACTGTCAAGACATCAACTAATAAAGTTTGTTATAACGTAAGAAAAAAAGAAAGTTATTGACTCTTATCGAAACATCAGCTGCTAAAAATTGATGAGAATAGTCAAATTCATAGAGATGGTTAGGAATTAAATGGAATTTCTTCTATGGCCACAAAACAATTTAATTATTCTTAACGAAATTACAGATCAAAATCAACTAAAATATGCGTAATATTTCGAGTTTACGAAAGCCTGAAAATATGAATTTGCCGACGCGGAGCGAAGCATAGCGCGGCGGGAAATCTAAATTTTTCTAAACTCGAAAGTTTACCTAATGCTTATTCAAGGAGTGGAAATATTCGTTAGAAGTTTCAAATTGTAGACTTTTATAAAAACAACGAATGCCTGTGTAATGTACAGAGTATACATCGGGATATCTATAAGAAAAAGAAAAAATGTTTTGTCGAGGTTTCTGTCCCTGGTTCAAGACGCCTCGTAGTTTTATTATAGAGCTGTCAGATAAAGCTGACAGATAAAGCTGTCAATGTTGATAATTAAAGAAATAATCCATTTTCTTTAATTATCAACATTGACAGCTTTATTTTTATTATTCTCTTTACATAGTTTTCTTTTATAGCCCACTACTATTTTATAGTATAAAACAAACACCTATATTTTACCACTAAATGATTCAAATATTTGAATATTCAAATAGATTAATTAATTAAATATGTGAATATGGAAATGATTTTATGTCAGCAAATATGAGATTTGAATATTCAGATATTCGATTTCTTCCCCCTAGTTAAAATACTTACACAAATGTCAAAAATTGTCGAACACTTCAAGTAATAGAAAAAAATGCTTGAAATTGATTTACACTTGTTTTAAGAATACCCATTTTGCAGATTTTATTTCAAATTTACTTTCTTCTAACCTTCTCTAAAACTCTCAATAACATTGAACTACAGTTATTAGATTATATGTTAAGATGTTAAACAATGTTGAATTGAAATTGGATGTTTTCTTGCCCATGACGATGAAAATAACTCTATTTATACTTAAGCAATGCCATTAATATACATTTAAGCAAAATCAATTTTCAAAAGCAAACGAGTGAATAAAAATTGAAAGCAATCAATTTTCAACTGATCCAACCGTGATGTAACGGTCTCTCGTGCCATAATACCCATGCTCAATCAATAGAACACCCAATAAATTGAATAAAGCCCGTGTGATATACCTCAGGATGATAAGCAACTTATTTGCCCGGAAAAAAGTCTCAAGAGACAAACTCGTGAATCGGATTTATTTGCACAGATGATTTCCGGTTGAATGGCGGAGGGTCCAACTCAAATCATTAATATTAATTTTTGGCCTTTCGTCGCGTTTCGGAAGGGGTTGAATTTATGCAAGGGTTACGTCCATTGTACCAAGAATGACTTTGCGGAATGTTATGCAAAGGGTTGCACGGTTTCTTTTATTTCGCAAAAGCGGGATGTTTCGTAAAAAATGCATGTTAATTTCGATTTTGCGTTGTGATGTGATTAATGGATTTTGTTCGCGGTATCCCCAAATGGATTGATTCAGGTAATAAAATTTTACAGTTAATACAGGGCCATACTTATCGTGGAGTAGTTGGTGTAAAGTTGGCGCAAAGTTAGGTTAGACAAAACTAAAATATTTTAAAACTATGAATCATAAGTATATTTTGAACTTCACAATATTTTAGTGTTTTGTACGCGTGGCGCATGAAGTAAAATTTCGAGTTTAGAAAAGCCTGAAAATTAGGTTTGGTCCCTGCGCTTCGCTACGCTACCAAACCAAATTTTTAGGCTTTTCTAAACTCGAAATATTACCGCACCCCCATTTTTTTTTAGGGAAATATCCGTTTTGGGATCCCAGGAATCCGAATCAAGTGTTATCTCAATGATGTCGGTCCGTCAGTCTGTCGGTCTATGGCACGATTTCAGCGAAAATAGTTCATGAATTGTAATCAAATTTTGTATTTGTGTTCTATTCCATAATATTTTGCGCCCAGTTAACATAGTTAAAAAATCTTTCAAATAAAGTTGTAGAAAATCTAAATGCAAACATTTAATAAGTACAGGGTGGCCTAAATTGGATGTCACTGTAGGGAATCTCGGTTATTAGAAGAGATAGAAAAAAATCGATAGCGCATCTTCGAGCTTACTTTTCGAGAAAAACTCAATGTCGAAAACAGAAATTAGCTATCGTCTTTTGTTTTCAAGTTATAGCCAAACATTCAATATTTTCCATATTCGATTTTTATTAATATCTCAGTCATTTATTATTTTATCAAGATACGAATTATATGTTATACAGGTACTTCTTCGAGGTGAATCGAATGCAATTTATAGTTTATTTCTATCTTCATTAATAAAAGAGATACAGCCCAAAGTTATATTATTTTAAATAGAAGGTATAGTTGGCTGTGCTATTTATAAATTTGTTATATTTGTCTCTTTTCATTGATGTATAATATGTTGATGTTATATATATATATATATATATATATATATATATATGTATATATATATATATATATATATACAGGGTGGGCCACGAATAACGCCCATTAAAAGTTTTCGGGGTTCCTGGCAGAGGAAAAATTTGAAAAAATTCTACATTGCACGGTTGAATGCGATCACCTCATGGAAAATATTTCGACTTTCTATCACTTCCGGTTGTACCGGAAATGGCTACCAACTTTGTTATTTTAAATAGAACATCCTATATATTAATTTTTTTTAGATTCCCCGTTCAAGTGTCTACCCTCTCATATGAATTTATGTCCACTTAACTCTTACAGTTTTTGAGTTAAAAATTTATTTGTCAAATATTGACCTCAAATAGACGTTTTGAAAAATGCCTATAACTTCTAGTAGGGACAAGATAGACAGACGAGCGACATCTTGAATTGTTACTTATAGATCCCTCTAGAATTAAAAAAAATTGACATGTGTCAATTTTGACAATAGGTATTTCAAAAATGTCAATATTTCAGTGCCCACTTAAAAACATCATAATTCAATGTTTTCAAATGGAATGACCAATATTTTATCTCATATGGTGATTGGCAAGACAATTTGCAACATAAAAGTATTATGTCTCCCTATATCTAGAGCAAGTAGTTTTTGAGTTATTTCGAAATTTCTTTCCTCCCAGAATGTTTGCACAATTGAATAATTCCTGTACAATTCACACATGCACCATACTAGGCTACTGTCAATATTCACTGAACCGAATCTAGAAAAATTCGTTTCCAACGTGTCAATATTTTTGAACACTTCGAGTAATATTATAATAAATAAGTATAGCAATCGAGAAATTATAAATTTATTCGTCATATATGGCTAGTGGGACAGAATTGTTGTTTCAACGAAACTTATCCACACTTACAACTTACAAACAAAACAAAAGCAAGAAGATTGAAATAGAGTAATTTTCAAACGAATAATTAAATGCAAGAACAGAAAAAGAAATTATAACAAATGTTCGAAATGATGACCATTAACGTATAAGCACTGTGCAGCACGTGTTGCGATACCCTCTGTTGTTGCTCACCTAATTTTTTCTGCACTTAATTCCAATTGCTTCCAATTCTTCTCGGGTATTGACGACAGTGGCATAAACTTTATTTTTTATACGACCCCAAAGAAAAAAGTCGAGTGGAGTAAGATCTGGAGATCTAGCGGGCCAGTTCCACGGACCTAACCTTCGAATCCATCTATCTTCCAACATATTCGTCAGTTGCTGCGATATTTCGTGTGTGCAATTAGCTGGGGCTCCATCGAGCTTATACCATGAACTTATCCTTAAATTCAAAGGAAGCTCATCCAAAAAATTCTCTACAAAATTTCTTAAAATTTGTAAATATCTACCACTATTTAATCTTTCGTGGTACAAATAAAAAGTAACACGCGTGTCCATCAAAAGGCAAAATACGTTGAAACTAAATTTGTGTTGGGATTTATGTACAAGCGTTGCATGTGGATTTTCAGTTGACCACATGTGATTGTTTTTTCTATTGAAAATACCTTCACGAGAGAAATTTGATTCGTCGGTCCAAATATTTTTTTTTAAAAAGTCATTGTCTTCTTGATATTTAACCAACAAAAACTCACAAAAATCAATCCTGTTCACTGCATCTTGAGGAAATAATTCTTGCACCAAATTAAATTTATAATTATGCATACGATATATTTTCAAAATGTTTCGCAGTGATGTTCTGCTTACTCCCAAATCCTCCTGGCAACTACGGGTGGATGCGCGTGGATTTGCTTGAAAATAAGCCAAAACATTCACTTGAACTTCCTCGTTCTGCGTTATTGGCTTTGGTTTGATTTTGGTTGTACAAAATTTGACTCCAGTCTTCTAAATTTTCTTCTATCCATCGGCGGTAAGTGTGGGTAAGTTTTGTTGAAAATTCTGCAAGTTCTCTCAACAATTCTGTCGCACTGACCATGTATGACGAATAAATTCATAATTTCTTGATTGGTATACTTATTCATTTTAATATTACTCGAACGGAGCGTTCAAAAATATTGACAGATTCGGTTCAGCGAATATTGACAGTAGCCTACTATGGTGCACGTGTGAATAGTACAGGAATTATTCAATTGTGCAAGCATTCTGGGAGGAAAGAAATTTCGAAATAACTCAAACACTACTTGCTCTAGATATAGGGAGACATAATACTTTTATGTTGCAAATTGTCTTGCCAATCACCATATGAGATAAAATATTGGTCATTCCATTTAAAAACATTGAATTATGATGTTTTTAAGTGGGTACTGAAATATTGACATTTTTGAAATACCTATTGTCAAAATTGACAGATGTCAATTTATTTAATTCTAGAGGGATCTATAAGTAACAATTCAAGATGCCGCTCGTCTGTCTATCTTGTCCCTACTAAAAGTTATAGGCATTTTTCAAAACGTCTATTTGAGGTCAATATTTGACAAATAAATTTTTAACTCAAAAACTGTAAGAGTTAAGTGGACATAAATTCATAAGAGAGGGTAGACAATTGAACGGGGAATCTAAAAAAAAATTAATATATAGGATGTTTCATTTAAAATAACAAAGTTGGTAGCCATTTCCGGTACAACCGGAAGTGATAGAAAGTCGAAATATTTTCCATGAGGTGATCGCATTCAACCGTGCAATGTAGAATTTTTTCAAATGTTTCCTCTGTCAGGAATCCCGAAAACTTTTAATGGGCGTTATTCGTGGCCCACCCTGTATACAGAGAGTTTTAAGTAACACCGAACATGCCAGAAAATGTTCACTGTAAATTTTCCTATGTTCCATTTGTTCTGGGACGCATAAAAACATTGAGTGCAATGTGATTGGCTACAATTTCCAATGGTAATATAGTCAACCCAATTTACATTCTTCTGGGTGCGATTTCATTGGTTACGATTTTTAGTAGTTCTAATGCAAATTAGGACTAATGTAAATAGGGTACATGTAACGTCAAAATAAAATATGTCAGTTATTAAATCTTGTGCGTTTATGGTAAGTGCAGTGTGTGGGAATATGGAACATACTCTTTTATCCAAAGCAAGACATCGGCATTTCAAGACAATCATGAATAATACGGTCGTGAAACATCCAGCGAGTTTTTTTTAAGTATAAGTATTCCAAATTCAGCCAATTTTCTGTAAATCTCTAGATATTCCTTGTTTTTCTTAAGTTTAATTTGAAGCTTTAGACGAGTGTTTTCCACTCCCAGACTAAGCATGAAGTAAAATTTCGAGTTTAGAAAAGCCCCGTGAAAATTTGTCGAGGGTCGCGCAGCGACCCGAGACAAATTTTCTGGGCTTTTCTAAACTCGAAATTTTACTTCATGCGCCACGCGTATAAAACACTAAAATATTGTGAAATTTATGTATATTCGAACTACACTTGAAATCTGTGTTTTATACGCGTGGCGCATGAAGTAAAATTTCGAGTTTAGAAAAGCCCAGAAAATTTGTCTCGTGTCGCTGCGCGACCCTCGACAAATTTTCACGGGGCTTTTCTAAACTCGAAATTTTACTTCATGCTTAGTCTGGGAGTGGAAAACACTCGCTTAAAGCTTCAAATTGAACTCTTTTAAAAAACAACGAATGTCGGAAAATTTGCAGCTTATGCATATTTACATAAAGAAAAAATTCAATTTATTGTAAGTTACGCATTCAATAAATAATTAAATACACCTACATTATCTTTATTAATTATTATGTTGACAAATAAATTAAGATTGTAATGTTTGCCAAATGAAGCAGCACACCTAACACCCCAGCGTAGTTGTGCTGGCAGCAGACCTAGGTGCGGTACTTGCAAACCTGCCTCGCCACGCTCTACAAATTTGGAATATTTATATTTAAAACTGCCGAATGGCAGTTTTGTGACGGCATTTTTGCTGGTACACCTAAAGCAATGTACTTGGGGTGGTCCTGATCAAATGGTTTACACAATACGCTGAATCGAAGTTCTTAATAATCTTCAGTGAAATTGAAGCAATGTATAAACTTATCTTGAAATATTAGCAAACGGAAGTAACAGAAATCTGTTTTTCTATTATTTATGCATTTAAGCTAAATCTGTTCTCCTCTTTCTCATTTTTCTTTTCTGTTTAATATTAACATTCCATTGGTGATGTAGGCGATTAATGAATGACGCATTTCATTTTGACGTTAAATGTAGGTTGCGTTAGAACTACTAGAATCAGAGCCAATGAAATCGCACTCAATGTTTTGATGCGTCCCAGAACACATCGAACATAGGAAAATTTACATTAAATATTTTCTGGCATGTTCGGTGTTACATAAAACTCTCTGTATATATATATATATATATATGTTAAAACGTAGATTTTCGCGGGCGTAACATGTATCACTGTTTCTTCGGGTTTGGTCCCGCGTATTTTCGTGGCTCTGGTCCACGAAAATACGCGGGACCAAACCCGAAGAAACAGTGATACATATATATATATATATATATATATATATATATATATATATATATATATATATATATATATATATTTGTTAAATTTTAAATATTTCTTATTAAACGCAGGAGGCTTGTAAATAAAATGATACCTGTTACGCATGAAACAAAAACAAGCGCGTTGTTATTATATTAGTTTGTTTTATTGTGTTGTGTATTAATAATGCTTTATTTAAAGCAACAGTAATTCTAATATTGCATTGGAAACATATTATACTCGATAAATCCATATTCCAGCGGTTGAAGACGAATCTCATCAACCACGGTTGCCGAGATCCAGAGAATATAATATATTAGACGCAGAAGAAGCTTTATTGTTATTGGGGCTGTAATTGAAAATCCAGAAATATCAAATAGGCAAATAGAAGACAAACAAAGAATTTCAAGAAATCGTGCCTTAAGGATTCTGAAAAAAATAAATTCCGTCCTTACACGATTCAAAAAAGACACCATTTGAACCCTGAGGATTTTGAACGAAGATTAGAATTTTGTAACTGATACAAAGCTAGATATTTAACAAATCCTAGCTTTTACAACGACATTATTTGGACCGACGAGGCATGCATACGCTCCGCGGGAATATTTAATAGGCACAATGCCCATTATTGGGCCGATTCTAACCCTCATCGGACTTTTGAGGTTAAGGCACAAGGTAGATTTGGTTTTAGTGTTTGGTGTGCTCTACTGGGAAACCGAATCTTGTGTTACAACTTGAATGGACGGAAATATACAGACATCCCCATAATTGCAGAGAAGTGACAAATTTATTAAATGTTAATTTTGGAGCAAAATGGTTAGGCACAAATGGTCCGGTAAAATAGCCTCCGCAATCTCCGGACCTAACACCACTGGACTTTTTTTGGGGCTATTTAAAGGACAGTTTATATAAATTAAATAGCAACAATATCAATATTTTACGAGAAAATTTCATTAATATTGTGAATTCTATATCTCATATTCATATTCATAATGCATGTAGAAGTGTCATAAATAGATGTAACTCATGCATTTTGAAAAATTGCAATCAATTTAAGCATTTATTGTAATTTTTCTGTCAATCTTTAGTATAATCGTTGTTTTTTTTTGTATTGACCAACCTGATTTGGTGATTTTTTTAATAAAGTTGGATAATTGGTTGGATACTCTGGTTGTAATTGTGACTTTTGTCTTCAAAATAAATTTGAGGTTATGTTTACAGATGGTTGCCATGTGCTTAATTAGCCTGTCGAAAAGATTAATTTCGCGGCGGAACAGGTTTCATTTATTAATTCCACTTTTTGTCAAATAATTAATCAATGGCAACATAGCATTCATATATCAATATCATTTCATGACAAATAATCAAAGAACCTAAGAAAATTAAATCTGAAATCTGGTTGGTCAATAAACAAAACCTAGGTATAATATCCATTTATTTTCATTTAATTTTTTCGAAATAATTGTAATTTTTATCACATCTTAATATAAGCCTACTCATATTTCAGCAATTATTAATTTAATATTAAACATGCCTACTGCGATTAATAAGAATATATAAAATTTAATTAAATATAATATATATCAATAAATTTTAAATAAAACATCAACATGTTATATATCAATGAAAAGAGAAAAAAATAACATTTTTTTTAATAGCACAGCCAACTATGATTTCTATTTAAAAAAATATAACTTTGGGCTGTATCTCTTTTATTAATGAAGATAGAAATAAGCTGTAACATGCATTCGATTCTCCTCAAAAAAGTACCTATAGAACATACAATTCTTATCTTGATAAAATAATAAATGACTGAGATGGGACCAAGCGAAGAAAGCAATACAAGATGAATATGCGCCGAGACCGCCTGCCTATAAAATCTACGTGGAGATGTTTTCCACCTCACAGAAGCCGACGGAAGACACATGCGACTTCGTAATGAGAACAAGATCCTTACTGGCACAACTGGACCAGAAATTCCCGGAGGCCACGCAAATCGACATGTTGTATGGATTGTTAAAATACGAAATCAGGGATAGGATATCCAGGACCTCCGTGACGAACTTCAGGGAACTACTGAATCAATCCAGCTTGGTGGAGGCCCACCTGCAGGAAAATCAGCCAGAACGTGCCGACGCCAAGGAGAGGGTAAGATGCTCATTTTGCAAGATATTCGGTCATGCAGCAGAAGACTGCAGGAAGAGAAATAAGCACCAGAAATCCTCGTCAGGGACCGACAAGAAGGAATTACGCTGCTACGGATGCCAGACGCCCGGATACATTAAGAGGAACTGCCCCAAGTGCTCAGCGCAAACCAGCGCCCAGGCACAACCTATTGGATTCTGCGCAACAGAAATTGGACTACGAGTCAGAGATCGTCCAGCACTAACGATTGAGATTGGAGGGACTCCTGGGACAGCGTACATAGACACTGGCGCTCGCACCAGCCTGGCCAGCGAACAGCTCTACCAGGAACTCCGGAAGCAAGGGACGCAGTTTCAGGAAAAACCGGTGAACCTCACTCTGGCTGATGGTTCCTGCAAGGTAAGAACCGCAGTATATGCCAGGGTCGACGTCAGCCTACAAGGACGGAAAATCCCAACAACGCTGACGTATATCAAGAACACTCCGAATTCCAAAACACTCCTAGGAATCGACTTTATAGAGGATGCAGGACTCATCCTAAATTGTCGCCAACGGACATGGTCATTTGGGGAGAATGACCGGAAACACCCCTTCACACAAAAAGAAGAACACCCTGCGAAGAGGCCGCGAAACCTTCCACGGGCAGAGGAGGACATTATTTTCGGCCAATTCCAGCAACAATTGGAGGAGATGACGCTCATCCAACCAATGGTATCACCAATACCTAGGACCCCCAGCAGGAGGGAGAGGCCACTACCAATGGATCGGCACGAATGGGATTCATTCGACTTCATGTTCCAAGACGCCATAATGCATATTAACGCAGAATGGGACCTCCAAATAGCAACGTTGGACCTGGAGGAAATTCATTTGGACCTCACGAAAGAAGCCACAGATCTTTCTCCGGAAGACATCGACCAAACCAACAAACTCCTAGAGGAGTTCAGAGACCTCTTTTCGAAGGGAGGACCTCCCACGGATGCCGCCGAACATGCCATCAACACATGGGAACACCTCCCAATTGCTCAGCCACCATACCGGCTATCCCCTTCGAAGACGGATCAGCTGAAGAAGGAGCTGAAGGACCTACTACAAGAGGGAATCATAGAAGAATGCGAGAGCGCATGGGCCGCTCCAGTGGTATTAATTCCAAAACCGGAAGGACGGGTACGTTTGTGCATTGACTATAGACGATTGAATGCCATCACCAAGCCGGATAGTTACCCGCTTCCCCGGATCGATGATCTTCTCCACTCAACAAACGGGACCAAAATGTTTACAACACTGGACCTAAAGTCAGGTTACCACCAGGTAAAAGTACGGAGGGAGGACCGGGACAAGACGGCATTCATCACTCCATTTGGCCTGTTCCGATTCACCAGGATGCCCTTTGGCCTAAGAAACGCACCAGCGACGTTTCAAAGGTTGATGGACAAGGTCAAGACCGGATTGGAACCAATCAGAATGTTAGTCTATTTGGATGACGTGATCATCCTATCCACAACCATCGAAGAACACAGGAAGGACCTGAGGCGGCTGTTCCAGAGGTTGGAGCAACTCAACCTGAGAATAAACCGGAGGAAGAGCCGTTTCTGCTGCGAGAAGGTCCTATACCTGGGTCACGTCATAAGCAAACAAGGAATCCAGCCCAAACAGGCCGGCCCCGAAGAATGTGAAGCAGCTACAGAGCATCCTACAAGCCTGCAGCTGGTACAGGAAGTTTATACAGGACTTCGCCCGCATCTCCAAACCGCTAAGCAACTTAACGAAGACCTCCACTCCCTGGGAATGGGGAAAAGAACAAGACGAGGCGTACCACGCTTTGAAGCAAGCACTCATCTCCTCGCCGATACTGCAACAAGCTAATCCTGACCAACCCTACGTGCTGAGGACCGATGCCAGCGCCTACGCCATAGGAGCAGCCTTGATGCAGGGGGAGGGAAAAGATGAACGCCCAGTGGAATACGCCAGCCGCCTTCTCACCCAGGCAGAAATAAACTATAGTACCACGGAAAGAGAAGCACTCGCCGTAGTATGGGCAGTACAGCGCTTCAGGGGCTACATCGAAGATAGTCCCACAACAGTCTTAACAGACCACCGATCATTGAAATGGCTAATGACACTACGGTCACCCAGCGGACGACTTGCGAGGTGGGCATTAAAACTACAATCGTTTCACCTAAAAGTTGAATACACGCCGGGAAAAGCCAACCTACTAGCCGACTTCCTGTCAAGGCCACCGGAGGAGGAACTACACATCACCCTGATCAGCATCGACCTGCCAGCTAAGACGATGGCCGAGCTTCGGGAAGAGCAGCAGGATGACGAAGAGATCCGGAAGATCACCGCCATCTTCGAGGAAGACAGCCCAGAGCAGATTAGCCAATGGACCTCCAGAGGGTACATAATGAACCAAGGGATCCTCTACCGGTACTCCCCCGATGAAGACATGGAAGAGCCGCAGCTCATCATTCCCAAAACTAGAAGGAAGGAAGTACTGAGAAAATTCCACGACGACCCAGTCGCAGGCCACTACGGAGTCGAGAGAACCCTACGAAAGATTCTAAGGAATAACTACTGGCCTGGAATCCGTTACGACGTCGCGGAATATGTCAAACAATGTCAGGAGTGCCAAAAGTACAAAGCGTCAAACCAGAAGCCGCAAGGACTCCTACAAACCCCAGCCATGAATAGAAGATTCGAGGTGCTGGCAATCGATCTGTTTGGACCACTTCCAGAAGGACCCAAGAAAGAAAAATGGATACTGATACTAGAAGATACCGCCTCGAGATGGGTAGAGCTGTTCCCCCTAGAAGCTGCAACAGCCCTCGCCTGCGGAACCACCCTAGTGGAAGAGGTATTCATGCGGTATGGAATTCCGAGGAGGATCATTAGCGACAATGGCACCCAGTTCGTGAGCTCGATCATGCAACAGATCACTCACTGGCTGGAAATCGACCATAGCTTCACTCCGGTTTACCACCCAGCCGCCAACCCAGTAGAGAGACGAAATAGGGACCTAAAGACGCAACTCGCTATCCAGGTCGGAACCAAACACACCGACTGGCCCAGCAAGCTTCCAGCGATCCGGTTCGCAATGAACACAGCGTACTGCGCTTCAATAGGAATGTCTCCAGCCTACCTCACCTTCGGACGAGAACTACGAACCCCGATGGATGTCCAACACGACCTAAGGGAGATAATGAAGACGGACATCTACCTTCCGGACATCACCTCCAGGCTAAAGGATTTAGTCTTAACGTTCGAGTCAGCGAAGGAAAAACATGAAAAGGCCCAGGACGGAAGAAAAACACAAGCCGACAAGAAGCGATCCGAAGCAGAGATCTACGCACCAGGAGAACTAGTATGGGTAACGTCACATACCCTGAGCAACGCATCTAAGAAGACTACATCAAAGTTCGCACCAAAGAGGGACGGGCCATACCTAATATTAACGGCAAAAGGACCCTGCTCATATGAGATTGCATCAAGAGAGAATCCTGCAGTTCCACTGGCCACCTACCACGTCTCAGCATTGAGAAAATGCACGGAAGAAGAAGGAAGACTCCCTACTTACCCCATCAGGAAAAGGGGAAGACCAAGGAAGAATCCAGGACCCTCTGCCGGGACGTCCTAAGGGTCCTGAGGGGGAGATTGTAACGGGGTAGTACGACGCGCCGCTAGTAGTACTAAAGCGCTCCGCACGACCCTCCCCGCTTGCGCCACCATCGCATCACAACGCACCGTAATGTCGCACCCCCACGCGATTCCACCACCGTAGAAGGGAGGACCACCCGCTGTGCACCCTATATAACCAGCCGCACCGCTGAGTACCAGCAGAGTTCCACAAGCTCTTAGCTCTAGCAGTTGTCCGAACCCTTGTGAGGTCAGAAGCTGTTATTAGCAACGACTTTTGTGAATTCCTCTACGAGAAAGCCGATCCCTTGTGTGGACAGTTTTGCTCAACAACGTATCCAAAGATTGCTGACTTCAAGGAAGCCGCTCCCCTGTGTGGACAGCCCTTGCTATCAACCGCCTCCAAGGAAGCCGCCCCCCCTGCGTGGACAGCCCTTGCCGCCGATTTACTTACTCCAGCCGCCCCTCACGCCCTAAAGACTCATCGCTCTAATATACATACTTTGTAAATATTCTTGTAAAATAAATAATGTTAACTGAGCCAGCTACACATTTACATATTTAACAAAAATTCATAAAAATAAGCAAAAAAAAACAATTATATTGAAAACTATGTTTACTTTAATTATTAATTTTATAATTTTTGAAGACTTTTGCAATAAATTACTGAGTCCGCAGATCCCCTTGATTAATATTAAATAATTGATGTAGCTCTCATTATTCTAAGTTGAAAACTGTGTTCTTAGTAGACGCTCAAAGTTTGAATTTTTGTTTCACCAATTTTCTTTCTGGTGATTGAAAAAGTAAGTAAAGAGTTATAGAAATAAATTTCAAACTAAGAAAAAAATTAACTGATTTTATTTGTAACGTCTCACCTTCCTGACTTTTTCAGATTTTTTTTTTAAATATGAGCGAAAATTCGCAAATTTTGTCGATTTTCACCAAAATATTATAATTTTTGTAAGAATCCTAAAAAATTTACAGATAAACTTATAAATGCTAGAAACAATGTTAGCCACTGATTTTCTGCTCTGATATTTCTTTTTTTATAAAGTTAGTTCATTTTTAAAAACATCCGAAAAGCATAAAATCCCACAAAAATCAACTTCAAGCGCTTGTCTTAAGCACAATTTTGAAGCTTCGAAAACATTTTGAAACTTAAATTAAAGCTTATTCACTCCTCAATCAAACATTTTGTCAATTAAAAATATAGTAAGAGCATTTTAGCAAATGCTAAATTCGAAAAAGTGAGTATTTTATTAAAAACAATGTTTAAAAATAATATTACATGAAAATAAATAATAGCTAAATAATACCTTATTAGGAATTAAAGAGCCTTTAATTTAAGTTATGTCGAATTTTCGTAACTTAAAAACAGCCAAAGTTAGAATTTTGTTTAAAATCGCGATTTTCAAGAAATTTTAACCTAAAGCTGGATGCTTTAAACATTTTATTTTAGATAAAACGACCTTATATTGTTTCTAGTATTGATGGGGAAAGTCTGTCATTTTTTTGAGAATAAAAAAAATCATAAAATCAGTAGGAGCATTTCTTTCTAATTTTGTTTTGAATCGCGATTTTTAAGATTTTTTTATTCAAGTTGGGTGCTTTGGGAATTTATTTCTAGAGAAAATTAATAACCCAGATTATTTGTAATATCAATGGAAACGTCTGTAGTTTTTTGAAAATTAAAAAAAATAATAATTTAAAAATCGTCGATTTTGTTAAAATATAATTGCATCCGAATTTTTATTTTTAAAAAATTCTCACTAGTATTGTCCACTTCCAGGTTAAGCATGAAGTAAAATTTCGAGTTTAGAAAGGCCTGAAAATTTGGTTTGGTCGCGTAGCGCGAAGCGCTACGCGATCAAAATAAATTTTCAGGCTTTTCTAAACTCGAAATTTTACTTCATGCGCCACGCGTATAAAACACCGATTTAATGTGATGGTCAAAATATACATCACCTACTGTATTTTAATTTTATGAATTAATTGAATAAAATTGTATTTTTTGTTTACACACCAAATTACGTGTGTAAAGAGAAGCGACGAATCCAGAGACTTGATAATAAACTGCAATTTTTTACACACTTACTTTTACACTCGTCTGTAAAATGAATCACATTCCGAGACTTATCCTAAAAATAATTTCTCGTCGTGTGGTGTGAATGTGTCGTGACGTCCAAATATACAGAGAGTTTTATGTAACACCGAACAACCTAAAATGTACTCAATGTAAATTTTCCTATGTTCGATGTGTACTGGGACGCATCAAAGCATTGAGTGCGATGTGATTGGCTACGATTTCTAATTGTAATATAGTCAACCCAATTTACACTCTTCCCTTTAAAAATAAATGAAATCTGTCAGTTATCGCAAGCAAGTGATATTTGCTGTTTTACCACTTGAAGCAGACGTAGACAAAGAGCGGATAGTGGAACATCAATAATGTATACAAAGGAGGAAAAGATTTTTCTAGTAAACTTATACCATGGAAAAAACAGTTCAAGAAATTCCCATAATTTATTTTTTGTAAAATTTTCTGATTGACCAATACCATTTATTTCAACCATTTTGAACCTTATAAAACAGTTTGTTTGGATAAATTTCAAAAGCGAGGAGTTAGAAGTCCGTCGATATTATCGGAAAAGATGAAATTAAACAATTTCTGTTATGTCAAAGAGTGCCCAATAATATCCTTACTATTGCAAAATTATTTAATATTTAAGAATCCTCTGTACATAAGAGTTCTACAAGAATTTAAGTTTCGGTCCTACAAATTTTAACATTGTGTTTACTCATGAAACGTTTATATCTTCTTACCTTCTTTATTTAGTATTTTACTGATTAAAAATATAACAAAAGTTGGTAAGCATCCCGATGAACTAAAATATTTATAATACAACATTTTATGGTCGACATAATAATTGACAAATTTAATTAATTTTTGACGGGAAGAGTGTACATTGGGTTAACTATATTACCATTAGAAATCGTAGCCAATCACATCGCACTCAATGCTTTGATGCGTCCCAGTACACATCGAACATAGGAAAATTAACATTGAGTACATTCTAGCATGTTCGGTGTTATGTAAAACTCTCTGTATGTTAAATTAATAAAACAAAAAATCATCGTTAGTGGCTGAATGGCTAGAACCTATGCCAAACAAACAAACAAAAAAAACACTCTGTGACTTCTAAAAAAATTACATTTTATAAAAATAATTTGCAATTTTTGTGCACGCTTACATTTCTGTTTTCGTTGTTTTTTTACTTTCTCTCATATGTAAAACAAAGAGAGGAAAGTATTTTTTTGAAGTTGTTATCACTTTATGTGTGTATTATCAAATATTTATGTAATAGCTTCAGAGCTAGAAACACAATTTTGCACCAAAAAAAAGAATAATTTTTAATATAAATGTAAAGCTAATTTAATGTGCTACTTAATGACATAAAAATATATAGGGTGTTCAATTCAATTTTATATCATAACTCGGAAATGAAAAGTCCGAATAAAAAAATAAGTACGCCACTGCATTTTACGGTGTAAACTATTCAAATAATTATTGAATTAATTTTTTGTACATCTTATAGTTATTAGGATAAAGACATATTTTAAAATAGCCAACAATTAAAAGACGCCTGACATCTTTCAAACTAATCAAGTTAGCCATGATCTGTTAAGGCTATTATTAATATCTCAGAAAAAGAGCTCATGACCTGTATATCAATATTTTCTAGCTCTTTGGGTTACCGAGATACCTTATGATAACATCGAATTTGGACCACTCTGTACATGAGTACAGCAGATTTTTTTAATCATTTTTTTAAACATCGTTTTTGAACCAAAACGGTGGTTGGTCATGGTACCAAATAAAAAAATAGCAAAGCAACAAAAAACGTTTCATTAAGCTGGCTCAATTTTTACGGAAGATATTTTTTAAGGGTGGGAAATACGTAAGTGGGAGAGAGATAGACTTATGCAGGTGTCAATGTTAAATGTTGGTTGAAGCCTTTCGATTTTTGGTAAAATAAAATATTTTTTTAATGCTACTAAAAAGTTCCTTATTTTTTGGTACGGTGTGTATGGTATTTCAATTTTTTTTAGGCCGACGCACAGTAGATTAGGATTCCGAAAACATGGCCAAAACTAAAAAAATAAAATTACAATCTGTGGATTTTGACGTTACTATTTCGATAGATTAGTATTAGGTCTATTAAATTTTCTATGCAGTTACCGTTTATATCTTACACCTAACAGTAGTGCCAATTTCAAAAGTAACCCTGGAGCGGTGCACATCTGGCGAGTACAATTGCGGGATTTTTACGAGTTTTGTATTCGTGGCAGCGACGGCTCGCAGCCTAACTTCAGGGTAGGCCACAGCGCCAAGGCACACAAAATTTAAGGTTGGGATCGCGCTTTAAAAATACAAGGATTGCACAACAAAGTCACCTTTCAATAATGGATACATATTACCTTGGGTCTCTGGCCTACCCTGAAGTTAGGCTGCGAGCCGCCGCTGATTCGTGGATTGATAAGCATGTAGTTAACGGAATTTAGATCTGTGAAATCGATTTATTTCCTTAAAGTAAGTAGAATTATTGAAAAAAAAATTGTCGAAATAATTTATTATTTTCATAATTACCAATATTTGCCAATGAAAATCTGCAAAATAAATAATAAAAATATTATTTTAAACAAGAAAAAAGTTATTTGTTCTGCCGTGTTCGGTCAAAAGCTTAACGCCACCTTTTTTGTAAAGCTATTGTGAAAATAAACAGCAAACAACTAGCTGCCATTAGGTGCCATTTCGTTTGCAGTGCAGCTTTTTTTATTAAGGGTCCTATTTGGTTAGTTGCTTAAATAAATTTATTCTACTTTAATTATTATTATTCCAAAACTATTCACGAAAAAAAAAATGTGTTGCTACATCTCGGTAAATATTGATCACCATCACATCTAAGCGTTATCTATTTTTAACTACACTATAAATCAGTGGTTTGTACGCGTGGCGCATGAAGTAAAATTTCGAGTTTAGAAAAGCCCCGTGAAAATTTGTCTCGGGTCGCTGCGCGACCCTCGACAAATTTTATACGCGGGGCTTTTCTAAACTCGAAATTTTACTTCATGCTTAGTCTGGGAGTGGAAGACACTCGTTACCTTAAAATGTGTTACAAGTGTTAAAATATGTATTGTAACTGTCACAAAGAAAAAAAAAATAACATGGCGATCTCATTATAGTTCAATTCAAACTCGCGTCAAGTTGGCACGATTGGTTGAATGTCGCCTTGCGCCGACTTATGTTGTGTCAACTGTTATTAATGTTCAAATGTCGGCTAGCGCCGACTTGTATGTCATCTGTCATTATAGTCCAAATGTCGGCTGACGCCGACTTAGGTCAAGTTGACACGATGGACTAAATGTCGGCTTGCGCCGACTTAATATCAACTGTCATTCTAGCAGTGGCGTAGCATGAATTTCAGCCGCCCCCTCTCAGTAATTATAAAGATCTTTTCGGCAAGAATACATTTATTATTGTGTATTGTACAGAGTATAGTCAGAAATTCAAAAAAGTTTCATGAGAATCTAACACAATAAACACGACCGCGGGCCGGTTTCAAATTTAACCGATTCGAATTTCTCTTTATTCTTTTAACACAATAATCTATACCTAATAATAATAATAATTTACAAGGTATAAACAAGGTATAAACAAGGTATAAACATACATACATAATAAAATTTTCCAACAGATACTAAGATTATACAAATTAAAAATAAAAATAACAAATACACAATGCATAAGAATAAGACACATGTTAACTCAGGGATGAATGAGCCCCTATGACATCGAATTTTTTATTGAGGCATTCCTCAATGCTGTAAAATGCATATGATATTAAATAGCGTTTGATACAAATCCACGTATTTAAGTAATGGAGAAGATTTAATGTTATTTGGAAGAGCATTATATAATTTAGGTCCAATTTAATTGACAGCGTTTCTGGTATGGTATTCGTGGTTGTCATTATGTCTTGAATATTTGGAGTTATTGTTGTACATGTACAGTAAGCACTCTAATATGTACAGAGATGGTAGCGTAAGGATATTAAATTTTATAAACGATTGACGGCAGTCGTCGCGGTAGGCTACCGATGCGACTACCCGTACTGCTCTACGCTGCAGTTTAAAGAAGGTTGTTATTACACTGCCATGACCCCATACAAGTGAACCTTAGGTGATGATACTTTGACAAAGAGCATAATAAGCAGATCTTAGGGTATTGACAGGTAGATAGTTTTTCAAGTGGCGTAGCAGAAATATTTTGCTGTTAAGACGATTGTAAATGTATTCTTCATGTTTATTCCATGACAGTTTAGAGTCTAGTATTACGCCAAGGAACTTTAAGCTTGTCGGTTGGTTTTAAGGAGAATACCATTGTTGTAGACTTGTCGGGGTTCAGACACAATCGATTAGCAAAAAAACAGTTGAATGCTGTGTCCACTGATATATTATTCGCAGCATGAGCTGATGCTTCATCGGTGGAATGACGTTTGATGGTTGTGTCATCCGCATATAGAATAGTACATGCGTCATTTAGTTGACATGGTAGGTCATTTATATACACTAGAAATAATAGTGGACCCAGAATCGAACCTTGAGGTACACCATAATGAATGTTCTGCTCGGAAGAGACGGTACCATTAAAGTAAACTGCTTGACCTCTTTCGCTTAGATATGAGTTTAGTATCCGGCAGCTATCGGGATGAAAATTGTAAAAGTATAACTTCTGCAGGAGTACATCATGCGGGACGCAGTCAAATGCCTTGCTGAGATCCATGAAAGTCGCAACTGAGAAAGTGCGATTCTCGAATCCTTCATAGATGTCTTCGACAAAGGACATTAGTACATCCCGCGTAGATCCCCCACTGCAAAAGCCATACTGATGGTCCGACATGATTTTGTTTTCATCCAGAAAGTCTACCATATATAAGTACAGTATCTTTTCTAGTAGTTTTGATAAAATGGGTAAAAGAGATATTTGCCTGAAGTTATTTGTATCCGATATGCTACCCTTCTTGTGAACAGGAATGACAAGAGCCCTTTGCAGACATTTAGGTAATCAGTTTGTCCTAATACATGCGTTTATCAGTTCAGTGAGTGGGAATACAATAACATAAGAGCAATATTTTGTCAAGTTCGTACTTATTCCGTATATGTCACGGCAGTGTGAAGACTTGAGGCTACGGATGACATAATATACTGTTACTTGGCTTATTTCATTAAACTTAAAGTAAGGTGATGTATTGACATCACCTTACTTTAAGCTTAATGAAATAAGCCAAGTAACAGTATATTATGTCATCCAACTGGATGCGAGGATATTAATAGGACTGGCATTACTTCTTGGAATACCGTCCAACACACATTCAGCAATATTGCAAAAGTGATAATTAAAAGTGTTAGAGTCTATATCACAAAGGCAAGGCTAGGTTTAGACGTATTTCCTTTAATTAGAGACTACATAGCTCTAGGATGGTTTCGATTGGATTTAATGTATTCCGAGTTCGATGACAGTCTGCTTTTGTGCAATGTCTTGCGATAGACGCATCTATAGTTTTTAAAATGTGGTACAAACTCTGAGTTGTACTCGCTCGCTTGCTTTAATAATAAAAGTGTCTCCCGCATTTGCCGCGGATTATCATTGAACCACGGAACCTTATTCCTAAACGAATTGGAGGCGATGGTTTTCTCCGGAAAGGATTGAATGGCATAAGTCTGCAGGATGTTCAAAAATTGTTCAAAGGCAGTACAAATGTTGCTTCTGACATTAGTAATGGGACCCCAGTCGCTGGTCTTTGGAGCATCATAAAATGTAAGTCGCCTATGGTGTGTGTGCGGTCTTATCTTTTTCTGTTGTTGCTTGTTTGAGTTTAGATTATTAGCTGATATATTCACACCAGTACCTGCGTGATCCGACATTGTGGTATTTATTTGTTCTACCTGTATATAATTTTCGTGGATATTTGTGAAAACATTATTCAGGTAGTTATTTATTCTTGTGTTGGAATATAGGCTTTTTGTGAGACCATAGGATTGGCATAAACCCTGTAATAGCGCTGATTTAGTGTCAACAACATTAAACTTGACATTAAATTCTCCTCCGATTAGAATATATTTATTCAACTCAATGTTGTCTAGTAGGGTACTTAAGATGGCTAAGAACTTATTGAAATCACCTGTAGGTGAATTCAATTATTAAAAAATTGAAAAAAAAAATATTTTTTTGTCCCTCATATATGGTCCGCCATTTTGTTTTTTTATGTTTCAAAACCAGATTCTGAATCAACATGCTCAAAAACCCCGATATTTGCAATTTCAGACAAATCGCCTTAAGCCCTTATATTATGGCCAGCTTTTCTGCATTCGGGACCATTGTGCGGCCCTAGCAAAGTTTTTAGGTGGTACGAGATCTCATGGTGGCGCCGAAAACAGAAAACGAAACACGGCGGTTTCCGTTTTCGGAGTTCCAAATGACAGCGCCCAGTACGGTCGCACCGCACTCGGGCCGCCATTGGTTTTTTCAGACATTCATGTTATTAAAAAATGTAATTTGAAGACACTAACGAGCGTTTCCAATCCCAGACTAAGCATGAAGTAAAATTTCGAGTTTAGAAAAGCCTGAAAATTTGGCTCGGGCGCGTAGCGAAGCGGAGCGACCGAGCCAAATTAGGCTTTTCTAAACTCGAAATTTTACTTCATGCGCCACGCGTATAAAACACTGATTTAAAATGAAGTTTAAAATATACTTCGACTAAGTTATGATCACATGTTCATTAATTTTACAAATGTTCATATAGAATATCTTAAAGTATACTTAAAAGTTTTTCCAGTAGTGAACATTTTATTGTACAAATTAACCTCAATAAGTATTTGGAATAATGAATTTAATAATCCTACATTATTATAATTTACGGTCGGTACCAGTGTTGGCCACAGCAGATTTTTCATTCTATTTTCACTGTTAAAATAAGAATAAAATGTAATACTAAAATTGCCATTTCCCTTCAAACGGTCATTGTTTGTTCGGGTCTAGCTGGCGACACCAGGAAAAAGAAGGATTGAGTACCACTGTTTAATATTAACAGAATAGACTTTGATTTTACATATGATTTATTATTATTATTATTATCCACTCACCCTTATTTGGTAATCATATTTATTTATTCATAATTACCAACACCAGTCGACATATACGCTTTCGTGAGCGACTAACATTAAGACATCATAATCAACTTGGTAAAAATTACAAAAAAAAAGAAAACGCACAAAGAATGATTAACAACGACTAATTTCCTATCATTTATTTCCATGGAGGGCTCGTACGTAAACGCAAGAAAACAGCACCACCTGCAACAACCTGAAACTGTGGGCGTTACTTTTTTTAATTTCAGGTTTAATTACACCCAAAGCGACTTGGGTAAACGTTACGAGTTTATAAAGACGTCCTGTTTGGACAATTAATAATTATTACTCGGTCTGTTATTATTATCATTATTAAAAGAGCTTCATCTCTATGGAAATATAATATGAATGAGTAGCACAAATTACAGATTGTGGTACAAAAGCTTTATTTAAAAGTCTTCCTAATGTCTTTTTTTCATATACTTACGTGCAATGGCGGCTGGTGAACATTTGTATTGGTGGCGTCTGCATAAATAACTAACTTCCGAGTGCGTCAGTTGAGTGCATTTTTAATTGGTTTAATTTACATAAAGTGAGACGATTCGGACTACGTTTAGTGATTGGTTCAGTGTTAGTGATCTTACGCATCCTGTCGATAAGAGTTACTTTGCTTAAAAGCAACTGGTTGAGTCATATTTTCTATTAATGGGCATTTCGCTCAAAACTAACCTCAATTTATTTCTATCGGTAGACCACCGTTCACAATCTGTTTTTAGATTGTATATGTTAAGCATTAATAATATTTATTTCACTAATAAGCGTGTTACCCCAATGGTTACGACATCGACTTCCACGCAGGGGGGGCGGTTCGCTTCCACACCTAGGAAGAATTTTTATTTTATTTTATTTACTCATTAATGATTGTTTCCCAATGTGTCACTTTGTTACCTTTCCGTCGCTCAGGATGTATGTTTAATGTTAGCCACCTAACACGAGCGGGGCAGGTGTGAAGAAACTGTATCCCCGTTATATTCCCTAATCCCGTCCTATAGTATCTCGCATAAAATGTCCCGGTCAACAATTTCATTTAAATATTGTAAAAATATACTTTTTAAGAACTAAATCTGCGTAAACTGTCACAGCATTTACCACCCAGCATGTAAAAAAAAAAAAAAAAAATCAAATCCCTCGGTGAACACAAAATCATTTGTTGTACTAGAAGTTTAAATAATTCTGTATTGAATACTAGTATTGAGACCGTAAAACAGGACATTATTAATGAATTGAATTTGGAACTCAAAAACAAAAACAAGCATATTGAAAAACTAACTTCGCGTATCAAGTTAATTGAAAATGAAGCCATTGAAAGTGAAGAAATACTTACGAATAAAATTCACGAATTGGAACTCAAATTTAATACACTCAACATCGACTTATTAAAAGCAAAACAATCTAATGTTGACCTGCAGGATGAACTAAATAACTACTTAGACCTACAACCGACACCCAGAAAGTCGTCTCCCTTGGCCCACGTAACAACTTCTCCGATCACACCCTACAAAACCTGTAATCACTGTATATCACTCAAATGTAAACTGGAAAATTAACCAGCCAAAACACATAACATTATCATGGAAAATAATCAATTAAAGGCAAAAATAGAGAATATGGCACATACTCTAGCAGACCTCGAAAAAAATAATAAACGTCATGAGGAACCTTTCAGCGCCACTTCGAAAATACTTATACTAAGTGACAACACCGGGCAAAACATGGGACACCTATTCAGGAAGCAATTAGTCGATTTAGTACCCAGCCGAAAATTACATCAATCTATAAGCCAAATGCCATAATACTCAGTGTGATCGAATATATAGAAGAACTAACAAGGGACTTTACGCAACAGGATCACGTAATTATAATGGCAGGTATGGTAGATGCTTTTAAAGGCCAAACCATAGATGGTGGTAAACTTAAACAACTTCTATCAGGTACAGTCAACAAAACAAATGTGAATATTATTGAGAATCCTCTTTAGAGAAACCGAAATATTTTAAATAAATTTATAGTCTCGGTGAACAATGAATTGCTACACTGTCCGGGTTTTCTTAAGTGCAAGTATATTGAAAATAAACTGTGTGTAAATAACTCTTTTCGCTTAAATAATAGAACTAAGCATCTACAAATAAAACATATAATCCAGTTTTTAAAAACCAACACATACAATAGTTGCGATAGTAGCACAATGATCACATCATCTCCAAAAAACTACGTGCAATCTCCGAAGCTGTTGGAAAAGACACACACTGTCTATTTTTAAATATACAGTCCCTCAGATCGAAATTAAATGAAAATGACATTATTGTTAACGATAAATCACCTAATGTATCTGTACTGTGCATGTGTGAGCACTGGTTGGTATATAATGAAGCCACGGCACTTACAATTTCAAATTTCCACGTTGCCACACAATTCTCCCGAAGGTTATCGTCCGGCGGTGGAGTATTAATTATAATTAAAAACAATCTGAAATATAAACCCTTAAACATTAATCATTTGTTGTTGGAGAAAGATTGTGAAATCGCGGGGATTGAAATTGGAAATAATGTTATTCTGATAGCTTACAGATCTCCTAGCGGCAACGTCGCAAAATTCTTACATATCCTCACAATGGCACTGGATATAATAAAACTCAGTAATAAGTATGTTTTTCTAGCAGCTGACTTCAATGTTCGTTTTAATGATACTGACGCAAATAAATTCATCTTGTCTGATTTCATACATAGCCATGGTCTGAAATTTATAGTCGATTTTCCAACACGGTATAATAACTGTATAGACAATGTTGCTACCAATTACACTGATCCAAACGCACGACCCTTAGAAACAGGAATTTCTGACCATAATGGTATTCTAACATTGCATCTATAAAAGATTCAAAATGCACAGCTGAAGTCAAGATTATCCGCCCTATTACTACTGCGGGGAAATCTACATTTTTTCAATCTTTGGAAAGAGAGACTTGGGATTTTGTCAATGAGACAAACGATGCTAACAAATGCTTCGACCTCTTCCTGTGTATCTTTCTCGAACATTTCAATGTTGCTTTCCCTGAAAAGCACGTGAAATCAGTGCTCACAATTAATAAATTAAGCTGGTATAATCCCGAACTCAGAAATATGAGAGAAATGTTAAGGCTGTTTTCGGAGTTATACAATCGAACCCAAGACCCAGAAATGAGAAAGCTAAGAAACACACAGAGAAGCATTAACAAACAAGCAATAGAAGCTTCTAAAATGAAGGTGAACAAAACCTACATTAGAGATAATGATTTTAAACCAAAAGCTATGTGGAGCATCATAAATTCAATTAGAACGACCGAGCAGGGCGAGGGCATTAAACACTGCAACATTACATCAGATGGATTTAACACTTTCTTCGTAAATATCCCTAGCAACATATTAAATTCGATAACCGTACCTAGTATCGACTCTTTGTCATTAATGTGCAACAACCCCCACGGCTGTAAAACTTATTTTAAATTCTCGGAAGTCTCGTCAAATACTGTGGCAACAACGATATGCAACATAAATGCCAGCAAAAGTAGAGACATTTATGGACTGAGATACGATGTGTTAAAAGCTGTACTAAACACCGTGTTGTCGCCATTGACTAAAATCATTAACAAGTGTATAAGGAGCAACATCTTCCCAAACTCAATAAAATGTGGACTAGTCATTTCAGTACACAAAAAAGGTGAACATAATAATCCTAACAACTACCGCCCAATTTCCATACTGCCTATATTCGCAAAAGTCTATGAAAAAATTCTAGAAAGACAGCTCATCGATTACTTTGAAGAAAACAATCTGCTACGAGAAGAACAGTTTGGATTCAGAAAGGGGCGAACCACAACAGATGCAATCCTGAAACTCATCGAAGGGACAATTGATTGTTTTGAAACAGGTGCGACCTCAAAGTCTACGTTCTTAAACCTCTCAAAGGCCTTCGACGGTGTTTCACATCAAATTTTGTTACGTAAACTCTACTTTTATAACTTACATCCTGATACCTGTGGTCTGTTGATCTCGTACCTCTCAGGAAGAACGCAATGCGTATACTCAAATGGGATTAGATCACATAACTTACCATTATCTCACGGGGTTCCACAAGGTTCCATCCTAGGCCCATTACTATTCTTAATATACATTAATGACTTATCTGACTCCTCTTCCAATGTTATTTTGTATGCCGACGATACCACCATCACAACACAAGGTAAAGATATTGAGGTAGTGACGGTCTTACAGAGAGAGTCTTACGACATGGCACTTGAATGGTTCAACTGTAACCAACTCAAACTGAACTGCGATAAATCGGCAAATATGACGTTCACCTTGTCTAGAAATTCGGCGGATAATACATCTACTAAATTTCTTGGACTGCACATTGATTCCCATCTGAATTGGCATACACATGGTGACGCCAACAAGTTATGCTCCAACTTCCTAATACGCAGTTTATCGAAGATCGTATCCGCAGATGTGCTACGAGTCGCTTACTTTTCTCTAATACAGAGTCACATATGTTACGGTCTGCTAGTATAGGATCACGCTGCTATTAAACACAGGATCTTTGGTCTACAGCGAAAAGTAATCCATGTCATATGCTCCTACGACTACTCTGCTGATTGTCGCCAAGCATACATCAAAAGCGAAATACTCACTCTGCCGTCATTATACATCTTCGAGTGTCTACTATATATAAGGAAACACATCTCTTCTTACCGCTCCAACTCAGACGTCCATAACTATAACACCAGGCAGAGAACGAACATGCATACTCCAGCGGTTAGGCTCACTAAGTCACAAACGGAAGTACGATACTCCGGCATCAAATTCTTCAATATGCTTCCCGACCATGTCAAAACTATGCCCATTAATGAATTTAAAAAACAAATCAAAGCATTCCTCATGGTGAATGCGTTTTACAGCTCGGAGGAATACATCAAATACAAATGTACGCAGTGGATGTAGTGATTTTACAGTTTTACAGCTATTTTAAGCATCTTTATTTTGGACATTATTTACATTTTTACATTCTTATATTTATAGTAATTAGTTAATGTTAACACTCTAATTTATAATGTCCTAGTGCTATGTTATTTATATGTAATGTATGTACTATATTGACAATGTTATACCATTTGGTGCTAAACAATAAATTCAAATTTAATTTTAAGACATTCGGCGTTTTTTTGTAACGAGTTCAACTTAAAGCTACTAACGAGTGTTTTCAATCCTTGATGAAGCATGAAGTAACATTATAAGTTTACATAATCCTGAAAATTTGGTTTGGTCGCGTAACGAAGCGAAGCGACCAAACCAATTTTGCGGGCTTTTCTAAACCTGAAATTTCACTGCATGCACCAGGCGTACAAAACACTGAAATATTGTGAAATTTAAAATATTCTTATTTAGCAGTATATTTTTAAACCTGCTTTGGCAGTTTTTTACTAATACTGATTTAGTAGTATATTTTTAATTTCACAATATTTCAGTGTTTAAGAAATGAAGTAAAATTTCGGCTTTAGAAATACCTAAACATTTGGTTTGGTCACTTATTTTCGCTACGCAACCAATTAAAAGTTTCAGGCTTTTTTAACTCTAAATTTTATCTTTATATACTTACGTGCAGTGGCAGCTCGTGAACATTTGTATTGGTGGCGTCTGCATTTTAAGACATTCCACGTATTTTTGGTAATGAGTTCGATTTAAAGCTACTAACGAGTGTTTCCAATCCATGAAGTAAAATTTCAAGTTTAGAAAGGCCTGAAAACTTGGTTTAGTCGCGAAACCCGAAATTTTACTTCATGCACCAGCCGTACAAAACACTGAAATATTTTTAATAATACTGATTTAGTAGTATATTTTTAATTTTACAATATTTCAGTGGTTTAGAAATGAAGTAAAATTTCGAGTTTAGAAATGCTTGAAAATTTGGTTGGTTGCTTCGGTTCGCTACGCAGCCAAAAAAAAGTTTCAGGCTTTTTTAACTCGAAATGTTACTTCATACTTTATCAAGGAGTGGAAACACTCGTTCGAAACTTCAAATTGAGCCCTTTTAAAGAAAGGCAAAACAAAAAAATGTTGCGTTACTATCTCAGATTTTTTAATAAATTTTGCAGGGTGAGTTTGTTTTCATATTTTTTACTGGGATCTCGAAAACTAAAGAGATAGAAAAACGGTTAAATAAGCAAAGTAGTGAGGTTTTACTTGCTGAATAAAAAGACGCTTGTAAAATTTTCGAAAAAGTCAGGACTAGATAGATAGATAGATATTCGTAGGGGTGTATCCTAGACAACGTGCTCGAGCTTCGCCTCTTTGATTAGCCCTATTAAGCCTGACAGTGAGCCTTGGGTGTAGCTCTCTGCGCTTGGTTTAGTGTTGCCCAGCTTTAGGTATCTAACCCTGCTGCTTGCTAGGGCCTCACATTGGCATAGGATGTGGAGAGGATCCTCCTCTTCTTCCTGGCAGAATCTACATATTGTATCCTCTGCCAGACCTATTTTGCTCATGTGTTCTGTCAGTAGACGTACTATAGCTTTAACCGTTTTTCTCTCTTGGTTGAGAAGATCGGTCGTGAAAGCCCGCGATTGTTTTTTGAGCAAGTGTTTCGCCTGCCTCTTCCCTGGTGTGTTCGTCCACCAGGTTTGAGTTTGTGTGTCCGTCCATTTTTTTATGGGTATTCTGACTGTGGTTTTTGCGATACCGCAGGAGGGTTCCGGGCCAATGAATGCGCTTGACGAGCCTTGTTTGGCCAGTTCGTCTGCTTTATCCTTCCCTTAATGACCCTTGTGTTCTGGGACACATACCATTGTCACATTTTTGCGACCGCCCATTTCGTTGAGAGCGCTTACTGGGACTATGTAGCTATGTATACTAGCTTGGAATCGGCCTGTGTGGTGCTTAGTGCCCTTAGCAGCGCTTGGCTGTCCGAGAAAATAGCTACTGATCGACTTTTGTTGTCTTGCCTATTTGCTATTTCTCCAATGCACAGGTGGACCGCGATCGGCTCTGCCTGGAACACAGTGGCATCCCTTGCCAGACTGACCGAAATCTTTGTCTCGGGTTTTGTGCTGTATATTCCGGCTCCGACTCCTTTATCTGTTTTCAAACCGTCATTATACCAGTTTGATTCCGCGTTGGTAAGTGGGCCGTTCTCCCAATCTTCCCTCTACGGGATCATCACTTTGTATTTCCTGTCGAAATTATATTTCTGAACCATGGCATCGCTTGGCATTCCTGTTGTAGGGTTTGCCATTAGCTCATCTTCTAGCCTTTGCTACTTGTTCCCGTGCGATCGGTTTATGGGAGCCTGTCCTCGCATTAGTCTGTATGTTACGACCCTGGCGTCCCCTTGTATGAAGATGTGCAGTGGTGGTAGGTTCAGGATCATTTCTAGGGCTGCTGTCGGGGTAGTGCTTAGGGCTCCTGTGACACTGAGACATGCTAGTCATGCTCCGTCCTTGTCCACCACACTACTGCCCCGTAGGTTATCATGGGCCTGATCACCCTTGTATATAACCAGAGGGTCATTTTGGAATTGATCTGTGTTTTTTCGGGATTGACCGTCAGTCGTTCCCGTCGACACCAGTTGTCTACTATGTTTAGGGCCCTTTGTTTTCCTTGTGAGATAACTCATGCGAACCGGCCTCTGATGACTATAGCCAGGTCATCCGCATACCCTGGGCAGTGGATGCTTTCTTCGGACAGTTTCCTTAGTGAGTCGTCCACAAGAGTTGCCCATAGCAGTGGAGATAAAACCCCTCCCTGCGGGCAGCCTCCGCCGGCTCTAGCTTCAATGGTGTGCCCTCTTAGAGTGGATGTAATTGTCCTTTCCTCCAGGCTAGCTGAATAAGGGCTAGCCTGGAGTAGAGGCTTGGCGGGACTCCTTTTCTTGCTTGTGCCTCTATAAGCGAGTTAGTTGTGACATTGTTGAACGCCTCTTTTATATCTAGGAATGTGACCATAGCTATCTCTTTGTCCTCCATTGACTTTGTGATGAGCCTGTTTAGGTCGTCCAGCGCCTAGTCCGTAGACTTTCCTGGCTGGTAAGCGGCTACTGAGGGGATCTTTCCCCAGTATCTCGTCTCGTAGGTATCTGTCGACCAGTCTCTCCATTGTTTTCAGTAGGAATGAAGAGAGGCTGATGGGTCTGTAAGACTTCGGTATTAGATCTGATATTCTACCTACCTTAGGCAAGTAGATTACCTTTACACTTTGGCACGCCCTTGGTACGTGTCCCCATGCCAGACAGGCTGTGAAGATCTTTGTTAGATGCGGCACCAGCTCCTGTAAGCCCTTCTGTAGCAGGGTGGGATAAATCCCATCCATCCCAGCGGACTTATAAGGTTGGAACCTGCTTATGGCCCATCTGATTCTGCTTGGTCTTGTGACCTCTGTGGCTAACCTCCAATCATTTCGGTCTGGCTTTTTTCGCCTTTGGCCGGGATTTTCGAGTATGCCCTCCTCTGACAGGATTGTGGAAAGTGGACTTTTAGTAATTTCTTGAGACTGTCCTCCTTTGTTTCAGTATAGGTCCCGTCAGATTTTCTGAGGAAACCTACCTCTTTTGCAGCACTTCCATCCTTTGCCAGGGCTTTGTGGATTCTCGAACATACCGGAGTGTCGACTAACTCCTCGCAGAACTTCCTCCACGAGTCTCTTTTGGCTTTTCAGATTTCTTTGTTGTACAGCGTAAGCTCTTCCAAGTATGCCGTCTTGATGGCGTCATTTACTAACTAGATATTTTGAAAATAGTGTCGATTTTTTTGATTTTTTTAAACGATTTTTCTCAGTTATTAAAAGAGATAGAAAAAAACTATAAATGGCAAGGTTTTAGATAAGCATGAATCCTCAAAGTATTGTAAAGTGTCGAAATTGTGCGTCCTGCCCGAAACCGTTGTTAGTTCTGTGGGTTCCAGTAAGTAAAGTTGTGAGAAAGATAACCCCAATCTTCCCCACAACTTTACTTACTGGAACCCACACTATTTCCTTTTTAGATATGCGGAAGGCAGTTTTTGGGCCAGGTGGATGAAAAAAATTATTTAATACATCGGTATTTTGATCGCGCTTGTATTTGACTATGCCCAGCCACCACTGATCTTCGTAAATTCATGTTTGTAAGCAAAGGTGTGTTAGTAAACACAATTGAAGTTTTCTGCTTATCAAATTCTGTACATGTTGATGTGATGTAACATCTGATTTGATTATCATTTGTAGGAACGAATCTATGATACCCTTCTCTTCCTGTCACACGCAAGCAAAGTTAAAATCTTTTTGTTAGTTTAGCTTCAGTTTGTTTAATTTCTTTGACAGAGACAAAAATGTACTTTATTCCGGTTATTTTTTTATTACAGTGATCATGTCTTGTGTAGTAACAATTTAGTCATAGTAAGGTCTTTGCATGCTGGCTCTAGTTACTTCCCTTTTAATGGTACCACCTATACCATCACAAAATTTTGTTTTTTAAAAGGATTCTTACTATTGATTACCGTTAAATTTTGTGTGCGTGTAACGCATTTTTGTGTCAAATTTGATGCACTATAACTCTGGAACCAGTTGATTCTAAGTCACCAAGTTTGTATCATATGTTTTTGTCAGAAGAGGTATTATCTGTATTAATTTAATTTTTCACTCAGTCCCTTTTGAAATAATCTACTTTAAATATTGCCAAAATCATGGTTGTTATGTTTAAATTTAAAACACTTTGTTTTAAACATGTTTAAAAACAGCCGTCGTAATTTAAACGGTTTTGTTTCAAACATGTTTCAAATCTTGAATTTGTTTAAAACATGTTTTAAACATTAAATTTGTTTAAAATGTTTTTTTTTTATTATATTAAATTTGCAAAATTATATTTTATACTTCTTTAAATAAATTCAGGTTTCTATGCAAAATCTACAAAGTAGAAGAAAGCAGAGCCCCAGCACCCATTCCATTGCCATGTGGCAAATGCAACAAGTTCGACCACGTCACAGACCAATGCAAGGAGACCATCTTATGCGCTAAATGCTCCGGACCTCATCATACAACAGCATGTACCACAACTCTGCCGTCAAAATGTCGCGCCTGTGGAGATACCACACATGGAGCGTGGTCGACGAAGTGCCCGAATAGACCGCTACAGCCGATTCAAGGTATTCCTAATGTCCAAATCCACTCTACCAATAAAAAAACATCCCAAATTGACCCAAAACTAACCAAAACTTCCCGAGTCCATCAACCCATAACCCTGCACGACTATATTATAGATACTTACACAACCGAAATAAATAACAGCACTAACAGTGCTCCCGAACTTCCCGAGTCCATCAACCCATAACCCTGCACGACTATATTATAGATACTTACACAACCGAAATAAATAACAGCACTAACAGTGATAGACATGCACACTTGAAAAAACTGAAAGAATTGTTCACGAACTCTTTTCGCGTTGATACACATGCGTCGTTCTCGGGAAATCGAATATTTATCGTCATGTTCGATTTAGATTTCCCGGAAAATATCCCTACAGTAATCCCAATAATAGGTGTACAGTCAGGTTCAACGGAAATTTTAAGTATAAATGGCTAGCGATGTTTGTTGTTTATATACCAACATTAACTCATTCCACATAAAATCCCAACTGGAAAACCATTACCTTTCCTATAA
This sequence comes from Philonthus cognatus, assembly GCA_932526585.2. NCBI lineage: Eukaryota > Metazoa > Arthropoda > Insecta > Coleoptera > Staphylinidae > Philonthus > Philonthus cognatus. Next base: position 77,561,017 of record OW052241.1, read on the forward strand.
TCCTGTCCATATTAATATGATGGTAGAAACAAAATCCCCAAACCCCATATCCTTCCGTAATTGGTCATCTATCCACTCTATATTAACCCACCCCTCTATTTCATTACGGAAAGCTAATCCGCCCCGAATAAAAAACATAATTAATGAATGTATACTGCAACCCTCAATTTCCCATCCTTCCAAATCCATCTATTCCATTCTTCGTCCCCAATTAAAGACATAATTTTCACCAAGGCTTCCCTATATGATAAAGCCATGATTATAAGAGACTTTAATATAAATACTGCCGAAAAGAAGCACTTGTTACATTTCCTCTCCAACTCCAATTTTGCCCAAGTTAATACCGACCCTTTATTATGAACCAACACCAAGCTACCACTCCTGATATCCTATTATGTACCAATTATCTGAAACCCCTCATCCACTCAGTCCAACTAATTCCAGATTTATGTTCAGACCATCTTTCCATTTCCTTCAAACTCAAAATCCAACATAACCCTACCCAAATATTACCTGAATCCATATCAGATTTCAAAAATGCTAACATCCTACATATATCAAATGACATTCAACAGTTTATAGATAACCACCCAAAAATAGAATCCTGTACCACTCTTTATTTCAACAAACTACTGGCAAAATCAATAGACCTGCATACCCCATAAATCCCTAAACAACACTACAACCCAAATTCATCTTACGCTTAATAAAATATAAAAGACAACTATACCGGGACTATAGACAGTTAGAGGACGAACAAATCAAAATGACATTCAACAAACTAAACAAGGAGAAACCGTATAATTGAATACAAAACATAAAATTGGCTTGAAGCATGCAATAATATTAATGACATACAAGGAAAAAATACTGGATGGAAATAAATAAACTCAGCAAATAAAAAACAAAAAAAAAACAAAAAAAAGACCTTTATTGGCATAATACTACATACATCACATCTACACTAATCGCTGCCCCCTCTTCTCCTCCTGGTTTCCCTCTCTTCCCCCAGCTTCTCCAGCGTCCTTACCCTGGCCCCATCCTCTCTCATCCATTCCGTCACTCTTCTATTACAATATACACTTCCCATACTCTTCCCCCATTCACACATCCCTTCCTCTCTCCCCTGACCCACACCCCGCCCTCGCCAGCACCACCCTTTCCTCCCTACTGCATCCCCCCTTCACAAAATACCTCGGCATTCTCCTATGCACCTGCCACCTCACGTACCTATCGTTGTATTCACTCCTCTCTATACACCCCTGTCTTTCCTGTGCTTCCACCTCCTTCTCCTTCTCTTTCACCCACGCATCCACCTTTACCCCATTCCCCAGCCACTCCATCACCTTCGTCTCCGACAAACCCACCCTCTCATACATTCTCCTTCTCTCGCTCCTCCATCTACCCTCTCTCCCATTCACGCACGGCACCCACACCGCCTTCACCAACCTCTCTTCCTCCAGGTCCCATAACTTCATCTCATACCTAGCCATTCTCACCATTTCCTCACACTCTAGTTTCGCTCTATTCGTTTCCTGCAGCACTATGTATCCGGGTGTCGACCTTTCCAGCCCCAACATACGTTTCAAGAACCACAACTACTCCCTCTCTACACACTCATACCCTCTCGTCCCCCATACTTCCACCCCATATATTAACACTGACCCACACACGCATCCCATACTTTACACGCTACTCTTACATTGTTCCCCATACACTTCCCCCACTTCCCACGCTATCCCTCACGCCATTCTAGCCTTCCCCTGCACCCACCTCACATGCTCTTCATACCCTCCCGTCCCTTTGAACATAAACCCTAAATACTTGAATTTTTTAACCCTCTCAATCACCTCCCTCTTCCACTCTAATTTCTTTACCCTCCCCTCCCTCCCTTTATTTCTGAATCTCACCCATTTCGTTTTTCTAACATTCACGCTCAACCCCCTCTTATCCATAAACCTCTCCGCCCTTTTCAGCATATCCTTCATCCCTTCCCACTCTCTTGCCACCAGCACCATATCATCCGCATATGTCAATATCCACACCTTACTTCTACTAATCACCAACTACAAATCCGCTTACGTCAAACTTTATCTTCCAAATTCCATCCTGAACAAGGTGTTTCTCAAGGCTCCCCTCTATCTCCTCTATTATACAACATTTATTGCTCCGACCATCCCCATCCAAACCTTATAAACCCAACCTGTTATCCTCTGCAGTTTGCGGACGATACTGCCCTAATCTCCCATTCAACAACCCTACCCTCAGCTCTTAACTCCCCCCCAAGACTTTGTCAACAAAACAGCCACTTGGTTTTCCAAGTAGAGGCTCAAAATTAATCCCAACAAATCCCAAATCTTCTTACCCTACCACCGCATTCCACCTAATTCTCTTTCCATAACTGGTCCACTATATACTTCATCCTATCATGTAAATACCTAGGAATCCTTTTAGACCGAAAACTATGCTTCAAAGAACACACTTCCGATATAAAAGCAAATATCGTAAAGCGAGAGAAACATTTTCGTTGCCTGACTTACAAAAACCAAGGAATCAGTACAAAGACCTGTTGCAATATTTATAAAATGATTTGCCGTCCCATCCTAGATTTGGTTTTGAATCTTAAAACGAGGGTTTTCCGCTCCCAGACTAAGCATGAAGTAAAGTTTCGAGTTTAGAAAAGCCTGAAAATTTGGATTGGCCGCGTAGCGAAGCGGAGCGGCCAATCCAAACTCGAAATGCATGCGCCACACGTATAAAACACTGAAGTATCGTAAAGTTTAAAATATACGGCTTTAGCAGTCTAGTATGTAGATGTGAATAAAACGTCAGACAAATTCGGCGCTGAACAAATTGTTTAAAACAGTGATTATAGGCAACCCAATAACTCTAACGTATATTAGGTTGCCTATAATCGTTTTTCTATGTGTGTTTTGAACTTCACTGTAAATCAGTACTTTTAAACGTGGCGCATGAAGTAAAATTTCGAGTTTAGAAAAGCCTAATTTGCATTGGCCGCTCCACTTCGCTACGCGGCCAATCCAAATTCTTAGGCTTTTCTAAACTTGAAATTTTACTTCATACTTAGTCTGGGAGTGGAAACACTCGTTAAAAGCCTTAAAATAACCTCTTTGAAACAACGAATTCCCGCAAATTTAAAAAACGCTGTAATTATCGGGATATGTATACTTAAAAGAATAATGCTCTGTATGTTCTGTTTTAAACACGCATTAAACGTGTTTTAAACATGTTTTAAATACATTTTAAATATGTTTTTAATTGTAAATGTTTTAAACGCTGTTTCAATGAAAAACACACGTTTTGTAAAAAAAGTGTTTGTTTTAATTAAAATGAAAAAAAAAACGTTTTTTTAACAACCCTGGCCAAAATTCGATTTTGGCATTCTTGAAAAATTATATCAAAAAAAGGGACAAAGTTCTAAAGCTTTAAACTTCTACAGCAAGTAGTCATAATAAATCTATGCAAGAAAAAAAATAAAGGTACGTCTGTCTTCCTTCTAATAATTTTGTATCACTGAAACACCCGTTTTAGGCTAATTTTAAATTTATAGTTGTGAATTTTTTTCAGCACTTTCCTAACTACTTAGATAATATTATGTAAGGACACAAAATCTAGAGCATTATTCCGATAATTTTGGTTTTTATTTTGTCTTGATATCTATAAAATTAATGGAGCTATATACATTTACATAAAACTTGTTTTCAACAGAAAAACGGTTACGAAGCAAACTTAAAATGTCCGCCAAAAAAAAGTATGAATTTGAACATTTTTCCTACTATAGTTTTAAACTCATATAGTATTGGGCAGTAACTGGTAAAAAAAATAGGAAAATCAAAAATGTAGAGCAACAGTTTTTATTCTATTTGGGTGATTTTAAATGGACCCGAAAACAAGACGGTTCAGATTAAAAAAATTGATAACGGCTAAGCTTTTGTAGCAGTTCTAATTAGATGAATAAAGTAATTGGCATTTGAGCTAGGGATAGGTTAGATCAGCCATACTCTAAGTGTGTTCCGCCGAACCCTAGGGTTCCGCGATACCCCTGTAGGGGTTCCGCAAGAATTTAGAAAAAAATTCAAAACACCTCTCTCTGGTCAACCGTTCTGACGCCGCGTATCACGATTCACGAGGCGCAGCCGAACTTAGTCGCCTCGTACAATTTTACTATACCACCACCACCGATACCTACTTGCAAGCGCGTAGTCGCTTTGATAAAAGCCGCCTCCGCTACAATTGTGACTTTCGGCTCTAACTTCAAAATGTAAAGTCGAGATGGTTTACACCGCATTTTTTGTATTTCTATTCTAATTTCGGCTTTTTATTTATCAAAGGCTCCGACTCGAGTATTTTTGAGAATGTCGAGGCTAGGACAATAAAAGCGACGATCGCGCCTCGATACTTACTCAGTCAACGATTAGCGTTCACAGCGATAAGTACCTACCTGCTAGAAACAAAGTGTTTATTGTTCTACTGCTGTATTCTGATTGTATCAGTTTTGTACATTTATTCTTTGGACTAAACTCTTCCACGTAGCAACGATCGTGCATTATTTTGAGCACACTATCCTGACATGTAACATTATTAATAAAGAAGAATGGAACGTTGGTTTAAAGGCGATAAACGTGTTGCTACATCTTCTAACGAAGCCGAATGTTCAAAAGCAGTACGCGCGGAGTATACAGCAATTACCGATCCAGACGATGATGCAACGACGTCAAGTTCCACGGTTTCAAAGGCGAAAAAAAGGAAGTATGATGAATCATATATCAGTTTCGGATTTGTTGATTCCAACGGCTCACCTCTCTGCATGTTATGTAGTAAACTGCTTCTTAATAGTTCCATGGCACCTGCCAAGTTGCGCCGACATTTAGAAACTATACACCCCGAGTCTAAAGACAAGAATAAAGAATTTTTTGTACGTAAAAAAGAACAGTTATTGGAAAGTCAAAATACTATGATGCATGTAACCCAAACTATCAATCAAAAGGCTACGGAGGCATCATATTTAGTTAGCTATCGCATTGCACAAGCAGGTGAAGCGCACACTATCGCTGAGAATTTAATAAATCATTTGTGTTAGACATAACAAAATGTATGCTCGATGAAAAATCTGCAAAGCATCTTTCTACTCATGATCTGGCAAGCTACGTCAAATAAGAACTAGTTCACGTCTACAAAAAACACGATTCGTCTTGCAAATAGATGAGTCTACTGATGTCGCTGGTCTGGCTATCTTGTTGGTTATCGTGAGATATCCATGTGAAAGTTCTTTCGAAGAAGATATGCTTATGTCTTCGCCGATGCCCACAAACACTACCGGAGAAGAAATTTTTAATAAAATAAATATATTTTTTGAGTAAAATAATCTCAGTTGGAACGATTGCATTGACATTTGTACAGATGGGGCCAAGGCGATGACGGATGACGGGTATGACAGCAGGAGTAGTGTCACGAATAAAAAATAAAGCGCCTAATTGTAGTTCCAGCCATTGTATCCTGCATAGACAAGCACTGGCGATGAAGCAAATGCCGTCAAATCTCTAATTAATTATGGATGAAGCGGTAAAAATAATTAATTTTATCAAATCACGACCACTACAATCCCGATTGTTCTTATTATTGTGTGAAGATTATGGCAGCAAACATAAAACAATGTTGCTCCATTCAGAAATGCGATGGCTGTCTCGGAATAAAACTTTAACAAGGCTATTTGAACTTAGAGCCGAGTTACAAATGTTTCTCTCAGATATTTCTTTTAATTTAAAAGACCGTTTGTATCATAAAACTTGGTTGTTCTGACTGTCTTTTATGGCGGATATCTTTTAAAAACTGAACGAATTAAATTTATCATTGCAAGGTAAACAGACAATAGTGTTCCAGGCCTGTAACAAAATAACTGCCTTCAAAAGAAAATTAGATTTTTGGATTATTTGCGTTGGAAAGAGAAAAATAGAAAGCTTTACGTCACTCAGAGTTTGTTAGCGATAACGACTCAGAAATGTTTCAAGATGATGTATTTAAAGAATTGGTCCAATATCTCACTTCGATGCGCGCATCTTTTGAGAAGTACTTTCCCGAAGAACAGAATACAAAAATGAAACTGAATTCGTGGATTCATAATCCTTTTTTACCCAACTTACAAATGGCCGAAAGTATGTCAAAAGAGATATATGAATCTCTTTTAGAAATGTCATCAGACACAATTATGGAGTCACTGTTCAAAACGACGCCTCTCAACGATTTTTGGTGCAGAATCCGTGATAAATATCCAATGCTTGCCAAAATGGCTCTGAATATTCTTCTCCCTTTTCCAACAACATATTTGTGCGAAACAGGATTCTCAACCTATGCAGCCACGAAAACAAAATACCGCAATAGACTGGACGCCGAACCTGATATGAGACTTCAACTGTCCTCGATCAAACCTGATGTCAACCAATTGATGAAAAATAAAAAAACAGTTTCATACCTCCCATTAGTTAGATTTGTTTTTTTTTTTAATATCTTATATTATTATACTTGTTATGTAAGTAAGTAACAAGTAACTGTTACATGGTACTTTTAATATGCTTATTAATAAAGAATACACTTTTAAAAACTATTGTTTTATTGTGGGATTCCGTCAAGTATTTCGCTTTCCAAAAGGGATCCGTCACCAAAAAAGATTGAGAACCGCTGGGTTAGATGATACATCGTGAAATTAGTTTAGATTATGCGTAACTATTCGTAGGTTAGGTTAGATTACCAATTTCTTAGGTTAAGTTGGACATCAGGTATTGATTATAAATTTGATCTAATCTAATATTAGTTTGATTAGTAAGTTACGTTATGTCGTCTGTATCAGTTTTTAGGTTATGTTGGTTCTCAATTTGTTAGGTTAAGTTAGTGAAGAGTTACTTAGGTTAGATTATAAAAGCGTTCAATTAAAAATTTTAACGAGTGATTCAACTCCCAAATTAAGCATGAAGTAAAATTTCGAGTTTAGAAAAGCTTTAAAAAGCTAATCCATTCAGCTTTTTCAAGCTTTTCGCGTGTCGACCAATCCAAATTTTATGGCTTTTCTAAACTCGAAATTTTACTTCATGCGCCACGCGTACAAAACAATGATTGCAAGTAAAGTTTGAAATGTACCCCTTAGAAATGTAAGTATACAGGGTGTCTACGCTAAACCCTTGGGGGGTTGCCGTGGCACTAAAAATTTGAAAAAAATCCTTGTCATGTGGTTGAATCAGTTCTCCTTATGTGAAATATTTTTAACTTTATATCACTTCCGGTTCCACCGGAAATAGCACCAAATTTGTTATTTTAAATAGAACACCCTATATATTAATAATTTTTTGGGTTCCTCGTTTAAATTGCATCATATTTAATGCGAACATATGTACACTTATCCCTTATAGTTTTCAAGAAAAAAAAATATTTCTAAAATGTTAACCTCTAAAAGGCATCTTGAAATCTGTCTGTAACTTCTCCTAAGAATAAGATAAAAATATGATTTATATCTCTGCTTGTACCTAGAGGAGGCCTTTATGAGTAAAATAAATTGGAAACTGTCAATTTTGACAATAAATGTTCTTAAAATGTCAATATTTAAGTGCCCTCTTCAACATCTCGTAATTCAATTTTTTAAATGGAATTACCCATTTTTATTACATGATACAATTAGGGGGAACATTTCCTACAAAAAAAGTATAAACAACTATACTCCTAAAGCAAATAGTTTTCGAATTATTTCGAAAATTCGTTTTTCGTTGCATTTATGCAGAGTAAAATGCGCGCATAAGTCGCAATTAAACTTTAGTAGGCCAGTAGTATGCTTTTGTTTTGTCGCGATTGTAATGCGAAATGTCAAATAATAAAAACAATTACCACAAAGTATTACAGAAATCAACAAAATGAATAATTACACAAATCAACAAATTATCAATTTGTTTTTTATACATGACAACTGCAATAGAATTGTTGCTTGAACATGTAGAGTATTCAATGAAACTTATCCACATTTACTGCCGACGACTAAAACAAGATTTAGAAAATTGGAATCAAATTTTGTTCAATTTGGACAAGTGAATGCAAAAAGACATCGAGAAAAGCCAGTTATGGAAAATGACGAAGTGCAAGAAATGGTGTTGGAGTATTTTCAAGCTAATCCACAAGCATCAATCCGCTGTGCTCAAAAGGATTTAAGCGTTGACAAATCTTCAGTGCATAAAATTTTGAAAAAACATGGACTTCACAATTTCAAATTTAGTTTGGTGCACGAATTGTATTTGGACGATGCCGCTCGGAGGATACATTTATGCGAATTTTTATTGGTAAAAGAACAAGAAAATAATCGTTTTTTGAATAATGTGCTGTGGACTGCCGAAGCTAAATTTTCTCGTGAAGGCATTTTTAATATAAAAAATGGTGATGTGTCCATCATAGTACTTTCCCCCGTAAATTGCGTATTAAATCACTTTTTGTAGCATTATTATTTTCAAAATGTCTTCAACTTTTTGATAACTACACCTTTTATTTGAAATATTTTTCAATTGGATCAACACATACTGACACAAACCAATGACTAGATAAAAAACACTATTTATTGAATATCTCAAAAACTAAGAGTGCTATGACAAAAAGTAAGTGAAAACTGAAAAACGCTAAGAGTAAAGTACCACTTCCGGTTTTCCGATTTTCACCAAAAGCTTTTCAGTTCTTCCGATTGTAACAAAAAGCTTAAGTTTCAAGTTTCATCTCGATATCTTTAGCGGTTTTTGCGGTACAGCGCACACAGACAGACAGACAGACAGACATTTTTCAAAAATGGTCTTATTCGACTCAGGGGACCTCAAAACGGATATTTCCGCTAAAATTTTTGATTCGAAAATTTTCACGAAAACAATACTTTCCCTTTGTATTACATACGGGGGAAAGTAAAAATAATCACTTGTGGGCAAACGAAAATCCACATGCAGAACGCATTGGGAATTTTCAAAATAAATTCAGTTTTAATGTCTTCTGTATTTTGATGGACAATCGTGTAGGATATTTTATATACGATAAAAATTTAACTGGCAACAGATATTTAAATATTCTAAGGACTGTGGTAGAAGACTTTTTGGATGAACTACCTCTGAACATAAGAAGCATATGTTGGTATCAACTCGATGATGCTCCGGCTCATTGCTCCCGGGAGGTATCTCACCAACTGGCGAATATGTTCGAGGATAGATGGATCAGGAGGTTAGGACCATAGAACTAGCCTGCAAGGTCTCGTGATATAACTCCTTTTGATTTTTATCTCTGGGGACATATAAAAAATAGTGTATGCAACAGTTGTGGATACACGAGAAGAATTGGAAGCGCGGGTTAAAGCAGCATTTTCGGAATTAGACCCTGCAGAAATACGAAGAGCAACAAAGAAGGGCGTCGCCTCACGTCTGCTTGCAGGGTCGACACTTCGAACATTATTACAATTTTTAATCTTTTAAATCTTGTTATATACGCCGACACTATTTCTTGCACTTCCTCAATTTCCATAACTGGCTTTGGTCTATGTCTGTTTGCATTTACTTGTGCAAAATGAACAATATTTCATTCCAATTTTCTAAATCTTGTTTTATTCATTGACGACAAATGTGGATAAGTTTCATTAAATACTCTACATGTTCGAGTAACAATTCTACCGCAGTTGCCATACATAAAGAATAAATTGGTAATTTGTTAATTTGTGTAATTATTCATTTTGTTGATTTCTATATGCGTTTGTAGTAATTATTTTTATTATTTGACATTTCGCATTACAATCGCGACAAAACAAAAGCATACTACTTGCCTACTTAAATTCAATTGAGACTTATGCGCGCATTATACCCTGCATAAATGCAACGATAAACGAATTTTCGCAATAATTCGAAAACTACTTGCTTTAGGAGTATAGTTGTTAATACTTTTTTGTAGGAAATTTTCCCCCCAATCGTACCACGTGATAAAAATTGGGTCAATCCATTTAAAAAAATTGAATTACTAGATAATGAAGAGGGCACTTAGATATTGACATTTTAAAAACTCTTATTGTCAAAATTGACAGTTTCTAATTAATTTACTCATAGAGGCATCCTCTATAGTCTGTTTAAAAACTAGAAGGAGTAAGTGCCAAAGCCCAATTTACGCTATAAAAAGTTACCAGAAATATCACTAGATAAATTTGGCGGCAATTTTAAATAATGATTCGAACCATTAATACATAAATATCGTTAAGAGTTGTTTTAAAAAAAATATTCAAAACCAATTTATTTATTATTACCACTGAACATCGTTGATAACAGACTAAATATTTGATTCCCTGTTACTCTAGCTAAAGATGTATTTGTGTGTTTCTGAACTCCACTTTAAATCAGTGTTTTGTACGCGTGGCGCATGAAGTAAAATTTCGAGTTTATAAAAGCCCGAAAATTTTCACGGGGCTTTTCTAAACTCGAAATTTTACTTCATGCTTAGCCTGGGAGTGGAAACACTCGTTCAAAACTTCAAATTGAACTTTATTATAAAATCGACTAATACCTGAAATTTACGTAAATAAAAAGTTCACTGAATATCATTAAAACAGGGAAAGTCAGAGAAAAATCATGGAATTATATTCAAATTGACCAAAACACTAACAAAAAAGCCATATGATATTATTAAATTTGTCAAAATCAGCAGGCAAATTACAAAACATGTTAAAATTTATAAAATTAAATTTAATATTGGCAAAAGCAATGAAAACTATTAAACAGAATGGGGGCTTCCCACAGAAGAGTTATATTAAAAGGCTAGAGAAAATATCTTTAGTCAGGGAAATTTCGGAAAAATTTAACATTTCAGATTGTGGCTACCAGTGTCAGTTTTACTTCAAACAATATTAAACAAAATTTTGAAAACTAGATAATTATCTTTAAAAACATTTTCAATCATTTAATGTTCTTATCAAAGCATTCACTTTGAAGTTTCGAACGAGCGTTTCCACTCCCAGACTAAGCATGAAGTAAAATTTCGAGTTTAGAAAAGCCCCGTGAAAATTTGTCGAGGGTCGCGCAGCGACCCGAGACAAATTTTCGGGCTTTTCTAAACTCGAAATTTTACTTCATGCGCCACGCGTACAAAACACTGATTTAAAGTGGAGTTCAGAATCACACAAATACATCTTTAGCCAGAGTAACAGGGAATCAAATATTTAGTCTGTTATCAACGATGTTTTCTGCGCTTTTCTAAACTCGAAATTTTACGTCATGCGCCACGCGCATAAAACAGTAATTTAATGTGAAATTTAAAAACACACAAAAAACATTTTTCATGTTACTCCTCACAACTAATTCACGAATCCAGTTGAACTAAAGTATTCGAATGTCTCTTTTGAATCCTCTAAAACGATTCGAATCCTGCCCAGCTCTGGTCTGTATCTTACTTAAAATTGATTTGTTTCATAAAACTATATCGTTTACTTCTTTTAAAACTTTATTCAAAGTTGGCAGTTCATTTTTAGAGAAGAAACTATGCTCGGATCTCTCCACTACGTCATCAAAACTTGTAATTATGTCCTCCAAGCTGTTTAGGGCTATAAAAAAGGTAAGCAATTTTCAGATTACCTACTCAATGATTTCTGTAACGACTTGGACGGAGAATATTTTGAGGATGCATTCTTAGGAGATAATGTTAATGAAAAATATAAAGTTTTTATGAATACATTTATGCTCTACTTAAATAAATACTTTCCGGTACGAAATATTAAAACAAATTGCAAACAGCATAAATCTCGCATTACAAATACGGAAATTGAACAATGTAAAATATCTATTGATTCATACGAAACTCTTATCGTCTTCTTTCCGGAATATAAAATTCACTTAAAAAATGCAAAAATACATTACAATAATTTACTAAAAGCAGAACAAAATAAACAATATGAGAATAAATTAAATAATTCAACCAACAAATCTAAAGCATCCTGGAATATAATATCAGACCTTGTAAATACAAAGAAAAAAGAATTTATATTGCCTTTCACAGAAAATCCACAACAACAAGCCAATGAATTTAATACATTTTTTAAAGAAATCGCACAAAAAATAATTATAAATCAAATTCCTCAGTCTAATAATTATATATGTAATATACCTGTAAATAATTATCGTTTTAAATTTAAGCCCATTTCTAATACCGATATTTTAAACATTGTCAATAAAATGGACAATAAAATGAGCAGTGGTTCCGATGAAATCCCAGCCATTGTAATAAAAAAATGTATTCATAAAATAATAGAACCCCTAAAACACATTTTCAATTACTCCCTACAGACAGGAATGTTCCCGGATGATATGAAATATGCGATTGTCACACCCGTTTATAAAAAAGGTGATCGGCAGTATTTTGAGAATTACAGACCAATAAGTGTCCTAAGTACTTTCTCAAAGCTACTGGAATCTTTAATAGCAACCCAAATAATACACTTTTTTAATGACAATCGTATATTTAGTAACTCCCAGCATGGATTTCTGAAGGGTAAAAGTGTTGAAACAGCACTGTTTGACTATCTACAAGCTATTTATTCATGCTTAGACAAAGGGGATCTGGTTTGTGGTGTGTTCCTGGATTTATCCAGGGCATTTGATACAATCGAACACACGATACTCTTAACTAAACTATTCCACTATGGAATCAAAGAAACTGAAAATAAGTTAATAAAATCATACCTACTGAACAGAAAACAGACTGTGAAGATAAGAGATTCATCGAGTGGGTCGAATGTATTATCAGATGTCCTGGATATCAATAAGGGCATTCCGCAGGGCAGTATTCTGGGCCCTCTTCTATTCATAATTTTTATGAATGACATAAGTGCTGGCATGGAGGATACTTGTCGATTTCTTAACTACGCAGACGACACTAATATATTACTGTCTAGTGCGGAGTATACGGGTATAAAAAGCCAAGGCAATGTTGCTATGGAATCGACAGAAACATGGCTCATAAATAATGGACTGATTCTAAACACATTAAAAACCAATTGCACATTTTTCAAAATAAGTCAGACAATAAGTACTCCAGAATCAATTTCGCTAAATAATAAAATCTATTCGTTCACATCCCATTCTAAATTTTTAGGTATAACGATGGACGAAACACTAAATTATAAAGAACATGTAGATATATTAGGGAAAAAGCTCAACAAAGCATGTTATGGGTTGAGAATTCTATCAAAATATGCAAATATTGAAATAGCGAGAATATTCTATTACTCTTATTTCTATTCAAACCTAAAATATGGCATAATATTCTGGGGTCATAGTAGTGCCATACATTCTTTATTTGTGACGCAAAAGAGGGCACTGCGTATTATGTACAAACTTAAATATGACAGCAGTTGCAGGGGCTACTTCAAACGTGCGAACATACTGACTTGCTACGGAGTGTACATATTTGAATGCATCAAGTTCTTGTGGAAACATAGACACTTATTTGAGCAGCATCGTTTGAGAGATGTATATAGTACGAGACATGGAGTTGAGTATAGTTATCCTGCTCATAAATCAAGTTTTTTTGAGAAAGGACCTCATTACACTTGTCTCAAGCTTTTTAATCATCTCCCCAAAGAGATAAAGAAAGCAAAGTCATACACGGCAATGAAAAAATCACTCTACAATCAACTTGTAGCATTAGAACCATATAATATGGATGAATTCTATTGTACAAATTAAACATGTAAATATACATTGTATTTTTTTTGTTGACTTGTTTTCGTGTAATTGTTGTATAATTGTATTGTACTGTAATTCCATTGGAAATAAATTTGTTATTATTATTATTATTAATCTCTCCGGATTTCGTATATTCGCTAATGGTTCGATAGACAGTGGAATTTACAACTCCTAAAAATTAAACATTTTATTATTTGATGCATATTCTTATGCTATTTGATATCTCACCTACTGCACCAACAATGCCTGATCCAACAGCAGTCATTTTCATATGTGGATCATCTGTTATCATCTGCTTATACATATTTATTATGCACTGTTTTTCAGACAGATATAAATGACCCAAATCCAACTTTTTACGCTTTTTTGGAGGTGAAGGTGATATTATCACCGAGCTTGTATTGGGTCCATAATCCATTACAACAATATAAACAAAACTAACTTTTAACTATGCTAAAGAAACACCGCACAAAAGGTTATTACGAAACAGACAAAGTTGCAACTCAGTAACGCTTCGAATTAAGGTTATGTCAGCTGTTGCGTCTAATAATCACGTAATTAGCATAGTGTAAAATGGGCGCGCACTCGGCCCAATGAGAGTTGTAGGTTTTGGCGCGTGAAATTTAAAACACTCCTCCTAGTTATTAAACAAATTATAGGTACAAGTAGACATATAAATCATATTTGTATCTTATTCTTAAGAGAAGTTACAGACAGATTTCAACATGTCTTTCAGAGGTCAAAATTTTAGAAATATCTTTTTTTCTTGAAAACCATAAGAGATAAGTGTACATATGTTCGAATAAAATATGTTGCAATTTAAACGAGGAATCCAAAAAATTATTAATATATAGAGTGCTCTATTTAAAATAACAAATTTGGTGCTACTTCCGGTTCAACCGGAAGGGATATAAAGTTGAAAATATTTCACATGAGGAGAACTGATTCAACCATATGACAAGGATTTTTTTCAAATTTTTAGTGCAACGGTACAGCGTAGACACCCTGTATGATTAATTTGGACATGGACATTTTTATAAATGTAAAAATAGATATTTCCGAATGTTAATAGTTTTGACAGTATTTTGGCATGTTCAATTAATTTATCTTTAATCGCTTTCTTATAACAGTAAATCACTAGATTGTCACTAAAAACATCCAACAAACACTAAAATTAAGCCACGTCTGAATCACAAACAATTTGTCTGAATCTGAAAATGAAACCACCAGATTTGGTGACAAAATCACTGATTTGGCAACCCTGGAAATGACAGTTCCGCTGTCAAATATTGTGTGCGTTGATTTAATTTCCTAACCTCGTGTCGTAAGTAAAATATTGGAAATGCGACTTTCGAGTTGTCAAACGGTGTTCAAAACTTCACTTTCGAGGCGGCGAGTTTAAAAAATAAATTATAAGTCACCGAATTCAGATTTAAAAAAAACTTTCAATTAAAAAATATGAAAATATCTATCTCCATTTGATAACATTTGATATTAAGCACGAATTGGAAATGAAATAATATAAATTTATTCATGTAGGATGGGAACCCGATATAGGTTGAATTTGGAGATAAACAGTTTTTTGATATAAAAAAAAATAACATTATTCGCCTGCAATGATGAACATCACAAATGGTGAAGATTTGAATAATTAAAAAAAACGTATTTGAGTATTTTTTATAATAACTAAAATGTTTAAAAAAACGCAAAAAAATACATAGAGATTTCATTGAATAGGCAAAGTTGTGCCTATTAAACGAAATCTCCATCATTAAGACACATTTGCAGACATGCAGATTTTTTATAAATACCGGTTTTTTTTAAATGTTCTAACTTTGCATTTAACAGCGGCCCGCCATAGTCTATTGGGCAAGTTACACATCAGTCATTAGTGACGATTGTGGCCACAAATGTGTTAATAAGAAAGTTAACCATACTTGGCTACTGAAAGTAGTATTTACAATATTTGTTTTATGTTTTAATCACTCTTTTAGATGATTGTTTTGAAAAATGCATAATTCTAATTGAAATTATATTTTTTTTATTACGAAAATTACAGAAAATAAATTATGTAACGAAACCCACAAAAAAAAAAACTTTTGCCCAACTGTACTTCAAGCACCTTTCAGGGACCGTGCTAATCCGGTCAGGTACCACGCACACTCCCAACCCCAATAAACCACCACCCTCAAGGTGACCGTGCCACTGTGCCTTTGTGTGCCTTTGCCACTGTTCGAAGGATCACCAGCACCCTTGAATAAATAAATTATTAAGAGGCCAGATTTGGGTGAAAAACATCCCAAACACGAAAGGACACACAAATCAAAAGATAAAGATGCACTGCCCCGAAAACGATATAAAACAGCAGCCCATCCACAGACAAATCAGTACGCTCATGGCTTCGAAAGAGATTATCTCACCTAAACCTTGAACAGGACGGACTTCTGCTAGAGCTTTGAAAGATATTACCTCACCTAAATTCTATCCTACAAAGAAGTTTCGAATTGTACCAGCTACTCGCATCCGAGTCCCCTCAAGCGTCGACCAAACCACGACGTAAGCGATCGCCACCTATCTACCACTAAGCGGCTTGTCAACCAGCCACACCTGGACAGCATCACCACACCCCTAGCTGAGCAGTGAAAACCGAACAATCCAGGCTGTCTGTGTTAATTTACACTTTTTGACTTGTGTATATATAATTTGTAAATAATAAAAGATTGAAAACATCACAACTATTAAAACTTTATTGTACTTTATTCAAATCACATAAAATTATAAAATAAATTCTTTAAATGCAACACTAAATTTAATTATAAAGTAGTACAAATAAGTATATAAAAATATGTAATTACAAAATTTCATAAATAAACATATAATATAATACCTGGCATTCACATTTAAACTATTTTATGTATATACAATATTTAAAAAAAAAACACAACATTCGGTCAACAGATAAAATTCATACAACATACAAATAATATTAAAAATAAAAAGATAAAACAATTTGAAATGTTGAAACTATTAATACAATTATACACTAAAATAACCTACTCCTAGTCAGTCTTGAAGGTCGCATTGATGATTCTAAAATAATAAGATTTTATTGGTAGTACTTTATATTTTATTCTTGTAGTTATTTAATAACTTTGTCAATATTTTTAATTACTTACCATCTTCGATAACAGGCAGTAAGTTTTCCATGTTCGGATCATTTTCGTCGGAGATGGTGTAACTCCCATTTTTCGGACTCAGAGTATCATTGATGTCCTCATTGAACAGCACAGCTTTTTTCATGGTCGACTTTGATTCCCTCGATTTTAAAATGCTCTTGACAGGTGTGAGCGGCTCTTTAATAAGCAGCTGAAATAATAAATAAATGCATTTAGTAATCAGATTTCATAAAATAATCTTACTAATAAATTAATCTGGATATTATTATTCTAAAGCAGGCTATGATTGAGTAAGCAATAAAGAAATCTAACATCAAAATAAATGATAAAACATAAGGTGTGTTTAAAAACTATCAGCCTTATTATTAGATGTTACGATATAGCTTTTTCCACGATTCTAAGGATGATATTAACATTTTCGTATAGATAAAAGGTTTTAGTAGATTACTATTGTAAGTTTACTAGTAACTAGTAATTAAATACTGCGGTACTCCTAATTTAAGGCTATGATCCCGCTAGTGCATTCCAAACATTGGAGATTGGCGCTTAAACAATTTATTTAAAAAAAATTAAAAAACAGGAATTGTTAATTCATTTAATAACCCTCAAAAGGCAATAAAAATATTTTGAAAATCCCAAAAAAAAATTAATAAATGTTTTTAAAAAAGTAATGTATTACAGAAAAGAATTTTTAATTAGCATTAAACAAATGTTGATTTATGTGGAATATAGTCCTCTTTATATCTACACAATGATTGAATACATTGAAAATATATCTTTCTGTACCCGCCAATGTATTATAACTATCAATGAGAATAATCTGGTTTGTTTAAAAAAGGCGACATGGTTTTCAGCATCTAATAGAAGCTCTCAGTTCAGACGATTGCCAATAGGTTGATCAATCACAGTTGATGTAAAAAGATAGACAACTAAACGCAAAGCAATATAGTGAGTAGCACCCATTGGGCTGAATTGCATCAATGAAATAAAAGTAAATTGTTCCTAGTCAGATCACTTATGGCAGTTTTGTACGACCGCCACGTGGTATTATCGAAATAAAATCATGCAACCAAACGCGCGTTCTTATATACTCGTGCTACAAGTCTATATAGCCTTTTGCAGGTTGTTTTTTTAATATCAATAAATAGTTATCATACATATGGATTCACATATAGTGTTTAACACTCTAAAAAACCCAAGGGATGGCTACATGACTACATGGATTATGTTCGATACATTACCTAATAATGGTACCGACATAAAAAAATACAAATACGCCGAGAAAAAGGTACAGGGCAGACGTTCCGGTGGGTGCGTTCAATTAGAAGAAATAGACCTGTGTATATACAGGGTGAGGAGCTATTTTATCTATAGGGATCTCAGGAACTGTAAAAGATGTTGGGTGTTTTCCATATCGAGCGACACATATTTTGGGGCGTTATTTTTGATATTTTATACACGATTTTTCTACTATGAAAGTTAGAAGAGTACTGGATGTAACACAAAACTTGTAAACCCCGAGATATTAATTTCAAATTTGGTAGGCTTATATTAAGCAGAAATTAGAGTATAGGGGTGATCTGAACGCTTTAGTTGTACTTCCGGTTTTACCGGAAATGACATCAATTTTCAAAACTCAAATAAAATGCATAATATTTTTTTTTGTTATGGATACAAGATGATACTTTAAATACAAATCAATTATTTTTTGAAAAAGATGTGTACAATTTGTTTGTTTATCCAAAAGAAATGAAATTATTTATTTATAAATATAAAATAAAAAATATTTAATGGTATTGAAACAGTATCTTGTATTTTTATAAAAACTGCATTTATGCTTATATCAACTTATGCGGCCTCCTTTAATACTGCCTAATTTAAATATGGCATCAAATGGTAAAAAAGTTCCCCACCTATAGTTTGTCTCAATTACAATTATTTACCATTTAATTGACTTAGAAAGGGCGGCAAATTGGAGACTGCCCCGGGCGGCAAAAGTTCTAAGTACCCCCACTGATTACAACAACATGAAACCTTTTTTGAGGAGGACAGTATTGGTAACTTTGTTATTATTAATGATAGAGATTTGGTTAAATAGGTAAAGTTATGTAGTTTTATGTGCTTTTTTGAGATTCCACTAAGAAAAATTTTTAAATTGGAAAACTTTTAAGCTTTTGCGAAAAAACTAAAAATCGCGATTTTTGAAAATCGCTTTATTAGTTAGAAATTTTGAAATCTGTAAAAACTTTGCTAAAGTAAATGTTATGACGCATCAGATAGTTATTAATTTTAATTTATCTGGAAATTAGATTTTGTTTTATAAATATTAAATTTTGTTTTTCAAATAGGAACAAATGGTGAAATGCATATCATTGAATTGTATTTTTAACGCCAATTCCAACGGTGCAATTTTTCACATATTTGTTTTTTATGGTATGTAACAGAGCTGGGCAGCATTCGAATCGTTCAGGATTCAAATCCTTTTAGAGGATTCAAAAAAGGCATTCGAATACTTTAATTAAACTAGATTCGTGATCCGGATACGTTACATTTTATTCAGAGGAGTCGTATTCGAATCCTAATGCGGGTGATTCGAGTCCTCATAAAAGGATTTGAATATTTATAAAAGGATTCGAATATTTATAAAAGGAATCAAATACTTACAAAAGGATTTGAATACTTACAAAAGGATTCGAATACTTACAAAAGGATTTAAATCGTCAAATATAATTCCAATTTATTGTGAGGATTATCATAAAAAATTTGTTTTGTGTTTTTAAATTTCTCGTTAAATCAGTGTTTTACACGAAGTAAAATTTCGAGTTTAAAAAAGCCCCGTGTAGAAAATTTGTCGAGGGTCGCGCAGTGACCCGAGACAAATTTTCACGGGGCTTCATGCTCAGTCTGGAAGTGGATGACACTCGCTACTTTAAAATATGTCACAATTGTTAAAATGTATATCGTAACTGTTACAACGAAAAACAATAACATGGCGATCTCGTTATAGTTCAATTCAAACTCATCTCAAGTTGGCATGATTAGTTAAATGTCGACTTGCACCGACTTAAGTCAACTGTCATTATAGTTCAAATGTCGGTTAGCGCCGACTTATGTCAACTGTCATTATAGTCCAAATGTCGGCTAACGCCGACTTATGTCAGGTTGACAACCTAGTGACAAATCATTTAAAATATGTAACTAATTGTTTAATTGAGTTATGTGGAATATTTAATCACATTGAAAAACATTTTATTTGTTACTTCATTTTTATTTACTTAAAAGTGAAGGAATAAAAAGTTTTTCAATGTAAAAAATTTAAAGTCTTCATATTTTCATTATAAATTAATTTTAAATTTATCTTGCTTGGGAACAAGTTCTCCATTTCCATCCCGGACAAAACCGAATGGGTAGAGGGCAAGATTGTTCAGGGAAATGAAGTCTGGCTCTTCACGGATGGCTGCAAGTCCGAAAACAGAGTAGGGGGTGGAATTTTCTCACATGAGTTCAACCTCAAAAAATCTTTTCGACTCCCAAACCACTCCAGCGTCCTACAGGCGGAAGTCATGGCTCTCCGAGTGGCAGTGGACTGGATAGGTAAAACCGACATTAAATAGTCCCTACTGCACCTCCAAGGTGGTCAGAGACTGCAGAAAAGTGCTTAACAAGCTCGCTAACAGCTGTGATGTGGGGCTCATCTGGGTACCAGGTCACAGTGATATCAAGGGAAACTCAATTGCCGACGGCCTCGCAAGGAAGGGGGCAAGGATGAGAGACCTATCTACTGAACTTTCCGCCGACATTCCTCTTGGGGAATGCAAGAGACTATTAAGGGACCAAATGACATCATGGGTTAACCTTAGGTGGAAGGAAGAAGACACGTGTCACATAACAAGGCAGCTATGGCCTATGTGTGACACTATAAACAGTAAAAGATTAATTGCACTTAGCAGAATCGACATAAGGAAGGCAGTAGGCATCATCACGGGTCACTGTTTTCTGGGTGGACACGCACAAAAGATGGGTCTCAAATACAATGACTACTGCAGAGAATGCCTAGATGAGGAGGAGGAAGAAACAGTACTCCACTATCTAGGTCAATGTCCTGCTCTTGAGGGGAAACGAATGAAGTACCTCGGTCTGCACCACGCAAGTGAACTGGCGGAGCTCTCACCTATAAAGGTGGGAGATCTGATCGGATTCATTAGGTGCTCAAATTGGGTTGTATATGGGAAGGATCTCTCATGGTATCACAGCGGGCCCTATGGGCCTAAGTGAACAGCCTCGGCTGTTGCCATATAAACCTAACCTAACCTAACCTTGCTTGTAAAAAATCATTACACATTACTCATGCGATTTCTTTGGAGTGCAACAAATTAATTCGTTTTGAATTTTATAAAGTCATCAATTTGAAGCGTCTAACGAGTGTTTCCAATCCCAGGCTGAGCATGAAGTAAAATTTCGAGTTTAGAACAGCCTGAAAATTTGGATTTGCCGGGGCGCGCAGGGCTCCGGCAAATCCAAATTTTCAGGCTTTTCTAAACTCAAAATTTTACTTCATGTGCCACGCGTATAAAACACTGATTTCAACTAAAGTTCAAAATATACGCACGTTTAATGCCACGCTGATAAATTTTAGGAATATATTTATTTCATCTAAACAAATATAAATCCAAAATTGGAGCAATTTTGATCAAATATATTGATGTTTGATCAATCTAATTATTCATTTCGTCTAAACAAATCCTGCATTTCCAAAATTTTAAGCAATTTGATTTTTGATATGGAAGTATACAGTGTGTATCAGCCAAATGGAATAAATTCGATAATAAATAAATGGGGCGTGTTCGAAAAAATGCTCGGAGTCATTGATTGGTATTTTTAGTTGCGCACTTTTTTTCAACAAAAACTTTTTATACAGGGTGTGTCATGTAACAGTGGCCAATACCGACTGTCTTATTTTAAATGCAACACCCTGTATATTATTCAATTTTTGGATTCTCAGAAAATTCTAGACATATTTCATGTATAATGTCTTGTACCTATCTTCAACTGTTTCGGAAATATTAAGTGTTTTAGATTTTTTTAAAGAGGATTTTGAACATCTACATTGGTATCAATGGGTTTTTTGTTTTTTTTTACATTATCAAGAAATAAACAGTATTACTTATTAGTTTTTGAGTGTGTTGTAATGAATTTCTGTAATCAAATAATTTTCCTTTGTTTAATGTTAATTTTTGCAATAAATCTGAAAACACTTAATATTTCCGAAACAGTTGAAGGTATAGGACATTGTACATGAAATATGTCTAGAATTTTCTGAAGAATCCAAAAATTGAATAATATACAGGGTGTTTCATTTAAAATAATAAAGTTGATTTTGGCCACTGTTACATGTCACACCCTGTATGAACAATATTTGTTGAAAAAAGTGCACAACTAAAACTACCAATCGTTGTCTGTCTGAGCGCTTTTTTTTAACACGCCCCCATTTATTTATTATCGAATTTATTCCATTTGGCTGATACACACTGTATAGTTAAAAGAATTATTCAAATAGTTTTTACCTTTATTTTCATGTAATGAGAAACAGAATTTCCCTACTGAAAAATAAATAAAAAAGCTCAGTTTTGCATTTCCAAAATTTGAGTTTGCAAGTATACATAAAAGAATACAAAAACCCAGTATATGAATAATTTTTACCTCAATTTTCGTGTAATTAGGAACAACATTTTCCTACTGAAAAATAAATTATAAAAGCTGAAAACCTCAGTCTTGCGGTATCAAAATTTGAGCAATTTGATTTGCCATCCGCATACATAAAAAAAAACCTGGAATTCAATAATATTTACCTTTATTTTTCGTGTAATTAGAAACAAAATTGCCCAAATGGAAAATAAATAATAAAGCTTAAAAGCTCAAAGTCTTGCATTTCTAAAATTTGAGTAATTTGATTTGCGATATGCATGCGATAAGCATACATAATAAGAAGAAACTAATCAAAAAGAACACTGCAAGAAGCAAAAAAGAAAAGCTGGGAAGAATTCGGGGAAGAAATCCAACAACTAAGCGAAACAGACAACAGAAATTTCTGGAAAGCAGTCAAATCCTTAAGGAAGAAAAGAGAGAACATAAGAAGTGTAAGAGATAAAAACGGGTGTATACAGAGCGAAACAACAATGATAGTAAAAACATGGAAAGAACATTACGAAGAAAAATTCTCACCAAAAAACAACACGAAAAGTGAAACAAGAACAAATGAAGTAGAGGGAAAACAAACACAAGACGAAGAAACAGAAATACAAATGGATGAAGTGACAGATGCAATAAAAGAACTGAAAACAGGAAAAGCTGCGGGACCAGACGGAATCACGCCAGAACTAATCAAGTTCGGAGGCCAAAAAGCAATAGAATGGATGAAAGATATATGCAACATGGCATGGAAAGAAGCAACAATACCAACTGATTGGGAAACAAACGCAAAAAAGGAAGCTTTACAGATTGCAACAACTCTAGAGCGATATGCCTAGCCCCAGTAGCTATAAAAGTGTATAGCAACATTTTAGAAAGGAGGCTAAGACAACAAATAGAACACAAACTAGAAGAAGAACAAGGAGGATTCAGGAGCAAAAGACAAACCACAGATCATATTAGCGTACTCCGGAAAGCAATAGAAGCAAAAATAGAAAGAAACGCAGAGCTGTATATCACCTTTATCGACCTGAAAGCAGCATTTGACAATATCGACAGAACAAAACTATGGGAGACCCTACAGCAGCTAAATATATCATCAAGCCTATTAAAAGCAATTCAGAGTTTATACACAAGAGTAAGAGGAATAGTACAAATAAACGGCATTACATCAACAGAATTCGAGATTAAAAGTGGAGTAAAACAAGGAGACTCACTTAGCCCCCCTACTGTTTATCATATACATGGACAGAATATACAAAAAATGCAAACACAGAACACCTAAGACAGTATGGGGATATAAAAAACTGAAGGCGTTACTAATAGAGGCTCTAATATACGCAGATGATGTAACACTAATAGCGGACAGACCAGAAAAGATGCAAAAAATGATAGACATATGGACAGAAGAAATAGACAAAATGGGTATGAGCATAAACACGGACAAAACAAAAATAATGGAAATAAAAGGGTGCAAGAAAGATAACAACACAGAATATACATGCAAAGGAACAAGATTGGAGAAGATAACTAACTACAACTACTTAGGAACAATCATTAGCAACGACGGAAAAATAGACACAGAAATAGCCAACAAACATAAGAAAGCAAACAACATCTACTATGCGATAAACAAGACAATTCTAGGCAAAAAAGAAATAAATTAAAAAACGAAACAACATATATACAACAAAATTGTAATCCCCTCAGTGCTATACTCCACAGAAACAACGACCACACTACCGGTACATAAAAATAAATTAACCACGATAGAAATGAAATTCCTGCAAAAAATATCAAACGTCACCAAATTTGATAAGAAAAGGAACGAGAAGATATATGCCAACTTAAAACAGGAGACAATAACAAATAAAATAGAAAAGAAACAACTAAATTGGTATGCCCATGTCAGGAGAATGGACAACTATAGACTAACAAAACAGGTGCAGCAAACAACCATGGAAGGAAAGAGGAAACCAGGCAAACCCAGGAAGACAATGACCAACATAATTGAAGAAATAGGAGAGAGACATAGGAAAAGCGCAGAAGAGCTAGGAAAAATCGCGGAGAATAAACAGTTATGGAGGAGATGGCTCGATAACGAGTACCCGACGCCCTAAGGGGCAACAAGGGATAGCAGAAGAAGAAGAAGATTTGCGATATGCAAGTATCGTATGTTCAATAAAAAAAATCTCTAGAGTGCCATGGAAAATATTCTAGGTTGGTAACTCTGTAAATATGCATTATAATTATTATGTTTGACGTTGTATACATCATTTCCTGAAGTGACAACATGAATTTGAAAAAAGATTAAATCATGGCACTCTAAAGGTTTTTTTTATTGAACATATGATATATTCATGTTCATATATTTATTGGTCATGTGAGGTTACATATTTATAACAGTGTTTCCAATCCCAGAAAAAACCCGTAAAAGAAAAAAAAACCTGCATAAGCAAGTATACTAAAAGAAAACAAAACCCTGCATATTAATGCTTACCTATATTTTAGTGTAATTAATATCAAAATTTCCCAACTGGAAAATAAATAATAAAAGCTCAAAAATTAGAGCAATATGATTTGCGATGTGCAGGTAAACTTGAAAAAATAAGAAAAAAACCCCGTATATCATTAATGTTTACCTTTATTTTCGTGTAAGTAGAAACGAAATTCCCTAACTGGAAAAATAATAATAAAAGCTCAAAGTCTTACGGATCCCAAATTTGAGCAATTTGATTTGCGATATGCAAATATACTTAAAAGAAACAAAAATCCTGCATATCAATAATTTGTACCTTTAAATTTTCGTGCAATTAGAAAGAAATTCCCTAACTGGGAAATAAATAATAAAAGCTCAAAGTCTTGCATTTCAAAAATTTTGAGCAGGTCTGATCTAGATTGTCCCACCCCACTGAGCAAAAAACAAACAAATAATGTTATATCAACATTAAACGTTGTTTTAATGTTGATGAAACATTACTTAAATGGATTTGCTCAGTAGGACTAGTCTCACTAGTAGAAATAAGTAGACTTAAAAGAAAAGAAAGAACCTGCATATCAATAACGTTAACCTTAAATAAATAATAAAAGCTCAAAGCCTTGTGTTTCCAAAATTGAGTCTAAGCCTAAATAATTAGGTTTTTAATATTTTTGTTAAAACAATTGGTAACAATATTAATTAGTTAATGGTTGCAAAAAAAATAATAAAATCTAATTTATTCTCAAAGGATTGGTATCCGTGATTCGAAAAAACAGAATTCGAATCTTTGATTCGAATCATATTTATCTCTTACGAATCCTTTATTCGAGTATCTGTGATTCGAATCATATAAGGTGATTCGGATTCGTGGTTCGAATCCTATTTACGAGGATTCGTCCCAGCTCTGGTATGTAACCATGGCAACATACACTTTATCTAATCAAAAAGAGTTGGCAAACCAAATTACAACCAATCTACAGAAATATTTTTTCAAATAAGGTATCATATGTATCTTACCAACTAAAGTTACAATTAAATTATTTTAAAACAACTAAAAACATTAAATAACAAAGTGTACAGGTGTTACACATCAGTGAAATCAGAACAAAAAATTCAGTTTAATGATATGCGTATCGCATATGTTCCCATGTGAAAAACAAAAGTTGATATTAATAAAACAAAAACGAATCGCTGAGTAAATTAAAATCGATCACCATCTGCTGCGCTATAGCATTTACTTTGACAAGGTTGTTACAGATTTTGAATAAAATTACAAACAAGTTTTTTCTCAATTACTTCAAAGGTTTACACATAAAAATACAAAATTTTGCCCTGTTAACCGAATCTCTATCATTAATAATAACAAAGTTACCCATACTGTCCTACTCAAAATAGGACACCCTGTTTACATATACCGGGTGGTGCGTCGGTCGATGATTTTTTTCTTTTAAATATTAATTATTTACTTCCCACGGCATCACAAAATATAAAATAGGTTTTTTACAGTAATTTCTACAATCTATCTAAAAATGTTAAAATATCTTTACTTGTTCTTGAACTATTTCATGTTTTATAAAACTGTTATTCAATTAGTAACTATTTGTCTATTTAACTTACCATTTTTCAAACGAAACATAAAATAATGGTAAAGTATTTACATATGTTACAAAAACACAAAATGAAATATATTTCAAGTTTTACTATAAAATAATAATAATTCAATACAAGTTAATGTAATCTTGTTTCTGACATAAAGTTAATCAAATCGTTTCAATTTTCTCAATATTTGACTATTTTAAATATAGTATATTTAAATTCCATTCTGTACTAATGACTCATAATTAATGCTGCCGCCACCTCCCCGGCCAGTTCTTACACGACGAACACAAATCCGAATACACGAAAAATATTGCTTTATTATTCCTTATTCTAAGCAGTACATACATGTTGAAGTGTAGGAATTACGTTCCCTTCGGGGTGTCGAAACGCCCCGAACAATTTCGCAATTGGCTTCGCTATCATTCACGTTATATCTATCTCTGACTTGGTAGAAACACGCGCTAGAACGGATGGGTTCCCTTCTTCACTCGTTACATTAATATTTACAATTACTAATATAACATATGCAACTTTATGTAAAATACTATAGTTATGCATAACCTTAATGGCCACAGCAAAATAGGATTATCATATTAAATGATAATGGGCCCGGCTTGTTCATTAGAGACAACAGTTGGGAGTTTACTGCCAACTGTTTCGGGAATTCTATGATGTCCGAAGCGTGAATCGTGTTTGTTTGCAATCGTACAAAATATATCAGTTGGTGTTTGCGATCGGTTTGGCGGGTTAAAGTTTTCAAAATGGCCGGAGTACCATTCATTAGATACCAACATACATCACAAACAAATATCGTATGTTCAATAAAAAAAAAACCTCTAGAGTGCCATGATTTATTCTTATTTCAAATTTAAGTTGGCTACACACTTCAGGAATTGACATATACAACATCAGGCATAATAATTATAATGTATATTTTCAGAGTTGCCAACCTAGAATATTTTCCATGGCACTCTAGAGATTCTTTTTAATTGAACATACGATACAAACATGTTGAACGCCCAATGCTGTTCATAAATCAATATATTTTTAAAATTTCAAGTTTTGGTTTGGTCGCTCCGCTTCACTACACACCCAACTAAATTTTCTGGCTTTCTAAACTAGATATTTCACTTCGTGCTTAATGGTGAAGTGGAAACACTTGTTGGAATAAAATTAAAATTGATTAATTGAGCAAATTAAATACATTTTCAGAAACAAATACAAAAACTGTGTAACAACTTCAAAATCACTCATATCATATCTAATGTAAATTATGATAACGGCCTTAGTGACGTAGTGGGTAGAGCCCTGCAAATAATTAGGATGACATAGTTAGTTTCTTATTGCTAATGGTGTAGAAGTACATATCGTCGTTGTTTTGATGAAACCTCTTATGTGTGAGTTGAACAAACATTTTTAGGAAACCCAAAAACTGTCTAAAAAATTAGTTAAGTATTTCTTCTCAAACAATTTTTTTAATGAATCCTTGTATAAGATTTAAAAGTTAACTTTACTACATAGGAGGTTTCATGAACTCATCGGGCTGAAAACGTAGAGTCCCTTGATACCAAAACTATATTTTGTAGAAAAAATTAGCATAAAAGGTTTCATTAAAACAACGACAATATGTTGAATCACTAGTGCTAGGGTGGACAAAGAAATAATTAGTTTATTCTATTGCCAACCATTCGTCTAACTTAACCTTAGGTAGAACTATGCGAAATCTTAAGTGTGTGCTAAGAGACTGAAGCAATTTATCCTATCGCAATCATTTCTCCTAACTTAACATATAAGTATAGGATATTATACTTTTAATTCTCTTTCTTCACCTGTGGGGCTATTCACAGCACCGATCAGGGTTGCCAAATCTGGTGGTTTTAACTTTCAGATTCAGACAAATTGTTTGTGATTCAGAAGTGGCTTAATTCTAGTGTTTGTTGGATGTTATTAGTGACAATCTAGTGATTTACTGTCATGAGAAAGCGATTAAAGATAAAACAGTCAAACACGCCAAAATACTGTCAAAACTATTACCATTCGGAAATATCTATCTTTACATTTATAAAAATGTCCATGTCCAAATGAATCATAAACTGACACAAGGTGCAAGTAATATTTCGAGTTTAGAAAAGCCCAGAAAATTTGTCTCGGGTCGCTGCGCGACCCTCAACAAATTTTCACGGAGGTTTTCTAAACTCGAAATTTTACTTCATGCTTAGTCTGGGAGTGGAAAACACTCGTTTAAAGCTTCAAATTTAACTCTTTTAAAAAACAACGGATGTCGTAAAATTTTCAGGCTTTTCTAAACTCGAAATTTTACTTCATGCTTAATTTGGGAGTGGAAACACTCGTTAGAAGCTTTAATTGAACGCTTTTATAATCTAACCTAAGAAACCTTTCACTAACTTAACCTGACAAATTGAGAACCTAAACTAGGATATAGATGACATAACGTAACCACAGTTCATATATATACAGTTAGCCAGTCCCCATATAAATTTTGGGTACACGCGAATGGGAGCAGAGCGCTGGATGCCAAATTGGTGTATATGGCTGCCTATATACACCAGTCTGGCTTCCTGCGGTCGGTCGGTTACGACTATTTTACTCCAGATGTCGCGAAATCAAGTCTCAGAGAGGGAGTGAGAGAGAGACAATTTCTTTCTCCCTCTATTCCGCGCTTCTCGTTGTATCATATTCCAGATGTTGATTTTTCAATCTTGAAAACACGTTTTTTTTCTCTTTTAACGAGCTAAGGATGCGTGTTACATTCATTAATGCGTTTCCTTCTACAATTTTATTTTCTGCGTTATTAGAGAATAGATTTTATGAAATTATATGTGAACGTTGTAAAATTCATTAAGTATTATTTATTTTGTACAAAAAACTTAAAATACAAAACTATTTCACTTTTGATAAAAAGTAAAACAAATACATCAACTTATCATTTTATTAACTAATCAGATCAATCCTATTGATCAGATCAAATCTACTGATCGATAAGGGTTTCTTTTTTAATTAAAGGGGTCAGTGCAAAATGCAGTTGTCATTTTTTTTTAGTTTTTGAATTATTACCGTTTGAAGTTTTTAACCCATTAAGCGCCGTTGATGCATACACGCAACATTATTATTTTTTGATAATTAAGTTACTAAATAAGTTTATTTGATATATTATATTATTTGACCTGAATTGAAAATGTACTAAGAAAAATTTTAATATTTTGTTATTTAAAGTGTATTATAAATACCTCACAATATTACAATGTTTTATACGCGTGGCGCATGAAGTAAAATTTCGAGTTTAGAAAAGCCTAATTTGGCTCGGTCGCTCCGCTTCGCTACGCGCCCGAGCCAAATTTTCAGGCTTTTCTAAACTCGAAATTTTACTTCATGCTTAGTCTGGGAGTGGATACACTCGTTCTTAACTTCATATTGCACGTTTTTATACAAAATCGACGAATGCCTGAACATTGACAGCGTATACATTACATTGTTGAGGCACTAATTTTTTGAAAATCCATTATCACGTTAATATAATAATAATAATAAACTATTTATGATTTTTAACTTTTTATTAAATTCACGTATACATTATGTGTATTTAAAGAAAAAATTCACAGTATGTAATGCAAAATTAACTTTTAGAGTTAAAATTGCTTAGCCGTTAATGGGTTAAAATAGTTTTAAATATACTATGTGTCCCGTTTCAAGGCGCATTGTATGTTTCATGTAAAGATTTCCAATGTAATTGGAATTTGAGTTTGTATCGCTTATTGAACCAAAACGATTACAATAAAATTAAAATCATTTCTTTACCTACTAGTAGTATTTTCGAGGTATTATTTTTGAGTTCTCCTCAGTTTCATTTGAAATATAGCTTGAAAATAGTGAACGATTATACGAAAATAAATCGACAAAACAGTAGTTGCTACGAAAAGTCAGTGTTTGGCATCAAATTTATTAAAACACAAAGCAATAATTCAATTCAACATGAGTGTTTATTCTGCAAAAGAAAAAAATCAGATCCCAAAATGGACTCAGTATATATTTTAATCACGATGAGTATTTTATTAAATGAACCATACATTTAATAAATATTAACAGTTTCAGAAATTTGTGGTTTTTGCACTGACTACTTTAATTATCCGTTTACTTTGAACGATTGTTACATGATCAACTTGTACTTTTCCGATTGAAATTTTATAAACGCTTATTGTGTGCTATTTGACCAACACCGACAACACTCAGCGGGCACTAAAATGTTACCTAATTTTTGGATTAAAATGTATGGCATCCGTCGTGCGGCTGCATGGGGATAATTTAAAAAAGAATAAGCAGAAATATTTTTCGATATTCTCAATACTTCCCGAGATACACGAAATGTTATATAGAGAAAGTATAAATGAAATTGCCAATTCTTGGTTGCAGAATACTTCAAACATTAAAAGTGCGATTCTAGGTTACTGTATGTAACAGCAAACACTTGTTGTATAATTCAATGTCCGTCGGGGTATTAGCCCGGGAAGTAGTTGTTTCAGTGAGTGTTTGATATGGTCTTTGTAAGACTAACTTGTTGTAGATTGCGAGGAGAATCGCACTTTTAATGTTTGAAGTATTCTGCAACCAAGAATTGGCAATTTCATTTATACTAATGTTTGAACGGTAACGTGACCGCCAGTCTAAGGTGACAAATTGTTTAGAGGGAATGGCAAAGCTATACTGAGGAGAGATAAATCTCGAAACGCGTCTATAGATGGCCTGAATAATTTGACCCAAATTGTTACATTTGCAGTAGGTTACTGTATGTAACAGCAAACACTTGTTGTATAATTCAATGTCCGTCGGGGTATTAGCCCGGGAAGTAGTTGTTTCAGTGAGTGTTTGATATGGTCTTTGTAAGACTAACTTGTTGTAGATTGGGAGGAGAATCGCACTTTTAATGTTTTTTATATATAGAGAAAGTACAAATTATATAAAAATCATGAAACTTTATAATTGAGAATATTATCAAAAACTGCGAAACAAACAAACTTGTTAAATCAAGTAATTAGTCACATTAATAACATTATATATTTTACATTTTAATAATTGTTACCGACCTCATGGCTATCTTTTTTTGTACGGAAATATACGTTTTAGGGTCCCAGGAATCAGAAACAAGTGTTATCGATAATATTTGAGATAATTGGCTCAAATATTGAAATATGTTGAAAAGTTTCGTTAAGTGATGATAATCAAAAACATTTAGAAAACAACAAAATGTCTTTTAATAGAATAAGTATAATAGATTTTCTCTGAGAAGTGTAATTGCAAAAATTATTGAATACTCTATTTCCAGTTTACAATGTTTTGTATGTCAGGTTAATTCAATTATTTCAATGGTTTTATTCTTAGTCAGATTACATTTACAAAAGGTACCGATGGGATTATGTTACAGACTAAATAGGTAAGTAAAAATAATTCAAAATGATTTAAGAAAACCCGAAAAAAAATGTGGTTAGAAAAAATGCCTACAAATAGGTAAAAACAGATAGATCACTTCGAAGAATTTGATTTTTCATCCCTTCTATAAAGCTATCCCCACTAAAATAATGAATATTGTCCAAAAAAGAAAATAGTCAAGGAAAAGAGTTAATTCGATATTGATACACGTTATTCAGAGTGTAAATGGATGAAACGGAACGTAGCATTTTTAATGTTAATTTCTCAAAATTAAAATATTATCTTCCCTAATTATTTCAGGGAAATTATGATATTCATTTGGTTAGAGTAAAAATATACACACCGAGCTTTGCTATTTATTGCATTTTTAAAAACCGGAGTGTCATGAAATTAAACAAGCAAATGATGAGGTGTTGATGTGTTGGCTTTTTATTTAAAATATATTCTGTTGATTTTGTGTTACACTTCGATCAATTCTGTATAATTATTACTGAATAAAAAAAAACGAAAAAACTGCTTCTAAAATATCATTAATAAATGAGAAAACAGTTATATGTATATTTAATATAGTTTTTTAATGTTTGTTAGTTTTTTGTATATATGAATGTTTATATGAATCTATATTGCTATGTTTTTAGTTTTGTGTATTCGTAAATAATTTCTGTTTTTTTTTATTATCAATTCCAATTAATATACCCATCGACCATTTTTCAAATTGATTTTTTCATTGTAAAAAGATTTTTGTATTTATCTAACTTTTAAATAAAAAATGTTTAATAACATAAATATATTAAAAATCTATTAATTTTTAAACACGTTTTTATTAAAAATATATATAATAACTAAAAATGTTGGAAATATATTTTACATTTTTTCATTGTAAAATGACTTTGTTTATTTATACAAATTATGAATATTTGAAACAATAATCTAGTAATCTAATAATTTTAACAATTTTTTTATTAAAAATATATAAAATAACTAAAAACATTGAAAATATATTTTAGAATTGTTAATTTCATTGTAAATTTGTTTTTATAAAATATATTCCCGAATTTCATAATTTGGAACACGCTTGAAATCTCAAAATTAAAGAAATATTTTCGAATAGACTTTTTGTGGTGATAATAAATTTTATTATTCGTCTACCACAGTTCATATACAGGAAGTTTTCCGTTAAAGTATACATATTTCAAATTCACCTTATTTTCTTTAAATCTGTAGATATTCGTTGTGTTTTTAAAAGAGTTCAATTTGATGCTTTAAACGAGTGTTTTCCTCTCCCAGACTAAGCATGAAGTAAAATTTCGAGTTTAGAAAAGCCCCGTGAAAATTTGTCGAGGGTCGCGCAGCGACCCGAGCCAAATTTTCGGGGCTTTTCTAAACTCGAAATTTTACTTCATGCGCCACGCGTATAAAACACTAAAATATTGTGAAATTTAAGTATATTTGAACCTCACGTAAAATCAGTATTTTGTGCGTGGGGCGCATGAAGTAAAATTTCGAGTTTAGAAAAGCCCAGAAAAATGTACAGTGTATTCTGTATATTGAGTTATTTATACTTAAAAAACTGTCTGTATAACTAATCAATAATATAAATTATTTGCCAAATTTGGTACATACCAAAGTTTTAATTGAATTTATGAAGAAAAAAAAACAATCAAGATAAAAATAATATCAA
This sequence comes from Philonthus cognatus, assembly GCA_932526585.2. Classification (NCBI taxonomy): domain Eukaryota; kingdom Metazoa; phylum Arthropoda; class Insecta; order Coleoptera; family Staphylinidae; genus Philonthus; species Philonthus cognatus. Next base: position 77,594,824 of record OW052241.1, read on the forward strand.
ATGAATTCTTTAATGTAAACTCATTGAATTTTATATTTTGATTTTTAGTTAAATTTTAGGTTTATTTAGGAGCTTTTTAAATATATCTGATTCCCAAAGTCCATAATTTTGAACACGCTGGAAATCTGAAAATAAAAGAAATGTTTCGGAACAGTTTATTTTTTCTGAAGGTCATCAAATTTATCATCGTACAAGTGGTGTAGACGGGATCAAATTACACGACGAAATAAGAGCGAGCGCGTTTGTGTGTGTGTGTGTAGACGCAAACGGAGCAGTTTTCTCTAGAATACTTCTACCTTTACTCTATTCATAAGTAGATGGACCCACTTCCCTACCACAGTCTCTCCTTTTCTATCCTCGAAAACTCGGAATCCAGTTCTCCCATAAGCATTGTCTACCCTTGACGTAACTTATCAATCAAGCTAGTATTAGATTAGATCAAATTAATAATCAATCTGATGTCCAACTTAACCTAAGAAATTGGTAATCTAACCTAACCTGAAAATAGTTACGCATAACCTAAACTAATTTCACGATGTATCATCTAACCTATCCCTAGCTCAAACGCTAATTACTTTATTCATTTAATTAGAACTGCTACAAAAGCTCAGCCGTAAGTTAACCTAACTTGTATAAATAACCTAACCTAAGCTAAACTAATTTCACAATCTATTTTCTAACCTAGCCCTAGCTGAATTGCCAACTACGTATATTTATTTAATTAGAATTGCTACAAAAGCTCAGCCGTAAGTTAACCTAACTTTCAATCTAACTTTGGTGGTTACATGTTATCAAATCTATCCTGAGTAAATGCTACTTAAAATAACCTAAACAACTTTTTCTAAAGTTCGATAAACTGCTCAGAAAGTTATAATAGCTTAGATAGCTATTAGTTAACCCAACTTATGTTACTGTTATTTAATCTAACCTAACTTTTGCAACTGTTATTCAATTTAACCTAACTTTTCACCATGTGAACTAGCAAGTTAGATTAGGTTAGATATGATAACATACACCATATTATCATATTTAAACAAATTTGTTATCTAACTTAACTGTCATCACTGTCAGATTAGATATTATTAGATAAAGGGTTGGGTTAAATAATTTGTTATTTAACCTAACTGTAATCATTGTGTTAGATTAGATATTATTAAATATCACGTTGAGTTAGAATCTAATCTAAATTTGTATCTATCTCAATCTGGTTTAAATTAAATAAGAATATGGTTTTTGCTTCTTTTACGTACATTTTTTTAACGAAAAATTGGGTTGGAATTTTACCATCTTGTTGGTATTTTACTCAAATTTAGTACATGTTGTCAAACCTAACCTAAATTGTCATTTAACCTAAGCAAATGCTATCTAACCTAATTTCAATACAGATTTGTTAAAGATAACTAACTAAAGTTGCTGGGTTTTAAGAACTGGAAAACCTAAACATTTTTAGAGGTATACAGGGTGCGCCATAAAGACAGTAGGGGATGCAACTTGCTTATTTTAAATGGATCACCCTGTATATTATTTGGTTTTTGAATCCCTCTCGAAAATTGAATGTCTTTTTAATAAAAATACTAAGTCTGTCATACTGCTTTGGTGTTATTAAAAGAGCTCTTAAAACTAAGCAACTTCGGGGTTTCGCTTCTTTAACGTGAGTCAAGATATCCTCCGAGAACGCACTTATGGGACACACTGTACTACTACTGTAATACTATTATAATTACACTATCATAACAATAATAAAATGATAGTATAATGCATCTTTAGTTATGTTTAATATGTTTTTTTATTCATTAACGATAAATAGTGTTGGTCTGTTAATTTGTATTTGGTTTATTCATGTTATAACAAAACATAAAATCTGGTGATTTCTGGTGATAACTAATCTAACCTAGAAGTATGTGGAATAGGCATCGTGCGCAAAGAGAGAAAGAGCCCGGCAATGAACTGGCCTGGCAATAAACTAGCCCGGCGATGAAATGACCCATTGCCCGAAATGCCAGTAGATATTACCTTGCATTAAACTATATTGATATTTACAGCAATTCTAATAACAAGTCTGTAGCATATTTATAATAGGCTGTAAATATTTCTTCACAATATTAAATAATTCTCAATTTTTCTCGACAGATATTTTTTACATCATTGTAAATTAAACTTAAACTAAGTTTAAGATAATCCTAGTAAGAATCACATAAAATACATTTAAAATAATTTTATTTCTTACTTCAGATTCGGACATTCCGATTGACTTCGACCTCCGAGTTGCCGAACACATAATCAACCCTGGAGACAACATCGGCTTCCTATTCTTCTCGGACGTCAGCACCTCCTGCAGCAAACTCTTCCTATCCTTGGGCGTTTTCTCCAAAACCACCTTGCCTGGACTCTTCACCATGAAAAATCCGCCGTGGAACATATTCTCTGACCCATCATTGTCCTTTAACCTGTTCCTGGCCGCTTTGATGGCAGCACGGATTGAAGTGCCTGCTTTCACCGCCGCCTTCCTAACCGGCCTCTTGACAATTTTCGGTTTCGTGATGACGACTTTCTTTTCGGGCAAAACTTCCTCCCAGTTGTTCTTGCGCAATTTGACGAGGTTGTCAAAACGATCGTCGAGGTTTTTTACTTGGGTCATGAGCATGTCCCAGTAACCGTGCAGGTCCATGCAGGATATCAGGGGGTCGGTGTCCTGCGCCCGGCACGAGGCTATCATCCTGCGGAATTGCTGCATGCGTTTTGCTAAAAGTAGACCGGATTGGCCCAAGGCAGTATTTATCATATTGCACGCTTCTTCCAATAACTCATTATCCTCCTTGAAAAATATGTTTTATATGAATTTATAAATCAAAAAAATGTGAGTTTCTTTGCAGTTTCTTAAAAAGCGAGTATCACAGAAAATATGAATTATTTCTATGTGTCTTAGCACAATATAATTCAGAGCTGGGCAGGATCCGAATCATTCAGGATTTGAATCCTTTTAGAGGATTCAAAAGAGGCATACAAATACTTTAGTTAGTTACAAATTTAATAACATCATATAGCTTTTTTGTTAGTGCATTGGTCAATTTCAATTTTATAGTTGCGTAATTTTCAGGTATTCGTCAATTTTATAATAAAGTTCAATTCGAAGTTTTAAACGGGTGTTTCCACTCCCAGGCTAAGCATGAAGTAAAATTTTAAGTTTAGAAAAGCCCCGTGAAATCGGGCTTTTCTAAACTCTAAATTTTACTTCATGCGCCAAGCGTTCAAAACACTGATTTGAAGTGAAGTTCAGAAACGCACAAATACATCTTTAATGAGAGTAACAGGAAATCAGATATTTTGTCTGTTATCAACGATGTTCAGTGTTAATAATAAATAATTAGGTTTTGAATATTTTTGTAAAAACAACTGGTAACGATATTTATATATTAACGGTTGCAAAAAAAATAATAAAATCAAATTTATTCTTAAAGGCTTTGTATTCGTGATTCGAAAAAACAGGATTCGAATCTTTGATTCGAATCATATTTATCTCTTACGAATCCTTATTCGAGTATTCGTGATTCGAATCATATTAGGTGATTCGGATTCGTAATTCAAATCCTTTTTATGAGGATTCGTCCTAGCTCTGATACAATTTAATTTTACCGTAAAAATCATTTCCTACATTTTTTTAGGTTTTCATATTATACTTCAACCCAAAACTTACCATATACTTCGTCCATGTCTGGCACATCTCTTTGATCCTCGATATCTCCGTGTCGAGCAATCTTGTGAAGTAAGCAGCGCCCGCTTGGGGCCCAGTCGCTTCTGGAGAGGAATCGCAAATTCCACCCTTCGAAACCCTCCTATGGTATTCCTTTCTCGCACTTTGCTTTCCTCTGGACATGGTGACAAAAGGACTGATGTATGTAGTAACGACCAGTTCAGGTTTGGGAGTCACTGAGACGCACTGATCAATATCGTTATCACAGATATCGTTGTTGGGGCTTGGAAAACCAGGCGAGACGGATTTAACACTACAATTTCCAATTGAATCCTCTCTGAAAAATTACAATTATTTTACAAACATGTACTGTATATACAGAAAGTTTTCTCAGAAAATAGGGATCTAATGATGGCCATGATTTTATAGTAACTATTATATTAGTAGTACAGTTTAAATATCTATTTTGTTGGCAATGTGGTTTTAGTACACATACTACCAAATTAGTTAAATAACGAGTAAGGAAAACATAACATTAACAGACAAATTGTGATGATTCCAAAAATTTTGAGCATAGTAAAAATACAAATAGACAAAACATAATAAAGAAATCAAAACAAAACTAAATACTCAGAGACGCTACACCCATTTTTTGACACAACACAAAACTTATGACTCTTCAAAATCCTTTGAGTAAACACAGTTTGCAGGCAGTGATTTTCTGTTATTAAATGTAGTTTTTCCGCTAGGGCTATCAAAATTATCACATTATTCACAAGGTATGTTAACAGCAAACAAATGTGAAGCTATTCAAAATGTATTTGCACAAAGATTACGATTTTTGACAAACCAAAATCTTTGGTTACAAATTAGGATATATTTAAAAATTTGCATGGAAGCGAATGCGTTAAATCTAAAAATATGTGATCAATATTTGCAGCCTTTCATAGTTCATTCTTAATCCTTAATGTCAAAGCTAAAATTTTAACCATTTAAAATCCTTAACTCATAATCCCAATTTTTATTCTTTCGTATTTTTAAATAGTTAAAATTTTAGCTAATAATCTTAGCTAAGAATAAAAATTAAGATTATTAGTATAATCCACTACAATCGATGAAAACTGAATTGAACTGAATGATACTTCCTTTTATGTAGATAAAAAGTAATTAAATGGTAATTTTTTGTAAATTAAATGAAATATCTCTATTAAACAATGATTTCAACAATTATAATCGATTATGCATATCACTAATTATCAAGGCCGTAGCCAAGGGGGGCTATGGGGGTTCAAACCCTCCCCGAAATTTTCAAAATATTAAATTTTGGATGTAAAAGGGGCATTGTAAGAGCAAAAACAATATTTTTACCATTAAAAACTTCCCTCGAAATTTGAATAACCCCCTCCGATTTTTTTTTCTGTCTACGACCTTGCTAATTATTATAAAAACATGGAAGGTATTAAAGCAGTTACATTTTTTTGCCGGAACAACTTGTATCGGTAAACTCAAATGCCAGCGATTTCCTTGTCCTAGGTGTTTTCGTCCTAGGAGTCTTCGGCAGTGTCACCTTCTCAACGGAATTCTCGGGTGTTTCTTCGTCGACCAACGTCACTTTCTTTGGAGTTTTCACTATCATCTGCGGCAGCACAACCTCATCATCATCGTCGGTTGACTTTTTTGTTTGACGCTGCTTCTTCTTCTTTTTCGGTGACGCTGATTTTAATTTCCTCTCCATAGATTTCTCACTATAAAAAAAAATAATAAAATAGTATATTGTACAACGAGCATATAATGATAGCTATTAATCACGAGAACGAGGTTTGCGGAACAAGCTGAAGGTGAGTGGAGCAAGTCGCGTACAAAACACTGATTTCAAGTAAAGATATTGGCATTTCAAACTAAATGTCATGTGACATTATAAGATAAATTTGACATTATAAATTACATTTGTTTGTTCTATTCGTATATTGTTTGTGGTTTTATGTTTTAACTTATTTATTACTTCTAATTTATTGTTAGTATTAAACATTGTGTACTTTGTTCACGACAACAACAATATATAACACAACATTTATTATATATATTTATCAAACAAACACAAAAACCTATTATATTTACGAAAAATAACAATATTTTGTTAATTAATGGATATTTTGGAAATTCACGAATAAACGTCATGATTTCTAAAATTCGAAAGAATCTTGAAGAATACATGAAAGGCGGCAAAATATTGACAATTAACGACAATCTTGAAAATTTCTAAAAAGCGTCAATATTTTTAAAATTAATGAAAATTACGAAAAAAATCACGTAGGCGTTTAATTTTTGAAAATTCAATTTCACGAAAACTGTCAAAATTACTAAAATAATAAAAATCTAGGAAATTCAGGAAAAGTTTTGAAGATTATTAAAAAATTTGGAAATTCACGAAATATCGTCTATATTTTTAAAATTAACTAAAATTGTAAAAAAATCATTTTTAAATGTACCGAAAATTTACGAAAACTATCAAGATTTAAAAAAGAAGATGACGAAAGGTTATAAAAAAAATACAAATTGAAGAAAATCTTAAAAATTCATGAAAATTATCAAAATGTTTAAATTCAACGAAAATGAAGGGGAATTTAGAAAAACTGCTAAGATTTTTAAAAATCAACAAAAAGTCATGAAAAGTGTAAAATATTTTAAAATTACCAAGCATTTAAGAAATTCTGGAAAACCGTTCAATTTTTTAAAATCAACGGAAATTGTGGAATTTCAGAAAAAACTTCAACATTTTTTAAGTTACACTAAAAGACTGTTATTCCTTACTTCACTTTTTAAAAAGTGAAGTAAGGAATAACAGTCTTTTTTAGTGTAATAATCACTTCACGTAAACTCAAAAACATACAGTTATTTTTTAAGTTAAAGAATATTTAGTAAATTTATGAAAACTGCAAAGAGTTTGAAAATAGAAGGAAATTTTACAAACTTATGAAAAGTATAGACATTTTTCAAACTAACAAACATTTAGAAAATTCAGGAAAACCATCAGAATTCTGAAAATTGAAGACAATCTTAAAAATTTATGAAAAGCGTTAAAAATGAACTAAAACTTTAGAAATTCCAAAACTTGAAATTTCAAGTCCAAATCCAAATTCGGGCTTTTCTCAACTCGAAATTTTACTTCATGCGTCACGCGTACAAAACACTGATTTCAAGTAAAGATATTGGCATTTCAAACTAAATGTCATGTGACATTATAAGATAAATTTGACATTATAAATTTCATTTGTTTGTTCTATTCGTATATTGTTTGTGGTTTTATGTTTTAACTTATTTATTACTTCTAATTTATTGTTAGTATTAAACATTGTGTACTTTAAATGGAATTTCCGTAAATAAACATTAAACATATAAATTAAATGTGACATTACAGACTAGATGTAAACTGTCATGGGCATATTCGCTAGGGGGAATCAATTATAAATATATTATAACTGTCAACATTTGCAAACTTAAATTATATTTTTTCAGATTTCTGTGGTTTTTGTAAAGAAACTGATAAAATTTAATAGTATCTAAATAAAACATCAATGTTAAATAAATCATAAATACCAATATTTAAAAAATGACAAATTTTTAATTTTAAATAATAATTTTTATTTTATATAAAACTTGGAAAATTCAATTAATATTGACAGCAGTTGACAAATCTTCTTCAGAATTTTAGAATTTCCACAAAATAAATTTATATTAAAAAGACAGAGAATTCTTAAAGTTTATTATTAAACATGCATGCATGAGTTCTTTATTTATACCCTGTATAATACACAAAAACAAATGTATTCTTGCCGAAAAAATCTTTATGAATACTCTAAGTTTTGGAGCCTTTTAGATTTAAATACCTAAATGAGGGGGCAGCAAATTTAGCCTATGCCCCGGGCACCTGAAACCCACGCTACGCCACTGGCGAAATCAATTTATTTGCAATTAATAACTTTTACCTTTTATGCCATAACAAAGAATAACTTACTTTTCTATTGATTTATCCACTTCATCCGTTTTACACATCGCCCTAGTACGAATGTGCATCTCTGTTTCTTCCTCCACTTTGACACGATAATTTTCCATAACCTCAAATGTTGTGTTCATTTCTACTTGCGGATTTTCAATATTCTCGCTCTTGCTGTTCGCATTAATATCATCATCGCATTCCAATACCTCCTGCTTTATTGAAATGGCTTCGATTTTATCTTTTGATCTAGTACTTCTTGTTGCCAGTTCGTAATTAGTTTCAATATACTTACTCTCGAATTCTACATTGATATCATCATAATCTAATACCTCTTGCTTTATCGAAACGGCTTCGGCTTTATCTTTCGACCTAGTGCTTCTTGTATTTGTGGAGAGAATTACTTTTTTCGGTTCGACTTCAATTACAGTTAATTCCTCATTGGAGGAAGGTTCTGGCGTTGATTTCTCCTCGGATAATTCCACATTCGAACCAGAATCACTAACTGATTTATTTTCATCAGAAGGCGTAATTTCATTTTCCATCGTTGCGTTAACTGAAGCTTCTGGTACAACTTTCCCTTTATCAGGAGGTGTAATTTCAGTTTTCGCCATTGCGTTAACTGCAATTTTCTTTTTATCGGAACCTAAATCAGTAACTAATTTATTTTTATCTGATGGCGTAATTTCACTTTTTGTTACTGCATTTAATGAAGGTTCGTGTTGCATTTTATCAGAACCTGAATCACGAACAAACTTATTTTTATCTGAAAGTGTAACTTTATTTTTATTTGTTACGTTAAGTTTTGTTTTTGCAACTGCTTTACCTGATACTTCTCGTAATATTTTTGTTCTTGTACTAACCGAAGATTCTGGTACAGTTCTTGTTTTCGTTCTTGCATTATCTGAAATACACTTTAGATCTTTTTTTGGTATCGCTTTATCTGAAGCTTGCCGCGTTATCACTTTCATTGGTATCGCTTTATCTGAGGCTTGCCGCGTTATCGTTTTCATTGGTATCGCTTTATCTGAGGGTTCACGTGTTAACTTCGTTTTTGCCGAAGGTCCGCCCGCAGACTTTCCATTATCGGACACAGTTTTGGGTATAACATTTCTATCTTTGGACATTTCCCCGACTGATTTCGGTTTGGTTGGTTTAGTTTTATTGGAAGAATTGTTCTCTGCTTTCGACTTAGAACCCGTTGGTTCTCTTACAGTTTTAACTTGTGTGTTTGCAACATTTTTAAAGTTGTTTCTTGTGTTTCTCGATACGGAACTTTCAGAAGTTAATCTTTCTCTCGGTTTATTACTGGTGGTTTTTGATGTTTTTTGCGATAGCTGGGTTGTCTTTTGATTAACCACTGTAATAAATTATCAACAAAATTAATTAAACAAACTGTAACAGTCGTTTGCATTACTTATTCTAGACATATTCTTACATTCTATGACTTTCCCATTAGAAACACAAATAAAAATTCAACAACATTGTAAATTTTAAGTAAATATGATGGAATCTACTAACTCTTTAAAATATTCTGGTACAAAATATAGCCCATCAAAAGATACCTCTATAGAGTACAGGAAAAATTAGTTTTAAAAGTTTGGCAACACTGCTGTATCACAGTCAAAAACAATAACTTAAATTGACCCTTAAAAAATCACGGGCTATAAATTAAAAACAAATTATACTCACGCTTTTTATTATCTAAGGGTACACAATTGCCAACGTCCAAATCCTTATTCGGCAAACCACTCTCCTGCTTGAAATTCAGCACCCTCCGTGTGTTCGTCACCTTGACCGCACCAACGTTCTCCTTACTCTCTCCATACTTAAAGTTAATCGGCTTTATCGCACTGCCCACACGAAACTTGTGCACCGAAGGGGCAAACTTGTAAATACTCGGGGTTGTGTCTTTCCTCACGCTGACTGTTGGCAACTTGTTATCCTCGTAAGTCTTCTGGTCGACATGGCTCACCTTGAAGCGGGGTTTCCTGCGGGCATCCTCCTCAGCCTTCCGTTTCGCCTTCTGTTCCTTCCATTTCTTCAGCAGCTCCATACGGTTCGAACTCGTTGAGGACATCTTTATCGGATCCTCAGGGGAGAGCTTTAACGGTGTGTTGGATATTTGGCGTCTCGCCGCTATCTCCTTGTTCCTGTTGTTCAGCCTGTGATCTCTCGCTTCTTGTGCCCTGTTTGTCAGCTTTCCCGGGCGCATCAATTTTATGCCTAGTTTTAACACTTCAGATATGTCCATCACACTAAAAATAATCCACCATTTCAATGTACTCAATACATGAAAATAATAAAAGAAGTTGTAATGTAAGAATTAATTTGAGTTGACTATTATTTTCAACGTTATTTGGTTCATTCTCATTCTTTTTTATATATTGATATACTAACACCAATTGCCTTCCTCATTAAAAGACAATTTTAAAACAAGTTACTGTGCATGTTGTATTCTACTTACTGGAAATTAAAATTCAACCATGTGTTAAATGTTTATCAATCAATAAGACAGCAATTCATTGACAAAATAAAAAAATAATTACTAAAAACAAGGCGGAAATGTGGAAGGTGCTGAGGAGGGGAAAGGAAGAGGCAGTTAGGGGTATCGTTGAGAGAATGGGCAAGGAAGTGCAGAGAAGGTAGTGGAGTGCCAGTGGGAATGGGAGAAGGCAGGGGTGGGGATAGAGAAGAAGAGTTCACGGAGGAGGAGGAGGTGGAAAGAGCGTTCAAGGAGGTGAAGGAAGGGAAGGCAGCAAGGAGTGATGGGCTGAAGGCAGAGATGTGGAAGGAGATTGGGGAAGGGGGGACGAAGAAATTGATGGAGCTACTGAACCAGATGTGGAGGGCAAGAGGGTGAGAAAGATGTGACCAGTACACAAAGGAGGGGATGAGAAGGATGCGGATAGTTATAGGGGGATAACGATAATGAGTTCTGGGTACAAGATAGCCATGATGGTAGTGAAGAATCGACTAGAGGAAGAGGTGGAGTAGAAAGGGTTGCTGCCGGAGACGCAGGGGAGTTTTAGGAGGGGTAGCATTTTAGGTGGGTGCAGGGGAAGGCAAGAAAGGCGTAGGGGATAGATTGGGAGAAGTGGGGGGAAGTGAATGGGAAACAATGTAAGAGTGGCGTGTAAAGTATGCAATGCGTGTGTGAGGTTGGTTCCTGAAGCGTATGTTGGGGGTAGAAAGGTCAACACCCGGATACATAGTGCTTCAGGAGACGAATAGAGAATAACTAGAATGTGATTAAATGGTGAGAACGGCGAGATATGAGATAAAGTTATGGGATCTAGAGAAAGAGAGATTCGTGAAGGCGGTATGGGTGACGTGCGTGAGTGGGGAGGAGGGTAGATGGAGGAGCGAGAGAAGGAGAATGTATGAGAGGGTAGGTTTGTCGGAGGCGAAGGTGATGAAATGGCTGGGCAATAGGGTGAAGGTGGATGCATGGGTGAAGAACAAGGAGGTGGCAGGTGCGTGGGAGAATGCCGAGGTATTTGGTAGAGGGGTGGTGGAGTAAGGAGGAAAGGGTGATGCTGGCGAGGGTGAAGTGTGGGTCAGGGGAGAGAGAAAGGAAGGTCTGGATGGGGGAAGAGTATGGAAAGTGTGTAATGTGTGAGCGTGGGAAGGATACGTGGAGTCATTTGGCTAAGAAATGCGAGGGGGTGAAGGAGGAATGGGTGGGAGAAGAGGGATAGAAGAGTGATGGAATGGATGAGAGAGGATGAGGCCGGGGTAAGGATGCTGGAGAAGTTGGTGAGACAGAAGGAAAACAAAAGGAAGAGAGAGGGTAGCAATTATTTGTAGCTAGTAAATATTTTTTCTAAAACCGAATAATCTAACTGAACAAAACAAAAAACAAACAAATACTGTTTAATCAACATTGTAATGTTAAACGTTGTTTTAATGTTCCAGAAACATCACCTCAATGTGTTACCTCAGTGGTATAAAATAAAACATGAGCATGTTGCAACATTTTGATCTGAATTCATCTCTGAATTAAATAAAATAAAATAGAAATTCAAAATAAAATTAGTACAATTTTAATTATAAATGCAATTATAAATGTTTGTAAAGGTCTTATAATGGATGGCTTCTACATAATCCAGTCGTCAAAGACAAAAATATAGTATTTATAATACCCATTTGGAATATCCTCATCCTTATTTATCCATTATGAATCAGATGAAACAAAAAATTATCAAATAAAATGAACGTCGATTACTAATTAGATGTTACGTCAAAAGTTTGATGTCTGTTAATGTCATTAAATAAATCAAAAATAAACTACTAAAATGCGATATTCCGATGAATCCAAAAAGCTTAATCAGAGCTGGGATGAATCCTCGAAAACAGGATTCGAATCACGAATCCGAATCACCTAATATGATTCGAATCACGAATACTCGAATAAAGGATTCGTAAGTGAAAAATATGATTCGAATCAAAGATTCGAATCCTCATTTTTGAATCACAGATACAAATCCTTTAAAAATAAATTTGAATCTATTATTTGTAACTAGTAATATTTTATTCCATCAGTTTCTATTAACCAAAATGTTCATTTACCGACTAAATATCTGATTATATAATGATTTTAATAATTTTTTTTATTTATTTATTTATTATTATTATTATTACATAACATGAGTACATATATTTTCAACAAATTAACATCCGTTCTATAATATATTTCTTTTATATTGAGCAGTGTTCTGCTCAACATAATAAATATCCAGATGTAACAATAATAGTTCAAAGCACCTAAGTGAGTGAACACTTGTAGCGTGCTGACATGAAGTTCTTAGAAATTTTGTGCAATATATGATACATAAATGTTGTTTTAGTTTACATAATGAGTACCGAAAAATAAATATATGATATGTGTTTATTATTCTAATATTTTTGAGAATTGAGGATAATTTTCGAAGATATAAGATTTTGAAAGTTGTGAGAATTTTTTTTGTTATTTTGTTTGATATGTTGGGGAAGGAGAGTATAGGTTTTGGGGATTGTGTAGGTGAATGATCTGAGGCTAAAGGCTGATTTGCAATTAGGGATATAGAGTCTAGTCTTACTTCGTGTGTCATGGTTTGATCTCATGTAGTTTAAGGCATTACGATGTTTATAAGCATATGTACAGAGACTGTGGAAGTACAGGCATCTAATATTGGGTACATTCACAGAATATAATAGATGGGATGGGTAGCGTCTCTTTTGTTTAAAAATAATCTTAAGGATGTACTTTGAATTATAGTTAGTTTTTGTAAGTGATTCTTGTACGTTCCGCCCCATACCAGTATACCATAGCGGATTAATGATTCAACAAGACTTTTATAGACTATAATTAATAATTTTCTTGATAGGAATTCACGTAATTGATAGAATTTATAAATTAGTTTTCTAATTTTATTTGTTATGTGGTCAGTTTGGTTATTCCATTTTAAATGTTGATCTATTATAATGCCCAGGTACTTAACCGCCCTGCTCTCCCCGATCTCGACACACATGCCATCAATTGCTATAGATGTGAAATTGGGTCTATTTGCCTTTGTCATTGGCATTTTGGCACATACTGAGTTTTGACTATATTTAGAGAAAGTTGATAAGTATCTAGCCAATATTTAATTTTTTTCATTTCTCTTTGTACTTTTGCTTTTGTTTCGTCCCATGACTTTCCATCAACGAGAACTACTGTGTCATCAGCATAGGATACAATTTTGGCAGATGTGTCTATGGCTAATAAGGAATTAATGTAAATTACAAAAAGTATTGGGTCTAGAACTGTTCCTTGCGGTACCCCTATTTCAACAAGGAGTCGGTCACTTATGGTATTGTTGACTTTCACTCTTTGTTCACGATTAGTTAAGTAGCTTTTAAGTAGCCTCAATACGATACCGCGAATACCAATGCTTTCAAGTATGTTAAAGAGTTTTTTGTGACTAACTGTGTCAAAAGCCTTAGCTAGGTCCAGGAAGACCCCAATACATTTTTTATTCAAGTTTAGATTCTCTGTAACATGCTCAATGACAACGCACATAGCCTCAGTTGTGGATTTTCCACACTGAAACCCGTATTGCTGGGTGTGTATAATGTTGTGTTTGTCTAAAAAGTTTACCATTCGGTTCTTTATACATTTTTCAAAAATTTTTCCAAAATTATTAATCACGCTAATTGGTCTGTAGTTGCATATTTTTGTCTTATCCCCTGATTTAAAAATTGGTGTGATAATAGACGATTTAAATTGTATGGGAACAATCCCATTTTGAAATATCAAGTTAATAATGTGTTTCAAAGGCTTCAAGATATGCAAGTGATTATTTTTTATAGTGGCTGATGTTATCCCGTCAGGACCAGGGGAACTATTATTTTTTAATGTGGAGATTAGCTCAATTAATTCAGTCTCGAACACTGGGTCAAGGAACATTGTTAGCGGGTTTCTCCTCTTAATTGCGTCAGGATTTCGTATCGTTGGAATTTCTTTAAGCATATTGGACCCGATGGTTGTGAAATAATTGTTGCAGTGATTTGCCATTTCTTTATTGTTAACAAATGCTGTACCATTGTTGTCAGTGACATTATAGGAATTTATGCTAGAGGTTTTAACATTTGTTGACTCTGCAATTATTTTGTAAATTTTTCTCATATTATTTTTGTTATTTTGAATTTGAACTGCGTAGTAGTCATTTTTTGTTTTTTTCAAAAGATTATTCAGCGAATTTCTGTATTTTTTGAATTTTATTTCTATCTCTGCGGAAAAGTGTTTATTCAACCTTTTTTTTAAATTATCCCTAGTTTTTATTGATGTAACTAGACCCTTTGTGATCCATGGTTTAATTTTGCAGCTTGACCTAATGTATGGAACGTGTGTTTTGGCCATCTCAATGAAGTTGACAAATTTGTTTGTAAATAAGTTAGTAGCAATTTGTGTGTCATTGGAGTGTAGGACATCATCCCAGAGTTCACTATCTAACAGGAGGTTAAGTTTTTCAGGATCAATTTTAGTCAGTGGTTTAATGTTATCAGGATATTTACAGCTATTTTTTGTTTTGTGGTTTACTTTAAGTATAATTGGATAATGGTCAGTAATATGACAATTCAAGATGTATGATGTAAGGTGATATTTACGGTAGAAATTGGAGTATGATTTTAAAAATATATGGTCAATGCATGACTTTGTGGTACTTGTAACACGAGTTGGGTTTAAGATGTATGGTTCATAACCATATTTGGCCAATATAGAAAGGTATTTGTTCACATTTATATCATTTTCTTTAAATAAGTCAATATTTGTATCACCTATTAGTAGTTCTAATTTAGTATTTTGATTATTGATGTCAAAAAATGTGTCGAGATCTTCAAGGAAGGAGGTCAGGCTGCTTGGGTTTGGTCTATATAATAACTAATGATGATATATGTGTCATTGAACTTCATTTTAAATCTGTGTTTTATACGCGTGGCGCATGAAGTAAAATTTCGAGTTTAGAAAAGCCCCGTGAAAATTTGTCCCGGGTCGCTGCGCGACCCTCGACAAATTTTCTACGCGGGGCTTTTCTAAACTCGAAATTTTACTTCATGCTTAGTCTGGGAGTGGACAACACTCGTTCTTAGAAGTTTCAAATTAAAGGATCACTCTAGATTACTAAGTTTATTACCATTTTACAAAGGCTACAGCTCGAAGGACTAATCATGGTCTTCGGAGACCGAAGGACTGCAGGGAATAGAAGTTTATTTACAAGAAAACAACGAATATCTGAAGGTTTACAGCATGGATAGGAAAGAAAACATCCAATTTTGAAAAAATATCGAAGTTGGGCTGGTTTTCAGTGCGTTTTTAACTTCACTTTAAATCAGTGTTTTATACGCGTGGCGCATGAAGTAAAATTTCGAGTTTAGAAAAGCCCCGTGAAAATTTGTCGAGGGTCGCTGCGCGACCCTCGACAAATTTTCTACGCAGGGCTTTTCTAAACTCGAAATTTTACTTCATGCTTAGTCTGGGAGTGGACCGTCAAGATTTTCTAAATGTCGAGATTTTCGATATTTCTAGATTTATGTCGATTTATTCACAGTTTGTTATTGTATTAAATGCAACTTTAATATTGAATAAAAACGGTTTTTTTTTTAGGAATAGAATATTCACCCATTAAGAGCCGAGCAAATTATAAAGTTAACTCAAAAAGTTAATTTTAGGTAAAATGTTGCATCTTTTTCTATGATTTCAATGAATGATTTATTATATTACGTACGTCGATTTTTTAAAAGAGTTAAATTTAAAATTTAAACGAGTGTTGTCCACTCCCAGACTAAGCATGAAGTAAAATTTCGAGTTTAGAAAAGCCCCGCGTAGAAAATTTGTCGAGGGTCGCGCAGCGACCCGAGACAAATTTTCGCGGGGCTTTTCTAAACTCGAAATTTTACTTCATGTGCCACGCGTATAAAACACTGATTTAAAGTGAAGTTAAAAATGCACTGAAAACCAACCCAACTTCGATATTTTTTCAAAATTAGATGTTTTCTTTCCTATCCATGCTGTAAACCTTCAGATATTCGTTGTTTTCTTGTAAAAAAACTTCGATTCCCTGTAGTTCTTCGGTCTCCGAAGACCATGGTTGGTCCGTTGAGCTGTAGGCCCTTGTAAATTGGTAATAAACTTAGTAATCTAGAGTGATTTGAAACTTTTAAGAACGAGTGTTGTCCACTCCCAGACTAAGCATGAAGTAAAATTTCGAGTTTAGAAAAGCCCCGCGTAGAAAATTTGTCGAGGGTCGCGCAGCGACCCGAGACAAATTTTCACGGGGCTTTTCTAAACTCGAAATTTTACTTCATGCGCCACGCGTATTAAACACTGATTTCAAGTGAAGTTAAAAATATACTATTAACCTTGGATATTTTTCATGTTTAAGTAACCAAATATGCATTCACAAATATTTGAATTATTCGAAAATTTAAAAATTCAAATATGAATAATTTAGTGATTTAAATATTCATATTAGAATATTTAACTATTTGATTAATCGAATTCGAATCCCAGCCTTAATAGCGATGATTCGAATTATTTAGGAGGATTTGAATCCGTGTATGAGGATTCGAATCCTTTTATAAGGATTCGATTCCTTTTATAAGGACTCGAATCGTTTTATAAGAATTCGAATCCTTTTATAAGGATTCGAATCATGTACGTCTGGATTCGAATACGAATCCTTTTAAAAAAATGTAACAAATCCGGATCACGAATCCGTTTTCACTAAAGTATTCGAATACCTCTTTTGAATCCTCTAAAAGGATTCGAATCCGGGAATCGAATCCTGAATGATTCGAATCCTGCCCAGCTCTGTGCTTAATACAGTAAGTTATTTTCAAAATGAATTAAGATCTTGATTTAAGGCAATTAAAAAAGCATCCAAAGTCCACAAAGCACATTATACAACCTACAAGATGAAAACAGAGCAACGGATTTCGAATTTCGAATCAATATGTCTGCAAACGTTGCCCTGAGCAAAAAGTGATTCACAAAATGTATGCCCGAAAGAAACATATTACTTTGGAAACTATTTACTGGTAATTTATGGAAAAATTAATACCAGAAATTGAGATCTCGAAAAGTTCTTTATAAAATCTGGAGCAAAAAACGTCTTATAGAATGACTTGGAAAGAAAAATATGCCTTTTTGCTCAGGGAAATGTTTGCAGACATATTCCATCTAAATTCGAAATCCATTACGTGTTTAGATCCTCCGGGTTATATAATATATTTTATAGAACTTTTAATATTGAAGGATAAATTAAAAACAATAAACAAAACAAAAAAAGAAATAGTGAAACAAACCAAGTGTTTTTAATTTTTCCTTTAATATTATTTCAAAATGTTTCACCAAGTGATAAATGAGAAAGTTATTCAAGACAAAAAAAAATAGAACTTTTAGTTATGTTATAATAACATAATAGCATAACTTGTAAATAAAACACTTTTTACTTTGTTTAACCACTGGATCTTACATTTAATTGTGTGACTAGTTTCGACTATCTAGTAGTCATTCTCAAACTAAAGTAAATACAAATTACACGTTAAAAACTATTTATACGGCTTCGAAGAGAGGGGTGTACATTAGGTCAACCTGGTCATTAAGAAGGGAAATTCCGGGATTAATTCGGGCCTTAATATTATTTCAAATTTCCCTTTCTTAATGACCAGGTTGACCTAATGTACACCCCTCTCTTCGAAGCCGTATAAATAGTTTTTAACGTGTAATTTGTATTTACTTTAGTTTGAGAATGACTACTAGATAGTCGAAACTAGTCACACAATTAAATGTAAGATCCAGTGGTTAAACAAAGTAAAAAGTGTTTTATTTACAAGTGTATTTAAGATGTACCACAAAGTGAACGCCTACAACACCAAACAATTAATAGCATAACGTCTATATAAATTATTATGTTCCACATTATGAAATTAATTAATATTACTCCACCAATGCCCTAAGAATAATGGTTTAGATGTCAGCCATTTGACATGACATGTTCCTAACCTAATTTTGTGTGTGTTCAAGAAACCACATACGTTAAGTCACTAAAACGACTGGTAATTCCAAATAGGTATTAAAAATACTATACCACCCAACCTCTAAAAATCATCCTAATAAGATGAAAAAAGTTTATCACTTCTTTTTCCAAAAACCACCCCCGTAGGAAAACATCGATTTCCCACAAATCTGCACGTAAGAAAAAAAAATGTTTTAGACAAAAAATATAGCTGAGGGGATTTTAAACAAAAAAGTTCCGTAGCATTTTTTTGTGAAATTAACCGTTCTCTTAGAAATAGCGATTAAAGAAACCGGTCATTTAGAATTTCAGTTGCGTGCACGAAATGACTTATTTCAGCAAACATAACAAGTTGACGGTAGAAATTCGATAACTTTTGATCGCAGTGTCTCACTGGAAAAAATAAAAATGTAATATAAAGGGTAGCAGTTCAGCTTTCTTCTAGAATAATTCCATTTTACTATAGATGAAGTCATATTCTACAAATCTGTAAATTATATAAACGTTGCGAAGTTATGGCGGTCTCTTACGATTTTCCTCATAATAATTCAGCATTATAAACTTTAATACCTGTACCATTTTTTTGAGGAAAAAATATGACAAGTTTTAACTATTCATGGAAAAAGCGGAATTTAAACTTTCATATTAAAAATTATCTCACGTCATCGAAAATGCTTCCACGAACAAAATTTTGAGTGGAAATTGAAGCTGAAGTTTTCTACTTTAAAAGATAATATATAAAAAGCTAAAAAACAAAATGTATAAATTGTTATTTAAAAAGAGAAAGTGAATGACAGATTTCCACGTTTTCCATATTTTTTTCCGAAACTCAAAATTAAATGTTTATGGTACAGATATTGAAGTATATACTGGCAGAATTAATATTCCATATGGATTTTTTAATGAGACTGATACATTTTATTCATATGTGGAAAATCGTAAAAGACTGCCATAACCTCGCAGCGTTTATATAACTAACAGATTTGTAGAATTTGACTTTACCTATGGTAAAATGTAATTATTCTACAAGAAAGCTGAACTCTTCCCCTTTAAAATAAACTATTACTGTCGACTTATTATACGTTTGCTCAAATAAGTCACTTTGTACGCGCAACTGAAATTTTAAATGAACGGTTACTTATTTCTGAGAACGGTTCATTTCACAAAAAAGTGCTAAGGAACTTTTTTGTTTAAAATCTCAGCTACATGTTTTCCGTTCTTTACCCCCTACGGGGGCAGCTTTTGGGGGGAAGCCGGGGGGTAGCAGTGGGTAATTTTTGTTTCATCATATTAGGAGTCCAGTACTTGTCATGCACACAAACTATCAGCTAAATCAGGCAATTTTTAGAGGTCAGACCTCTGACGACTGGACTAACAATCAATCAAAAAAAAGTTAATCAAAGCACAGACAAATAAATAAATCAAGATATTGTTTAAATGATTGCAGCACATACCTTAAAGCGTATTTAAACTACTTGAACGGCTGCTTTACAGAAATCGCAGATGTTATTACTAAAACCGCCAAATTAAAAGGACAACCGTCAACTGACAAGCGTCAAAGCACGAGTTTGAATTTGTTTTAACGCACTGTTGCCAGTATAACCAAGCATTCGTATTGGGTAAAAAAATCACTTTTAGAAAAAGAATCTAAAATTTGCTACAATTTTTCTGCAATGTTATTAACAACAAGAAATATAACAGGAAATCCGCAAAATTTCGGAACACGGACGTTCGTTAATTTAATTAATCAGGAATAATTTGATAATAAATAACCTTGAAATGTGTTTGTATATTCGACACTAATGAAATCTTATTAAAATACAAACGTACTTACATATTTAAATCACTATTAAATCCTTAACCCAATGTGTTAATGGAATAATAAGCGACTTATGCAGGATCATGCAGAATGAAACCAAAATTAAAAATATTTTACCCAGACAAACCGTCACTCACAGAATTCTTGCGCTTTAAAAAATTGCAATTTTAACGCAGCACTACCAACATGAGGAATTTAAAGTTACTAAATGTATGCAGTGTTTGCAAAATTAAGGGGATTATCGCAGTGTAACACGCCGATCGTGTTGGAAAGACCCACATAGTTTAGAGTAGCTCATCCGATGCCAAATTTACAGGACAAGTGGGGCGAATACAGTCAGAGAGAAAAGCGGCAGTTCGCTGTGCAGACCCTGCCGACTCCATATGATTCAGAAAGTTCACGTATATAGTTGACCGACTCACTCGATGGGAGGGCGCAAATATCGAAATTTCAAGTTTCCCGCAATTTCGAACATCTGATGGCTCAAAAATCAAATTTCCCGCAGTTTCGAACTTTTTGAAAAAGATATTTCAATCAGCACCTCATCAAAAGTGCTGATAAAACTAAATATTTTGGAGACGGGCGTGGACGAGCATTAATATAAATAAACAAAACCGTGAGTATTGGAATATTTTCGATTTTTAAGCTATTTTGTATTCGTTTCGTCAATTTCGTTCAATCAAGTCGTCTTTTACTTAAGTGAAACTTAATGTCTTTGTTCGGATTTTTGCAAGAAATTTATTTTATAAATTTCCGCCTGCGTACCAATCTTTCGTTTTGTTGTTTTGTGTCGCTAAAAACGGTACCCCCAATAAACCCCACGGATGGCGTGACCATCCCCCGGACCAGGGGGCCCAGGCCGCATTCCAATCCGTCCTTCCTAGAAATTTCGCCTGCCACGGAGATACGAGTTGTTTTTGAAAACAACCAGTGCCCGCTTTCTCCTTGAGGGAGGAAAGAAAGAGATTCGTATGCACAGATTTACAGAAAGAAATGGGGTAAGCTTTTAACATTTGTTACAATCGTTCATTTATATATCAAAATAAACATGAGAAAATTTGTTTGAATCTTTAAAAATAAATATTAAATTTATTTCATGGGGGATATAACTTCTAATTTACGGATATTCGGTTCGCCTTTGCAATCGAAGTGTTACATTGAAGATATATGTTATGTATACCTAGATGGTAAAATTAAAGAACAACGTATACTTTAGATTTAACATTTTGTTGTACAGAAATAGTACATAAATTTAACAAAATAGAATCTATTATGTTTCTATAAAATATATATATTTTTATTCTGACAGTTGTTTTTGGTCATTAGCTTTCAGCCTTTTATTTTTATTGAATCATTTTAAAAAAGTTGATACCATCAAATGAAAAACAAATAAATTATTTGTCAGAATATTTAAAATATTGTTCATAATTACTACTCTATTTTTTAATCCTATTAATGCATTAAAAGTTGATATTTATATAGCATGTATACTTGCAAATATACATTTTAAATGTATACTGCACGAAGAACTCAATCTAAGACTTATATTCTTTCTTAGGTGTATGAGAAGTGGCTGAAGGCTGTTGGTAGAGAAGACCTTTTTAAAAATCGAAGATGCACCTTTATCAAGTCTAATTACATTTGCGACAGGCACTTTGATGAGGGGACAAAATGCTTTACCAGCAAAACGAATTTATAACTAGGGATTGTTTCCACATTATACCTCGATACACCGGCTGGTAAGCTAAATATTTGTTACTTTTATATATACACATATATCTTCAAATGCCTAATATAAACCACACATTACTTTTTATTAAAAAAATACATTTTATTAAGCGAGCGTGCAAGGAGAACAGTATATCTAAATATATATATTTTATTCATAGCGCTCGTGAATGATCCAGAACTTCTGGAAACATCCAAGGACGTGGAATCTCCTGTGGGGTTACCTGTGGAATTTCTCACTGACAAGAAGAATTCTCCCTTAATTGCTGGCGTGAGCAGTAGTAAACCCCTTTGGGATAATTCTGCTACTGGGAACAGTTTGAAACCCCATCATAATAGTCCATCTAGTTACAAAGTAGTACGACTACTGAACATGAAGGAATGTCTGGAGGTAAAATTGTTAAAAACATTAAATGTAACACGAAAATGAAAGCTTTCCCCTCAAGCAAAGATGCTGCATTCCTATGCCCGAGATATCCAAAAGGTTGCAAGAAAATTGTATGCTCAAAATGCTTCTAATAAGGAGCATCTTGATCATGCACTTGATGTTCTTGAAACTTATTATTAGTAATTTGCTTCAGACTATCACCAATAATTTAGGATATATGTGATTTTTGTTGTAGAATAATAAAAATGTATTATTGATTTGATAATTATTTAAGTTTTATTTAACCATTACTTCTATAAAAATTAAATCAATGATAATGTGGATTTATTATTTAGCAATGATTAGTCATATTTTTCCAAGTATGGTTAAATATTGTATATAGTTAAAAAATCGACAGTATACTTGCAAAATTAAGAAAACTGTTAATAATATTATAATTAATACCTTCACATATCTTGAACATTAACTTATTTGTATCTATATTAGTTCTGCATTTTATTTATAATAATTTGTATTTCATTTATAATACTTCTTGTTTTAACATGAATTATCAATTATTAAGCATTAGAAGTATTAATTAGACCAAATAAGGTAGACATCAATTCACGCAGTTATCTTGGTAGAGATAATTTAAATATTGTTCATTATATTCGAAAATTATGTATAAGTTAATGTGTGAAAATATCTTTCACACATTCACCGGAATCGCATTGCTTAGTAACTATTATGTTATGGTTAATAAATTTTATTGTTTTTCAAATATGTATTAGAGCAAATTTTCCTATAGTCAATTAATGTGATCAATGTTTTATTAAATCTAAATGTAAATACTTAAATTAAGTAATTAATGTTTTTCCTATTTATTTGTAAAAATTAAAATTTTAAGTTATTTGTAATATACATTTTATACCATAATTATGTCGTTATTATTTCTCTCATCGTGCGGTAATTCAACCACCGCGCGGTGTTCCCCGCACCGCACCCCCCGGCATATGTATGTCCCCCCGCACTGCGCGTCCCGCACTGCGTGAAGCCCCTGGCCCGCACCTGATGACGTCATTTTTGATTGCAGCGCCCCCGCATCGAGTGAGTCGGCGAACTAAACTCACGATACCTAGTGCCCCCTAGGAGTCGTCGATCTAATTTAATCTATGTCGCTGTGCATTCGTGCATTGCTCCTTGGCATGGACGGATAGGGTCTCGCGTCGCGTGGAATAGACGAAAAAAAAGCGCTTAAAAATACGAATCGAAGGAAAGTGTCGATTCGTATTATTTAAACACGCTGATAATACATACAAGCTATGTATTATTTTCAATTCGTTAGAAAGCGATCCTGTGTTATTTTTCGGTATTTACAAAACCGATGATTCTTATTCTTGTCATTATAACTAATTATTTTTACTTTTAAGACTCCAGTTTCGACAGCTGAACAAACTATGTATTTTATTTTATTAAATTAGAGATTATTTGTTAAAAATATAATGATAAAATAATTCATGTTCATAAGCTCTGTTATCGGGGCGCAGGACGTCGCTTGCTGTTTATGCTAAATTTAATAGATAATTTGAGAGAGCATGAGTTTTCCATAAAAAAAACAACGTCCCTCCGTAACAACTCCGATTAGCTCAGTACTTTAACACACACACAATAATAACAAAAGAAACTTACCGAAATCCTAGTTCAAAAGACACTCACTTTTATTATGTTTAATTTAAAATGATTTGTAAATTAACCTCTGACTTCCAAAAACAAGGATAAAATATTTATTCACGACACACAAAGCAAAATAACACAAGAATGATAATGAATGAAATAAATGACACAAACAAAAGAAAATAGAATAACAATAATGAACGAACGCAACGACTTACGAACTGACTAATTCGCGACACTTAATGATTTCATAGAAACTTGGTGAAACTTTGTTGATGATAACTCTGATGATAATAACTCCAATGATGATAGCTCCGAACTGTACTCAACTTCCTCTGTCTTCCGCTGTCTCTTATCTTCCCAACCACCGCTGTCTTCACCCCCGCCATGTATCTTGGGGTGACGGTTATTGGTCGAGAACGTGGTGGAAGAAGCAGAGGGTGGAGTTTTCATATCTACCTGAGGCCAAAAAGTTTTGGGCCTCTGGTTTTCGACTGCTCCGGCGTGTCGAAGTTTGTGCTGCAGATGTTACGACCATACACCTTTGTTCTCGCTGTTTTTTCCGAAATTTTGAGAAATTCCCAAAGGCTTTGTTTTCATGGTCGTAAACATCTACAGCGCGCCGTGGGTTTTATGGCGCTGGTCCTCGGAGGTGCGGAATTTTATGACCTTCCTCGGGGTTGTAAACATCGGCCGGTGCTGGTCGCGCGGTTAATGATGGGGTGGTTTGCAAGTCGTCATTGTTGGTCACGTTCGGGGGAATTCAATGTTGGACTAATTTACATATTTACAAGAAAAAAATATATACAAAAGAACATCGAATGAATGGTTACGAACTTGAGTCATTTGGAATTAAAATGATTATGAAATGAAATGAGCAAAACAAATGGAGTCCGATGTTTTCGCGAATGTGAATAAAATAATCAAGTTACGACGTTTTCGATAAAACGCCGGTAACAATTCGGCCCCGTAAATGAGTAAAGTTCGTTTACATGAATAAATAAATGAAAATGAAAATGCTTAAAACTAACATATACAAAAATATACAAAAAGATCTTCATTCATTAATTTCGATGTGGAAGGCACAGAATGATGAACAATTAATGAGCAAGCTCAAAAATGATCAGGCATCTGCCTATGTTCTTACTGCTGGGATCGTGCGAATCAATCCCGCACAGGAAAACTGCGACCTTCTGTTTGACGAGTACCTGGTGGAGGTGCCGGCTAACGTCTGGGTTCAGCGTCTGACTAACACCTGTATGAGGATGTCCAGGCCTTGGTGATTTTCATCTGGTGGAGGTGCCGGGCGTACGTCTGCGTTTGGCGTCGGACCAACACCTGTTTCGGTGGATGCGCCTGGCATACCCGATCCGAAGATGATCCAGATGATGATGATGATGATGTGGAGTGCTGGCATGATGCGAATTAACGCGTTCTGAGGTGAACATTACTCAGCAACATCCATGAAACGTCCTGGTTAGCACTGATGCGGATCCGAAGATGAGCCAGGAACGTTGAATTTGGGCGCCACAATGGGAATAACTGCCCATTGTCAGGTTGCTGGCGGCAGCGAATTTGCGTCTCGACGCCTTGAGATTTGAGACGTTTCTTCTGAGTTATATGCCAGCGTGCGGGAAAATAAAAAAAAAATATTTTTCCCTTAGACGGAGATGAAAATGGTTACCGTCCGGCGTCACAGGATGTTTCTTGCTGAAACCCTCATCCTGTAGGGTGATACCTCTGGAGTAGTGGCATGGGGGTAAAATGTATGCATTGTATAAATGTCTATAAGGCCACTGGGGTAAAGTTTGATTACGGAACCACACTACGTTTCGCGGGATTTATGTACAGAAGAGTCACTACGCACACTGAAGCGTCCTTATAGCGATGATAAACTTGCACACTAAAGCGTCCTTAAGTTCATTACGCGTTATTCCTGCGAATCCGGTTCGGGGCTGGTTGGAGCTGCTGTCACAGGATCGTCGATGTCGTTGATGAATTAATAAAAGCTAATAACAGTAAAGATGCGTTATGTTGGGGTAAAGCGTCTTTATCGCGGGGGGGAGGTACACTAGAGTTCTCAATTTCACTGTTATTTGCACTGGTTTGTGTCTGTGGGTTCACACTGGGCATGGTGTGTGATTGTTCGGTTTCATTTGTCGCTGGAGATGATGTGTTGGCCGGTTTCATGGTCACTGAGGCTAAGCGATGTCGTTTTTGTCGAGCGGTGGGCAGTCGGGAACTCGTTAGTTCCTGGGATTCGCTGACTGGCCGCCCGATTTCCCGTTTCCCGGCATGTTAGGACATTGATTGTGGCAGGGGAGTCCTTTTTTACACTTTAAACACCCGTGGGGTGGTGTTTTTGGGCGTCTGTGCTGAGATGTATGGTTCTCCGGTGGTGATGACTGGCTGCGAGAGGGGTTTTGCGGCTGATTTGGCTGTGGTGTCGGTCTCGTAGCGTGATTCTTCTCGTTTATCGGTGTACGCGAATTATCATGTTGTGGCTGGATGTTATTTACAGGATAATTGCGGTTTCGGGAATTGGGTTGGGGATAGCGATTTGTTCGAGGGGATGACGGGCGATTTGTTTGTGGGTGTGATGGCTGATGTTTTGTGTGTGAGGATGACGGGTTATTTGTTTGAGGATGGCGGTTTTGGTTTGAGAAATGATGATTTTGTTTCCAGGAATGTTGTTTTTGCGGCGTGTATGGAGTTTTCCTGGGGGATTGTCTGTGGTGATGCTCGTGCTGCTCCTTCGGGACTTCTGATTTCTGAAAGGCGGTGTTCGACTGTCTTGAAAGTTTCACCGCTTTCGTGACGAATTCGTCCATTGTTGCTGGCCGGAAAACCAGATCTTGGCGTAATCTTTCTGACGATAATTTCCAAGTTACTTTCGTTATATACGCCTCTTTCAGATGAGCTCCGTAGTTTTTGAACAATACCTGTTTTCTCAACACGAATGGCCCTGGTGCTGTGTTGTTCTGTTTCTTCGTCAGCATCTCCACGGTTTCCTCGTGTTCAATTGCGTCGGGGTCGATCGCGTCACACAGAAGGGATGCTGCTCTCGTCCACAAAATTCCCTCTTGGAAGTAACTGCCATATTCGTCTATTTGGGATGACGTCATGCGAGCTAATGTCCGGCGATGTTTCTCTTTTTCCGTGAGGTTTAACCCGCTGAACTCGCGTTCGATTCCCTCCAGGAATGGCACGGGATTTCTACCGTCAAAAAAGTCGATGTGCGTCGGCTCCTGACGCTTGAATTCTCTGATTAATTCGAAGCACTCCCTCTGCGTTTGGCGGCGAATTTCCTCGTATTCTTTTTGTCGGCGATGATGGTTCTTGAACTCCAGGAATTCGCGGTACAAATTGTCGCTCGGGGATTCCGGAGGTTGTACGGCATTCTGGTAAGAGTTTCGAGATTCTGAGCGTCGGCTCTCTGTTTCCCGGTTATATTGGGGTTCGTGGTGGCGCTGAGATTCTGTTGCTGGGACCAAAATCTGCTGATACATGAATCCTGGGGGCGGTGGGGTTCGGGTATTCACATTCACCTCGTGATGTGAGTGTCTGGATTCTGTACGGTTATTATCAACTTGGCCCCGGGGGTCGTTGGTGATGTTATCCAAGTCAAAAGGGGGTGGGATGACTTGGGCGTCGTGCTGTTGCGTCAAAAACGGGTTCTGGCTTGTATTTAGCATATCGCTAACCCGTGTGTTATCACCATTGCCTACTGAATTTCCCGATGTCGCCATGATTGATTTAATTAAATTTAATTAATAAGAAAATCAGTAATCAAATTAATTAAAAAGGATAAACAACAATTAATGAAAGTGAATATATATATTTTTTTTTTATTAATTTTCCCGTGAGTTTAATTTAACTTAAAAATGAAAATGAAAAGATATGAATTTATAACTCACTCAAATAATTAACTGTCAAACAAATGAATGAATTATGATGATAAAAATGAATTTATAACTATATTAGAAAGCAAAATATCTAAATGCGAAAAAAATAGTCATAAATAATTAAATGTAAAAATGAATAACAGTGATTAATTACCTAATTTCCGTAAAACTATTTGAAAAGAAAATTAATGAAAATGACAAGTTATTCAACGTCTGATAATTCTAATGACCAATTAGAAAACAAAGCAAAAACAGAATGTATGAATAACTAGATGAAAGAAAAAAAATGTTAAATACTTAATGTAAAATTAATTTACATAGGCAATCAAAATATTTACAATGCGGCTCCGTCGAGAATAAAAAAACAAATTTTCAAACAGGCCTATGAAATTAAATATGAAAATAATATCTCTGATATATTGGGCACGGCCCCGTCGAGATTAAAAAACTATATTTTAAAAGAAATGTAAAAACGGCCCCGTTGAGATTAAAATTAAGTCAATGATTTAATTAACTAATGACAAATATTACTAATCTTGATGAAAATTTGAGAATTTGAGAAACAGAGATGAAGTGAATGAAATGATTGATATGTTAGGGTGCACGGCCCCGTCGCGATTTTAAATGTTTTAAAATGATTTAATGATGATTAACCAGAAATTATACTGTCGATAATATTACCTATAACAAACTATGCAAAACACAAAATGGTTATGTACAAATATGTACAAAAAAAAATTACTATACTGCCTATTAATAAGATCTTGGGAGTTAATTTGTTATTAGGATGAAAAGATGTCTTGTCAGTAATAATAGAAGAATATTTGCTGTTAATTGGTATGTGGAGAATGGGGGCAAAAATATGAATCCTAAATTAAAATATCTTAAAATAAAATGTATGAATAATTTAAATTTAAAGATTTAAATTAAATATTTGATAATGATATTATATAAGAATGATTATTAACTTAATTAATTTGATTCAAAATAACATAAGTGATTGGCTTCAAAATGAAATGTACAAGAAAATATCACGTCAAAATGTTATGTGAAATGTTAAAAAAATAAAGAATGACGGTGCATGACAGAATGTTAAATTAAAAAATGATTAAGGTGCCAAAATGTTATTTAGTTACCACTTGAGGTTAATAAATAAAAAAAAAAAGAAATGTATGAGTGTTGGGATTTAAAATGATAATTTTGGAAAAAAAATTCAAATTGTTAACGAGATTTTCGTTAATTCAGGGTCGTGGATTGAAATTTTAGAAAAATTTGTACGTTGGGCGCCAAATTGTTATCGGGGCGCAGGACGTCGCTTGTTGTTTATGCTAAATTTAATAGATAATTTGAGAGAGCATGAGTTTTCCATAAAAAAAACAACGTCCCTCCGTAACAACTCCGATCAGCTCAGTACTTTAACACACACACAATAATAACAAAAGAAACTTACCGAAATCCTAGTTCAAAAGACACTCACTTTTATTATGTTTAATTTAAAATGATTTGTAAATTAACCTCTGACTTCCAAAAACAAGGATAAAATATTTATTCACGACACACAAAACAAAATAACACAAGAATGATAATGAATGAAATAAATGACACAAACAAAAGAAAATAGAATAACAATAATGAACGAACGCAACGACTTACGAACTGACTAATTCGCGACACTTAATGATTTCATAGAAACTTGGTGAAACTTTGTTGATGATAACTCTGATGATAATAACTCCAATGATGATAGCTCCGAACTGTACTCAACTTCCTCTGTCTTCCGCTGTCTCTTATCTTCCCAACCACCGCTGTCTTCATCCCCGCCATGTATCTTGGGGTGACGGTTATTGGTCGAGAACGTGGTGGAAGAAGCAGAGGGTGGAGTTTTCATATCTACCTGAGGCCAAAAAGTTTTGGGCCTCTGGTTTTCGACTGCTCCGGCGTGTCGAAGTTTGTGCTGCAGATGTTACGACCACACACCTTTGTTCTCGCTGTTTTTTCCGAAATTTTGAGAAATTCCCAAAGGCTTTGTTTTCATGGTCGTAAACATCTACAGCGCGCCGTGGGTTTTATGGCGCTGGTCCTCGGAAGTGCGGAATTTTATGACCTTCCTCGGGGTTGTAAACATCGGCCGGTGCTGGTCGCGCGGTTAATGATGGGGTGGTTTGCAAGTCGTCATTGTTGGTCACGTTCGGGGGAATTCAATGTTGGACTAATTTACATATTTACAAGAAAAAAATATATACAAAAGAACATCGAATGAATGGTTACGAACTTGAGTCATTTGGAATTAAAATGATTATGAAATGAAATGAGCAAAACAAATGGAGTCCGATGTTTTCGCGAATGTGAATAAAATAATCAAGTTACGACGTTTTCGATAAAACGCCGGTAACAGCTCCTTGTGAATATTTATATGCCGGATATACAGAGAGTTTTATGTAACACCGAACATTTTCATAACGAGAATTTGTCTTTTAAGTATACAGAAGCATACGTTGAACATTTGCCGATGCTAGGTTTATTAAAAGAATTTAATTTGAAGCTTTAAACGAGTGTTTTCCACTCCCAGGCTAAGCATGAAGTAAAATTTCGAGTTTAGAAAAGCCTGAAAATTTGGTTTGGTCGCGTAGCGCGAAGCGCGGAGCGGCCAAACCAAATTTTCAGGCTTTTCTAAACTCGAAATTTTACTTCATGCGCCACCGGTACTAAACACTGATGCAATAGAAAGTTTATCGGTGTGTTTTAAACTTCGTACCAAACGCTACGCGACCAAACCAAATTTTCAGGCTTTTCTAAACTCGAAATTTTACTTCATGCTTAGTCTGGGAGTGAAACACACTCATTTCAAGTTTCAATTTTTTTTTTAACAACGAGTATCTAAAGATTTACGACATATACTGTGTAATTCTCACATGTATACTTGAAAGAAAAACTCCCTGTGTGTACAAGTTGAGGCATTAATTGCGATTGATTGGACTACAGTTTTTAATGGTCCTATGACCATTAAGAATTGAAATTCTCCCCAAAATCTGGGGTATTTACCCAATTTGGCAGAGGCCAAATAATTACACATTATTTTCATGGCAATAGCAGTTATCACAGATAATATTTCTATAAAAAATATCATTGAAAATCCTATGTTCCGTTTTTTCATATACAGGGAGTTTTATATAACACCGAACATGTTCATCCAATACAATTTTGACACCCAATTTACACATAACTTAAAAAATAAAGGTGTCAAAATTGTAATGGATGAACATGTTCGGTGTTATATAAAACTCCCTGTATATGAAAAAACGGAACATAGGATTTTCAATGATATTTTTTATAGAAATATTATCTGTGATAACTGCTATTGCCATGAAAATAATGTGTATTAATTTGGCCTCTGCCAAATTGGGTAAATACCCCAGATTTTGGGGAGAATTTCAATTTTTATTTTATCCAATATTCTAGTTTATATGAATGCAACAAATAAATAATAGATTGAAAAAAAATTAAACGGACAGCTGCCCTGTTTTTTATAATTAGTACAGGGTTTACAAAATGATGATGTGTATAAATAGAGGATTGCAATAACATTCAATTACAATTCATTTATTCTTTATTTACTTACTATCAAAATATGATTCACCATAAATCAGCCAAATTTGAAATAAAATATATTGGGTTCGGTGTAATGTTGAGCAAGAAGCTTGTTATTTGAAATGCATTATAATAACTACCTTATTATTATTATAGTTCTATTTTTTCTAAAATAATTAACAATGAATATGCACGCAGTTAAACCCTACATTTTTTTAAACATTCGTCAAACATATATTACCTGTGCTCAGTAAAAAATAGTTGATTTGTAACATTAATCTACGACAACGTCATATTGGTGACGTTATTCTCACTATTCTTATAGTTTTGATATCATTGATTCGTTGATAAAGTCGCAGTTGGTTTAAATAGGTCCGATTGCTAGAAACTTTACAATTTAATTTAATAGTTTTATTGCCAGAAGTTGAATGGCATTTAACAACTGCTTTAAGAACGAAAGATTTAAGACGAAATAATGATTTGAACAAGACTGATTGTTATTCGATTGCTTCTGCTTATTAATCAGCTTAAAAAACTTTAAAAATAATTTAATAATACCGACACTGTCAAATAATTAGGAAAGCCAATATTAAAGGTATATTACACATCTTTATTTAAATTAGTGAAACATTTCGTGTTTTCTATATTAGTGAACATGCAGTATAAAAAAATACTTATTCCATTAGTAGTCAGAGAGCAAAAAAAATAAAACACTAGTACAATAAAATATCGAATATAATTGCGAAATATTAATTTTACGAGAATAAATGCTAACGACGCGAGCCGCTTTTGTTAACTATGATTGAAAAAAGAAAAGAAAAACAAACGCGAAGCCGCGCAGCGTTCACCGGCCCAGGGATAAACGCTGGCCGCATGCTGCTCGCCCCTCCAATAATTGTGCAGATGAGTGTACAACGCGTTCAACTAAGAGAAGATCCGCAAGGCGGCGGTATTTTACGGTCTTATTTTTTAAGATTTTTATTTTAACCTGACTTGGGCATGAGCTATCACATCCTTATGAAATGTTCACATTATATTCCTTATAGTATAAACTAGTAAGATATGGGAATATTTTTTTTAATTTTGAAAAATATAACATTATTTTTTTCATACCTCTGAAAGCAAATTGTTAAAAAAAAAGTACTTCGATATTTTACTAGATAATTGAGCTTAATATACGCTGTCAAAATTTCAACTTTCTAGGATCTTTAGTTTTTAAATAAACCTGACATTAAATTTCAGACCACTGTTATATTCCCCTTAAGCTTTGATTTAGTAAAAAATACATTTTAATTAAATAATGATCTCTGTGTATTATAATTTGTTGAATTTTTTAAAGATGTTTTCTTCTTCTTCTTCTGCGGAATTAATGGCCTTGGTAACTAGGCCCTGTTGACCAGTCGCAGTAATATTAAATAACTTAATAAATAGAGTTTCGCTATCCCTGAGAAAAGGAATGAGATTTATGGGATATAGACGCGTGATTGTAAGGATGGGTAATAAATGAATAGATTATCAGTCTATAGGTGTTTGTAAAGGATGAAATAGATAGGGTAAAAACTGATTTGTGCAACAACTACGTGTTAGTAAACGCGAGCAGGGATGGAACGCACTACTCACCCTCGACGTCCGCTCTGTTCGGGGTCCTGAGAGCCTATTCACAGCACCGATGCAATTTGTCATCGGTGAGAAGTCGCAGTGAAATGACGCCATTTTGGGAAGAATTTACCAAACCGTATGGAGTAAAATGACGTAATTTCAGTGCAACTTCTCACCGATGAAAAATTGCATCGGTGCTGGCCTTGGCAACCCTTTACTCAATACGGTTTGGTCAATTCTTTCCAAAATTACGTAATTTCAATGCAAGTTCTCACCGATGACAAATTGCAACACATATGTGTTACAAGGTATGACAGAATTGTATCTTTCCATGTTTTCCCCTACCCCTTTCCCCGCAGGCCGTAGTTCGTGCGAGAGAGAACAATGACGTCGAATTTAGTTACCTCTCTTTTCGGTTTCGCTGTACTTTCATAGATAGATTTTTAATAATTTGTGTTAAAAATAAGTGTTATTAAAATAAAACTTTGTATTAGTGTTAAGTGTGGACCAACCGGTTTCAGTGAAAACCAACCGGTTTTAGTGAAATATATCGTGATGCGTATCCGCCCATTTTCCCGAATACATTTTCCCGAATTACGTTTTTCCTGAATAATACATTTCCCGAAAACACTTTCCCGAATACTATTTTCCTGAATTAACTTTCCCGAATGATGTTTTTCCCGAACTAAACTATCAAAACCCAAATAGGGTTTTTCTAGTTTAGGTGAATACTTCCAGAAACTGAAGTCAGAATTTAGCTTATATTTACTGTTTAGTTGAGGCTGTTAGTTGTTAAATAATATCACTTTAATAAAACACTTAATTTGTTTAGGTTTTAAAATTGTATTTATTGTATTTATTTCTTTCGAAAACGGAAAATCTCCAATTTTATACAATGATTACAAAATATAAGTTATATCTAATAACTAAAGTCTATTTACCTAAAAATCGGTACATTATGCACATTAATGAGGAACAAAAAATATTAAGGTGATGGTGTTTTGCAAAAATACTCTCTAAATTGGTACGCAGCAAATTACGTTTAAAAGTATTTATAGAATCAGCAAATAAATCAAAATTTTCAAAACGCTGTAACAAATTTGCAAAACGCATTATCCTCGAAAGTGGACTGCTATAAGTGTAAACCGTACGATGATATTCTGTTCTAAATAGTTTATATTTTATTCAGGAACAATACCTTTCGGGAAATTGGATTCGGGAAATGGGATTCGGGATTTTTATTTTCAGGAAATATGGCGTTCGGGAAAAATGTCATTCGGGAAAATATATTCGGGAAAGTGTACGGTAACCATCGTGATGTACAAATTAAAATACAAAATTCAGTCGATATAATGCACAAAATAATCCGCCAGGGAAAGCTGATTTTCTTTGAAATATGCGTTTTCCAAATTCAGCCTATTTTCTGTAAATGTTGAGATATTCCCTGTTTTTTTTTTTAAGTTCATTTTAAAGCTGTAAGCAAGTGATATCCACTGCCAGACCACTGCCCAGAAAATATGTCTCGCTGCGCGACCCTCGACAAATTTTCACGGGGCTTTTCTATACTCGAAATTTGACTTCATGCGCCACGCGCATAAATCACTAAAGTATTGTGAAATTTATGTATATTCGAGCTTCGCTTACAATCTGTGTTTAATAAGTGTGGCGCATGAAGTAAAATTTCGAGTTTAGAAACGCCCAGAAAATTTGTCTCGGGTCGCTGCGCGACCTTCGACAAATGTTCACGGGGCTTTTCTAAACTCGAAATTTTACTTCATGTTTAGTCTGAGAGTGGACAACACTCGCTTAAAGCTTCAAATTGAACTCTTTTAAAAATCAATAAATCTCAGAAAATGTACAGCTTATGCATGTTTACCTAAAGTTTACCATGAAGTAACCACATTTAAATTCAGCGCGCATTTGTGACGTAAGAAATCTCTACCCCCACTCTAAAATCTTCGATTCTGTCAATCCCATAGATTAAATTATATTGATAACTCATAGGGGGCTCCACGTATCATGATTTTAGTTAACCGACCCACTCGATGGGACAGCGCTGCAATCGCAAATGACGTCATTGGGCGCGGGTAGCGGTCGGGCTTCTTGCTAAGCGGGGTGTGCGGTACAGGGGGTCATAACATTGAATGAAGGGTGCGGTGCGGGGAACATCACACGATATTAAATTACCGTGCGATGCGAAAATAACAAAGACCTAATGAACATGTTAAAGGTATATTTTAAAAGTTATTACAAATATATTTCACTATATGTCAAAACCTAATTACATTTCACTTCTCAACAAAATGTCTGCAGTTCGTCAAAAAATGCATCTTAGAAATGAAATAAGAGGTCTCCTTATCCGGATAAGGATGTTGGCGTAAGTAGTGTTCCATACAGTGAATTTATCTCTAAGGTAAACATATGCACAAGCTGTAAATTTTCCGGCATGTTTTTCAAAAGATTTCAATATAAAGCTTACGAGTGTTTTCCACTCCCAGACTAAGCATGAAGTAAAATTTCGAGTTTAGAAAAGCCCCGTGAAAATTTGTCGAGGGTCGCGCAGCGACCCGAGACAAATTTTCTGGGCTTTTCTAAACTCGAAATTTTACTTCATGCGTCACGCGTATAAAACACTAAAATATTGTGAATTTTATGCATATTCGAATTTCACTTGAAATCTGTGTTTTATACGCGTGGCGCATGAAGTAAAATTTCGAGTTTAGAAAAGCCCAGAAAATTTGTCTCGGGTCGCTGCGCGACCCTCGACAAATTTTCACGGGGCTTTTCTAAACTCGAAATTTTACTTCATGCTTAGTCTGGGAGTGGAAAACACTCATTTAAAGCTTTAAATTGAACTTAAAAAAAAACAAGGAATATCTAAAGATTTACAGAAAATAGGTTGAATTTGGAATACGTATACTTAAAAGAAAACTCCCTGTATGTATAAATACAAATAAAATATTTCCAGAAGAGTTATTGTTACTGCGAAAATGGTCAGCAAAAATATTAAAGGGAAAAGTATTTGGTATATAGTGAAACTCATTTCGTAAATCGGGAAATCTTTTGACTTATATTTGACAAGGTAAAAGATATTTGGAATATAGTGAATCTTATTTGAACAATAGTAAAATGCAATAGAAAAACCGTGTAATTGAATTTAAGGCACTATTATATGTTCTGGGATCGTACTTTGTGACTAAATGGAATTTCAGAATTGCTTGATCCAACAGCAACAGCAATATTCTCCATGGAAGTATGCTCCTAGCCCGGTGTGAAGAAAATCTCCGCGTCCATGGTTGTTTCATGCATGGTACTTGAAGTTCATTCACGAAGGCTAGGAAGAAATAAAGAGAAATAATGTAGACATACTAAATGTATTTGACTACAGATTTAATTAAAAGAATAAACAATGGCTTAAAAACTTAAAATATTACATAAACTTACGGTTTTAATTATTAATGTTAACGCCCATCCCTAAAGATTCAGAATTGCTTAATCCAACAATAACGGGGATATGATGAAAATATCCACGACCATGGATATTTAGTATACTTGAAGATCATCCACATGTACTAAGAAGAAATAAAGGGAAATAATGTAGTAACACCCTGGTTTTAAATTTGTTTGACTGAAGACTTATTTAAAATAATACACAATAGGTTAAAATTTAAAAATATTATATAAACTTACGGTTGTAATTATTTATATTTATTAACGCTCATCTCGAGACGATTTCGCCTTATCGGCATTTTTGTGCCTTCAGATCCGACGGATCTGACAGCTGTTGATTGAAAATGAGCCCGTTAGAAATTGCGGGAAATTTGAAATTCCGACATATGCGCCCTCCCATTGAGTGGGTCGGTCAACTATATATGTGAATTTACAGAATTATATGGAGTCGACTGGGTCTGGTCGATCCTTCTTACCGTAATTCGACCATCCTTGCCCAGAACGGAGCCTCAGATGTTTTCTTGTTAAAATAATTACACTCGGCAACACGGCAAAGGCGCTTCACGGAACACTGCTACCACTTAAATAATGTAAAATGTTACTAAATCTTTTTTGCGAAATTAACGTTTTACTTGCGTAAATATTTCTTAAAAATTTAACTTAACATAAATTAAATTTTAATTAGTGTATTGCATAAAAAATTATAAATAAACTTGGATTTTATTGTGAAAATTACTATTCCCGGCAACAATGCAGAACAGCCGTTATTTACAGGGTTGCCGTGGTTCCATAGCTTTTATTTACATTTTGCATTCAAATTTTATTATAATTTTCGATTCCTATTTACAGAAAGTTTAGTTTATAATATTTTATGAGAAATAATATATCATATTAATTTGATTACAGGGTACAATACTTTATAATCATGTATTATCACATTACTTTATAATCATGTATTATTCTAATTTACTGTGGTAAGTTTACTTTCGATTTCAGTACAAAATTACTTTACATTATTTAAATAAATTTGTATATTGTTATAGGCTACAATAGCGAATAACATTGTTTGTTTACTAAAAACAACAACAATCAATTCGAAATAATCGTAATTTAGGTAAGTTTATAAATTTATAGGTTATGTTTTTAATATTTTGCAATATTTACGGCTTAGTTTGATAGTAATTGGATTTTTAAAGTAAATTAACTAAAACTTAATATGGTAATTTAAATTAAACAATCACACTTTATTTTTTACCTTTATTGTCATGTGGAATTTAATAAACTTATTTTATCGTATAAAATAGTTTATTATTCCCTATATAATATATATTTATACATTTTGTTAAAAATACATTAATTATATAATTTCATAAAAATATAGTAGAAATATATGCATTCAATTCAATTGTGCTTAATTTTGTGTTTACAAAATCATTATTACCTTCATGTTTTAATTGTTTTATGTTAAATCCATGGCAATAATATTAATGTCAAGAAAAAAAATCTATTCGACCTTTTCCACACCTTTCAAAATTTTTGCAGATGTCTATTTAAAACCACCACCGAAAAAGCAAAATCATTGGAATGCCTTGAGTCATGGAGCGCAAAGGTAAGACCGTGTCTAAAGAATCCAACAAAGCTTTAGAATACTACAGACTGTACTCGGACAATAACAAACTGCCAAAGTACTTTTGCGGCTCGTTCGACGACGTCGTCGGCACCTCGCACGCCCCACCGATCCCGATCATCCGGATCGAGGACAAAAGCACGGTTGAGGTTGATGAGGATAAAGCCCGAAATCCCTCTCCTACCAGCAGTGTTACTTCAAATAGGAAATTGGAGTGGGATTACGGGGCTGATATCGGTTACGAGAATAGCGCGAATAAGTCGTTGTTGTATAAGAGTTTGTCGTTGCCGGTTTTGAGTGTTAAAGACGTGGGGTTGAATGTTAGTTCGGAGAGTAGGGAATCGGATGATAAGAAGTTGCCGAAAAGTGGGGATTCTGATGATGATAAGTCTTGTAAAAGTTGTGCGAGTGGAAAGTCGCGTCAGAGATTTGAAAGCACGGTTTCTCATGGTGAAAGAAAATCTGGAAGTGAAGATCATGTTGGAAGTAGAGATTCGGATGAGCCAAACCAATTTTTGAGTGATAAATTATCTATACATTTTGATGATAAAGAATCAGAATCTAAATCTGAAAGTGGAAAAATGTCGAAAAACCCTGGGAATAGAAATTCTTCGAGTGAGGATAAAAAACCTGATGAGGGAACAAAGGAGATTTTAAATTACATAAAAGCGAGAGTTGGACTACCAGTTGCACATTCGACGCCTTTTAATAAATTAGAAATTTCTGAAACTGTGGCTTTCGAAATTAAAAGTGAATCAAGTTCAGGATCCGCTAACAAAATCAAATCGAGTAATGATTCTCCAAAAATTACTTCAAGTGAAACATCGGATAGTTACAAAAAATCAATTTCAAAAGGAGTTTCAAGTGAATCGTCTTCTAATTCAAACAGAGTTAAAACTGTTACAATTGACTCGAGCTCAGATTCGAATATGGGGCTAAACATTGCGGCTTCTACAAGAAAAATAGAATCAAGTGAATCTAGTACGGAAAGTAAATTTTCTTCGAATGATAAAATAATTCTCTCACAGGATTTAAAATCAAAACCTTTGGACAGTTATGTTGATTTATACACACCGAAAATTGTGAAGGAAAAGAAGGTGCAGAATATACAAACTTTAATTGAAAATGCGGAGAGGTGCGTCCAGGTTGGGTTAGAAACCGAAAAGCTGATCCAAGATAAGAAGCCGGTTTTAACACCGACTTCTTTTTATTTCGAAGTAAAACAATCGCCAAATTTAAAAGTTGGTGATGCCGCTTCCGGTACATCTGCTTACGAAGGAATTTCGTTACATCCATCAACGTCAATATTAGAATCAACATTTGATTCAAAAATCGAAAATAAAGAAAATATTGAAAGTTGTTCGAATAATAGAAAATTAGAAAGTATAAAATCGTCAAAATTAGAACGAAAAGTTGAGACGAATGAAAATATTGAAAGTTGTAATAAAAAATTAAAAAGCAAAGAAAGTCGATTGAGTGATAAGGAATCTAAAAGCACTAAAAGTTATTTGAGTGATGCTAAAACGAAATTGAATAGTGAAAGCTATTTCAATGGAAAAACAAAAAATAATGAAAATTATTTGAGTGATGAGAAATCCAATATCAAAGAAAGTTATTCAAAGAAACAATATTACTTCACAGATGCGAAATCAAAATGCAGTGAAAGTGAGACAAAATCTCAATTAAGTGATAAAACCACAAAAGAAAGTTTAGAAAACAAAACTTCGGCTACTGAGGAAACCGCAAAAAAATGGCACTGTCAACTTGATTTAACCCTCCAGCAAAGAGTCAAATATTTCAACAAATACCGTGATAAAAAAATAAAAAACCTCGGACTTACAAAACCAGTTTACGTCGAATGTTTAGACCCTTCGAATTCCAAAGATAAAAACATCCAAACGAGCATTTATATTGGATGTTTAGACCCATCCAATTTGAATGATAAAAACATACAAACGAGTTCTGAAAATATTTCAATCGGAATCCAAACGGAGAGGAGCTCGGGAAAATCGGACAAAAACCACCAATCTGTTTTATACATGTTGCACTCACAAAACGAACACTACAATACAAACTCTTCCACACAAACAAACTCCGATATGGTTTTCTCGAATTGTAACAGTTTTGAGTTTTTAAACGGGTCCGAATGCGATTCAGGAAAATCAAATAAGGCCGTTAACGATTACCATTCAAAGAAGTTGAAGCGCTCGACTGTGAAATCCGACCTGACTAATTTGACGTCTAATTCATCATCAAGTAAGGAGAATTATTTGTCAGATTTGCTCGCACAGCAGGTTTCTGTGGAGGTCGATAAAAAGTTGGAATTGCTGCAAAAGCTGTACAAGTCAAAGAAGTACGATAAAGAAACTAAGAAGTATTATTTCAGAAAGGTCTTGAAGAGTATTTTAAACAATCAGTCGGAGGATAGTTCTGTTTATTCAGAAAAAATCACGCCAAATATTGCTGCGAACAGAGAGAGGATTTTGAAATCCTTTGAGGATATTTGTAGTGATGATAATAATAGTGGGGGGAGTTTAGGAGAAGTACAAGATAAAAATAGTGATGGCCAACGGTATCATGTTCAAACATTAAGTGAACAAATGCAAGGAGAAAATATGGACAAATATGGTGTTCAGAGATCTAGGGATTTACAAGATCAAAACAGTGATAAACAACATTATACTAAAAAATCGAGTAAATTACAAGATAGAAATAGTGATGAACAATATCATAATCAAGGCATGAGAACAGTTCACGAAAATAGTGACAAACAATATCGTGCTCAAAGATGGAGGAGAGTTCAAGATGAAAATAGTGATAAACAATATCATACTCAAAGATCTAGTAAATTACAAGATACAAATAGTGGTAAAGAATATCAAACACAAAATGAAAATAGTGACAAACAATATCATACTCGAAGATCGGGAAGAGAACAACATCAAAATAGTAATGAACAATATCAAAGGTCTAGGGAATTTCGAGATCAAAATAGTGATACAAAATGTCATACTCAAAGATTTAAGGAAGTTCAAGATAAAAATAGTGATAAACAATATCATACCCAAATGTCGAGTGAATTACAAGATGAAAATAGTGATGATAATAAAATAATTCACACTGAAAATTTGAGAGAAATTCATCTTGATAATAAACAATGTTGTTCTGATGGTTCGAGAGAAGTACATTTAAAGACAAACGTGCCTTGGGTGCCTCAAATAGCCCCTCAAAATCCGAAAAATAAGGAACGAGAGCAAAAAAAATTAACTTCTGGCGATATTCAAAACATTGATCGAAAACAAAGGAATCAAATATTCACACTAATTTCATCCCCGAAAAAATCCTCTTCGAGTAACTTGAAAAACACTACGAAAATTGATGAACGACTAAAATCTTGTTTATTCTACAAATCTTCTTTAAACGAAGTTAGAAAAAATAATGAAATAGATGGAAAAAAATTTCATGAAAAATCCGAATCTTCTTCCAGTAATGCACAAAATTCTTCAGAAATTGAACCGTGTGATCTGCATGACTCGAATTGGAAAGAAAACAAAACGCTGTCGGAGAAAATTTTGGAAATCCGTAACCGTAAATTGAGCAGCGGAGACAGCGTCGAATCACCCAATGATGAGTTATTATTCTTCGCGAAGCGGGAACGTGAAAATCAAATAAGTTGGATCAATAACGAAATCGAGCATTTGGTAAAATTAAAAGGCTTGTTGGAGAAACGAGAAGAGGAAAAAAAGTGGGAGGCTAGTAAAGGGTTAGACAATCTTCCGGGAGTGAAAAAGTCGACGGCTATTTACATGATTACAACTGAAAGGGGAGAGGGGAAGAGAGAAGATGAAGTTCCTATTCGCAGTTCGATTATCAGAAATGGGGATATTTCGCAGACTAAATTTATGGTTACAAATGATAGGGGGACGACGGCCTATAAGGTTCATGAACTTCAAACTGGGTCTTTGTCCTCGACCTCGTCGGGTAAAGTTAGGAAAAACGTGCAAATACAGGAGGATTTAATAAGGCCGCAAATTGTTGGAAATAAGAAGAAGAGTGAATTAGAAGGTGATGATTCAGGTGAGTTAATGAATATGGATAATAGAAGAAGGAATATTTGTAATCTGCTGCTATGGTGGAGTGTTTCAGAAATATTTAGATGCTCATGAAGGAAATTTTTATCTTAAAAAAACTGTATAAAATATTTACTTAAAGTCTTGTTAATAGAATTGCCGTTAATATCATAATGCTAGTTAATTTCTACTAGACTTGTGCAAACACAATACAAGCATTTTGTGTTGCTAGAATGAAATCTACATGCTATTAGTTTTGAACTATTGATAGAATAAACATTTCATGGGTTTCAACTGCACTCTAGTTAAATTTAAAGTAATTTAGAGGTTATGGTACATTGTTTTTGTTTATGCTTGTAAACATTTATTTCTTATGATGAATTATTTAATTGAAATGTACTAACATGTTTCCACTCCTTGGTTAAGCTTAAAGTAAAATTTTAAGCTACATCTTTATGCAATCTATCACGTATTCTTTCTATTATAGATTCTGTTAGGAAATGTCGGTGCAGATCGAAATCCCCTCGCAGTCAAAGTTCCAAATCTGAAAAATGCGAATGCAGGCCCACACCGACTTCCCCTGTAAAATCCAAAGAATTCCACGTGTGGAAAAATCGATGCAAAGAAGTCGAATCCAACATACTCGAAGATGACTCTTCTCATCAATCATTCAAAAGCAATACACAACACAATGGAGCCAAAGTTAATTTTAGCAACGCCGTGTTGATTTCAAGTACAGTCAGGCAGAGTTTGACTAATCCTGGAGATAGTGTGCGTAGATTAGTCTTGGAAATTCCAATAGATAGTAAAGAGAACCAAGCACAGGTCAATAGGGAAGGTTGGTTGTTTTGTGGGAGAAATATGTATGTGCTGTAATTGTTTTATTTTGTGTATGATAGAGGTTATTTCGAAACAAGTGCAAACATCAAAATCTTTGCTTGAGTCGAATGCGGAATCAACGAGTTCTGAATCTTCGGTAAGCAGTAGCACTTGTAGTGACGGCAGTCTCGTGTTGTGTTCGTGCTGTCGAAAATTAATTGCTGCCAGTGAGTCATCAATTGCAATAAGTAAGTAATTTTGTTTACACTTTTATGTTCCTGTTTCTTTTTGCATTTGTATCTAGTGACTGCTAATTAGTCAAAATATATGCCAAAGTTTGTTAAAAACTTATGATGCCAATTATTTTCATGTGAATCGTGAAAAATCTACGATTTCTTGGTGTCCAGAAGGGTTTGACGTTCTGCGAGTCTATAAATTAATATCATTTCAATCTTCTCTTGTTTAGATAAATAGTCAACTATGACGATACTTATTTTTGAGTTGCGGCAAACAGTTATCAACCATATTTGCACATAAAAGTAATTCCTTAAGATTGATATTAATTAAAAAATCATTTCGTAACATCATGATGCTTATTTTTGGAGATCAAAAAAAAATAATAATTATCGCTTGTTACAACGCCATCTG
Source organism: Philonthus cognatus (assembly GCA_932526585.2). Lineage (NCBI taxonomy): Eukaryota > Metazoa > Arthropoda > Insecta > Coleoptera > Staphylinidae > Philonthus > Philonthus cognatus. The sequence continues at coordinate 77,638,344 of OW052241.1, forward strand.
TCCAGAATCGAAAACAGTTATTTAGTTTCTGACGTAATCCAAATTGAAAATAAAAAGTAGGAGTTTCCATTTAAAATTTTATTCCTATAGCAGATTAATTTGCCCCCCGAAAATATTTTAGGTCTATTTGAAACAATTTTTAATATAATGTGTAATTTTTCAAATATAGCAGTGTCAAGTTAAATGAAACACCTTGTATACTGTATATAGCGAAGATTTTTAATGTGTTATAAATAAATGTTTTAGATTCAGAATTATACACTAATATAACCCCACCGCCTGTCTTCTGCCAGCCATGCTTCACCGAAAGCAAAAAGGAAACATTCAACCCCGCAACCCCGTACTTCCAACAACCGCAACACCAGTGCAAATGTCACAACCATAACATTAATAACAATATCAACAATAACGTTAATAAAAATAGCAACAATAATAACAATTTGGATCCGGAATCGATCAACAAAATCCGAACCACTCTGAAAGAACTGGAAGAATTGGAGGAGCGGGAAAAATACTGCCGTTGCCTGAACAGGAAATCGGGCAGATTAGGCGATAACGTTTGCACGTCGTGTAAGTGCAAAGTGAAACATTTAAAATCCTCTAAGGAACCGGTGGCTTATTTGCTGACTTTTGAGCCGGGAGATTTCGAGATTCCGAAGGTTAAGCACAGGGTTAAGTCATTGGAGGAGGTTAAAATTAAGATTCCATCGTCGCACAAGTCGAGGAAGAAAAAATCCGAGGAGGAGAAGAGGGGCGAAGATAAGGAGGAGGGGAATAAGAAGAAGCACAAAAACTCTAAGCATAAGATTAAGAAGAGCTTACAGGTTAGGGCTCGTATTTATATTCCTAACATAGGCGCCCATACATATGGGCAAGAGGGGGCACTTGCCCTCCCTGGAATTCTGATTTCCCATTTATTTATATATATATATAATTGTTTATGTTGCTTTTTATAAATATTCTAGTTTGTTTTGACTTTGCGTTGTATTGTACTTTTTTTTCGTTAAGACAATAAACACTACTATTATTATATTTTGCCCCCCCCCCCCCCCCCCAAACCCAGGAAAAAACTGCGAGTGCATCTTGACCCCTCTCTTAAAAAAATTCTGCTTGCGCCTATGGTTCCTAAAGGCATGTTTACTCCAATTGCTCCACGGTATAACCAACTGTATATATCTATAGAGCATTAAATGGCATAGCTATCGAATTTCTTTAATAGTTTTCACATATTGGCTTGATTAGTGATGTGAATAGGTGCACGCTTGCGTAAGTCCTGTTAAAATTAGCAAATTTTAATTTGTCGTACGGGATGAAGCACTGCACGTAGCGCACACTGACCTGGCATAAGCACCAAATCCATACGAAAAGTGGAAAATGGTTTTGACAAAAATTGTATGTGCCAAAATCGGCTCGCTCTCTGACTCAACCCGATGACGCGTTGGACATACCAGATGTAACAAATGCATTTGCCGCATTCTGTATAGATTTGGTGTATATATCAGGCCACTGTGCGCTATGTGCAGTGCTTTATCCCGTACGACAAATTAAAATGTGCCAATTTTAACAGGACTTACGCACGGGCCCCTACAAGCGTGCGCCTACTCACATCACTGTTCTGGTTCTGGTTCTTTGGGGAGTGCGCATTTCTGCACTGCACTTAGGCCTCATTAGGCCCATTGTGCTTTCCTCCCGCTGCTACGACGCCGGAGATTAGGTCTACAGCTATCCGGGAATTTTGCCGAACCCGGTGGGAGTTCCAACCCACCGGTAGGGATCTTTAACGTGCACGCATCCAGGCAGTACACGGGTCCTACATACATTTAACGTAATATCCGAGAAGACGGAGACAACTTGTTATACCGGTATTTGAACCCCGGTCCGTGGTGTGGCAGTACAACACTCTAACCACTACACCTCCAAGTTGCCCTAACACATCACTAATCAAGCCAATATGTGAAAACTATTAAAGAAATTTGATAGCTATGCCATTTAATGCTCTATAGATATATACAGTTGGTTATACCATCCAGCCAATTTTAACAGGACTTACACTGAAAAAATGTTCAGTGTTCCTAGGCACTAGGTCGGAACCCTACTGACGAGGACTTTAAAATCCGTCTTTAGGCATCCAGTGCCGAAATACTGAACACAAATTCAATTTTGTATATTTCATGATGATATATATTTTAGGAATATCTTGAATCGAATCATCCCTCATTTGTGAGAGCAGCGGAGGAGCGCAGAAAGTGTATGATAGACTTGGCCTACATGCGCGAACAAAGGTGCCAAAAGTACAAACAATTGTTAGCCCTGACCAATGGCATTCCAATGCAAAAACCTTGCTACACTGATATGCGTGAGTTGACTAACCTAACCTAATAGCGATGAGATTTTATGTGCATTTTTTTAGACCAAAAACGCATTTTTACCTCGAAGGAGATGAAAAACATGACTGCGAAAACGTATAAAAACTTGCCCGAGGTCCAACAAAAGCTAGTTGAGAATAGGACTAAGCAAATCAAAAAGGCCAACCGGTTGTTGGCTGATATTTTCAATAAGGTAGGAGGGGGATGTTGTAAAAAAATGCATGTAAAATGTTTGATGTGATACGAGTTTAAAACTTTGGGTGGAATCAAAATGTTGTTTTATTTTCAGAAACTAAGAGAACGGGTTTTATTGGGCAACCCCAACATTTCTGCAAGCACCAGTGTTATTAATTTAGTGTGATGTATGATTGTTAGTCTCTCTTAGTTTGTTATATTATGTATAAATAAGTTTTAATAGATGTACAGTTGTAATTTAATTTTATTTGTGTGTTTTTTTTCCTTTAAAGTCTGCAAATTCTAATAGTTGTTCCTTACAGCTTTAATCACAGGGTAAAATCTACTGGATTCAAGTGCAAAGGCTTGTCAAAATGGGGTACATTCAATGCAGACACCTAATTTAAATTCCTGCCCTAAAATAAGTCCCCTGAATGGTTGTTACACATTACAGATGAGGGCACTGCAAGCAATAATAAAAGCTGATTCTAAACAAACATTCTCCTAGCACCATCTACTACTATTTTAAACCGCCTCAAAAGAGGTATTTCGTACATTCTTCTCACAACCGGAACCGATTTCAATGCAGCTAGTTTAGTAGAGCAAAGAAATAATCGAATATGTCTGTGAAAATATGTGAACCTTTTTTTTGATACTCACTTATTTATTCTAGCTCTTCGCTTACAAATGGTGAAAATATGTGAAACCATTCTTTTGGCTCGTCACTTGAAAAAAAATTAAACATCTTTCGAATATAGTCTTTGTCAAAACTAATACTTTTAGACTTGATTGGACAGTAAGTACTGCCGAAATAAGTTGATATTAGATAAATAGAAAAGTCGAGAATAATTTAAAAAATATAAAAGATGATTTGTCGTCTTTTTTGTCTTCTAAATATTCATAGAAATTCGGTTTTATCTTTTTAAAATATGCTGCAAATAATTAGAAAGTCCATATTTTTTATGTTGACAATTAATATACAAATTGTTAAAATCGTAGTAATTCTGCAATTTATTGATAAAAAATTATAGTTTTAGTAATATCATTCTTGATATAATAATAACAATAAATTAAAAAAAAAAAAATGTAGGTTTTTGTTAAAAAAATTGGTATATTTAGCAACATTGAGGAAACCATTATGTGGGATCCTCAGAGCAAGCCTTGCCCTTTTATACATCCCAAGCAGCTGGCGGACTGTAAAGGTGGTATTTAAAATGAAGACGAATTTCTTGCTCAGTCAGTCGTACAATATTCACAGAATTGTTTCTACAGGATGTTTAACAAAACACGTTCAAAAATGTTTTGAATTATTGACCAATTTAAAAAATGTATGTAGTAAATATTCTGCAAATAATTGAGAAATTAACTTTATACATGTATTACAAAATAATAGTTGTCGCAGATCCAAATATTAAATATATTGTACTCCACAACTTGACAGCCTAACTTAACCCACAGTAATCAAATTAACTGGTATATTATCTAACCTAACCCAATTAACCAGTATATTAACTGATCTAATTTATTTAATATCATATAAGTTTAAATGAAATTGCCAATTCTTGGTTGCAGAATACTTAAAACATTAAAAGTGCGATTGTTTTCGCAATCTACAAGTTAGTCTTACAAAGACTATATCAAACACTCATTGAAACAACTACTTCGCGAACTAATACCCCGACGGACATTGAATTATACAACGAGTGCTTGCTGTTACATACAGTAACCTACTGCAAATCTAACAATTTGGGTCAAATTATACAGCCTATCTATAGACGCGTTTCGAGATTTACTCTCATCAGTATAGCTTTGCCATTCCCTCTAAACACTTGTTGTAAAAACCAATACGTAATTAATATTGAATTTTATGACAAATAAACAAAAACAAAAGCTTACAGAATTCAATTCATGGCCATCTAGAAAATCTTTTTTTTTTGTTTTTTGATATTTTAGCTATTTAGGACAAAACAAAATATCAAGTGTTACATATTGTTGCAATTACAAGAAAAAATGCAAATTTTTGAGGTACTCAGATACAGGGTGTCCCATTTAAGAAAATACTAGTTTTGATAATATCTCAAAAATTAAAACATATTTATTTTTTCTAAGTACCCCACTGGATTCTACGTAAAATGTCATAAAACTTTCGTATTTAAATTTTGTTTGTATCTCCATAAATAACCGAGTCATAAGAGATAATAAAAACCGGCAGATTTTGAGAATCACCCTGTATCTTCTAAACCAATCTAGTTAGCGTAGATCTGATTGCGCCATTAAACTAAACACTAAAAAAGAGAACGGGACACACATCTTAGTTTTTTTTTTGTATCTCTTACCGTTTAGCCTATTCCCTATAATATCAACGAAAGAAAACCACCCTGTACAATGAGGTACTAGCACAGATCATATATATCTAGCATACAGAATCGGGGACTGTCCAACAATAGTAAGAACAACGCATGAGCTGGAAGTCATGGTTCAAAGCGTCACGGACTCCATTAATACAGCATTTGAAACAAGCTGTCCAAGAATTACCAAACCTACCTCGATCAGGGTTACCTGGTGGAACAAAGATCTTGGTAGGGCAAAGGCACGCACCAGAAGGCTATTTAATATAGCTAAGAGAAATGGTGAATGGGCGCAGTACAAAACAGCCCTCATAGCATATAACAATGCTATTAAAAAAACCAAAAGAGATTCCTGGCACAAATTCTGTGGGGACATAGAAAGTGAACCCACAAACTCCCGTCTACTCAAGGCGCTCAGCAAAGATCATGCTGGGAACATCGGCTCACTGCTGATCAAAAGTGGAAAGTACACAGACTCGGTAGAAGGGACCCTGCAGGTATTACTGCAGACGCACTTCCCGGGCTCTGCAATACTTGACATCCCTGTATCCGAGAACATAAGCAAGCCGAACAAAGGGACTGGGATACAGCGAAAACGATTATCAATCCTGGCGACATTGAATGGGGAATTAATACGTTTAAGCCATTCAAATCATCAGGTTCTGACAAGATATATCCTGTCATGCTATAAAAGGGGATAGCAACATTGAGGAAACCATTATGTGGGATCCTCAGAGCAAGCCTTGCCCTTTTATACATCCCAAGCAGCTGGCGGACTGTAAAGGTGGTATTTATACCCAAGCCAGCGCGTGCCTCAAATGCCCAGGCCAAATCTTAGAGACCGATCAGCTTGTCATCCTTTATTCTAAAACTATTAGAAAAACTACTAGATAGGCATATACGGGAAGGAGTCCAATATGCCTACTAAGTGGGAAAGTCGTGCGAACTAGCAATCCACCAGCTAGTAAGCAGATGCGAAAGGACCATACAATGCAAAGACATTGCGTTAGGGGCCTTTCTGGACATTTAAGGTGGGTTTGACAACACAACCTTCAACTCCATAGCAACAGCAATGGAGAAAAGAGAGATTAACCCGCAAGTGCGACACTGGGTAAACAATATGCTCAGAAGTCGGACTAACAACTACTCTATATGGAAAAAAGCTGAAGCAATAGTCACTTTCGGGTGACCGCAGGGAGGCTTTCTCTCGCCGCTCCTGTGGTGCTTCGTCATAGACGACCTTCTGCTGCTATTCAAAAACCAAGGCATTTATGCCCTGGGATGTGCAGATGACCTGGCCATTCTAGTAAGGGGAAAGTTTGGGACCACTGTATCTAACTTGATGAAGAGGGCACTAAGTACCGTAGCAAGATGGTGTAAAGAAGAAGGGTTAGCTGTAAACCGTGCAAAACAACGATCGTCCCCTTCACTAGGAGACAAAAAACGATGACCTAAAATCGCTAAGCATGTATGGAATGGAAGTCCCCATCAAAAATGAAGCAGAATATCTAGGGGTCATACTTGATACTAGTTTGAACTTCAACTTCCACCTAGAGTACATTACCAAAAAGGCCATGAGATGACTTTTTGCGACCAGAAAAATGGTAGGACGCACATGAGGACTGAGACCCAGTATGACCAAATGGCTATACATAGTGGTCGTAAGACCCATTGTGACGTACGCCGCGCTCGCATGGGAGGAAAAGACCCAAACCAAGAGCGCAGCCGCAAAACTTGTGAAAGTGCAAAGACAGGCGTGTCTGCTGATAACTGGAGCGAAAACAACGCCCACAGCAGCCATGGAACAAGTATTATCGCTTCCACCACTACATCTATATGTTATGATGGAAGCTAGACAGGCAGCCTACAGACTGCACATAAATGAACACACTTTAAATGTAGGAGCATCAAGACCAGCAACATTCAAAGTGCTACAAGAAGAAGAAACCTTAAAAATGAGGTCCGATTTCACTAAAATCGTACACCCATCGCCGGTTTAAAGTAACCATACCACAGCGAAGTGAGTGGGTACGTGAAACGTACCCCGGAACTTCTGAAGGAACCACCTGGTATACAGACAGGGCCAAAAATACAAAAGGAACCGGGGCTGGAATCTATGGAGGCTGCAACCGGAGCAAACAATTTGCGGTTGCACTGGGGAAACATGCCTCCATCTTCCAGGGTGAAATAGCCGCCATTGACTGGTGTGCTCATCACATAATGGAAACGGGACACAACAAAGGATCAATTACCATTATGTCGGACAGCCAGGCAGCCCTAAAAGTGCCAGCTGAACGCACTGTCGACAATAGTATAAACACAACCCAAGGGTTAAAGATTTATTGGAGACTTGGGGGCCGACTTGCTGGCTAAACAAGGGGCATCAGTGGAATATATAGGACCGGAACTCGCTTTCGGAATACCTCACGAAACCGGAAAGGTAATAATCCGACGCAAGTTAGCAGAGGAGCACAAAAAGGCATAGCACAACCAAAAGGAAATGAGGCACACAAGACTCTCCCTAGATGGTCCAGTACCTACCAGCAGATTGACGCTGTCAGGACTGAGTAGAATAAAAACTGCGACTTGAATAAGCACAAACATAGGATGGGAATTGAGAAAAGCCCACTATGTCGTGGGTGTTTGGAAGAGGAGGAAACTCCACAACACCTACTGTGTACATGCGAAGCCTATAAAAGGCAATGCACGAAGCAATTCGGGAAGCCTGTGCTTCCTGAAAAAAACTGGCTGAAACTCTTGAACTTCATAGAAGACACAGGAGTACACAGAGAGTAAACCATCCAGAGGCGCACAAAAGGACCACAGAGATCGCAGCGCAGGGAATACAAGGAATTTTTCTTTTAGTTTGAATTCACAACTTCAAACGAGTGTTTCCAAAGCATGAAGTAAAATTTCAATTTTTTCTTTAAAAAGCCTGAAAATTGTACCTTATGCGCCCGCCACGCATATAGAACACTGATTCTAAGTGAAGTTTAAGATATATTGCATAGTTTTGATCTCATATGAATTAATTTTAGAAATGTTTATATAAAATACGTAAAGATATACTTAAAATATAAAAAATCCCTGTATGTATCTAATTGTAATTTTATATGGTATATCAAGGCGTTAAGCAGTAGGTAAATTTTGAATTTCCCGTTAAGTCAGTGTGTTGTACGTTTGGCGCATGAAGTCAAATTTCATGTTTAGAAAAGGCTGATAATTTGGATTGGTCGCTTCAGGCTCCAGGTTTTTCTAAACTCGAAATTTTACTTCGAGCTTAACCAAGAAGTGGAAACACTCGTAAGAAGCTTTAACACATAAAACACCGCTGCAACTATCGGGATATGTATACTTAAAAGTAAAATTCCCTGTATACTGTTTCATTACAGAGCTGGGCAGGATTCGGATCATTCAGGATTCGAATCCTGGATTCGAATACTTTAGTTTAACTGGATTCGTGATCCGGATTCGTTACATTTTTTTAAGAGGATTCGTATTCGAATCTAAATGTGGGTGATTCGAATCCTTATAAAAGGATTCGAATATGTTTAAAAGGATTCGAATACTGACAAAAGGCTTTGAATCGTCAAAAATAATTTGATTGTGAGGATTAACTTGAAAAATGTCTTTTGTGTGTTTTTAAATTTCTTGTTAAATAACTATTTTATACGCGTGACGCATGAAGTAAAATTTCGAGTTTAGAAAAGCCCAGAAAATTTGTCGAGGGTCGAAATTTTACTTCATGCTTAGTCTGGGAGTGGAAACCCTCGTTCGAAACTTTAACCTGAATGCTTTGATAAGAACATTAAATGACTGAAAATGTTTTTAAAAATACCAATCTAGTTTTCAAAATTTTGTTTAATATTATTTGAAGTAAAACTGACATGGTAGCCACAATCTGAAATATTACATTTTTCCGGCATTTCCTTGATTCAAGATTTTTTTCCCTGATCTTTTAATATAAGTTTCTTCTGTGGAAAACCCCCATTTTGCTAAATTGTTTTCATTGTTTTTGTCAATATTTATGTTAATTTTATAAATTAGTACGTGTTTTGTAATTTGCCTGCTGATTTTGACAAATTTAGTAATATCATATGGCTTTTTTGTTAGTGTTTTGGTCAATTTGAATATAATTCCATGAAGTTCCTCTGACTTTCCCGGTTTTAATGATATTCAGTGAATATTTTGTTTTCAATTTTTGTTTTTAATTTTCAGGCATTCGTCGATTTTATAATAGAGTTTAATTTAAAGTTTTGAACGGGTGTTTCCACGCCCAGGCCAAGCATGAAGTAAAATTTCGAGTTTAGAAAAGCCCCGTGAAAATTTGTCTCAGGTCGTGCGGCGACCCAAGATAAATTTTCGGGCTTTTCTAAACTTAAAATGTTACTTCATGCTCCACGCGTACAAAACACTGATTTGAAGTGAAGTTCAAAAACACACAAATACATCTTTAATCAGAGTAACAGGGAATCAGATATTTAGTCTGTTATAAACGATGTTTAGTGTTAATAATAAATAATTAGGTTTTGAATATTTTTGTTAAAACAACTGGTAACGATATTTATTTATTATTGGTTGCAAAAAATTAATAAAATCAAATTTATTCTTAAAGGATTTGTATTGGTGATTCGAAAAAACAGGATTCGAATCTTTGATTCGAATCATATTTATCTCTTACGAATCCTTTATTCGAGTATTCGTGATTCGAATCATATTAAGTGTTCGTGATTCGATCCTTTTTACGAGGATTCTTCCCAGCTCTGTTTCATTAGTACTGATTGTAGTCACCAGAGTGCATAGTCGAACTTTCTTTAGAGACCAATAGAAATTATTGTTTAGAAATAGATAATAATTGTATAGAATTGGTTCTAAATGATGTTATATTAACAGTTAGAATAATAATAATGGAGTGAATTAAATAATTGGGCGTCATATGTTGTGAGACACACAATAGATTTACACATTTAATTTAACTATAAATATTGATTTATTTTTGCGTCCGGGACCCACTTAGGGCACCCGACGTTCATGAGTTCTAATAGGACGTTTCCGGCGGGGAGCGAGCGCACGTCAACGTAAAGACCTGCACGTGTGACGAGGGCATTTTCTTATGCAACAGTCGGCGTGCATTGAAAGAAATATATTTTTAACAAGCAACAATTGAAACTTGAAAATATGTTAAAACTATTCCAAATAACAAGTGTCTGTTTATATTAAAAATAACCCGCCATCTGATAAACACTTACAGCCTTATTAATAGAATTTCCGTTAATATCATTATAGAGTAATACTAGTTAATTTTTACTAGACCCTGACAAACACGATACTGATATTTCGTATTAATACAACAAACTCTACATGCTATTAGTTGTGAACTATTCATAAAATAATATGGCAACATCGCATTTTCATGTGTTCCAATTTCACTCTAGTAAAATTTGGAGTTATTTTGTGGTTATGTTACACTGTATTTGTTTTTCTTTGTGATCATTTATTTTTTCTGCTGAATTATTTAAAGTGTTTTTAGTTGTTGATTAAGCATGAAGTAAAATTTCAGGCTATTCTAAACTTGAAATTTTACTTCATGCACCACGCATATACAGGGTGCCCTTTTTTGATCGGCACTATGAGGATCTCGCTTGTTTGAAGAGATAGAGAATCGGTTAAACGGGGGCAAAGTTAGGTATTTTAGTGCATAATAATATTCTGCTTTCACATTTGAAACATCTTCGCTGTTTTAATATATTTCGAAAACAACTGAAAATTACGATTAAATTAAACTGTCAATATCTCCGTTGTTTTTATTTTTTTTCAAATTCTGTAAACACTTTCTTATAGCAACCTTTTATGACTTATCGAATGGTAAATGTTTAAAATATTCAGAGCGATTAGTTTTTGTTTTGTATACATATTATTTTATTTTCTTATAGCAGCATTCAAACATATGCACATCATTGAAATGCATTTTTAATTCTGATTTCAATGATATGCCGCATGTATGCATTTTTAAATTATTGTTGCTGTTCAAATAATAATAATTGAACAATATCAAGTTTCTAAGCAATATGTAGAATGATATTTACAAAAAAACTACTAATGATTGGCTATATTTTTGTAAGCAATGCACGCTTGTTTCCATGACAACATACCATAAAACAATACATTTTCAAAGGTCAACATGTGGTACATCATTAAAATCAGCGTAAAAAATGCTGTTTAATGATGTGTATGTCTTCAGATGCGCCCATAAAACAAAAGTTGTGTTAATAAAAACAAAAACGAATCATTTTGCAAATTTATAACTTACTTTATAAGTCGAGTTGTGAAAAGCTGCTCTAAGAATGTTTTTATAAATTTTAGAACAAATAAAAAATAACGGAAATATAGGCAATTTTTAATTCACAAATTTAATTTTTTTTTAAATTACATCGAAACAATCAACCATATTTGAAATGTAAAAGTAGATTATTAGTAAGCACTAAAATACGCAACTTTGCCCCCATTTAATCGATTCTCTATCTCTTCAAATAAGCGAGATTCCCATAGTGCCGCTCGGAAAACGGACACCCTGTATAACACTGAAATATTGTAAAGTTTAATATATGCTAGTTATTCGTTCGAGTTTTTAAGATTCGCTCCGCGACCAAATCCAAATTTTCAGGCTTTCCTAAACTCGAATTTTTACTTTGTGCTCAATCAAGGAGTGTAAATTTGATGCTTCTAACGAATTTAGAAGCATCGAATTGAACGTTTTTATAAATTTGACGAATACATGAAAATTTACTGCGTATGCATCAAGATATGTATATTTAAAAGATTATATTTAGAAGTTTCTTTTTATTCATCTATCACGTTAATTAATATAGTTACGAAGGAGGAAGAATGCGGAATGTGCCGCCTTAATCCACTTAATTAACACCCACTATCTCTTAATTCTGGTAATTTACAAACCGTATGAAATTTTCCAGTTTTAGCTTTGTTACGTATGCTAATTCATCGTGAATTCTGTTTGATATAAAACTTACAGACAATTTTCCATTTTGGTTTATGTAAATTTTTATACATATAAGTAAGTAAAGTTTATTCATGTATTACATTGGTTTACATAAGTCAATAAATATAACTAATAACCAGTAAATATAAATCAGTTATTAAAATAAAATGTTGTTAAAGTTAAAATAAATAATGATATTATACAGGGTGTCCGTATTTCGACAGAATGTATGGGGATCTGAGTTATTTAAATGGATAAAGAGTCGGATAAACTGAGACAAACTTGCGTATTTTAGGGCCCACCAATAATCTGAAAACAAATTTGAAATATCTTTTTTTGTTTTCGAGATACGACCAAAAAAATGATTTTTTGAAATTTTGTTTTTTTTATTTATTCAATAAGTATTGAATCTAGAGATTTAGAACTTTGACATAATACAGGCATTTTTTAATGAGAACTAGTGGCAAAACAAATATTATTTAAAAAATATAAAAATCCAAAATGGCGCCTATAAGAAAAACATAAGTTGGCAATGGTTCAGAGATACATGTTATAGTTATCTTAAAATAAAATATGCTACTAGATTCCTCATTAAAAAGTTGAATATGTCTAGTTTCAAAAGTTTTTGAATAAAAAAATAAAAACGATTTTTTTTGACAATATCACGAAAACGAAAAATGATATTTCAAATTTGTTTTTAGATTATTATTGGCCTTAAATCTTTAAATAACCAAGATCCCCATACATTCTGAAAAAATACAGACACCCGGAAAAAAAAGGTGTATAAATAGCAGAGCTGGGACGAATCCTCGTAAAAAGAATTCCAATCACGAATCCAAATCACCTAATATGATTCGAATCACGAATACTCGAATAAAGGATTCGCAAGAGATAAATATGATTCGAATCAAAGATTCGAATCCTGTTTTTTGAATCACGAATACAAATCCTTCAAGAATAAATTTTATTTTATTATTTATTTGCAACCATTAACATTTTAATATAGTTGTTTTAAGAAAAATATTCAAAACCTAATTATTTATTATTAACACTGATCATTGTTGATAACAGACTAAATATCTGATTCCGTGTTACTCTGATTGAAGATGTTATTGTGTGTATTTGAACTTCACTTCAAATCAATGTTTTGTACGCGTGGCGCATGAAGTAAAATTTAGAGTTTAGAAAAGCCCCGTGAAAATTTGTCTCGCTGCGCGACCCGAGACAAATTTTCTTCGCGGGGCTTTTCTAAACTCGAAATTTTACTTCATGCTTAGTCTGGGAGTGGAAGACACTCGTTACTTCAAAATATATCTCAAGTGTTAAAATGTGTATCGTAACTGTCACAATGAAAAATAATTGATATGTCTATCATAGTACTTTTCCCCATGTTAAATACTTGAGCTTTTTCAACGAATCTTTCTTATTCCTGTTAAACTTTGTTCATGCCTAACCTGGAAGTGGAATCACTCGTTCAAAACTTCAAATTGACTCTTTTATAAAATCGATCAACTCATTGATAGAATTGGAAAGTTAGAAGAGGTAAATGAAAAGTTAGAAAGAAGTAGAAGATAAAATAATATAGTTATAACAGTATTGAAAACAGAAGAAGGAAAAGAGAAAAATAAAATTTGTGATTTCATATCAAATAAAATGAATATAGATGCAAAAATTAATAAAGTTAGGAAGGTAAAAACAACAAAACGCTATATGTTAGCAGTCACATTTGTAGATTTTGAGGAAAAAATGAAGATAATCAAAAATAAAAAGAAACTAAAAGAAACAAATATATATTTCGAACATAACTTGACAAAAACAGAACAAAATATACAGAGAGAAATAAGATTAATAGCAAAAGAGCATAGAGAAAAAAGGCAAAAAGTGATTGTAGGGTACCAAAAAATAATAATAGACAATATAGTATATAGGTGGGATAAAGAAGAATCGAGGAAGACAACAAATAACTAAAACAGAAAACACTGAATAGAGAAAATGGTAACGAAAAAGGCAACGAATATGAAAATTATAGTGGGATATTGCAAAAACAATTATGTAAATGGTTAATAGGAACATGGAACATCAGAGGAATAAAAGATAAAGAAGAAGAGCTAGAGGATGAATTTGAGAAATTAGGAATAGACGTATTAGGACTAACAGAAACAAAAAGAAAAGGGAAAGAAGTGGAGTACCTGATAACGAAAGAGCAGCTTGCGGCGTCGGATGTATCGTGCATAGAAGTTTGGTAAAGGAAGTAAAAGAGTTCCAGTGTGTATCGGAAAGAATATTGCTGATAAAATTCAAAAACAAAAATGTATTCGTAAAGATCATAATTGTAGTGTATGGGCCAAATGAAGACCTAGCAACGGAGAAGAAGGACACATTTTGGGATGAACTGAACAAAATAACAGATACATTAATGGAAAAAACACTAGTAATGGGTGACTTGAAAGCTAGAGTGGGGAGCAGTGATCATATGTATAGGAACGTACTGGGAAATTATGGAGAAAAAATTAGAAATAATAATGGAAAGCGACTATTAAACTACTACATGTTAAATAATCTAATAATAACAAACACATGGTACAATCACAAGCAAATTCACACATACACGCGAGAGATGGCAAGCAGAGAAGAAAAATCCGTTATAGATTACATATTAATAGAAAAAAGTAAAATGAAAATGATAAAAGATGTACGTGTCAGAAGAGGAGCAGAAATTGGTAGTGGCCATTATTTATTGACCCTGCAAACAATAAGAATTACAGCGAAAAAAAGCATAAAAATTAAAGAATGCAAGAACGCAGAATTTATATCCATCAAAACATATAGATTAAGCGAAACAAGTATACCAGACAGTTTTCAGAAAAAATTAAAAGAAAAATGGGACAAAACTGAAGAAACTTGTGATAAGAATGAACTATGGAGATACTTTAAAGAAACAGTATTACAAACGGCAGCATAGGTATGTGGGACATCTAAGAAGAACAACAACAAAAAAACAAGCAGCATGGTGGACAGAAACGATCAAGAACGAAATAAAAAAGAAAAAACAACTCTGGAAAATATTCATAGACAATAGAACAAACAAAAATTATGACAAATATAAAAAGAGTAGACAAACAGTGAAATTAATAATAAAATGAGAAAAAGCAGAGATATGGGCAGTGACGGCTCGTGATCTAATGAAGTGGGTCGGCCGAATGTATTTTGGCGCACGCGCACTGCGACTAAACGGCCAGCCGTACCGAACCATACACCTCCGCTGGAACGATACTTTAAATTAAATAATTTCGCCCGACTTTAAAAAATAGAAAGAGAATATTCTCGGAATTACAATAACATTTTTAAAAATAAATACATTGATTGTGAGTTACGTGAAGATCAAATTAATTTAACGAATAAAGCACTAATAACCTTTCTTCACACTTTTATTTGAATTACCAAATGTACATTTCGGACACAAAGTGACCATTATCAATGGATTGACACTCAATCCATTGATAATGGTCACTTTGTGTCCGAAATGTACATTTGGTAATTCAAATAAAAGTGCGAAGAAAGGTTATTAGTGCTTTATTCGTTAAATTTTTAATAATGTTATATACATAATAATATTATATAATTAAATAATTACAGTTATACACTGATATATTCCACATAATCTTCCTAAAATACCGAGTTAATATTTTAAAAATTACAATTAGGTAATTATTTAATGATTGTTCGCATTTTTTAATCACATCAGTTGTTTAACGATATTTAAAAATGCGAGATATGTTTGTCAAATATTTGTTAAATAAAATTATAGACGAATGTTATGTTTTAACTGTTTTTTTAATACCGGTTAATTGTTGGCCTTAATGACCAATTTGTATTAAAGTAAATATTTACTTTTAAATTAAATAATATGAAAATAATCAGAAATACATTGGTAAATAAATCCACTAGTTATAGAATAAAAATCTGTGATGTGTAACGTAACCGAATTTGAAGTGTACATCGACACAGGCATCGGCGTATTTTGTGAAAGAACGGCGAGTACGGTCCCGGCAAACTTGCCATACTCGCGTAAACCATTTGCGAAACTGCACTAAAACTTGTGACGACGTAGCGCTTGCATTAATCTTCATAATCTGAAAATCTACGGCTGGCCGATTTTGCGGATACGAAGTTGCTTAGTAAACACATATTAAATTAAAATAAATTTCTACATTTATCGGCCTTATGCTGAGTGCTTATTATTATTACTACATATTAGTCTGCTATATATTTATTACAAAAAATGCGCAATATTTATTTCTGAGAAAATAAAAATTTATAATTTTTGTTCAATCAAATTTAACAGTACGGCCCGGCCGACCTTGCCGTCCCGGACGAGCTGTCACTGGATGTGGGAAAGGTTTGGCAATAAACTCGAGAACGAAAGCAGATCAAATATAAAAATGTTTTACGGAGCATTGAAACGAATGATACGTCCCAACAACAATAATAGAGTGATAAATATAAAGAACAAAAGAAATGAAGTTTTGACAGACGAGGAGAAAGTTATGAATAGGTGGAGAGAATACTTTGCGGAACTATTGATGAACAAAGAAAGGAACGAAGATGACTCGAAGGAAAAATATGACAAGGAAAGTAAAGAGACAGAGATTACAGCAGACGAACTAAGACAAATAATAGTATCCTTGAAAAATGGGATAGCACCAGGACGAGACAGGCTAACATCAGAAATGTTTAAAAAATTAGATGAAAAGGGATTTACAATTTTACTGGGAATAGTAAATAGAGTTTGGAAGGAAGAACAAATGCCATCGGAGTGGACAGAAACATTACTAGTACCCATACACAAGAATGGAGAAAAACAAGGATGCAATAACTAAAGACGCATAAATTTACTGAATATAATAATGAAAATACTCGAACAAGTAATAAAGAGACGAATTAGAAATAAAGTAGAGAAAAAGTTATACGACTCGTAAAACGGATTCAGAAGAGACAGAAGCATTCAAGACCAAATCTTTACAATAAAACAAATCACTGAAAAACTTCAACAACAGCAAAGAAACATATACCTAGCGTTTATCGACATAGAGAAGGCGTTTGATACGGTTAATAGAAGAAAAATATGGCAGATACTAGACAAAAATGAGACCAATAACTGATACGACTTACAAAAACAATTTATGACAACAACACAACTTTTATTGTACAAAATAACAGGACATCAGAACCATTCAAAACAAATGATGGGACAGGGTGGTGGGCTGAGCCCACTACTATTCATAATATTTATGGACGAAATAATAAAAACATGCAGCACTAAGACAAAACAATTGTACATTGGATATTATAAATTAAACCCAGTTGGAATATTGGACGGGGTATTTGCAGATGATATTGTCATATATGGTAGCAGCAGTAAGGACCTAGAACACAACCTACTAGAATGGACCAACACAATTAACAAATATGACATGAGGATAAATACAAGCAAGACAAATTTAATGGTTATCGGGGAAGAAGAGCAACTAAACATAAAAATAGATGGCGAACAAATACAAAAAGTGGACAATTACAAGTACCTCGGAATAAATATAGAAACAAATGGAAATCACGAGCTAGAAATAAATAAAAGACTGGAAAATACATTAAAGCTGTTCCATGCAATGAGAACTAAATTTATATTCAGTAAGGAAGTATCAAAGAAGAGTAAATTAAAAGTATTCAAAGCTATCTATAGATATGATACTGACTTTTGGGTGCGAGACATGGATGCTGAACAAAGAACAGAAGAGCAAGATACAAGCGCTTGAAATGAAACACCTGAGGTGCGTGAAAGGAGTTACAAAAATGAACAGAACACAAAACACAATAATTAAAGAAGACCTTGAAATGGAAGAAATGATAAAGTTCATAAAAAGAAGACAACTGAGCTGGTGGGGACATTTGCAAAGAATGGATGACAATAGAACTACAAAGAGGGTATGGAACGCACGAACCGTAAAGAAGAGAAGAAGGGGGAGACCTAGAAAAACATGGTAAGAAGGATTGGAGAAGATAATAGAAGAAAAGGGGATAACGGTAAACCAGGCAAGAACACTAGCGAAGAACAAGAAGGATTGTGCGAAATTAGTACATGTACAAGGAAGCAGAAGTGATTTGAACTGGATAGACTTTATTCTGTACACCCAACACCCGTAACGATACAAGGGTTTTTTGATAATATATATATATATATATATATATATATATATATATATATGTTTCACTGTTTCTTCAGGTTTGGTTCCGCGTATTTTCTTGGCTCTGGTCCATTTTATTTTTAATTCGACGTTTCGATGACGTCGCAGTCATCATCGTCAGGAATAACTAACAAAATTCCATTGCTCTAGCAACCACTTGTTTGACTTCTACGCACTACTTGATGCGTGAATTTCTTGTTTAGCTTCGTGTTACTCTTCTGTTTTGTTCTTCTAATGATGTAGTAGTGACAATTTCAATATTATTTTCGGAAGGGGTTGGATTTTGAATTTCTTGGTTGTTGTTCGGAGATAATATATTTTGACCAGAATTTATACAAGTTTTTCAAATTGGTGGTAGTATTTTAGCATCATCTGTTTGATTTAGACTGTTCGGCCTCTTTTTAATTTCTATCGCTTCTCTAATAATCCTCGCGTGGAAGAAGTCTGTCTTTTTTAAAATTCTCGTTTTATCGAAATTTATTGTATGTTTTGAAATAAAGAAGATTGTGGATCAGACTTTCTTACTGCTAAAATGTGTTTATCTCGGCGAGTATTTATTTTCCGGTTTGTTTGTCCTACATAGCTCTTCTCACACATACCACATGGAATTTCATATACGCCTTGAGCTTCAAGTGGGATAATTTTTTTATATATATATAAAATCGACGAATGCCTCAAAATTATGTAGAGACGAGTTTTCACGGGCTTTTCTAAACTCGAAATTTTACTTCATGTGCCACGCATATAAAACACTGATTTAACGTGAAGTTAAAAGCACTGAAAACAATCCAATCCAACCCAACTTTGATTTTTTTTTATTGGATTTTTTCTTTCATATCCATGCTGTCAACCTTTAGATATTCGTTGTTTTTTTGTAAAAAAACTTCAATTCCCTGTTGTCCTTCGGTCTCAAAAGACTACAATTGGTCCTTCGAGCTATAGCCTTTATAAAACGGTCCTTTGAGTAATAAACTTAGTAATCTAGAGTAATCCTTGAATTTGAAACTTCTAAGAACGAGTGTTGTCCACTCCCAGACTAAGCATGAAGAAAAATTTCGAGTTTAGAAAAGCCCCGCGTAGAAAATTTGTCGAGGGTCGCGCCAGCGACCCGAGACAAATTTTCACGGGGCTTTTCTAAACTCGAAATTTTACTTTATGTGCCACGCGTATGAAACACTGATTTAAAGTGAAGTTATAAGCACTAAAACAAGCCAATCCAACACAACTTCGATTTTTTTTTTAAATTGGATATTTTCTTTCATATTCACGCTGTGAACATTCAGATATTCGTTGTTATTTTGTACAAAACTTCAATTCCCTGTAGTCCTTCGGTCTCCAAAGACTACAATTGGTCCTTTGAGCTGTAGCCTTTGTAAAATGGTTCTTTGAGTAATAAACTTGGTAATCTAGAGTGATCCTTCAATTTGAAACTTCGAAAAACGAGTGTTGTCCACTCCCAGACTAAGTATGAAGTAAAATTTCGAGTTTAGAAAAGCCCCGCGTAGAAAATTTTGCCTCGGGTCGCGCAGCGACCCGAGACAAATTTTCACGGGGCTTTTCTAAACTCGAAATTTTACTTCATGCGCCACGCGTATAAAACACTGATTTAGCGAGAAATTTAAAAACACACAAAACAAATTATTCATGTTAATCCTCACAATTAATTCGAATTATTTTTAACGATTCGAATCCTTTTGTATGTATTCGAATCCTTTTATAAATATTCGAATCCTTTTAAAAAGATTCGAATGACCAGCATTTGGATTCGAATACGAATCCTCTTAAAAAAATCACGAATCCAGTTTAACTAAAGTATTCGAATGCCTCTATTGAATCCTCTAAAAGGATTCGAACCCAGGATTCGAATCCTAAATGATTCGAATCCTGCCCAGCTCTGGTAAATAGTAAATATTTGTAGAATCTTTTGACGAGAGCGCTGGGTGTATTTTGAAATTAATTTTAAATCAGTGTTTTATGCGCGTGGCGCATGAAGTAAAATTTCGATATGCTTCGAAAGCGTAAACACCTTAGCTCAAGTAGCATCGTCAATAGCTGGCAAACTACAGCTATTGACGATGCTACTTGAGCTAAGGGGCATTAGATGGCGTTTACGCTTTCGAAACATATGCAAATTGCACAGGCCGTAATAAATGGTCAAAGATGTTCAGTATTCTTCAAGCACTATTTCGGGACTATACTGATGATGGCGTTGAAGCCTGAAATGCGTAAATAGTTATCCGGTGAATGAACGAATACTGATCACAAATTAATATTCTTAAAACTTCGAGTTTAGAAAAGCCAGAAACCAAGTTTTCAACATTTTCTAAACCTGAAATTTTAGTTCATGCTACAAAAAATACTTATAAAATACCAAGAATATGGATATAGAATAATAATAATATGGATATAGAAAAATAATAATATGGATATAGAAAATATGGATTAGTCGCTCGGTTTCGCCTCGCGACCATTCCAAATTTTCTGGCTTCTCTAAACTCGAAATGTTTAATTCATGCGTAATCATCCACAGGAAAAATACGAGTTTAACATTGCACTATGTTTTTATAAAGAAAATATTAAGGTAAGATTTTGATAAATGAAAAATGAACGAAAATAACAACACTTGACTTAAAATATCAATTTTAACGAAAATTTACAATATTGGCCTAAAATTAAGCCTATTCTGTAGATGAAAATGTTAAATTTGGCCCTTTATTAGTTTAAAAAAATAACCAGAAAATCTAATGAGTATTACGAATTAGAGTTTGCTGCAATAAATATGTATCAAATGTTTTAAAAAATTTAAAATTAATTCGTATTTACATTTTTGACATTAACTTGGTGATTTGAGTTACGTGAAGATTTTAAGTCACTTAATTAAAACGCAGTTATCTTCCTTTCTTCACTTTTATTTTTAGATGCTAGGTGTACAGGGTGGTCTAATTTCGATGTTGCTTATGGGCATCTCGGTAAATATAAGAGTTACAAAAAATCCGATGGCGTAGTCGCGATCTCTTTTTTTGTGACTAGGATAATGCCGAAAACAAAAAAGCACCATCTGTTTCTTTCAAAAGTTATATTGCAAAACCGGGTTTTCTTGATTTTTAACTTTAATTAATACCTTGCGTAATTCGTAAGATAGACAAAAACTATACTCAATGACATTAGAAGCGTAACACCCAGATGGAGTTATTATTTTAACTTGATTTTTTGCCAGTATGGTATTCTTACATCAAGAATAAAATGATTACATTTACAAGAAATTTTATTAAAAAACAATCTAAAAAAAATTAATAATGTGTTTGGCGACCCCTTTGCTGTATACACTCCTGTAGACGTCTGGGCATCGACAAAATGAGATGGTCGATGTCTTCTTGAGGCATCTCGTTCCAAGCAACTTGAATTTCATCGATCAACTGTGCTAGAGTCTGTGGAGGATGGTGCAAAGAAAATATTCTTCTTCCCATGATATCCAACACATGTTCAATGGGATTTAAATCCGGCGAACGGGGCGCCACGCCAAAAAATTAACACCAGCTTCATTAAGAAAGTTCATAGTTCGACGAGCAATATGGGTTGGGCGTTATCTTGTTGAAAAAGTACGTCTGGGCGGCCATCTAATTAAGGCAACAAAGTCGGTCGTATGACGTCTTCAACATAACGCGCAGCTGTCATACTGCCTCGAATAAATACAAGAGGTGATCGACTACCATAAGCAATAGCCCCCCAAACCATTACTCCAGCAGTCCTGTGTACATGCCTCTCAATAGCAAACCTAAGATCAGGTCGTTCTCCACGGTAGCGTCGTACCCTTCTACGGCCATCATGCGTGCCTAGACAAAATCGTGATTCATCGCTGAATACGACATCGTGCCATTCTGCCTCCCAATGCTGCCGTTCTCTGCACCAGTCCAACCTTTGGCGACAGTGTCTCGCTGTTAAAGGAAGCACTAATCTTGGACGGTACGAAAGAAGCCCAAAGGATTGAATGCGGCGATATAAGGTTCGCATACTAACGGGCCTACCTTCTTCTCAAATCCATTGATCACCGATTTGACGCGTAGTAGCGAAACGGTCTCGCAGGGCTATTTGTCTTAAGCGCCGATCTTGACGTTCTGTGGTACGCCTTGGTTGACCAATTGGTCTTCTTCTTGCTCCTCTACCTTTTTCTGTCCATACCTGATACACACGTATTACAGTTGCTGCAGTGGAATCAATACGGCGGGCAATTTCGCGATAGGACATACCGACATCTCGATAAGCAACAACTCGACCCCGGTCAAAATCGCTCAAATGGTGATATAGTGGACGTCTTCGGACTCGAGGCATTTTATTTAAGCTTAACACACTCAACGGAAACACGAAAACTAAAATCATCTGTACTAAACAGCTCATATAAATAGTTTTATCAAAAATGAAAAAGTGAAATATTTTTTTTTTCACAATAAATATAAAAGGCACAAGGTTAAAATTGTTATCAATGTATGCTTTAAATATAGTCACTCTGTTGCTAAAATATGAATTCAAAAAAATCATTCCTTCTTGGTGTTACGCTTCTAATGTCATTGAGTATATAAATACCTTCTTAAGGCACTTCTTTTTATTCTGAAAAAACAAGATATTGCATTTTTGTTTTCGGCATTATCCGAGTCTCGGAAAAAGAGATCGCTATTGCGTCAGCGGATTTTATCTAACTCTTATAGTTACCGACATGCCCATAAGCAACATCGAAATTAGACCACCTTGTACAATACAGGTACTATGTACCCATTATCAATAGCTAACTGAATAGAAAACGGAAAGTGTTTACAATATATACCTAGTCGGTTTAGGCGGAAAAAACAAAAAGTAATTTACATTTTGAAAATATGCATCGGTCTAGGGAGGGTTGAGAATAGAGTTAGTGAGGATTATCTAATTAGGTAACAAATTCAATAAGGGGTTCGTTATCGGGCTTAAATCGAAATTAGGTAATTCTGTCGTGTTGACTGTGTATTGATATTTTGACATTTTGTTCTAAGTCAATTGGTTGGCTGACTTTGGGCTATCATAGGAATTAGTCATATTATATCTCTATCGACTGTATTTTAACTATTGTGACATTATGACTGTAAGTCACTTGGTTGACTGTCTTTTGACCATGATTGGATTTTGTCATTAAATCTTTCTATTGACTGTTTGTTTTCTATTGTGACTGTTTGTTGTTGACTGTTTTTTTTACTATGCTAGGATTTTGTAATATTATGTCTCTATCGACTGTATTTCGACTATTGTGTTATTACTGTAACTGTAAGTCACTAGGTTGACTGTATTTCAACTTAGTAGGATTTTGTCATTAATTCGCTGTATTTTCACTATTGCGATATATGATTGTAAGTCACTTTTACTGTCTTTTGATTATGATATGATTTTGTCATTAAATCACTATATCGACTGTATTTTCACTATTGGGACTTTATGCCTGTAAGTCACTATATTGACTGACATTAGTCTATCGTGTCAACTTGACCTAAGACGACAATAGTCGGCATTTAGTCCATTGTGTCAACTTTTACTTCATGCGCCACGCGTATAAACCACTGATTTAAAGTAAAGTTCGAGTTTTGAAAACCGAAACTCAAAAAAAGTGGTTCGAAGCCCTGGTTACAACTGTCAAATATGATACGATGTAATCATAAACCGTTATAGGCCGATTATTAAATTACGCTAGGTTTTTTGACAACCTAATGAAAATCCGCCAGCCGCCAGAAGGAACAAGATTCCGCAATTCGGATTTAAAATCCGCTAGACCTGGCGGATATTCCGATAACTTGGCAACGCTGGTGGCGGTGCGTCCAGAATCCGGAGTGTGGCGTAGGTCCGACGATCGGTTTTCCTGGTTGTTCCACGTCCTGAAGGCTTCGTCTCTGCTCTCCTGGGCACCTTCAGGATAGAAGGAACTGTTGTTTGATCAAGGGCGTGCGCCCTATTTAAGTCCGGTGGGCCGTCTTTTTCCTCCCTGTTTGTACCGCGTGACGTAGGTGGGGATGCGTGCGTTCGCTTGTCGCTTGGTGTTGAGTCACCCTACTGGCGAGTGCGCTCGGGTTTGCAGTGTCGTGTCTCCACAGTTTCCAAAGTGAAGTAAAATTACGAATTTAGAAAAGCCTTAAAATTTGGTTTGGTCGAGTAGCGAAGCAGAGCGACCAAACCAAATTTTCAGGCTCTTCTAGACTCTAAATAGTTGTGTGACCTATAAAAATTTACGCTATTATGGCATTTGGTTAAGAGCAATAATTTTAAAAATATAGCATATCTGTGTCTGGTCTTATATTGGTGAATCTAAGAATGGGTACTGTAAGATGTTATTTTTTTTTGAGGTACCCTCGTATAGGTCAGTTTATTAATAATGCACAGCTTAACTCCACAACTCGAGTGAAGGACGCGCCGATAGTGATCGTTACGTATGTTGTAGCTTAAGGCCTAATTCACACCGAAATGGCGGAGGCGAAGCCTAAGCGACACGAGGCACAGGCGCAGGGGAGCTCAATGCATACAGAAAAGGCGGCGACGATGTGCGGATATCGCGAAAAACAGTTTGACAGTGCATATGATATTTGTCAGAATAATTTCAGACAACAAAAGTGAAGACGTTTTAGACCGCTTAATTTTATTACATTTAAACAGCCAGAGAAGGTTTTGGGTTCATTTTTTGTGGTTAGAAAATCGAAAAAAGACAAGTTTTATATCGCGAGAGAGCTAGAAATGTATCCAGATAGGTTTAAAAATGATTACACGATACCCCACGAGGGTTTTTACAAAACTGTAAAAACTCAAAAAAGTGTTGTCCACTTACTAGCAAATTCTGCCCCAAAACGTGCGTAGGACAAACCGAAAGATAGAATAAGGCCCTTTACACGTACATGTTTGCGTCGACGATTAAATACCAAACGCCGGGATTTGACGCAATAATGTACATGTAAATGCAACTTTTGCGCCGAGACAAGAATGGGCTCGTTCATCAAAATGTTTAACACTTAACATGCTTATATTAGTTTGTAATGCATGTTGGTATCTGATGAACCGTACTCGGCCATTTTGAAAACTTTTACCCGTCAACACCAATCGCCAACACCAATCGGTCTATTTTGTATGATTGCATAAATCCCAAACACGTTCACGATTAACAGTCCGGTCATCAGAGAATTCCCCAACAGTTTGTCTTTGATGAACGGGCCCAATGATCAAATTCGTCGACCAAAGAACGCAGTCCAGCATGCAGATATAACTGCACGTGTAAATGGCACTTCTGAGTCGAGGAAAGAGTGAAGAGAAATTTCTAACAATAATTTCCAACATATTGCGAAAGTGCGATAAAAAAAGCATAGGAATGTACTGTACCCTTTCTTCGTCTGAACAAGTCATAGTTGTAGCGTCTTTTACTATACGAGTACAAATTGAAATTGTCTATTCCTCTCAAGCCCACTTGTACCGCAGGTACGTAATCGTGGTTAAGATTTTAATGATGATTAACACTCCGATTAAGTCAAGATCCGAGAATATAAAAACGTTTTAAATGTGTAAGATCCCAAACACGTTTCTTTCATCAAAATGCAAATATTTAAACAATATGTGAATACAATTGTTGTGTTTTTAAGAAGTAACAACTAATCACTGATTAAAGTTAACTAGCTTTGGTGCAATTTTGCATTAATTTCATTAAACTTAAACAATTGGAGAAGGTTTTAGATTAACACTCTGTGGATCATCGCGCATATTATCCAAAATTAACAAAAAAACAGCCAATTAATGTTAAGAGGCGTACGAGAGGTGCGCTACTCCAAACCAACTTGAGTCTGCGCTTCGTTGTCTCGGTGTGGTTTGATTCATATCATTATGTTGAAGAGGCGTCGAAGCGTTGCGCTTTTCGCTCGCCTGCGCCGCGTCTCCACCCGTCACCTGTTCGTTGTGAAGTAGGCCTATGGCTTGAGGAAGAAGCCAGTGTTTGTATTTTATCGATAGGATGTTTTGTTTTTTAATAACGCGAGTTAGAAAATACTGTGACTATTGGGGATCAAAGTGCTGAAACGAATATTTGACGTTGATGGTCAAGCTTTGATGTATCGAATCATCACTGTTGATAAAATGTGGGTCCGAGACTGCGAACCAGAATTAAAATCACAGTTAAACAAGTTAAAAAGGTCAATTATCCTCACGTCCAAATCAAATTTCGTCGAACTCAATCTAGGGTCAATCAAATTATGATCTTTGCTTATGATTACCATAGATTCTTCATGACAGACAGAGTTTTATGTGGATGAAGTGTCACAAGAGTATATTATTTTGATTTTATTTAAAAACTAAACCAAAAAAACGCAGAAAACCCACATTCTCCACAACAATGCACGTCGCACATTGCTAATGTCGTAAATGAAAAGCTGTGCGATTACATTTGAAAAGTGTTACCTTATTCACTCTACGGTCTTGACATAAGTCAACAAGACCTTGACTTATTCCCAAAGTTGAAAAAACCTATGCGAAGACGTCGTTATTCATCTTTAAAAGAGCTTTTTGTCGTCGGTACCCGAGCCATTCATCAGATGAAGAAAGAAGCAGGGAGATTATGTTGAAGGATTGTAAACAGATTATATAAAAAAAATAAACAAGCAAGGAAATAAATAATGGTGTGCTTTATTTATGGAATGACCGTACATTAGATTATACATATAAATATAGTGCAAGGTAGGAATACTTTCATAAATAAAAGCATTCTTACAGTCATTTCTAAATCTAAGAACTGCTCTTAGTGCACCTTGCTCTAGTCCAAACAATCTATTTAGAATTTAATTCTATGTTAGATGTTAGTGAAAAAGTTACATGAACTGTTTAATTTAAATTTGGATAGAAACTAATCACTAATAATCTTCAAATGTAAGTTTTCTTAAATACTAGGCGCATTCAATTAAAAACCCATCTTTGCTTTATACAAGAAAAATCAACAATTTATTTACAAATAAATACCCTTGCAGTTAAGACAACTATTCTATTGTTCTACTAACCGACGTATACTTTGCTCACTGAATTTTTGTGGTTACTAATTGAAAAAGTCTTCCACAGTTATCTGTACTTTTGTATCAGACTAAAAAGCCAACCTTTAAACGCCCTTTTCGTCGGTCCAAAAATATGAAAATCGCAAATTGATAGATCCGGACTTTAGGGTAGAAGCTCTAAAACCCTAATTTTCTTTCCTGAAAGATTTTCTTTTACGGCGTTAGCAACATCTAGAATTATCGTACAGAAAATGATCCCACGCGTATGCTTTCTCAGACGTTTCCATCTTAGTCTTTGATGCACCTTGTTCAAAGTTTTATTCTATAGATTTGCGTAACATTTACTCCAGGTTCCTTAAACTCTATCAACAAGGGTCCTTCATAGTTTAAAAGAAATTTAACACCCTCAGCGCATAAAAATTGACCGCGCACTGGCCACACTTTGACGGATTTTCAACAAAAAAAGAAAATTTAAAATAAAATATTTCAGGATCAAATCAAATGCCAGAGAACGTGTGTTAGTGTGTTCCTTACAAACACTACTAACATTATCTGAAGTCATTGGAATTATTTATTGATGACTAATAATTATTTGTAAATAAGTCGAAATTAGGCAAAGAAAGCAAGCAGTTTGCGGAGTGCATTAATCTAGACACGGGATTATTACTACAGTACAATGTACTGTGCATTTTTCTCTAAATCTAGGTAAAAAGCTTCTACTTAGATGCCCAAAGTCTAGATTTCCCAAAAGGGATGAGCAGTTAATTAACTCGTTTAGAATCTTATACAGAAAGCACATATCAAACATATTCCTGCGAAATAGTAATGAATTGATATCTAAATTAGTTCTAAATACTTTATAATCAACATTTGATGATAATGATACATTGATATGGATACCATACCACTGACGCATGTTCGATGTGCGTCTAACTAAAGTTAAATATAAGATTCTAAACGTGTCACTTGTAAATTAAGGTGTGATTCTAAAAATGAAATCTAACATTTTATAAGCTTTGTTGATAATATATCGTCGGCCCCACGCCAAAACCGCGAATGTGCAAGTTTGGTAGTTTCGACTTTTCTGTGAGGAAATAATACATTTTTATGAAAGAGTACAATGTCAAAGTCGAGAATGTGCTATGTAGTACGAGTTGTCTACTACAAAGGGCGATCACATCGCGTATGTAAGAATTCATTTTATTTTATAATGCTGAACATTTTATATTTTCTGTCCTGTAAAATTACAAAAAAACACATTCGTGGTTTTGGCGGGGAACTGAAGGTATGTTGTATGTGACTTAAATGACATTAACTGTTCAAAAAACACTCCTAGATCCCATATTCCCGTGACCCGTTCCAGCAACGTGTCACCTAAGCAATAATCATTCCACAATGCATCCCTTCCTCTACTAAAAGTAATAAATTAACACTTAAATGTGTTTAAGTATTACATATTTTGAAAACACCCTTTGGCTAAATTATCTATGACATTTTGAATGTTATTTACATCAGATACTAAAGAAACTATGAAACAACTTTAAGTCACCCGCGTACAGTAAATATTTACAGTGCTGTACCGCCAAAGGAAAGTCATTTATAAATAGAGGGTGGGCGAAAAGTTCCCACAATTTATTAGATCTTTTGACAGGCTATTACTAACACTAGTAATTCAATAAACCTATTCACTCATAGAATAAACAGCATTATTGGAATAATAACAATAAATTAAGGCAAACAAATTTACACCAAGTCTTCAAAATTGCCTCCTTAAGCTCCAATACATTTACGCACTTGTTTTAGAAAATTGTCAACTATGGTCGCAAACTCTTCTCCTGTAATTGTTCCCAGGTACGTTTCAAAGCTACTTTAAAGCGCGTTCAGGGTGGCATATCGTCTTCCTGGGGCTTTTTCTTACAAGATTGACCAAACTGAAAAGTTCATCGGGTTCAAGTTTTGCGAGTTAGGTAGCCAAACGTCTTTGCTTCAGAATCCTGGAAACAGCTTTTGACGGCGTACAGTCTTGCAGACTTCTCTTGGTCGAAGTGAAAATCGAAGACGTTGCTGTTTGTAGCTGGCGGCATTGATCTTGGCGTTTTTTTTTTTTATGAAGACCAATGGCCCATTCCCGTGGCACAGATGGCGGCACAAACCATAACTGAAGCATAGAAACGGATGCTGCCGATGGTTTTCGCAGGCTTCTGCTGGCCTTTCTTAAGCAGCTGACATAATTTATGACGG
Organism: Philonthus cognatus; assembly: GCA_932526585.2. Lineage (NCBI taxonomy): Eukaryota > Metazoa > Arthropoda > Insecta > Coleoptera > Staphylinidae > Philonthus > Philonthus cognatus. The sequence goes on from OW052241.1 coordinate 77,667,738, forward strand.
TTGTAGAACAGCTCAATGGTGAAAATCTTATCTGTGAAGAGGAGTGACCAGCGCCGACCAGGCGAATCTATCACTGATATTTCTCCAACCGCCTTATTTTCATTGCCATTTTGAGAAAGTAAACGGAGGCGATTTTGTACCTATGTAGTTTCAGCTTGGTTTTGACTATGTTTTGGTTATGTTCTGTGCTGATTTCGACCTTTGTGGCCATCTTGCTCAATGAGAGTTAGGGATTTCTGCGAAGACGGCATCGCTTTATGTTGACGCTCTCTGGAGTCGTCGCGGTGGTTGGACGATTACTCTGAGGATAGTTCGTAGTCCATCCAGCCTCCTTGTAGCGGCACACAACGTCGCAAACGGTTTTGCTCTTGAAACCTGTTGTTCGAAAGATCCCGCAATATCGGCCGTCTTCATTCTCGTCTTGTGCAATTCAACAATAGTAACATTCACATTTTATCGGTTCATTATCAATAAACAAATAAAAATAAACAACCAATTAAAACAAAAACTATACAGTATTGCATGGACAATTCGACTAAATCATTAGAGTTAACAGAAAATCACAATAAAATCATCAAATCACTATCCAACAAAAATTGTGGGAACTTTCCACCCACCCTATATATTTAATAATATTGGGTCAACATGGGTACCCTGAGGCACGATAACACTTCAATTTGGGATGAGAGGTAATTTCCCAATCTAACTACTTGTATTCTTTCAGCTTCCTTAATAAACCAATTTACTACAGGATCAGAGAAGCCTACCCACATAGAACAAACACATTGGATATTCTTTACCGAATATTAGAATACCCGAGGATATCCATGGAGCATCCAAAAGATATTCTTTGAATATCCATTGGATATGAAATGTCCGGACATTGCACAGCCATTGCATGGTCAATGTATATACAAACGGACATTTATTACATACAGAGAGTTTTATGTAACACCGAACATTATCAATGTTAATTTTCATACAGAGAACTAACTACATATACATACGTTGTACATTTTCCGACACTCGGTTTATTAAAAGAATTCAATTTAAAGCTTTAAACGAGTGTTTTCCACGCCCAGGTTAAGCATGAAGTAAAATTTCGAGTTTAGAAAAGCCTGAAAATTTGGTTTGGTTTTGGTTTCAGGCTTTTCTAAACTCGAAATTTTACTTCATGCGCCACCCGTGTAAAACACTGAAACACTCTGAAGCTCGAAATATATTTCAAACTTTGCAATATGTCAGTGTTTTATACCGGTGGCGCATGAAGTAAAATTTCGAGTTTAGAAAAGCCTGAAAATTTGGTTTGGTCGCTCCGCGCTTCGCGCTACGCTACCAAACCAAATTTTCAGGCTTTTCTAAACTCGAAATTTTACTTCATGCTTAGTCTGGGAGTGGAAAACACTCGTTTTAAGTTTCGAATTGAACATTTAAAAAAAACGACGATTATCTAAAGATTTGAGGCACATACGCTGTAATTGGGACAATTTGTACTGAAATAAGTTAAGGCATTAATTGCGATTGATTGGCTATAATTTATAATGGTCATATAGGCAACCCAATTTACACATAACCTAAAAATTGAAGGTGTCAAATCGTATTAATTGCTTTGGCTTGACAAATCGAACATTCGAAAATGTACATTGAAAATGTTCGGTGTTACATAAAACTCTCTGTATAATGAATATTCAATGGATATGCATTGGATGTGAAAAGCGCGTCCATATAATATCCTACGAATATCCAGAGCAAATACAATGGATATACACTAGATATGAAAAGAGTATCCATAGTATATTCTATGAATATTCATGAGATATACATTGGATGTGAAATATTTGTTTATAGTACATATATTTTTATGCATATGTATTTCAACTCAACTAATTGGAATATCTAAAATATATGACATGAAAGTATGATTTTGCATTATCATTTGAAATAAATGTAGACATTTTGTTGTTTTTAAGATTCTCACCTCATGTGAAAGCCATTATTCTAATATAGATTTGACTCATTAATTAAGGAGTCATTTCTAGATTAAATAATAAATTTGCATTTGATGCGAGAATCCTAAAACAACCAAACCAACAATGCAAAATCATACTTTCATGTCAATTATTTCATTTATTGAAAATATTTGACATGAGGAGAACTGATTCAACCATATGACAAGGATTTTTTTCAAATTTTTAGTTCAACGGCAACCCTATAAACTTTTAACGAACGGTTTAGCGTAGACACCCTGTATATATGTATTTATATTAATTGGAATAATTAATATAAATACATATATACAGGGTGTCTACGCTAAACCGTTCGTTAAAAGTTTATAGGGTTGCCGTTGAACTAAAAATTTGAAAAAAATCCTTGTCATATGGTTGAATCAGTTCTCCTCATGTCAAATATTTTCAACTTTATATCACTTCCGGTTCCACCGGAAGTAGCACCAAATTTGTTTTTTTAAAGGAACACCCTATATATTAGTATTTTTTTGGATTCCTCGTGTAAATTGCAACATATTTCATTCGAACATATGTAGGGGGAAGTGGGGCAGATTCATACAAGGGGCACCGTCATACACTAGATATATCTGATGTTAGGCGCACATCAACTAAATGACTTATACATGTACGCGTAGCTTACTTATGTGTGTGGTTGCTGGTGGAGTTTGACAGCAGTCGGTGTGAAACGTGCTTCGGTGTGACACGGAACGTGATTCGGCCGCGTGTAAGTAATTTAATAACCTCACTTTTAACATCTTTTTTATAATGAAAGCTGCTCTCTAGATTATTCAGTTCTATTTTATTTAAAAGGTAATAGGGTCAAGTTTGTAAATTGATCTGTGAATATATATGGTTGCCTTTTTTTTAACAATATTTTTATTTTATATCTTGTGATGGGGTAGGTCCATACAGAAGTATGCGGGTATATCCATACTGTATGAATGTGCCCCACTTTTCTATTTTACGATGGAACTCAGGAATTATTTTAGTTTGTAGAATTGAAGTGATATCATAATTTTGTTTTGCAGAACAATTATGGTCAGAAATTACAAGAAAAAGGGAACTAGGAGTGGAGAGGTAGACGAACAGGCAATGTTAAAAGCTATCGATGAAGTTTTGGAAAACAAGCTCTCTTTTCGGAAATCAGCAGCCAAATATGGAGTTAATGCACAAACACTACAAAGCCGTATAAAAAAATTACGCAAAACACAAGATCTTGGTAACGAAACTCGTGTATTCGAATCTAAATTTGCATCGCAGCAAGTTTTTACAAAAACAGAAGAGGATCTTTTGAATAAATATATCTTAGAGTGTTCTAAGATGCACTATGGATTGACGTGTGTCCAAGTTAAAAAACTTGCATATGAATTTGCTAAGCCCAATGAGATTAAATATCCTGCAAGTTGGAATGATAATAAGATGGCGGGAGCAGACTGGTTAGCAAGTTTCCGAAAACGCAATAAAAATTTAAGTTTGCGTAAACCTGAAAATACTAGTGCTGCCAGATCATTCGGTTTCAACAAAACGGCAGTGAATGATTTCTTCCAGAACCTGGAGAATATATACCGCAAATACAATTTTACTGCCGATCGGATTTTCAACTACGACGAATCTGGTATTTCAACTGTGCTGAGCACACCTAAAATTTTTGCTGAAAAGTGCCAAAAACAGGTTGGTCAAATAGTGTCTGCCGAAAGAGGAGAGCTGGTCACATTTGGTGGTATTATATCAGCAAGTGGAAACACCATACCGCCCTTATTCATCTTCCCTCGAGTACATTTTAAGGACCACTTTATAGAAGGTGCTCCAGAAGGCTCTTTGGGTGTAGCCACGAGAAGTGGTTGGATAAACTCGAGCATTTTTGTTGATGTTCTAAAGCACATCCAGAAACACACCTTATGTTCGAAAGAAAATCCAATATTGCTTTTATGTGACAATCATAAAAGTCACATTTTTATTGATGCAATCCACTACTGCCGTGACAATGGTATTGTGTGCCTTTCATTTCCACCACACACGACTCACCGTCTTCAACCATTAGATGTTGGCGTATTTGGACCATTAAAGTCGAAATTAAAAACGGCATTTAGTGACTGGCACGTTTCCAATCCAGGAAAGACACTTAATATTTATAATATCCCAAAACTTACAAAGATACCTTATTTAGAGTCATTCAATGGTAGGAATATTACCAGTGCTTATGAAAAAACCGGTATATGGCCTTTTAATAAGTTGATTTTCAATGATGATGATTTTGCGCCGGTTCAGGTGTATCATTCAAATCCTGTAACAAATCCCAATATAAGCACAAGTGGTGATGAGCTTGCAATAGCTGGTGATGAGCTTGCTACAGTTGGTGTTGAACTTGGTGATGTTACTGCTCGAACACCGCCGACTTTGTCCAGAGATGTCTCGCCTACATTGCTTTCACAACAGCTTGCATCAACATTTATTTCTTGATAACCCTGCACCATCTACTTCCAAAGGATTGAAGACGCCAGAAATGATAAGGCCTTTCCCGAAAGTTCAAAGACGCACACAAACAAAAAAAGGTCGATCACTTGGAAAATCGAGAATTTATACGGACACGCCCGAAAAGAATAGAATTGAAGAATTGGAAAACATCAAAGAGATGAAGAGATTAGAAAAAGAACGAAAAAGTAAAGCAAGAGAAATAAAGAGAGCGTTGTGTTTATTAAATGAAGATTATGCCAAATCGAGTAAACCAAAAAGAAATAAAACCAAAGAGATTGAAACAATTTGTAGCGACAGTGAAACATATATCAGCCTAAGAGAAACTTCTGCTTCACCTTTCAACGTGCTTGAAGAAAACGAAGAAGAAGATGATCATGAAGTGCCTGTTGACCTTGAAAATGTCAAAGATGGTGACTATGTGCTTGTAAAATTTGAAAAAAAGAAGTCCGTTATTTACTATGTCGGACAAATCATCAAACACTACAGTTTGACAGAAGTAATGGTTTCATTTTTGAAGAAGAAACCAGAATTTTCTATGAATTTTGTCTTTCCAGACGTCAAAGATGAAGGCTCAGTAGATCTATCAGATATTGTTTTGATATTACCGGATCCTAAATCAGCTAAGACAGCTAGGACCGCCAACATTTTTAGTTTCAACAAAGATCTCTCTTTTTATAACGTACATTAATATTATTGTTGCAAAGATAATTCCCTTCAAGATAATTAGTGTTTAACATTTAAGATTCCTCATGTTGATTGTGATATTTTTTTTAATTGTTCATTATTGATAGAATTAGTAAATAAGAATTAAGCAATACGTCACAGATATTTAAATAGTGATATGACTGATTAGAAAGACTATTAGGTTAACTTAGTTCCCTCTGTGCCATAAAAAACTACCTATATTTATGTTATTCTCTCTTTATTATATGATTACTGAGTATTATTTGGTTATAGATACTATTATTGCTTTTGTTTTCATGAAAGTTGTGTTTTGATATTTAGATTTTGATAAATAAATAAACATTTCATGCTCAACTTGTGTACTTTCTCACATGTATGAAAGTGCCCCGTATGTGGGGTACATACATACATTTTTATTTATTTTTTTAAACTGTTACAAAATGCCTTACAAGTGTATTTACACAATTTATATGTTTTTGATATAAAGTCAGATAGTAAGAGTATTGATTTTTGATGAATCGATATAGATATCGATTACCGAGAAAATTCTATAAGACAAAATATAAAAACTGTATGAAGCTGCCCCACCTTCCCCTACACTCATCTCTTATAGTTTTCAAGAAAAATAATTATTTCTAAAATGTTTACCTCTAAAAGCCATCTTAAAATCTGTCTATAACTTCTCTTAAGAATAACATAAAAATATGATTTATATCTCTACTTGTACCTAGAGGATGCCTCTATGATTAAATGAACTGGAAACTGTCAATTTTGACAATAAGTGTTCTTAAAATGTCATTATCTAAGTGCCCTCTTCAATATCTAGTAATTCAATTTTTTTAAATGGAATGACCCATTTTTTATCACGTGGTACGAATGGGTGGAAAATTTCCTTCAAAAATTTATTATGCAACTATACTCCCAAAGCAAGTAGTTTTCGAATTAATTCGAAAATTCGTTTTTCATCGCATTTATGCAGGGTATAATGCGTGCATAAGTCGCAATTGAATTTTAGTAGGCCAGTAGTATGCTTTTGTTTTGTCGCGATTGTATTGCGAAATGTCAAATAACGAAAAGAATTAGTACAACATTTTACAGAAATCAACAAAATGAATAATTATTCTTTATATATGGCAATTGCCAATTGAACAAAATTTGATTCCAATCTTCTAAATCTTGTTTTATTCATCGGCGGCAAATGTGGATAAGTTTCATTGAATACTCTACATGTTCGAGTAACAATTCTATCGCAGTTGCCATGTATAAAGAATTAATTGATAATTTGTTGATGGGTATATTTATTCATTTTGTTGATTTCTGTATAACTTTGTGCTTATTGTTTTTATTATTTGACATTTCGCATTACATACGCGACAAAACAAAAGCATTACTACTTGCCTACTAAAATTCAGTTGCGACTTATGCGCACATTATTCACTGCATAAACGCGGCGAAAAACGAATCTTCGAAATAATTCGAAAACGACTTTCTTTAGGAGTATAGTTGTTAATACTTTTTTGTAGGAAATCTTCCCCCCAATCGTACCATGTGATAAAAAATAGGTCATTCCATTAAAAAATTGAATTACTTCGATATTGACATTTTAAGAACACTTATTGTCAAAATTGACAGTTTCCAATCAATATACTCATAGAGGCATCCTCTAGGTACAAGTAGAGATATAAATCATATTTTTATCTTACTTTTAAGATAAGTTACAGACAGATTTCAAGATGCCTTTTAGAGGTCAAAATTTTAAAAATATTTTTTTTGCTTGAAAACTATAAGAGATAAGTGTACATATGTTCGAATAAAATATGTTGCAATTTAAACGAGGAATCCAAATAATTACTAATATATAGGGTGTTCCATTTAAAATATCAAATTTGGTGCTACTATCGGTGGAACCGGAAGTGATATAAAGTTGAAAATATTTCACATGAGGAGAACTGATTCAACCGTGTTTTCAAATCTTTAGTGCAACGGTAACCCCATAAACTTTTAACGAACGGTTTAGCGTAGACAACCTGTACATACATAATGTCCGTAGTTAATTCAAATAATCTTATTATTCCTATTTATATGAGTATATTTTAAATTTGCAAGGGAAAATGATAATATTGATAGGTAATATAATTAAGAATTTATCTATAAAAACTCAATTTTATTTTACAATATTAAAAATATAAGACAATCAAAACGAGTTTTTGATTATAAAAGAACAAAATCATAAAACTTTATATAATTATGAAAACTTAATTAACAAAAGAAAAAACTTATACCGGCGCAGCCTAACTTCAGGGTCGGCCACAGCGCCAAGGCCCAAAAAATTTGAGGTTGGGATCGTGCTTTATAAATACATGGAATTGCACAACAAAGTCACCTTTCAATATCGGATACATATTACCTTGGGTCTCTGGCCTACCCTGAAGTTGGCTGCTAGCCGCCGCTGAAAAATATATAATACAGGGTTATTCAAAATAAAGGAACAGATTTCAAACATGTATTTCTTCCAAACTACAAAAGATAGGAACACAATTCCAACGTTCCTGGAAAGAGAAAAGTTCATTTGTTCAATATGAGCAGCATATGTTATCCGTACTGTGGATTTTGTTGGGCTCCTTTTATAAACTGTACGAATACGCCCCGTGCTTTTCTGTTTGCAAATGCGCCTACGAATTTTCGATGCCACTGGTAAATCTGCTTATGACGAGGCGGTTGTTTATTAAACTGACGGCAAAAGCACGTGGAACTTAAATAATAGACTCTACTTTTGCTAATTGCAGCACACAAGCTGCCTTTTCTTGTTGTGTCGCCATTTTACTACAGCCAATCAACTTGACAAACAACAGCGCCAATGCTGCCGTGGTTAGAACTTCTACCTGGACTGTTCAAATTTTAAACTTTTGTCTGACCAGGAACGTTGGAATTATGGTTAAACCTTTTGTAGTTTGGCAGAAACAAATGTTTGAAATCTGTTCCTTCTTTTTGAATAACCCTGTATATTAAATTCAATCACAGTTTTTTCTAAATAAATATTTCAAGCAGAAACATTGCATGAAAATATCAGTCTCCATTTATCCTGAAACCGGTATCACACGCAAAAAATTAAGGCATGTTAGCATTAAATTAACGCATTAAACGAAACGAACGTAACGTAAGCACTTACATGTATTGTAGTGGCTCTTATTAAAATGTGTCTAAAATAGTGCAACTAGTGCACGGCTTGTCGAAAACGAAGCGAACTTAAAACGAATCACAAGGTTCCGTGGCGATGATGTGAGCGGCGCGAACCATGAATTTAGTAAATATTATAGCGTTTTCTGCTTAGTGCATAAATAAATAATAAACTTAAAACTAATCCCCTTTCATCCTAAAACAAATGCTTTTATTAATATTTTGTTTATATTAATACTGAATATGCGAAGGGTCTACATCCAGAATAAAAATTAATAAATACAACATACGTTATCTTGTGTTGTCTTCTTTCTCTTGCTCAAGCCAAGTATATTTTAAAATAGTTGATATTTAAAAAGGGATATTTAATACATATGCATTAGATGTGTTTGTACCATGTGGGAACACTATAAAAATGAGGTTATGTCATAACTTACATACAATGTGGAGAAAATAAGTACGATTCTATACACGCTATACACCTCTGCCATCTGCTTGGAGACAGCATTACTAAAATGTACGGAATAAATATTCTATGGATACCCATTGGATATAGTAAAATACATTTTCATATTAAATTCATGAAATGATATCCATTGAATATATTGTAATAAATAGTTGTGAATATTCGATACAATGAATATCCAATGTATATCCTCTAACGTATTTGCACATTTGGGATGTATGGTGAATATCCTTTGAATATGAAATGTGGGTAGACACTGTAGTTTCTTAATTAGAATTCCGTGACACACTTTAAAAGTCCTCTAGTACCAACAAATCGGTAGCTAGGGGTGGGATAGGGATAAAACTGTACGTAAGACTTATTTATTTACAAGTTGATCACAAGTTTCGGAAAATCAACATCATATAAAATATACTCAATGACATTAGAAGCGTAACACCCAGAAGGAGTTATTATTTTAACTTGATTTTTTGCCAGTATGGTAGTCTTACATCAAGAATAAAATGATTACATTTTCAAGAAATGTTATTAAAAAACAATCTAAAAAAAATTTAAATGTGTTTGGCGACCCCTTTGCTGTATACACTCCTGTAGACGTCTGGGCATCGATAAAATGAGATGGTCGATGTCTTCTTGAGGCATCTCGTTCCAAGCAACTTGAATTTCATCGATCAACTGTGCTAGAGTCTGTGGAGGATGGTGCAAAGAGAATATTCTTCTTCCCATGATATCCCACACATGTTTAATGGGATTTAAATCCGGCGAACGGGGCGGCCACGCCAAAACATTAACACCAGCTTCATTAAGAAAGTTCATAGTTCGACGAGCAATATGGGGACGTGCGTTATCTTGTTGAAAAATTACGTCTGGGCGGCCATCTAAATAAGGCAACAAAGTCGGTCGTATGACATCTTCAACATAACGCGCAGCTGTCATACTGCCTCGAATGAATACAAGAGGTGATCGACTACCATAAGCAATAGCCCCCCAAACCATTACTCCAGCAGTCCTGTATACATGCCTCTCAATAGCAAACCTAAGAGCAGGTCGTTCTCCACGGTAGCGTCGTACCCTTCTACGGCCAACATGCGTGCCTAGACAAAATCGTGATTCATCGCTGAATACGACATCGTGCCATTCTGCCTCCCAATGCTGCCGTTCTCTGCACCAGTCCAACCTTTGGCGACAGTGTCTCGCTGTTAAAGGAAGCACTAATCTTGGACGGTACGAAAGAAGCCCAAAGGATTGAATGCGGCGATATAAGGTTCGCATACTAACGGGCCTACCTTCTTCTCCAATCCATTGATCACCGATTTGACGCGTAGTAGCGAAACGGTCTCGCAGGGCTATTTGTCTTAAGCGCTGATCTTGACGTTCTGTGGTACGCCTTGGTTGACCAATTGGTCTTCTTCTTGCTCCTCTACCTTCTTCTGTCCATACCTGATACACACGTATTACAGTTGCTGCAGTGGAAGCAATACGGCGGGCAATTTCGCGATAGGACATACCGACATCTCGATAAGCAACAACTCGACCCCGGTCAAAATCGCTCAAATGGTGATATTGTGGACGTCTTCGGACTCGAGGCATTTTATTTAAGCTTAACACACTCAACGGAAACACGAAAACTAAAAACATCTGTACTAAACAGCTCATATAAATAGTTTTATCAAAAAAGAAAAAGTGAAATATATTTTTTTTTTCACAATAAATATAAAAGGCACAAGGTTGAAATTGTTATCAATGTATGCTTTAAATATAGTCACTCTGTTGCTAAAATATGAATTCAAAAAAATCAATCGTTCTTGGTGTTACGCTTCTAATGTCATTGAGTATAAATCGATTCCGTCGATTTAGAAAATAATCTCGAAATCTTGAATTTCGATTTTTAAAAACCGCAATATCTGTTTTATTTGTGATGTGTAAATATTTTCTAGTGGCATCTTTTTATAACTCGTCAAGTAAAGAATGTTATATATGTTTCGACCAATTAGTTTTTGTTGCTTTGAAATTGGCATTGCTTTTGTAAAACTGTTTTCAATGATATATTTTATATTAATGTAAGAAAGTAAGTTCCATTTGTTTTCCTGGCCACCGCAGTGCTGCTATCGGAATTTCGCGCATGCACGGTTCTTACTATAACTTATTCAGAAGAAGTTGACGTTAATATGAATTAGCCGAATGTTGTGTACGATATGTTTGAAATGGCGATTGAAAATCCCCCCGCTTCACAGTGGGTCAAAGCATAAAAAAACCTGGTCAAAATATGAAGATGTGTAAGAATATGCTGCAAATTGGTTCCTACTTGGTTTTTAGGGTCGCTGATCACAAATTTGATGTCAAAAATTCAAGTTCAAAATGGCAGATCCAATATTCAAAAACCTGTACATAGATAGTAAATGTGTATATTAGTCTTCAAAAACGTGTACATTAAGGTTTTTGAGATCTCTACGGATTATACGGATTAAATGTCTAAAACTTAACAATAAAAATGGCTGATCCAATATGGCGGATCAACTATTTAAAAATCAATGAAATCGTACAAAATTTAAAACATGTAGGTTTTCGAAGTTGCTAATTGCGAATTTGATGTCGAAAATTCAAAATGGCGGATTTACTATGGCGGATCAAATATTCAAAAACCTGTACAGAATTAGTAAAACTTGATTTACCAAAACTTGTATATCAAGGTTTTCGAGATCACTAATTACGAATTAAATGTCAAAAATTAATAACTCAAAATAATGGATCAAAATTTAATAATTTATGAAATCGTACAAAATTTACAACACATAGGTTTTCGAGGTCTGTCATTACGAGTTTTATGTCCACTAGGCAGAGCTGGGACGAATCCTCGTAAAAAGGATTCGAATCACGAATCCGAATCACCTAATATGATTCGAATCACGAATACTCGAATAAAGGATTCGTAAGAGATAAATATGATTCGAATCAAAGATTAGAATCCTGTTTTTTCGAATCACGAATACAAATCCTTTAAGAATAAATTTGATTTTATTATTTTTTGCAACCATTAATATATAAATATCGTTACCAGTTGTTTTAACAAAAATATTTAAAACCTAATTAATTATTATTAACACTGAACATCTTTGATAACAGACTAAATATCTGATTCCCTGTTACTCTGGTTAAAGATGTATTTGTGTGTTTCTGAACTTCACTTCAAATCAGTGTTTTGTACGCGTGGCGCATGAAGTAAAATTTCGAGTTTAGAAAAGCCCGAAAATTTGTCGAGGGTCGCGCAGCGACCCGAGACAAATTTTCAGGGGGCTTTTCTAAACTCGAAATTTTACTTCATGCGCCAATTTGTCGAGGGTCGGGCAGCGACACTCGACAAATTTTCAGGGGGCTTTTCTAAACTCGAAATTTTACTTCATGCTTAGCCTGGGAGTGGAAAACACTCATTTAAAGCTTCAAATTGAACTAAAAAAAAACAAGGAATATCTAAAGATTTACAGAAAGTAGGCTAAATTTGGAATACGTATACTTAAAAGAAAAACTCGCTGTATCTCTTGTGGTGGAGGCGGTTACTTTGTGATACATTGTAAATATTTAAATAATTAACACTGATTACTTTTTTGTATTCACTTTTTATTTTGTACTGTGACTAGTTTCGACTCAACAGCGAGTCATTCTCAAACTAACTACTTAAAACTAACATTGCAATCTTATATATACTTAAAATTATTTATCAGGTAGAAAAGCGTCAAATAGAGGCGTATACATAAGTTCCGTCTGGTCGTTTATTAGCGGGATTCCCGGATTCAGTTTTGCTTTATGAATCTCGAATGACTCCAGAAGGTTCATTTTACGGCCTTTTTCTACACAATGCAAAACTGAAAGTGCATCTTTATCAAAAGTATGTCCTTCTTCCATAAGGTGATTAGAAAACGTGGATTTATCCTGTTTTAATTTATACGCTCTAAGATGTTCTTTCAGCCTAATATTGAAATTTCTACCAGACTGACCTATATATACCCCTTTACAAGACTGACATGTTAACTTATATATCCCGTATCTGTTTGCTCCGAAGAAATATGAATAAGTATAAACCATAATGAAGATAACAATTCATTCTCAAAAACACTCGTTAATTAATATTATACACAATTGACGTTTGTTAAACAATGGCGGCGACAAAGAAAAAAACATGTATTTTTAATTTTCTAGTAGAAATGCGTTTTATGTTAAAAGAAGTAAACTATCCATCTTTCAGCTAGTAGTACAAATTCTTTCTGCTAGCAGCAATCGTACTTTTAGTAGTAGATGAAATAATTACTATTTTGTTCTTTCTACTATTACTAGGACTTTCTGCAACTAGTTGTAGTACAGGCTCTGTCTGTTGGTGGCAAGACACGATAAGCCAGAACCATCTGAACTAGATGCTCTGTTAATAGCAGTAATTCTTTCTGCTAGTAAAAATAGTGTTTTTTGCTATGAAAAGAAACGACTGCTAGGTATTTCTGCTACTAGTAGTAGTACAGGCTCCATCTGCCGGTGGCAAGATTTGAAGCTAGAACCATCTGAACAAGAAGCCCTGTCTGCCAATAGCGGTAGTTGTTTCTGCTAGTAGAAATAGCGTGATCTGCTAAAACGTAAACGTTTCTATTAGTAGTAGTAGTTATTTCAGCTAGTAGTACAATTTCTTTGTGCTTCTAGCGTTCGTCCTTTCAGTAGTAGAAAGAACAACTAGTATTTTATTCCTTCTACTACGAGTAGGTCTTTCTACTACTAGTACGGACGGAACCTGTACTGCAGGTTTCGTCTGCTGATGGCAAGACATCTGAAGCTAGAACCACCTGAACTAGAAGCTCCGTTAATACCGGTAGTCTTTCTGCTGTAGTAATTCGTTTAGCTAGTAGCAGTTGTTCTCAAGACCGTAGCCTGGGGGGGGGGGGGATGTGAGGGGTTCAAACACCCCTTGAAATTTTCAAAATGATAAATTTTTATATGTAAAAGCGGAACTGTAAGAGCAAAAACAATATTTTTTCCTAAGCTCCCCCACGAAATTACGATTTTTTTTTCTGGCTGCGGCCTTGGTCGTTCTTTCAGCTTAATAGTAGTTTTTTATTCTACTACCACTAGTTTTTTCTGCAATTAGTAGTAGTACAGGCTCCGTCTACGGAACTAGCTCTGTCTGCTAATAGCGGCAGTTCTTTCTGCTAGTGGATAAATCGTTTTTAACTGAAAAAAAGTAAACGTTACAGTTTGTAGTAGTGGTTCTTTCGGCTAATAGTACTTAGTAGTACTAGTACAGGCCTCGTCTGCTGGTAGCAAGATGAAGCAAGATGAAGCTTCAACCGTCTGAGCTAGAAGTTCTGGCTGGTAATAGTGCTAGTTGTTTCTGCTAGTAGAAATAGTGTTTTTCGCAAAACAGCCTATTTTCTGTAAATCTTTAAATATTCCTTGTTTTTTATTTAAGTTCAATTGGAAGCTTTAAACGAGTGTTTTCCACTCCCAGACTAAGCATGAAGTAAAATTTCGAGTTTAGAAAAGCCCCGTGAAAATTTGTCTCGGGTCGCGCAGCGACCCGAGACAAATTTTCTGGGCTTTTCTAAACTCGAAATTTTACTTCACGCGCCACTCGTATAAAACAGGATTTAACCAGAAATTTAAAAACACACAATAGACATTTTTCATGTTAATCGTCACAATTAATTCGAATTATTTTTGACGATTCAAATCCTTTTATAAGTATTCGAATCCTTTTATAAATGTTCGAATCCTTTTATAAATATTCGAATCCTTTTATAAGGATTCGAATCACCCACATTTGGATTCGAATCCTCTTAGAAATACGTAACGAATCCGGATCACGAATCCAGTTGAACTAAAGTATTCGAATGCCTCTTTTGAATCCTCTAAAAGGATTCGAATCCTGAATGATTCGAATCCTGCCCAGCTCTGGCACTAGGTATAAGGTATTGTCTGTTGACAGATAACGCGATTCCCGACAACGGTTCCCGTGGCATAGCATGGCCGGTAGTTTACACGTTACTCACTAAAATCATCATTGTAAGAAAAATAGCAAGTAGTAGCAGCTAGTTCTTGGTTTTTCCTCTTCAGTATAGAAATACGAAGCAGGAAAGCTATATTTCCAAACGGAGAAACGCGGAAAATTTTTGTATGCCGTAATTTGTAAATATTTTACACTACGGCAATGAGGTTAAAAGGATCGCAAAATTTCTGAAGATATATTCAATATATTTGTGTGTATATCTGTTAAACTTACCTTCCGGGGTACAATGCATTATTGGAAGACGCGAATCGAGGCCAGGATTGCAATTGCAGCTTTCAAAATAGCTACTTTATACTATGTTGATTTCACTTGTCTTCGGAGGGTCATTTAAAGGAGATTGGCGACTGGAATGTCATTCCATCACTGAATCAGTGTACACTAATGCCATCTACATCTAATTTTATGAACTAGAATTTGGTCGGTAAACTTTTTTTATTATTCTGGCGAGGTTTTTTCATGCTTTGGCTTGCTGTGCGCTTGTGAGATAAGGTCTGAAATTCCTTTCCTCAATGTAAAGAACATTGAACCAGTCCACATTCATCAACAGAGCTGTAAGGTGTATGGGAAAAATGTGATAAGTGATGCAATGGCAAGGACATTTTTACCCGTCGTCATACCATTGAGTCACTTATCACATTGTCAATGGAGGCTGTGAAGAACGTGATAATGTGTTTGATGACAATCGAAGTGAGCGTCCATGTTTAACTAGTAATAAACTGGTTGCTGCAGTTAAAAAAATGATTCAATGCAATGATAGAATCAATAGATATCCTGTTAATTGGATTGATTATAGTGTGTAATTGTTTTGTTACCATAGAAACAAGCTAAGCGATGGCTGTAACCTTCTGTCTGTTGACAATATGTTTGAAAACATGAAACCATACACAAATATTGTTGTTTCTATGGTTACATACAAAAATAAAAATTTAAGAAATATCTACTAAATAGTCAATGTTAAGGATACTTGAAACCATACACAAATATGTTTGTTTCCATGGGTAGTCACAATGGCTGATGCGAATGCCCATAACACCAAATGGGGGAGCTCCGATACGAACAACAGAGGTGAGTCACTACTTGAGTTTATTCTGGCATCCGAACCCACATGCATTACTTCCAACAGGCGCGAGGTTCTAGACATAACATTGGTCTCGGATCTGGCGCACAGCAATGTTAAAAATTGGAAGGTCAGTGGCGAACACTCCTCCTCCGACCATAGGTATATAGAGTTTCAGGTGGATTGCACATTCCAGCGAACCCTATAATTACCAACAAAAGACTTACGGACTAGGACTCTTATAGGACCGTCCTTATTGGGGCTCTGCCTAGCGATACACCATGTAGACACAACACTCGCCTGGTAGCTACCCTCACAGAGGCCTGCGACAAGGCAATGGGGGCTGCTTGTCCTGGTAAAGTGTACCGAGGCAAAAAGAAGCCTCCATGGTGGAACCAGGAGATTTCCTCCTTAAGGAAGAAATGCAATAGGCTGTTCAATAGGGCAAAACAAACCACCGAATGGTCTCTGTATAAGGACAGCCTAAGAGCCTTTAAGAAGGTTGTTAGACAGGCAAAGAGGGCCTCTTGGTGAACCTTTTGCAACAAAATTGAGGAAACCTCCGAGGCCAGTCGGCTCAGAAAGATACTATCGGGAAACCCAGCTATCTCGGGTTTTCTCATGAAGCAGGCTGTTGACTGGACCACTTCATGCGAGAAAACCCTAACGGCGCTGATGGATAACCACTTTCCCTCCTAATTTGGCGGAAAAGGGAGTCGTCCGGCACCCAGGAGGAGCTGCCCCATATATAATATCTTGGGTGAGCACAAACTGGCTTAGAGTGTGAAAAGCTTCAAGCCTTTTAAAGCTGCAGGCCCTGATGGAATCATTCCTGCTGAATTACAGATAGCCTCAGATATTATAAATCCCTGGTTGGAAGTAATATTTGCCTAACTCTACCGTACATCAATCAGAGATGGAAAAAGACAAATGTGGTGTTCATACCCAAAGCAGGGAAAATAACCCACTCAACACCGAAGTACTATAGGCCAATCAGCTTATCGTCCTTCTTACTCAAGACGTTGGAGAGACTAGTTGAAGCGTACCTAAAGGAACGCATCAATCCAAACCGTTGGTCAACTAGCCAACACGCTTATACTAAGGGCAGATCAGTGGACACGGCGCTGCATGCTCTCATCAGCCAGGTTGAGAAGTCCATGTGCAATAAGGAGTTTACGTTGGCGGTATTTCTGGATATCGAAGGAGCCTTAAACTTTGTGCAGCCAGGAGAAATTCTGTCTGCCCTCCTCATAGGGGAGCTGCTGACGGAAAGGCACGTTGTCTCCTCGCTGGGTGGCTCGCACTTAAGAAGAGAGGTTAATAGGGGTACCGCTCAAGGGAGGGTCCTCTCTCCCCTACTATGGAACGTAGTCATAAATAACCTACTGAAAGAACTAGAGTCTGTAGGGTGTAGGGCAATTGCCTACGCTGACGATGTGACTCTTACGGTCTCTGGCAAACACTTAAACACCCTATCCGAACTTATAGAGCAGGCACTCCGCAAGGTAACCCGCTGGTGTGAGAAGTGTGGACTAGGGGTAAACCCTCTCAAAACTGAGCTTATACTCTTATACCAGAATACCAGAATGCATAAAACACCGAACTTCAAAGTTCCTACTCTAAACGGCACGGAACTGGTGGTACAAGCTAAATATTTCTAATTGACAGGAAGCTTAGTTGTTCACTGGATATACACGACCGTGGTAAGGCCCATTATGTTCTACGGGGCCACAGTCTGGTGGACTGCCCTCGACAAAAGGATCCACCAAACTGCACTCGGCAAGGCTCAGAGAGCCGCCGAATTGCTCATAACTGGGTGGTCAGGTCCACCCCCTCCAATGCGCTAGATATAATACTAAATCTAACTCCTGTCGACCTCTACTGCAGATATGCTGCAGCTACCACAGCGATCAGAATCTACTCAGTTGGGATATGGAGCACTAGCAAACAGGGCCATGGAACAATCCTGAATGAACTTGTCGATATCCCCCTGAAGACTGACAGCTGCATTCCAGAACTTAATTTTGAAAATAAGTTCTAGACTTCTATCCCGGACAAAACCAAATGGTTAGAGGGCAAGATAATTCAAGGCAAGGACGTCTGGCTCTTTACGGATGGTTCCAAGTCTGAAAACAGAGTAGGGGAGGAATCTTCTCACAAGATTTCAACCTCAAAAAGTCTTTTAGACTCCCAAACCACTGTAATATTTTTCAGGCAGAGGTCACCGCCATCCGAGTGGCAGCGGACTGGATCCACAAAAATGACCTTCAGGGGAACCGCATCAGGTTCATTAATGATAGCCAAGCCGCCATTAAGACACTGAATAGTCCGTACTGCACCTCGAAGGTGGTCAGAGACTGTAAAACATCGCTAAATAGGCTCGCAAATAACTGTTACGTGGGACTCATGTGGGTATCTAGTCACAGTGATATCAGGGGAAATTCAATTGCCGACGACCTTGCAAGGAAGGGGGTAAGAATGAAGGACCTGTCTACTGAACTCTCCACCCACATTCCTCTTGTGGAATGCAAGAGACTACTTAGGGACCAGTCAACCATAGGTGGAGAGAAGAAGATACGTGTCTCATAACAAGGCAGCTATGGCCTATATGGGATACTATAAACAGCAACAGATTAATTGCACTTAGCAGAATCGACATAACGCAGGCGGTAGGCATCCTAACGGGCCACTGCCTCCTAGGCAGACATGCACAAAAGATTGGTCTTGAGCACAACGACTTTTGCAGAGGATGGCTGGATGTGGAGGAGGAAGAGACGGTACTCCACTATCTCTGGGACAATGCCCTGCTCTCGAAGGGAAAAGAATCAAGTACTTTGGTATGCACTACGCAAATGGACTAACGGACCTCACACCTCTAGATGTGAGAAATCTGATCGGTTTCATTAGGTGCTCGGATTGGTTTGTATAGGTGGGGAGGGAGGGGAGATCTGACTCCTTTTCACCCTTATGGTATCACAAGGGGCCCTTTGGGTCTAAGTGAGCGGTTTAACTGCTGCCATTGGAACCTAACCTAAGATTGTTTTTATCAAACTACAATGAAAGTGGGAAACATCGGAAACATTATTCATTTTTTCAAAATATTTCATCTCAAAATAAGGATGCAGTAAAGACAATATGCAGATAAGGCATAATACTTCTTAAGGCTCTTCTTCAACCCGTACTGTCGTTTCAATTTACAATCGTTTAATAATATAAAGGCTCTCGAAGTTGTGGTTTAAAATACATATTTTAGTACATAATTGTGCATTCTTGCTGGAAAAAAATGTAATTATCAAATAAAAGGGTCTGTATTGATATTATGAACGATTTTTTTTCGGGGGCACAAGTTGATTGTTTGATAACTACACATTTTATGAGGAAATGATATTAGAATTTTATAATCACAACATCATTGCGGAGGGCATGATTTTAAAGTTTTTAATTTTTTAATTTAATTTTTTACCATGCTAATATAAAAAATTAAATCAAATCACCATACTCTCTGCAATTAAACTTTAGACAGATGTAAAGAAAGAATTCAAAAATTCAAAATAATAACAAAAATATCGGTATTCTTAGTTTCCATAGGGTAGAGCGCATAGAATTGATTGAAATGTAAAGACAAATTATTAAAGGACAAACGGAATAATGTGAATAAAAGAACAAAATAATCAAAAGTCAACAGAAGCTAACAGAAATTTCACTTACAGGTACAAATGTTACAACTTACTCGAGCGAAATTTTGACACAATCAGTTTATTTATCTTGTTTTTGTTTCCAGGGCGCTCAGGACTTGAAACAAGATTGTTTCTAAAGCAAAAAATAAGCATAAGTTAACACAGAACGCAAAATTACAAAAACACTCACAAAAAAATGGTGATGTGTCCATCATAACACTTTTCCCATAATTTAAACAATTGATAATTGACATACTAAATTTATTTCACTCTAACCAGTTGATTAAGATTTTACTTGAAGTCAATGTTTTATATGCGTGGCGCATAAAGTCAAATTTCGAGTTTAGAAAAGCCTAATTTGGCATTCCTAAACTTGAAATATTACTTCATGCTTAATCTGGGATTGAAAACCCTCGTTTAACGATCAATCAGAAACTTATTTTGCAGTTTCATTTATTGTAAGATTTATAAAATAAAATAGAGTTGGTGTTATTTTTTTTGTTCAAATTTAGAACCAACACAAATTTATGGGCGTTATATAGACTTAATGTCTACAATTTTCTTGCCCACTCTTGCAAATCTTTAAAAGTAATTTGAAATATAAATCTTGATAAATGTTATAGAGAAACAAAAAAAAACAAAGCTTGTTTTATTGCAGGATGAAATAAAATCGAACATTTGACATTGTTCATGACAATGCATAATTTAATTGTGTGGGCAGCATAAATGGGGTGCATTTAACACTCGAGCATATTAAACACGAGATTTGCGTGATAAATGTGTTTTTTTAACACGAATATAAATAATTGCCTAGTTCGATTTTTTGCCGCTATGCAGTAATAGCGCTGTGCTAGATAAATCAGCTTCTTTTGTCTTACATTTGACTATGGAGGTGATTACGTCGTCGACGCCATTTTGTTAAAGTACGAAGTAATGGGTCAACATCTCCGATGTTCTCACTAGTTTAACCCGCGTAAAAAGCGTTTGTAAACAGAAATTCTTAAATCGGTTAAACAATTGTGCTTCTATACGTCGCGAGGGTTTTTTAAAGCGGAACGAACGCTAACACCGTGAAAACCGTGAAACGTTAACACCAGAAGAGTTCGTTTTTTGTGCAAAGAGCGTGTTTCTATGTAACTTAGGCGAAAGGGTAGACTGTGTGAGTATTATATATTGTTGAACGATTGTTCATATTTGTCCTAAAGTGGAATTGACCCTATTACACATTCAAATCATAATACCACAATCTGTCATCATTTATCTGTCAAATTATTATAAAACAAAACCGACCATTAAGAGTGACCCGTTATGATAAATATACTGCCTTTCAAAAAAATCAGAACACAAAGTATTTATTGGACGTTTTAATGAAATTTACAGAATTTGATCATGTAAATGAACTGCATCGTTGATCAAAAAATCAATTGTTTTGGTTACTATTTAATGGTATTTTTCCTTGATTTCACCATTATGAAGAGCTGCTGATTTTTTAATGTAATTGCTTCTAATATCCAAGTAGCCTCTGAGTAGTTTGACGTTTCAGTTTGTAAAACATAAAAAGATGCCCCGTGTTCATCGGCGTGCACAATATCATCATCTAAGTGAATTAGCATTATTGGAATGCGAGAAGCGAGTTTTTCGGTTCGTGCTATTGCTGAAAGGGTAGGCCGTAGTGTATCGGTGATCATACGCTGCTGGTCTAGATGGTCCAAAGCTGGGGAGAATCGACGTAGACTTGGAT
Source organism: Philonthus cognatus (assembly GCA_932526585.2). Classification (NCBI taxonomy): domain Eukaryota; kingdom Metazoa; phylum Arthropoda; class Insecta; order Coleoptera; family Staphylinidae; genus Philonthus; species Philonthus cognatus. Next base: position 77,689,064 of record OW052241.1, read on the forward strand.
CAGGACGTCCAAGAAGCACCACTGAGCGTGAAGATCGAGCTCTTCGTCTTACAACTTTAAGGGACAGATTTACAACGTCGCGGGCATTGGGAAATGACTGGTTGGCTCTAAATGGCCAAAGAGTATCCATGGCTACTGTTTACAGAAGAATCCGCAGTTTTGGTATAAGATCCTACCGTCCACAATTGTGTCTACCTCTTACTCCGCAGCATCTCAGAGCAAGACTTGATTGGTGCAGGGAAAGACAACATTGGACCCATGAATGGAATAACATTATCTTCAGCGATGAGTCTCGGTTCTGTTTATGGGCTCATGATGGTCGCAGAAGAGTGAGACGTCGACGCGGTGAACGCAGAATTTTACAATTTGCTGTTGAAAGACATACGGCTCTTACACAGGGAGTTATGGTTTGGGGGGCGATAGCATATGGTAGTCGGTCTCCTCTAGTTTTTTTAGAAGCAAGTCTTAACGCGATTCGGTATATTGACAACATATTACGGCCAGTGTTAGTGCCCTATGTAAATGGCTTGCAGAACCCCATTTTTCAGCAAGATAATGCGTGACCTCACACACCGGCCATTACAAGACAGTTTTTTGATAGTGCCGAAATCAATTTGTTACCTTGGCCATCTCGTTCTCCAGATCTATCGCCAATAGAACATGTTTGGGATATGATAGGTGTTAGAATAAGTAACTTACAGCGACCCGCTAACACTGTAATGGAACTTAGAGGTCAAATTATCGAAGTTTGGAATGAAATACCCCAAGTCGATATTGACAGCCTGATTTCTAGCATGCCTCGACGTGTTAATGAGTGTTTGGGAAATCGTGGAGGCCCAACATATTATTAATTTTTATTCATTTGTTTTTTTGTTTTTCAAGTTGATTTTTTGATCATCGATACAGTTCGTTTACATGATCAAATTGTGTAAATTTTATTAAAATCGTGCAATAAATACTTGGTGTTCTGATTTTTTTGAAAGGCAGTATGTATATAATAAATGCTGTGTTATATATTTTTGTTGTTGTCGTGAACAAAGTATAGTGTATAACTCACATATAATGGCTATTAATTACTCGAACGACTTCGGCTCGTTTGGCAAAGCTCGTTCTCTTTATTAATAGCTAGCATTATATGCTCGTTGTACAATATACTATTAAATTTCAATTAAAGTCAATCAAAGTTTCTAATTTTTGTGTAGATTCTATGAATTTTATATAGATTTAATTACCTGTTGATTTTTTACAGTTTTTATAAAGAAAACATTCTCCTAAAATCGTTAATTTTATTGCATAGTTACTTTGGCTTAATATTTTAGGAAAATGCGTTGAGATAATCCAATTTTCTTTAAGTAAGATGTAAGTGTGATCAATATTAAGTAAATTCTGTAAATTTCATGGTGTTTGTGTACAATTTTTTTTACAATGTTTTTAAAGATAACATTTTCACAAAATCGTTGATTTTGTTGTATAATTTCAACTTTGGCTTTATATTTTAGAAAAATGCGTTGATATATTTTAATTTTATTTTAATAAGATGCAAGTGCAATCAATTCTAAGTAAATGTTGTCTATATCATGTTGATTATATAACATTTAAATTCTTTACAATGTTCTCAAAAAAAGCATTTTTCTAAAATCGTTGGTTTTATTGCAAAATTTAAACTTTGGCTTAATATTTTCAGAAAATGCGCCGAGATAATTCAATTTTCTTTTCCTTAAAGCAGATGTAATTGCAATGAATTCGAAGTAAAATCTGTGAATTTTATGTTGATTGAATAATACTTGGATTTTTACAATTTTTAGAGAGTAAAGAGAGTAACGGATTTATTTTATTCAAAATAAATCCGTTACTCTCTTATTTTTACAAAATTTTAACTTTGGTTTGATATTTTATCAAATCCAGTGGACATATTTAATATTCTATTCTAACCAATCAAAGTTTATTTATTTTTGTGTAGACTCTTTTGCTTGTGCTCCTAAAATCGTAGAATTTATTTCATAATTTCAATTTTGGCGTAATATTTTAGGAAAATGCGTTAAGATCATTTTATTTTATTTAAAGCGGATGTAAATACAATAATTTTTTTGTTATTTCTGTGAACTTCATGTTAATTGTATAATACTTTGATTTTTTATCAATTTTCTATTATTACTTTTTTCACGAAATTTGAATTTTGATCGAAAAATGTTTAAATTGAAAGTTGTAGATAATCAAAAGCTAAACATTTATTGTATATACAATTTTGTCACTCATTTTTGAAAAAAAAGTGAATTTTCGCTCCATCTCATTATTTTTGTTTAAAATGAAATTATTGAATTAACTTAACCCACTAAGGGCAATTGTTAATTTGATATATTATATTATTTGACCTGACTTGAAAATGTATGAAGAAAATTGTAAATATTTTGTTATTTAAATATTCCGATTATTGCTCATTAAACAAAAATATGTTAGTGTATTTCTAACTTTACAATAATTCAGTGTTTTATACGCGTGGCGCATGAAGTAATATTTCGAGTTTAAAAAAGCCTGAAAATTTGGTTAGGCCGATTCGCAGAGCGACCAAACCAAATTTTGAGGCTTTTCTAAACTCGAAATTTTACTTCATGCTTAATCTGGGAGTGAAAACACTTGTTCTAAACTTCATATTGCACGTTTTTATATAAAATCGACGAATGCCTGAAAATTTGCAGCGTATACAATATGTTTATTTAAAAAAAAGTCACAGTATGTAATACAATGAATCGTTCATAAGAATCATAAAAAGAAGTGCAAAATCTTACCTAAAATAAACCTTTAGATTTAACTTTATATTTGCTCGGCCAATAATAGGTTAATCTTACAAAAATAGTGTACATCAAAGAATATATTTGGACAAACTTACAGAGAAATAAATCAACTTTCACTGGTTGCAATCGAAATTTAAATATCTTCACTGGATATTCAAATTGATATTTTTGAATAACAAGTAAAGATATTCAAATTTCGATTGGAACCAGTCAAAGTCGATTCATTTCTGTGTAAGTTTGTCTAAATATATTCTTTGATGTTCACTATTTTTGTGAGATTAAATTAATGCTGTCATTTTATTCTTAACAAAAATAACGAGATGGATCGAAAATTCCCTTTTTTTTCAAAACTGAGTAAAAATTAAGAGTTCTACGACAAAATTGTATAAACAATGATTATCTACAACTTTTCATTTAAACATTTTTCGATATGATCAATATTTAAGAAAGTATCATAAAAATAAACGCTAAGAGTAAAGTAGAACTTCTGGTTTCCGCATTTTTACCAAAAGCTTTTCAGATCTTCATACTTTAATAAAAAGCTTAAGTTTAAAGTTTCATCTCAATATCTTTACCGGTTTTTGCTGTACATCGTCTGCAGACAGACAGACATTATTCAGAAACGGTCTTAATCAAAACGGATATATCCGCTAACATTTTTTATTTAAAAATGTTCAAGAAAAAAATTCTCTTCCTTTGTATTATAACGCGAACAACCCGCGCATCAAATTTTCTATAAAGTTTGTAAAAAAATAGGTAGAGATGTGCAAGAAAAAAAAAGACCTTTATTGGCATATAAAAAAATAAAATTAAAATTATAAAATTACAAATAAAAAATAATAATTTATTTATTTATTTATTTACACATTAAACGAACTGGCAGATTACATCTGGTGTCGTTCGCTATACAAACTAGCATAAATGCTTGTGGCTCTATACAGTGCAATAAATAATTTACACGGTTTACATAATTTACAAGATGTACAACATATATAGACACTGCTCGCAAATTAACAATATATCAACGTTATGGGACTAACTATCACAGTTGTAGGTATACATCTAGTCTATTTTTAAACTGTTGGACGGAGTCGGCAACAACAACATTTGCGGGAAGAGCGTTCCAGTCGTCTACAATTCTATTAAACAGATAGTGCTTATAGGGATTTTTGTTGAATCGGCTTTTGTTGAGCTTGTACGCATGCCCTCGCAGGTGCTGGTTTTGGTTGGAGGAGACGTGGCTGAGAAGTAGAGGGCAGCTGTAGTACCCTCTGACGGTTTTGAAGGTCTCGATCAGGTCGCCGCGCAGCCTTCGACGTATCAGAGGAGGGAGGTTTAGTGCTGCCAGCCGGTCCTCGTAGTCCATATGTCTCAGAGGCAAGGGGATTTTCGAGGCCCTACGTTGCACCTTCTCCAGTGTGGCGATGTCCCCAATGAAGTATGGTGACCAAACCGCATGGCCATACTCCAGTATGGGTCGTACGTAGATGGTGAAGACGTCGAGTAGCATTTTCGGGGACATGAACTTGAAGGACTTCCTGATGAGGTAGATCAAGGAGTTAGCTTTTTTGACTGCGGCATTGATGTGCGGCCCCCACTTGAGGTCGTGGGTGACAGTGATGCCGAGGTCAGTGATCTGGTCCACGGACGGGATCAGTACTCCATGCATGGAGTACGTCCTTCGGGGGTTATTTCTGCCGACGTGGATGACCGCACATTTTGATGGATTCACCGTCACGAGCCAGTCATCTGACCAGCCCTGGAGTCTGTCCAAGTCCTCCTGGATGTCGTCACTCGTGGGGTCGCCGTAACACTTCACGTCATCCGCGAACCAGCTGTTTTTGGTTGACATTGTGTTGCAGAGATCAGCGATATAGATCAGGAATAGCAGTGGGCCCAGGACTGACCCTTGTGGCACACCGCTGTCTACTGGGCGCAACGACGACAGGTGGATTCCGGTTCTGACCCTAAAGGTGCGGTTGTTCAGGAAGGCCTGGATCCAGGTCAGGAGCTTTCCCCTGATTCCAACGTGTTCCAGTTTTCTCAGCAATCTGGTGTGGGGAACCCTGTCGAAGGCTTTTTCGAAGTCTAAGTACACGATGTCTAGGGGACGACCACAGTCATGGGCCATTGTCCAATCGCCAACGCACTCCAACATGTTTGTGGTCACCGATCTGCCAGGCATGAATCCATGCTGGTTTGTGGGGAAGATCTCGTTCCTCATGCAAAATTCCCGGATCTCCTCAGCTATGATCCTCTCCATACACTTGCAAATGTGCTAAGTGAGGGAGATCGGCCGGTAGTTTTGAGGGTGAAGCCTGTTGCCCTTCCTGTACACAGGAATCACACATGCCTCAAGCCATTCGTTCGGGAGGACACCCTCATCGAGGGACAGCTGCATGAGCCGGGTCAGATACGGTGCCAGGGTCGTCCTGCAGTTCTTGAGCACACAAAATTATATCATCCTTTCTTTTTTCCGCCCTCCGCCACCCCAGTACCGTTACCATCTTTACGCCAGCTCCGTCCTCTCTCATCCATCCCGTTACACTCCTTTTCCCCCTCAGCCATTCCACATTCACCCCTTCACACTCCTCTCCCAAATGACTCCATGTATCTCGTCCACTTGCGCACAACACACATTTACCATACCCTTCCCCCATCCAGACCTTCCATCCTCTCTCCTCCGAACCACATCTTGCTCTTGCCAGGGTTATCTTAGCCTCTTTCGACAAGTCATTATTGGATAGGTACCCTGGCACGCTCCCATGCACTTGCCACCTTTCGTACATTGGATTGTAGCCGCTCCTCCCGATACACCCCTGCCTCTCCTGCATCTCCACCTCTTTCCACTTCTCTTTCATCCAAGCTGCCACATTCACCCCCTTCTCTAACCATTCATTTGCACTATCCTCAGACTCTCCTGCCCTTTCATACATCTCTCTGCGTTTCCTACTCCACTCACTCCTCCCTAATCCCTTGCACGTTCTCCATACCTCTTTCACCAGTCTCTCACTTTCCAATTCACACAACTTCATCTCATACTTCACCACTCTCTCCATTGCCTCACCATGTATACTCATTCTATTTGTTTCCTGAAGCAGAATGTATCCAGGGGTTGACCTTTCCAACCCCAGAATCTGCTTCAGGAACCACATCTGCTCTCTTTCAATGCATTCATACTCATTTATACCCCATGCTTCCACTCTATACAACAAAATGGGCTTCACACACGCATCCCACAGTTTGCACGCCAATTGGAAGTTGCCAGCGAACCATTTTCCCCACTTCTTCCTTACCATACCCCATGCTTTCCTGGCTTTCCCTTGTACCCATTTGGCGTGCTCCCCGTAACCACCTGTAGCTTTAAATATGAAGCCCAAATATTTAAATTCTTTCACCCTCTCAATCACCTCCCCCTTCCACTTCAATTCATCTACTCTTCCTTCTCTTCCTCTATTCCTAAATCTCATTCACTTTGTTTTCCTTGCATTAACTTGCAGCCCTCGCTTGTCCATATACCTTTCCACCCTCTGCATCACCTCATTCATCTCTCCCCAGTTCCTCGCCACAAGCACCATATCATCCGCATACGCTAGCATCCATACCTTGAGATGTGCAAGAATATTTGTTCTTTCCGAATATACATCTCCTCTCTATTTCTTATAACAAGCAAAAGCCCGGTAACCAGACTCAAATTTATAACACCCTGTATAAATATAGGATTGCTACTTTGATGGTAGTTTCTTAAACCAGCCACTAATCAAATTTTTAGTGACAAAAAAACTTCAACATTACCAAACTAATAAATTAATTCCTGTTCTCCCTCTAATACCTGTAAAACAAATCCAACAATAAATAACGCTTCTTGTTTAACATGCACATTTTACCTGAATAACAACCTGTTTCCAATTTAACTGCAGATATCATCTACACCCATTGATAAGCACTTGAGCAGCAGGAGATTTAAAAATCCCTCCTGCGGCACTAGTACTTAGAAACAGGGCAGTTTTTCGCAGAAACCCAAATCCCCAACTGAAAAAGAGAATATCATTGTAGCACAATTTTCACCTACAAAGTAAAGTCTTTAGTAAGAAATAAAATAATACTGTACACAGGATATAGAAGATATAAATAAATATACACTAACAGAATTAATAATAGAATTGCCGTTAATATCATTATAGTTGAATGCTAGTTAATTTCTACTTGACCTGCACAAACACGATACTAACAATTTGTATTAATACAATAAAATGTACAAGCGAGGAGAGCCAATGCTTATGGGAGAACTGGAAATCGAGTAGAAAAGGAGAGACTATGGTCAGGATGTGGGGTAAGAGTCAGACAGACGACTGCATACACCAATCACTGGTCTCGTTTCTGGATGCAGCATCCAAACGCGGTTAGCAAATTTTATATAGAGACTGGCTAACTGGATATATACAAGCTATTATTTAGTTTTGAACTATTGGTAATATAAATGTGGCAACCAGGGTTGCCAAATCAGTGATTTTGTCACCAAATCTAGTGGTTTCAACATTCAGATTCAGACAAATTGTTTGTGATTCAGACGTGGCTTAGTTCTAGTGTTTGTTGGATGTTTTTAATGACGATCTAGTGATTTACTGTCATGAGAAAGTGATTAAAGATAAAACAGTCGAACATGCCGAAATACTGTCAAAACTATTAACATTCGGAAATATCTATCTTAGCATTCATAAAAATGTCCATGTCCGAATGAATCATAAACTTACATTTCTAAGGAGTATATTTTAAACTTCACTTGACATCATTGTTTTGTACGCGTGACGCATGAAGTAAAATTTCGAGTTTAGAAAAGCCCAGAAAATTTGTCTCGGGTCGCTGCGCGACCCTCGACAAATTTTCACGGGGCTTTTCTAAACTCGAAATTTTACTTCATGCTTAGTCTGGGAGTAGAAAACACGCATTTAAAGCTTCAAATTGAACTCTTCTAAAAAACAACAGATGTCGGAAAATTTTCAGGCTTTTCTAAACTCGAAATTTTACTTCATGCTTAATTTGGGATTAGAAACACTCGTTAGAAGCTTTAACTAAACGCTTTATGATCTAACCTAAGTAACTCTTCACTAACTTAACCTGACAAATTGAGAACCAACATAACCTAAAAACGGATACAGACGACATAACGTAACTTACCAATCAAGCTAGTATTAGGTCAGATACAATTCATAATCAATAACTGACGTCTAACTTAACCCAAGAAATTGGTAATCTAAATTAACCTGAAAATAGTTACGCATTACCTAAACTTATTTTACGATGTATCATCTAATCTATCCCTAGTTCAAATACCAATTAGTTTATTCATTAAATTAGAACTGCTACAAAAGCTCAGCCGTAAGTTAACCTAACTTGTATAAATAACCTAACCTAACCTAAACTAATTTCACAATCTATCTTCTAACCTAAGCCTAGCTGAAATGCCAACTACGTATATTCATTTACTTAAAATTGCTACAATAGCTCAGCCGTAAGTTAATCTAACTATTATTCTAACTTTGGTGGATATATGTTATTAAATCTATCCTGAGTAAATGCTACTTAAAATAACCTAAACAACTTTCTCTAAAGTTCGACAAACTGCTAAGATAGTTATAATAGCTTAGATAGCTATTAGTTAACCCAACTTATGTAACTGTTATTCAATCTAACCTAATTTTTGCAACTGTTATTCAATTTAACCTAACTTTTCACCAAGTGAAATAGCAAGTTAGATTAGGTTAGGTATGATAACATGCACCATATTATCATATCTAACCTAATTTTTTATGTAACTTAACTGTTATCATTGTCAGATTAGATGTTATTATATAAAGGGTTGGGTTAAATATTTTGTTATTTAACCTAACTGTAATCATTATGTTAGATAAGATATTATTAAATATCACGTTGAGTTAGATATATGCTAAATAATCTAAATTTTTATCCATCTCAATATGGTTTATGTTTATCAGTAAAAATATGGTTTTTGCTCGTTTTACGTACATTTCTCTAAGGGAAAATTGGGTTTTAATCCTACAATCTTGTTGGTATTTCACTCAAATTTAGTACATGTTGTCAAACCTAACCTAATTGTTATTTAACTTAAGCAAATGCTATCCAATCTAATTTCAATACAGATTTGTTTAAGATAACTAAATGTTCATAGCTGTTGAGTCTTAGATATTGAGTGCTACACAGGGTGTCCCATTAGTGCGTTCTTGAAGGATATATCGGCTCACGTTAAAGATATAAAAAAGTGATTTGACTAAAGTTGCTTGGTTTTAAGAACTGCATAACCTAAAAATATTTTGATGTATACAGGGTGCTCCATAAAGACAGTAGGGGATGCAACTTGCTTATTTTAAATGGATCACCCTGTATATTATTTGGTTTTGAATCCCTCATAAAAATTGAGTGTCCTTTTAATAAAAACTTTCGGTATAAGTCGTACTGCTTCGGAGTTATTTAAACTAAAAACTTAGCAAATTCGGTGTTTTGCTTCTTTAACATGAGTCAAGATATCTTCCGAGAACGCACTAATGGGACACCCTGTACATAATACTATTATGATTATACTATCATAACAATAGTAAAATTATAGTATAATGCATCTTTAGTTATTATACCTTTTTTTTATCATTAACGGTAAATATTGTTGTTCTGTTAATTTGTATTTGGTTTATTCATGATATAACAAAACATAAAATCTGGTGATTTCTGGGGATTTTTTAGACGAAATTTTCAGACATCTGGCAGTCTAGAGTTGGCAACACTGGTGACAACATCGCATTTTCGTGTGTTCCAACTCCATTCTAGTTAAATTTATAGTACTTTCGAGTTTATGTTGCATTATTTTTGTTTATGTTTGTGAACATTCATTTCTTCTGCTGAATTATTTAACTGAAATTTCCTTCTAGCAAGTGTTTTCGCTCCCTGATTAAGCACAAAGCACTGTATTAACACTATTTATAAGGTACACACGTGAACGTTATTAAATTGATAATAATTTACGTGTGGCCGGTTTCTCATCTCTCATTCAAACACCAGAAGGTTAACAGATTCGACCCCACTCTAAATTAACAGTCTGACGGTTTTTAATTGAAATTACTATTTGTCGAGCACCGGACCGTTATTAATACATTTTTTCGGCGGGAGGGGGACTTGAATGGAAACGAACACCTTTTTTATTACTATCAATTAATTCCGGCCCTTATATGATGATCCCCTATCGTCTGACGATATGAACCCGATTTTCTTCCCTTCCTTTTGCTATAAAAAATGCATTATTCAAAACGCGTCCCGCATGTTTCAATTATGTATGAGTGTTTTTTTGTGTTTCTTCTTTAGTTGGATTATGAGTCATTTAATTGAAGTCGGCGGGTTAATTGGTGGTGAATGTGTGTTACTTGTGTGAATGCTTAAAACCTAAACTGTTTTTACGTTTCTATGAAAAATAAGTCACAGTAAGTTTTTTTCTCATGCATTACCAATTCAATTTAAGTAACGTTTACTTCACGTCGAATCGAAGTGTATTTTACGTGAAATTACGACTAAATTCCTGGGCCGTGTGAACGCTTCGATTTTTCGTCAGTACTTGTATGCAGGGTTGTTAAAAAAACCTTTTTTTCATTTTAATTAAAACAAACAGTTTTATTTTACAAAACGCGTTTTTCTTTATTGAAACGGTGTTTAAAACATTAACAATTAAAAACATGTTTAAAACGTGTTTAAAATATATTGAAAACATGTTTAAAACACGTTTATAAAATTGTATGATTTATAATGCCATTTGAAATATTGTCAGCAATTTAGCTAATATTTATTTTGCAGAACATTATTTACAAAACAATAGGTAAATTAATTATTATTGATACAATTTAACAATTTAAGCATAACTAACATAACATAACATAACAAACAGAAAAATAACAAATTTAAACATAAATCAGTGTTTATACGCCTTGCGCATGAAGTAAAATATTGAGTTTAGAAAAGCCTCAAAATCATTAAAAGAAGTGCAGAATCGCTTCGCTCCGCGCCCAAATCTAAATTTTCATTCTTTTCTAAACTAAAAATTTTACTTCATGCTTAACCAAGAACTGGGAACCCTCGTTTAATACATAATAAAAAAAATAAAGGTATCACTTTTACTTTATATAATATCAAACAAAACTTGATTATTCGGTAATGAATCATTTTCAATTATTAAAAGTAGACTATTATTTAAATAAATTTGCAGATATTTGTTGTATTTATCAAATAATTTGAAACTTCTAACAAATGTTTCCACTTGATAAAGCATGAAGTAAAATTTAGAGTTTAGAAAAGCCTGAAACTTTGGATTTGGACGCGAAGCGAAGCGAAGCGTCGAAATCCAAATTTTCAGGTTTTTCTAGTCTAGTCTAGAAAACCTGAAAATTTGGATTTCATGCGCCACCGGTATAAAACATTGAATTAAAGTGAAGTTCAAAAGATACTTCTTAAATTTAATCTCACGTTAATATATATTACACATTTTTATGTAGGCTTTTGTTTGAACTGTATGTAATAATGATTCTTTATGCCACAAATTTTAAATCAGCAGTTGTTTTTTAAATTATGAAAATCGGATCCAACGTTAAAAACAAGATGAACACGATGCTTGTTTTAAAACACGTTTGAAACACTGTTTTAAAACAAAGTGTTTTAAACATAACAACCCCGCTTATATGTACAAAAGTCAAATAACATTGCAGGAAATTAAAAACATAAAATATGGAAAGAATTGGAGAGTAATTAACGTTTCTCTTTTAAAATAGTCATTTGGGTAACAAGCGTGTAAAGTTGGGTTTTTGGGCAGGATTTGCAAGGGCACGAGCCGTTAGGCTAGTGCCCAAAAGCCCTTCACACACAACCTACCTACCTACAATATTTTATCAACGACCACTATTTTCTACAAAATTCATAACATTAATGCATTGGTATACATTTTGTATCATGAAACGAACAAATGTAAATAAATAGAATGTGTATTAAATTAAGTTTGTTTTGCATTTCTAAAAATCGTTTAGTTAGGAACCGAGTCGCGAGGCCTTATTGGAGCTGTGATCATGATAATAGAATATGAATAAGATATTATTTCAGTTTTTATTTATTTATGTTTAATTAATATTATTAATTTCAGTAGTATTTGTTAACTTACTTTAATAGATGCGGGAATATGTTTGTTTAGTGGCCCATGAACTGTCATGAATGACAGATAGAAACTGTTTAAAAATGTAAGTCCCATTTAAAATGCATTGGCTATTTAAATACAGTATATATCCTACGCAGTAGTCTCACTTTGCGATTTATTGTAAAAAAAGTGAACCCACGCAGCTTTGTTGCGCAGCTGTCATCGCGATTAGATGGCGGTCATTTTAAAAGTCGGTTCGAACGTCAAAAAGTCGGAAATTTTAATTTCAACCCTCCCAGTTAAGCTTGAGTTACGAAAAAAAATCACACCGAGCCCTGAGGCCATGTTAGAAGTAGTATGTTATCGTTTATAGAAAATTATATTAGAAATTTGTAGTAATTTTGACAGTATATCGGAGCCGTCAACGCAATCATATGGCGGCCGACGAAGTTTCATTTTAAATTTTTTATGTCATAGCTTAATGATTAATGTCATTAACTTCTTGTGTCATTACTTCGTGCTCGTTAGTTTCAACGACGAAAACAAATATGAGTTGTTACGTGCCTTCTTGTGACATTATGCATTCTAAATTATCTAATTTATGCATTTTTTACATTAGCCCAAGATGATATTTAAGTACCACTACATTTCTTTAGTTTACAATTTGGTTCTACATTCTTGAGATCGATCAAGTTCCGAATTCTAATCTAGGCGCGGCCAAATCTAATCAATTGTATAATTCTGAATTGGTATAACAAAATACGTTTAGGTTTAATAATACTATGTAATTTATTACTAGAACGTACACTTTAGATGCACATTAAATTATTATCTAATTACACCAGTTTTTATAGGCACAAAATACTTTATAGTTTCTAATTTTATTTATGTTATCATTTTTGTTAGTGTTCATAAATTGTACTAAAAGTGCTTTCAAATTTATTAACATCTTTTTTAATATAACTGTTACAAGATGTGTAACGCAACTTATTTATTTATAAAATAGAATTTTTGTACAATGCTAAATAACAATTTAAAAGAATAAATTAATTCTCACGTTTACCTGATAAACCTGGTCTTTCCGTAAATAATAATAATTCATCTTTATTTCTTCTAAAATACATTACAATAATAATGTTACAATCATGCAATGTGAAGAAGAAAGGTGTCAAGAGGGGTTGAAAAATACATATTAGTTATGCTGTACAGTTCTTATTCGCAGTGGAAATCAAATAATGCTATTTTATATTTTTTATTATTTTGTATAACTTTAATATTTTCAGGTAGTTGATTAAAAAGTTTTATGCAATTATAGTTTAAATTTTTTTCAGAAGCTGTTAATCTATGTTTTGGAATTATGTAATTGGCTCTGTGTCTTGTGTCATAATCATGGTTAATTTTATTTTCACTAAAAGGGGGGTTGTATTTAAAAATGAATGTTAAGCATTCGAAAACGTACAGCGCGTACACCGTTAATAAACGATTCTCTTTAAAAATACCTCTACATGAGGTATTGAAACCTAGATTGTACATGGTTCTAATGACTTTTTTTTGAATAATAAATATAGATGTACATAGGTTACTATGCCCCCAAAAACGTATACCATACCGCATATTTGCAATAAAGACATTTTTATATACAATATTAAGACTCGTTGTGTCCAAAATATTTTTTAAATTTCGTATGCAAAAATATATTCCACTTAATTTTTTGCATTATATCTGTATATGGTCACGCCATCTAAGATGATCATCTAGCTCTATTCCAAATAATCGCACTGAATTACTCACGGAGACATTATCATTATTTATTAATAGAGTATTTGGCGCTACAGTGACATTTCTTGTTTGGAAAATTACAAATTTAGTTTTTGTTAAATTAAGAACAAGCTTGTTATTAATGAACCAACTATGTGTGATATCAAAATGACGCTCACACAAAGTATTGAGTTCTATGTAGTTTTTAGCCATAACCAAAATTGTTGTATCATCTGCAAATGAGATTATATTCCCATTGTTATCTAAAGATTGATTTGTAATATCGTTCGTAAATATAATGAATAGTAATGGCCCCAGAACACTGCCTTGAGGGACACCAATTTTTATATCGTTTGATGACGAGTACGTTGTTTAACCCATTATATTTAATTTAACAATCTGTCGCCTATAAAAACAGTTTTAATACACTATAAATATATCGGAGAGGACAAATTTGCAATGAGTTGATCTTATATATCATATTTAGGTTATAATTATAAAATACGCTCGGTTCAAATACAGTACCTGTTTGTGGCCAAAATCATCTGGCATAATTCTATATATACTATGAGTACTTTTGCCGGCTGCGCACAAAACCTGCGCGAGGACCACTTATTTTACAAAAGATCAAAGCGCCTACACAAAGTGAAAGTACTAGCACAGTTCATATATATCCAGTTAGCCAGTCCCCATATAAATTTTGGGTACACGCGAATGGGAGCAGAGCGCTGGGTGCCAAATTGGTGTATATGGCTGCCTATATACACCAGTCTGGCTTCCTGCGGTCGGTCGGTTACGCCTATTTTACTCCAGATGTCGCGAAATCAAGTCTCAGAGAGAGAGTGAGAGAGAGACAATTTCTTTCTCCCTCTATTCCGCGCTTCTTGTTGTATCATATTCCAGATGTTGATTTTTCAATCTTGAAAACACGTTTTTTTTCTTTTAACGAGCTAAGGATGCGTGTTACATTCATTCATGCGTTTCCTTCTACAATTTTATTTTCTGCGTTATTAGAGAATAGATTTTATGAAATTATATGTGAACGTTGTAAAATTCATTAAGTATTATTTATTTTGTACAAAAAACTTAAAATACAAAACTATTTAACTTTTGATAAAAAGTAAAACAAATACATCAACTTATCATTTTATTAACTAATCAGATCAATCCTGTTGATCAGATCAAATCTACTGATCGATAAGGGTTTCTTTTTTTAATTAAAGGGGTCAGTGCAAAATGCAGTTGTAATTTTTTTTTTTTTAGTTTTTCTAAATATTACCGTTTGAAGTTTTTAACCCATTAAGCGCCGTTGATGCATACACGCAACATTATTATTTTTTGATAATTAAGTTACTAAATAAGTTTATTTGATATATTATATTATTTGACCTGAATTGAAAATGTACCAAGAAAAATTTAAATATTTTGTTATTTAAAGTGTATTATAAATACTTCACAATATTACAATGTTTTATACGCGTGGCGCATGAAGTAAAATTTCGAGTTTAGAAAAGCCTAATTTGGCTCGGTCGCTCCGCTTCGCTACGCGCCCGAGCCAAATTTTCAGGCTTTTCTAAACTCGAAATTTTACTTCATGCTTAGTCTGGGAGTGGATACACTCGTTCTTAACTTCATATTGCACGTTTTTATATAAAATTGACGAATGCCTGAACATTGACAGCGTATACATTACATTGTTGAGGTACTAATTTTTAGAAAATCCATTATCACTTTAATATAATAATAATAATAAACTATTTATGATTTTTAACTTTTTATTAAATTCACGTATACATTATGTGTATTTAAAGAAAAAATTCACAGTATGTAATGCAATAAGTCATTCATAGAATTCATAAAAAGAAGTGTAGAATTTTAATTAAAATTAACTTTTAGAATTAAAATTGCTTGGCCGTTAATGGGTTAAAATAGTTTTAAATATACTATGTGTCCCGTTTCAAGGCGCATTGTATGTTTCATGTAAAGATTTCCAATGTAATTGGAATTTGAGTTTGTATCGCTTATTGAACCAAAACGATTACAATAAAATTAAAATCATTTCTTTACCTACTAGCAGTATTTTCGAGGTATTATTTTTGAGTTCTCCTCAGTTTCATTTGAAATATAGCTTGAAAATAGTGAACGATTATACGAAAATAAAATCGTCAAAACAGTAGTTAAATCATGAAACTTTATAATTGAGAATATTATCAAAAACTGCGAAACAAACAAACCTGTTAAATCAAGTAATTAGAGTTAGAGTAAAAATATACACACCGAGCTCTGCTATTTATCGCATTTTTAAAAACCGGAGTGTCATGAAATTAAACAAGCAAATGATGAGGTGTTGATTTGTTGGCTTTTTATTTAAAATATATTCTGTTGATTTTGTGTTACACTTCGATCAATTCTGTATAATTATTACTGAATAAAAAAAACGAAAAAACTGCTTCTAAAATATTGTTAATAAATAAGAAAACAGTTATATGTATATTTAATATAGTATTTTAATGTTTGTTAGTTTTTTGTATATATGAATGTTTATTTGAATCTATATTCCTATGTTTTTAGTTTTGTGTATTTGTAAATAGTTTATCTATTTTATTGAAATAATTTCTGTTTTTTTATTATCAATTCCAATTAAAATACCCATCAAACATTTTTCAAATTGATTTTTTCATTGTAAAAAGATTATTGTATTTATCTAACTTTTAAATAAAAAATGTTTAATAACAGAAATATATTAAAAATCTATTAATTTTTAAACACGTTTTTATTAAAAATATATATAATAACTAAAAATGTTGGAAATATATTTTACATTTTATCATTGTAAAATGACTTTGTTTATTTATACAAATTGTGAATATTTGAAACAATAATCTATTAATCTAATAATTTTAACAATTTTTTTATTAAAAATATATAAAATAACTAAAAACGTTGAAAATATATTTTAGAATTGATAATTTCATTGTAAATTTATTTTTATAAAATATATTCCCGAATTTCATAATTTGGAACACGCTTGAAATCTCAAAATAAAAGAAATATTTTCGAATAGACTTTTTGTGGTGATAAGAAATTTTATTATTCGTCTACCACAGTTGATATACAGGAAATTTTCCGTTAAAGTATACATATTTAAAATTCACCTTATTTTCTTTAAATCTGTAGATATTCGTTGTGTTTTTAAAAGAGTTCAATTTGATGCTTTAAACGAGTGTTTTCCTCTCCCAGACTAAGCATGAAGTAAAATTTCGAGTTTAGAAAAGCCCCGTGAAAATTTGTCGAGGGTCGGGCAGCGACCCGAGACAAATTTTCTGGGCTTTTCTAAACTCGAAATTTTAGTTCATGCGCCACGCGTATAAAACACTAAAATATTGTGAAATTTAAGTATATTTGAACCTCACGTAAAATCAGTGTTTTGTGCGCGGGGCGCATGAAGTAAAATTTCGAGTTTAGAAAAGCCCAGAAAAATGTACAGTGTATTCTGTATATTGAGTTATTTATACTTAAAAAACTGTCTGTATAACTAATCAATAATATAAATTATTTGCCAAATTTGGTACATACCAAAGTTTTAATTGAATTTATGAAGAAAAAAAAAACAATCAAGATAAAAATAATATCAAATGAATTTTTTAATGTAAACTCATTGAATTTTATTTTTTGATTTTTAGTTAAATTTTAGGTTTATTTAGGAGCTTTTTAAATATATCTGATTCCCAAACTCCATAATTTTGAACACGCTGGAAATCTGAAAATAAAAGAAATGTTTCGGAACAGTTTATTTTTTCTGAAGGTCATCAAATTTATCATCGTACAAGTGGTGTAGACGGGATCAAATTACACGACGAAATAAGAGCGAGCGCGTTTGTGTGTGTGTGTGTGTAGACGCAACCGGAGCAGTTTTCTCTAGAATACTTCTACCTTTACTCTATTCATAAGTAGATGGACCCACTTCCCTACCACAGTCTCTCCTTTTCTATCCTCGAAAATTAGGAATCCAGTTCTCCCATAAGCATTGTCTACCCTTGCTACTAGGTAGAATATACCGTGCCTTTTATTTAAGTATGGCCATAGGGATTTCCATGGTAAAAATTGTACCCCATGTTCAAACTTTTGTTGTCCAAATTCGAAACATTTTTTTTGTTTTTATTAATAAGTCACAAACTTTTCTACAAAATGTTCATTGTTAGAACTACATAAACATGTTAGAATTCTTTATTTTGGCTTTTAAGTTTAGCAAAACAAATACCTACACTATGACATTTTCGCCAAATTGATTTTGTAGCTTAATTATTTGTATTATTAATATAGCGAATTTGTCTTTTAAGTGTACATATCCTAATAATTATAGCGTTTGATAAATTTGTATTTTTTTATAATTTAAACCTTCTAACGAGTGTTTCCACTCCCAGACTAAGTATGAAGTAAAATTTCGAGTTTAGAAAAGCCCCGCGTAGAAAATTTGTCGAGGGTCGCGCAGCGACCCGAGACAAATTTTCACGGGGCTTTTCTAAACTCGAAATTTTACTTCATGCGCCACGCGTATAAAACAAATTCTTGAGGCTTTTCTAAACTCGAAATTTTACTTCATACTTCGTATGGGAGTGGAAACACTCATTCAAAACTTTGAATTGAACGCTTTTATAAAATCGACGAATGCCTGAACATTTCTAAATGTGTGTATGTGTACTCAAATGAAAAATGTCTCTTTGGGATCAGAACAACATAAACATGTTAGAATTATATATTTTGGCTTTCAATTTTAGCAAAACAAATACTTACATTATGATATTTTCGTCAAGTTGATTTTGTGGCATAATTATTTTTATTATTAATTTCTACGTAGAAAGCTAAAATAAATAAACCTAACATTGTTGTGTCCTTCTACCATTGTACATTTCGTAGAAACAGTCTTGATTTATCAATAAAACCAAAAAAATTTCAAATTTATACGACAATAAAAGTTTTCCCCATGTTAACTTTTATTGTCGTATAAATTTGAAATTTTATACCATGTAAATCCCTATGGCCATACTTAAATAAAACGCACGGTATACTGTAATTTAAGTAGAGCTGCGAGCATATTAATCGATGCATAAATGAATTATTTGGTGAGATCGTAGATAAAAAGAGTGTTTAATAAAGTAATTCCATTTAAAATGCATTGGTCATATAACAACTAGTGCTGAAAAGTAGATCTTCAAACATATTAATCGATGCATAAATGAAGCTGTTTTGATGAAGTCGTAAAAAAGTAATTAACTGTCGATTTAATTAATTTAAGTCCATAAGTTTAATACTCTACTACAGATTTAACATTAATTAGAATATTTTAGTAGAAAGTTAGTAAAACGTTATAGAACAGTCTAGTAGTGTTAGAAGAAAGTTTCAAAATTCTACTGTAGTTTTAAAACTGTATACTAACGTGTATTAACAAACTAACAAAAATAAGTTTTTATTATTAATCATCTTTATATCATATGTTCAATTAAAAAAAATCTCTAGAGTGCCATAGAAAATATTCTAGGTTGGCAACTCTAAAAATATACATTATAATTATTATGGCTGACGTTTTATATGTCAATTCCTGAAGTGTGTAGCCAACTTAAATTTGAAAAAAGATAAAATCATGGCACTTTAGAGTTTTTTTTTTTTATTGAACTTACGATATTTCGTAAAACATCTAATGAATAGAATTATTTTTTGAACAGTTAAAAAAATTGTGATTGGTCTACTTACATTTTGAACTCAGTTTAGTGATTTAGGGCCAGTTGCACCAAACACGTTAAACTAGTTCAACTCTGAACTTAAGTTCAAAGTGATATTAGAACAATCGGAATTGTCATCTTAAACTTGAGTTCAGCTTGAACCTGAGTTAAACATTTCTGGTGCAACTGAGCCTTAATGTAGTGTCTAATTAATAAACTTAAGTAGACAAATTTAATACCTTAATAGTCTTAACATTTATTTAATAACCCTATTATTTAATAATAGTCTTAACATTTATTTAATAACAGATTGTAAAACTCCAAGAATAGGGTTATATCATTAATACAATATAAATACAATATAGCAAAATATACATAATATTACAAATTAATACATTATAAAAAGAAAATTAAAAACTAAAAAGCTGACAAAGCGTCCTAGAACAGTCTAGTTTACTTAGACAAAATAAACATTCGCAATACTTTTTTAAGTGATAACAAACTTAACTTATTAATGGCCGAGCAATTATAGAGTAAACTCTAAAAGTTGATTTTAGGTAAAATTCTTCACTTCTTTATATAAATTACTTATTGTATTACATACTGTGAATTTTTCTTTTATATATACATAATGTATTCGCTGTACATTTTTAGGCATTCGTCGATTTTATATAAAACCGTGCAATATGAAGTTTAGAATGAGTGTTTCCACCCCCAGACTAAGCATGAAGTAAAATTACGAGTTTAGAAAAGCCTTAAAATTTGGTTTGGTCGCCCCGCTTCGCTAACCAAATTTTCAGGCTGTTCTAAACTCGAAATTTTACTTCATGCGCCACGGGTATAAATCACTGAAATAGTGTGAAGTTAGAAATGCGGTGACATTTTTTTTGTAATTGAGTAATACTCAAAATATTTACATTTTTCTTCATACATTTTCAAGTCAGATCTAATAATATAACACATCAAATTAACTTATTTAGTAATTTAATTAACAAAAAATTAATTATGTTGCGTGTATGCATCAATGGCGCTTAATGGGTATAACAGTATATTTTGAACATCAATTTAATCAGTGTTTTAAACGCATAGCGCCATGAGTAAAATTTCGAGTTTAGAAAAGCTTCAAAATTTGCGCGCCCCGGCAAATACAAATTTTCAGGCTGTTTTTTTAGAAATTTTACTTCATGCTTAATCTAATAGTAGAAACCTGTTTTTAAAAAAACAAATAAAACACTACAATAATCTTCATTAGTAGGCTGCAGGCATAAACATTAATTTTCCTTTGAAGTTTACATATCCCGAAACGTATGCAATTTGAGGCATTCTTTGTTTTTTTTTAATGAGCTCAATTTGAAGTTTCAAACGAGTGTTTCTTCTCCTTGATTAAGCATGAAGTAAAATTTCGAATTTATGAAAGCCTAAAATTTTACATCATGCTTAATCAAGGAATGCAAACACTCGTTAGAAGCTTTAAATTGACTGCTTTTATAAAAACAAAGAATTTCTGCAAAAATATGAGATGTGTATACTTAAAAGAAAATGTCGACGTATAAAAATGATGTTTAAACAAATTCTTGTAGTGTTACTAGGGAATTAAGGCTCCTAATAGATGTAAAACTGTACTAATGTCTAATAATACGCTAAAAAATATTTAGTAGAAAACGAAACCAAAAGATTGGTCAAAATTTTTAGATATTTCACATAGTTAAATGTTGACCATTAATTTATAATATTTTTTTTATGACAGATTTTATCTACTTTAAATAATGATGGAGGTAATGAAAATAGTATATCAATTAAAAAGATTAATTTGTACATTTATTTTTTATTTATCTCTTATACATAAGTCATAATCATTAACGAGTTATTATGAGACGAAAATTATAAGCAAAAATATCCACAATTGTAATTATTTTTATATTGTGAATTGTGGAGGCTTCTACTTCGTTATACATGTTAATTCAATGAAATAAAACACTTTAACTTTGTTTGTATAATACACTATAGTGTGTTATACAAACAAAGTTAAAGTGTTTTATTTCATTGAATTATTTTTATATTTCTAAACCTAATAAAGTTTGACTCAATTAATGTAACTTCTATTATATGAATTTTTCAATTGAATCTGATAAAATTAAAAGAGTCGATTCACTGACTCAGTTCAAAGAAGTTACATGACTCAGTAATGAGCGTATGATCCACTGCAAGACCGAGCGTTCTTAGGCTTTCGAGTCACTTGGAAATCACTTGACTCATCAACGCATTTCGCTAATCTGACTTTTAATTTGAGTTGCCTATCACTAACAGAGCTGGGACAAATCCTCGTAAAAAGGATTCGAATCACGAATCCGAATCACCTAATATGATTCGAATCACGAATACTCGAATGAAGGATTCGTAAGAGATAAATATAATTCGAATCAAAGATTCGAAACCTGTTTTTCGAATCACGAAAACAAATCCTTTAAGAATAAATTTGACTTTATTATTTTTTTGCAACCATTAATATATAAACAGCTGTTTTAACAAAAATATCGTTGATAACAGACTAAATATCTAATTCCCTGTTACTCTGATTAAAGATGTATTTGTGTGTTTCTAAACTTCACTATAAATCAGTGTTTTGTACGCGTGGCGCATGAAGTAAAATTTCGAGTTTAGAAAAGCCCGAAAATTTGTCTCAGGTCGCTGCGCGACCTGAGACAAATTTTCACGGGGCTTTTCTAAACTCGAAATTTTACTTCATGCTTAGCCTGGGAGTGGAAACACCCGTTCGAAACTTCAAATTGAACTCTATTATAAAATCGACGAATGCCTGAAAATTACGTAAATAAAAAAAAAACACTGAATATCAATAAAACCGGGAAAGTCAGAGAAAAGTCATGGAATGATATTCAAATTGACCAAAACACTAACAAGAAAGCCATATGATATTATAAAATTTGTCAAAATCAGCAGGCAAATTACAAAACACGTACAAATTTATAAAATTAACTTAAATATTGACAAAAACAATGAAAACAATTTAACTGTGGGGGTTCCCACAGAAGAAAGTTATATTAAAAGGTCAGAGAAAAAAATCTTGAATCAGGGAAATGAAAAAATTTAACATTTCAGATTGTGGGTACCATCCCACTGAGCAAAAAACAAACAAATAACGTTATATCAACATTGTAGCAACATTAAACGTTGTTTTAATGTTAATGAAACATTACTTAAATGGATTTGCTCAGTGGGATGTCAGTTTTACTTCAAATAATATTAAACAAAATTTTGAAAACTAGATTATTATCTTTAAAAACATTTTCAGTCATTTAATGTTCTTATCAAAGCATTCAGTTTGAAGTTTCGAACGAGCTTTGCCACTCCCAGACATGAAGTAAAATTTCGAGTTTAGAAAAGCCCCGTGAAAACTTGTCGAGGGTCGCCCAGCGACCCGAGACAAATTTTCTAGGCTTTTCTAAACTCGAAATTTTACTTCATGCGCCACGCATATAAAACAGTGATTTGACGAGAAATTTGAGAACACAAAAAAATGTTTCGAGTTAATCCTCACAATTATTTCGAATTATTTTTGACGATTCAAAATTTTTTTGTAAGTATTCGAATCCTTTTATAAATATTCGAATCTTTTTATAAGTATTCGAATCACCCACATTGGGATTCGAATACGAATCTTCTTAAAAAAATGTAACGAATCCAGTTGAACTAAAGTATTCGAATGCCTCTTTTGAATCCTCTAAAAAGATTAGAATCCAGGATTCGAATCCTGAATGATTCGAATCATGCCCAGCTCTGATCACTAAATAAAAATGTCCATGAGTATAAATTCAACGAAGACTTTTAGGTGCTCACTTTAATCTTTAGTGTATGCCTACTAGATTATTAACCAATCTGCTTTAACTTTTAATAGTGTCTTAACTAGTTATTGCTATGCCTGATTTTACAGCAGCTTGAGCTGATCTTAAATACAGACATCTTTATGTCTCACGAATGGTAATCTAGACTATTTCTTAAGAACTGTCGTTTTTAGTTTGTAAATTGTAGAATTTTGTTAAATTTCCTTCGCCAAAACAAATTATATGAGTTAACCATCTCTAGTATGAGTTGGAGATGATTTACTGGAGAGTGAGCCGACTGAAAGAATAAGCTCAGAAAGTAAGTCAGTGAGTCAAGTGACTCAGTTTGAAATGTGAAAATCTGTTTCAGTAATAATTCATCTTGATTCTGAGCTACGTAAATTAGATTGAATGCTGTTTTGCAATTCATTAAGTGACCTTTGAGTCACGTAACTCTTTTAAGCTGACGCGTCGAGTCGATCCTTTTAAGTGAGCCAAATTTATTTAGGCAGATTCCTTAAGCGAGTCACTACGCATACCTCTAACATACACACATACACACAAATAAAACGATCTGTTGATTAATTTCCATAATATTATTATATTTAACTCCAGAGTAAGTCGAGGATCTGGTAAATACGGTGAGTCAAATAACTCAGTTTGAAATTTGTTGGTCTTTTTTAACCACGACTTATCTTGATTCACTCTTGCTGAGCTTCGTAAATAATTTTAAATGTTGATTTACAATTCATTAACAGATCTTTGAGCCACGTAGCTCTTTTGAGACTTATTTAATACATGTCTTATCTAATACATAGACACAAATAAAATGATCTTTTGATTCACTTTATATTATATGTATATTAAGCTAAAAGTGTTACGTGACTCAAAAATCGCGAATATGTTGCAAATAAGCATTTAATATGATTCGCGTAACTTAGAAAAATAATCAAGATGATCCATGACTCAAAAATACCTTCACATTTCAAACTGAATGAATTGATTCGCCGACTGATATTACTGAACTGACTTTTTCAGTCGACCTACTCACTGAAAGAATCAGCTCAGTAATATGAGTCGATGAGTCAATCCACTCAGTTTGAAATGTGAAGGTATTTTTAAGTCATGACTCATCTTGATTATTTTGCTAAGTTACGTGAATCATATTGAATGTTAATTTGCAACATATTAGTGATTTTTGAGTCACGTAACACTTTCGAGCAGATTTATTGAGTCGACTCTTTTAAGTGAACCAGATCTAATGAAACAGATCACTGAAATAGGTGTTTTTGCCCATCTCTAGTCTGAATTGTTTTTTTTTTGGTTTGTTAAAGTTTAATGCACTTTAATTCTTAGTACAACTTTAATAGTCTTGGAAGCGATTATTTGAAGTTTTAGAAATTATCTAGTAGAGTCTTGAATGGAACTACTTTCTATACTTTTAACACTAATTAATTAGGTGTTAGTCTTACTGCTTTGTTAAGAGACTTAGTAGACAATTTTCAAACTGCAGTACAGTCTTTAAACTGTCTTCTGAATCTACTAAATGTAACTACAGCTTTCTACTAACACAACTAGAGCCTTAAAAGTTTCTACTAACATCTGTTAATGCAAGTGATGGGCAAGATCGAGTATCCCATGGATCAAGCAAGCGATGATCGACCATTTGCAAGAATCCAGTAGCATATTGAATCATAAACTTCACATAAAATCAGTGTTTTACAAGCCTCTCGCAGGAAATCAAATTTCGAGTTTAGAAAATTCTGAAAGTTTAGTTTGCTTGCTCCGCTTCATAACACGACCAAGCCATATTTTCAGGCTCTTCTAAACTCGACAACTCATTTCATGCTTAATCAAGAAGTGGAAATGCTTGTTAGAAGTTTCAAATTAAAGGCTTTTACAATTTAACCTAAGTAACTAGTGCACAACCTAACCTGACAAATTGATAACCAACCTAACCTAAAAACAGTTCCATATGACGTTATAATTTTATAATCTAGCTAGTGTTAGGTTATATGACACACTTACTCAACTCTAGCTAGATTAGGCTGGCTATTATTTACTCAAGTCAAATTAGTTAATGGTTACTTAAATAACTGACACCCAACCAAACCTAAGGAATTGATAACCTAATCTAGCATAAAAATAGTTACACATAACCTAACCCAACTTTACAGTTTGTATTTAACCTCGGATGCTAACTACTTAGACTAATTTCCCAATAATAGTTAACAGCTTCTTAAATAATGTTAGTTGTTAATTATATTTGTATCTGGCAATTAACACAACCTAGGTAACAGAAAAATAATTTAACATACGAATTTGGTAAGTAACGTAACCTGAAAACATTTACACGTGACATAACCTAAGCTATCAACTCTAGCCTAAATGCTAGATGGTTAGATTAGTTGCTAATTGTTTAATTTTCTTAACTCTAGCTCAAATTGGTTATCAGCTTCTAAAGTTTGAATGCTTACTGTTTTTGTTGTATTGGTATAGATATCACCATTCAGCCACTAACGTTGAAAGTTATTGATATTTAACACAACCTAAGTAACTGCCAGAAAATTTGTTAATCATAACATTACGAAACTTAATTACTATAGTTACTGATATTTAACACAACCTAAGTAACTGCCAAAAAATTAGTTAATCATAACATAACCAAACTGTTATCTAGCGGCATCTCTCTAGTTTCAATGCCAGCTAGTTAAATTATTGTTGTATACTTGGCTTACTTAACCCAAGGTTAGGCTGGTTGCTAGTTACTTGGGTTAGTTGTTGGTTGTGTTATAAGTGGCAAGTTACCCATCCTAAATAGTTCAACCTATGTAATTGCCAACTAATGTAACCTAATATACCATTTTATTTGTAACTATCGGCAACTCTACTAACTAGTATTTAACCTAATTTTGGTACGTTTTAAATGACTAACTGAGCAAAGAAAGCATTAGATTAAATTTAAGATCACTTTATATTCTTATATACCATAGCAGATTTTCTTCTAAGTTTAACTTTTATTAGATATGAGATAAAATTGTATTATTTTAAATATAAATCAATTGGCTTTGACTTGAGTTAGTTGCATTTTTGTAAGCTTTCCAAAAATACTTACAAAAGTGCATAAATCAGTTTTTACACCATGTCAATATCTTTTTAAATAAAGAAGTTATTTCATTCATAAAAATGGTACTTTACTTTAAAATACTATTGAAAATGCTGCACTTTGTATATATTCCAGAGAAAATTGCTCAAATTTGAAACGCGCAAGATTTGGTAAAACGAAATAAACATTTGTAAAATTTATTAACGTGAACCAGGTTTGTTATGTTTAAAACACTTTGTTTTAAAATTTTGTTTTAAAAACAGCCGTCGTGTTTTAAACGGTTTTATTTTAAACATGTTTAATTTTAAATTCTTTTGAAACATGTTTTAAGCGTTAAATTTGTTTAAAACATTTTTTTTATAATCTTAAATTTGCTAAACTATAATTGTATACTACTTTATTAAGAATTTTCGTTAGCGGTTTTAAATTTTAGATAAATTGTTAGAGATATTTAAAATTACATTATTAAACGTAAAATTCTATTACAATATAATATTGCGAATGGATGTGCATAAATGTGATTGAAAACGTGTTTAGACGAATTAACGGCCGAGCAATTATAGAGTTAGATCTAAAAACTGATTTTATGAAAAATTCTGCACTTCTTTTTATGATTTCGATGAATGCCTTTGTATAATACATACAGGGAAGTTTTATTTTAAACATACATAATCTATACGTTGTAAATTTTCATGCATTTGTCTATTTTATAAAACCTTCGAATGAGTGTTTCCATTCCCAGACTAAGCTTGAAATAAAATTTCGAGTTTAGAAAATCATGAAATTTGGCCGCTCCGCTTCGCGCAGGATTTTCTAAACTCGAAGTTTTACTTCATGCGCCACGCGTATAAAACACTAAAATATTCTGAAGTTAGAAATATACTTATAAATATTGTTCCTCATTGACGATGCCACTATTGAGCATAAGATGGCGTCAGCTGTCGAATCCATTTAATAGTTCTCACATATTGGCTTGATATAGTAAGAAATGTTCAGTATTTCTCAGCACTGGGTCAGGATCACACTGAAGAGGACCTTGAAGTCCGAAACGCGTCTGTGGGTATCTGGTGCCGGAATACTGAACTCAAATACAATTTTGATATTTGTTTTCTGGCTACACAGAGTGTAGCTCCGTGGACAAAACAGTGACCTATATATGCACTTTGTGCATTCGTGTCATTGACGATGCCACTATGGAGCATTCGATGGTGTTAGCTATCGAATCCATTTAATACGGTAAACTTGTTTGTTGCCCAGTGACGCAGTAGGTTACCGAGCAACAGACAATTTTAGCGTAGACGTTAGCCTGAAAATTTTACTTCATGCGTAATCAAGGAGTATAAACACTCGTTAGTAGTTGAATAATTTTGATAGCAGCTTTAATATTGATTTTTATTCCGATTTAAATGTTTATCAATATTTGATAAACATTTGTGAAAAAAAATGCGCCTTCCTTAAATTATGTTTCAGGTTCAATATTTATATTCCCTAATTTATTCCTAATGCGTTTTTTTAAGAATTTTTATGCTTAAGAAATTTTTACGCAGATTATTTTTATTTTATGTAACAAATAGAATATTTCTAGAAGAAACCATGTGTTTTTATTTGTTATCCTTGTTATTTTAAAAAGAACTAATTATTTACAATTTATAAATACCGGTTTCAATGATTAATTTATTAAAATACTCACAATTATTATTCTGGATAGATTATTTCGGATTTTTGTATTGGATAATCGAAAATATTTTTTGTAATGTAATTTATAAATATATAAAGTCATTTTGAAAATTTCAGAAGCTGCCCACTGAGCAAACACATTTAAGTAATGTTTCATCAAGATTAAAGAACGTAATGTTGCTACAATGTTGATGTAACGTTATTTATTTGTTTTTTGCTCAGTGGGTGAGAATTGAATATAATTAATAAACAAAATAATAATTAAAAGCTGTGGTAGTTACGTTTATTTTGATGTCGTGATACGATGGTTAGTTACTTTCCTTTTTATTTAATCTTTGCTAACTTTTGTGAATAATTTAAATATTTGTGTAACTAGTTACATTTATTAGTTGGGTAAAAGTAACATGACGTAGGTGTCAGCAACAATATTGCGACATTAACTATTTTAACTGATCACTGTGTTTCTCATGCAAGTTTGTATTATTCTTTGACATAACTGTAATACATTTTGTAAATGAGGAACCTCTAAATATAAAATGCAAGACTAGACTCTTGACTAGATATAAGTAAAAAAAAAGAAAGATATTTCAATTTTTGTAAAATGAATTATAAATAAATATAAAATGCAAGAACCTTGTCAAGACCCAAGTTAAAAATATGCAAGAAATTGCAATGTTTGTAAAATTTTAACAAATCATTCTGAGTGTTATCTCATTTATTATTAATTTTGAAAAATTGGATATACGACTTTTTAACCTTTTTTTTTTCTTCAGAAAGCATAACATGTTTATTATACCGTTGTCTTTTTCGCGCTGTTATAATTTTTACACTTTTTAAACGAACGCGTTCTTTTGATATTTGATGAAATTAAAAGTTCATTCATATTTTAAACATCATTAGACAATGTAAAAATGTTTTCCTTGATTTGTAGTGCTCTCTGCGCCAGTACATGTAATACGAAAATAGTTTGATGTCATCAGATTGCGTATGTGAAAAGAGACAGAAAACTTCAAAATACGCCTGCTATGGTTTCTAAATAGAACATGTGAAAACGCATAGAGAAATTAATTTATAAGAGGGCCGGATCCCATAGTAATCTATGAAAACACCCACTAGGTCTACCGGTGGCCAGCTAGATGAACTAATAGCACAGAACACAACCGGATAAAACTTCAAAGTTAGATTTGAATCCACGCTAATGGCAGGAATTTTACATTTTTATTGTTATTATTATTATTACCAATTACTCATATAAAATATAAAGAAATCATAAATAAAATCATGTTATCAAAATGATACACATTGTTTATTACATTGTAAATAAGATTAAATACATTAGAAGATATTATTGGGACTGCATTACAATTTATTTTCTTTTATAAAGAATTTTTTAACGATGTACACTTCTGTGCAATAAAATTAAGAACGTCTTATAACTATTTTTCACAATATTCTAGTTTTGTAATTCAGGTCTGTTTAAATTGCCTAGCAGCAGTTTCAATAAATAATAAATCACGTCTTTCCTGCTCCTAAAGTTTCTTAACTTTGAAAACAGTGTCTTTACTAATGTTTACT
Organism: Philonthus cognatus; assembly: GCA_932526585.2. Taxonomy (NCBI): domain Eukaryota; kingdom Metazoa; phylum Arthropoda; class Insecta; order Coleoptera; family Staphylinidae; genus Philonthus; species Philonthus cognatus. The sequence goes on from OW052241.1 coordinate 77,718,709, forward strand.
AACCGAGCAATTTGTGTAATAGAAAAACTATCTTCTATTTTAGTTAGAGTTCGAGTTTTTGAACTGTTGTCTAAATGACACGGCATTTTGACATTAAAGCTATTGACATATTTACGTAACATGTCCGGTTTAAACTATAACATATTTTGTGTACTTAATTTTATTGCACATAAGTGTACTTGTGAAAATATTTGCACACACTCTTACGATTTTTTATATTTAAGGGGAATATAACAGTGGTCTGAAATTTAATGTTAGGTTTATTTAAAAACTAAAGATCCTAGAAAGTTGAAATTTTGACAGCGTATATTAAGCTCAATTATCTAGTAAAATATCGAAGTACTTTTTTTTAACAATTTGCTTTCAGAGGTATGAAAAAAATAATGTTATATTTTTCAAAATTAAAAAAAAAAATTCCCATATCTTACTAGTTTATACTATAAGGAATATAATGTGAACATTTCATAAGGATGCGATAGCTCATGCCCGAGTCAGGTTAAAATAAAAATCTAAAAAAATAAGACCGTAAAATACCGCCGCCTTGCGGATCTTCTCTTAGTTGAACGCGTTGTACACTCATCTGCACAATTATTGGAGGGGCGAGCAGCATGCGGCCAGCGTTTATCCCTGGGCTGGTGAACGCTGCGCGGCTTCGCGTTTGTTTTTATTTTCTTTTCTCAATCATAGTTAACAAAAACGGCTCGCGTCGTTAGCATTTATTCTAGTAAAATTAATATTTCGCAATTATAATCGATATTTTATTGTACTAGTGTTTTATTTTATGCTTTCTGACTACTAATGGAATAAGTATTTTTTTATACTGCATGTTCACTAATATAGAAAACATGAAATGTTTCACTAATTTAAATAAAGATGTGTAATATACCTTTAATATTGGCTTTCCTAATTATTTGACAGTGTCGGTATTATTAAATTATTTTTAAAGTGTTTTTAGCTGATTAATAAGCAGAAGCAATCGAATAACAATCAGTCTTGTTCAAATCATTATTTCGTCTTAAATCTTTCGTTGTTAAAGCAGTTGTTAAATGCCATTAAACTTCTCGCAATAAAACTATTAAAGTAAATTGTAAAGTTTCTAGCAATCGGACCTATTTGAACCAACTGCGACTTCATCAACGAATCAATGATATCAAAACTATAAGAATAGTGAGAATAACGTCACCAATATGACGTTGTCGTAGATTAATGTTACAAATCAACTATTTTTTACTGAGCACAGGTAATATATGTTTGACGAATGTTTACAAAAATGTAGGGTTTAACTGCGTGCATATTCATTGTTAATTATTTTAGAAAAAATAGAACTATAATAATAATAATAAGGTAGTTATTATAATGCATTTCAAATAACAAGCTTCTTGCTCAACATTGCACCGAACCCAATAAATTTTATTTCAAATTTGGCTGATTTATGATGAGTCATATTTTGATAGTAAGTAAATAAGGAATAAATGAATTGTAATTGAATATTATTGCAATCCTCTATTTATACACATCATCATTTTGTAAACCCTGTACTAATTATAAAAAAACAGGGCAGCTGTCCGTTTAATTTTTTTCAATCTATTATTTATTTGTTGCATTCATAAAAACTAGAATATTGGATAAAATATAAATTGAAATTCTCCCCAAAATCTGGGGTATTTACCCAATTTGACAGAGGCTAAATTAATACACATTATTTTCATGGCAATAGCAGTTATCAAAGATAATATTTCTATATAAAAAATATCATTGAAAATCCTATGTTCCGTTTTTTTTCATATACAGAGAGTTTTATATAACACCGAACATGTTTATCCAATACAATTTTGACACCTTTATTTTTTAAGTTATGTGTAAATTGGGTTGCCTCTATGACCATTAAAAACTGTAGCCAATCAATCGCAATTAATGACTCAACTTGTACACACAGGGAGTTTTTCTTTCAAGTATACATGTGAGAATTACACAGTATATGTCGTAAATCTTTAGATACTCGTTGTTAAAAAAAATAATTTGAAACTTGAAATGAGTGTGTTCCACTCCCAGACTAAGCATGAAGTAAAATTTCGAGTTTAGAAAAGCCTGAAAATTTGGTTTGGTCGCGTAGCGCGAAGCGCGGAGCGGCCAAACCAAATTTTCAGGCTTTTCTAAACTCGAAATTTTACTTCATGCGCCACCGGTACAAAACACTGACAAATTACGAAGTTTAAAACACACCGATAAACTTTCTATTGCATCAGTGTTTAGTACCGGTGGCGCATGAAGTAAAATTTCGAGTTTAGAAAAGCCTGAAAATTTGGTTTGGCCGCTCTGCGCTTCGCGCTACGCGACCAAACCAAATTTTCAGGCTTTTCTAAACTCGAAATTTTACTTCATGCTTAGCCTGGGAGTGGAAAACACTCGTTTAAAGCTTCAAATTAAATTCTTTTAATAAACCTAGCATCGGCATATGTTCAACGTATGCTTCTGTATACTTAAATGACAAATTCTCGTTATGAAAATGTTCGGTGTTACATAAAACTCTCTGTATATCCGGCATATAAATATTCACAAGGAGCTTATGAACATGAATTATTTTATTATTATATTTTTAAGAAATAATCTCTAATTTAATAAAATAAAACACATAGTTTGTTCAGCTGTCGAAACTGGACTCTTAAAAGTAAAAATAATTAGTTATAATGACAAGAATAAGAATCATCGGTTTTGTAAATACCGAAAAATAACACAGGATCGCTTTCTAACGAATTGAAAACAATACATAGCTTGTATGTATTATCAGCGTGTTTAAATAATACGAATCGACACTTTCCTTCGATCCGTCTTTTTTATACGCTTTTTTTTTTTTCGTCTATTCCACGCGACGCGAGACCCTATCCGTTCATGCCAAGGAGCAATGCACAAATGCACAGTGAACTGCCGCTTTTCTCTCTGACTGTATTCGCCCCACTTGTCCTGTAAATTTGGCATCGGATGAGCTACTCTAAACTATGTGGGTCTTTCCAACACGATCGGCGTGTTACACTGCGATAATCCCCTTAAATATTTGTGTTGAAGGCGCTCTTAATTGCTGTTAACCATTACAATCTTCGCTTGAGACACTGGGGACGTTGAAAGAAATGTTTGTTGAAGACTTCAGTTATAACACATTTATGATGGACTTATATGGATTTATAAAATAACCTACATAGATTAATACACTTTTGGAAATTGATTTGTATTATCAAAACTTAAACTATTTCTAAAGCTTTCACTGACAGATTTATTCGCGGAATGATTTGTAGTTTTCTACATGACACTGATGTCATACATTTTGACAGCAATGTATTACTAAGAAAATTTAAATGATAAATCAATATTATATTAATATTATGATGATTGCTAGGTATGTACGAATGTATGTAATGTCTAATCTAAATATTGAAATAATCCTTTTATTATATAGTTTTATAAAATTTATGAAAACGTATGTATAAATGAAATTGCCAATTCTTGGTTGCAGAATACTCCAAACATTAAAAGTGCGATTCTTTTCGCAATCTACAACAAGTTAGTCTTACAAAGACTATATCAAACACTCATTGAAACAACTACTTCCCGGGCTAATACCCCGACGGATATTGAATTATACAACAAGTGTTAGCTGTTACATACAGTAACCTACTGCAAATGTAACAATTTGGGTCAAATTATTCAGGCCATCTATAGTTTGTTTGAACGGTAACGTGACCGCCAGTCTAAGGTGTCCAAATTGTTACATTTGCAGTAGGGAAGGGAAGTAGTTGTTTCAATGAGTGTTTGATATAGTCTTTGTAAGACTAACTTGTTGTAGATTGCGAAAAGAATCGCACTTTTAATGAAAACGTATGTTTTGGCATGCAGCTTTAAAATTTTAAGGTTAAACGTCACATTTTGACAACGTCTATAAAAATAAATCTCCGAAAACCCAGCCACAAATCATTTTAATTAATGTGAACAATTATTTAGTCATCTACTAAATAATTCAGGTATTTACAAAAATAAATAATACTTTTATGTTTGTTTTGTGTAAGCTCAAACAAAAGTGTTAGTTGAATCGAAGACGCATTCAGTAGATTTGGCAAATTAATCCAATGACATTAATCTGTTAATACAACATATTAAATTACAAATTTGAAATTGGTTTTAAGCTTGCCCTCAGAAAGTTTTCTTTAAAGGCTGTGTAGTTAATTTACCCTCAAAGTGGAAGAAATTAAATTACGTTTTAAGTGATGAGTTGAAATTAAATATTTTATGCTTTGTGGAAGAAAATCCTGTTTCTGCAGTACTAGAAATTGCAAAATACTTTAGAATGTCCCGAAGTTCGGTATTTAAAACTACAGAAGTAGACGGTGATCATTTCCAACACTTGTTGTAACTTTTTCGTGTTATTTTATATTGTTCAAATAATATTGTACTTATAATTTATTAGAATTTTTGACACTTTCCTTTTAAATAATATCAGCCTTATTATTACATGTTAAAATAAGTTTGAATACCTCACTAAGTATTATTTAAGATGCCTAAAAAAATCCGATAACTACTTTCTAATGTCAATTCATTACAGCTACCTGAAATAAATTAATTAATATTTTTATAAGATAGCAACATTTTAACAATGTTGGTTAAAATAAATACCAGCGACGGCTCGCAGCCCAACTTCAGGGTAGGCCACAGCGCCAAGGCACACAAAATTTGAGGTTGGGATCGCGCTTTATAAATACAAGGAATTGCACAATAGAGTCACCTTTCAATACAGGATACATATTACCTTGGGTCTCTGGTCTATTCTAAAGTTAGGTTGCGAGCCGCCGTTGATAAATATTATTCCTAAATTGTTTAATTCAAACCACTATTTTGTTTAATTGTGTTGCAATTATATTAAATTGAAATTTGATTTGATTACTTTTTGAAATTTTAGTATGTGTATGAAAGTTTAGTTGCCTATAGCCGAAACATAAAGCATAATACACACGAACGTTTTTACGTGGTACGTTTTTTATATGGGTATACATAGGGGAAAAAAACCTGAAAGAAAAATTCCCTGTATGTACGTCTGTTAAGTCACCCTTAGTTCTATATGTTTCTATATTGCGCCTGTATTTTGCTACTATAAGGCCGAGCGCAAGATGAGATACACGCAGTTTTCTATAATGCATATAAATAAATAAGACAACGCAAATTGAGCCATGAGTCACAGGACGCGGCTTTGGCATACATTCTACATAGAAAACTGCGTTGCTTCTTCTGCACTCGGCCTAAGTGTGTTAAAACTTCCATTATACAGTAAAAATTACCGAATTTTAAAAAAGTAGGTACATTTATTTTTTAAATTGTAAGGTTGACAAACTCTTCACTGCAAATATAGATAAAATAAGATCATAAGAAATATATACCCCTTTATTTTAAATATATTTGCATTTTAGCACTAAACTAAGAGGACTCGTGTTCCGCATAATGGATGCTGGAGTAAGTAGTGTTACATACAGTGAATTTTTTTTTTAGGTAAACATATGCATAAGAAAATGTGTATCGGGTCGCTGCGCGACCCTCGACAAATTTTCACGGGGCTTTTCTAAACTCGAAATTTTACTTCATGCGCCACGCGTATAAAACACAGATTTCAAGTGAAGTTCGAATATAAATACATTTCACAATATTTTAGTGTTTTATACGCGTGGCGCATGAGGTAAAATTTCGAGTTTAGAAAAGCCCAGAAAATTTGTCTCGGGTCGCTGCGCGACCCTCGACAAATTTTCACGGGGCTTTTCTAAACTCGAAATTTTACTTCATGCTTAGTCTGGGAGTGGAAAACACTCGTTTAAAACTTCAAATTGAACTTAAAGAAAAACAAGGAATATCTAAGGATTTACAGAAAATAGGCTGAATTTGAAATATGTTTACTTAAAAGAAAAACTCCCTTATGTATAATTACAAATAAAATATTTCCAGAAAAAAGGTTTTGTTACTAGAAAAATGTTCAGCAAAAATATTAAAGGGAAAAGTATTTCGTGTATAGTGAAGCTCATTTCGTAAATCTTTTGGCATATATTTGACAAGGTGAAAGATATTTGGGATATAGTGAATCTCATTTGATCAACACTGAAATGCAATAGAAAACCCCTGTTAGTTATGTAATTTTAAAAATAATAAAGTTTTTTATTAATACTGAGAAATATTGTAAACATAAGTCATATAATATCCAACGAAAGAAATAACTATAAATATTGTTGCTTAACAGCTTTATTTAAATACTTATCCTTTAAAAATGAATTTTCGTTTAACCGATTTCAGGTCAACATGCGTTTCCCCCAAATTTTAAATTCCGCGCCCAAAAATGTCACCAGATTCCTCCATTTTAGCCGTATAAACCAGGCTTCTAGTTACATTAATCATAAAATGAATGTAGTATAGTTAAATAAATTGCCTCAAAATTATGACATTTCGATATTTACTTTTAATAAGTTAAACAAGTCGCTTTTTGGAATTTTTGGTTTTATCAACGAAAATATGTTCTAATTTATTGCCTAGTTAAATATAAAAAGCTCTAACTTTATAAAAGCGATCAATGAAGCTTTTAACGAGTTTTTCTACTCTTTTATTAAGCATGAAGTAACATTTCGAGTTTAGAAAAGCACGCTACGCTACGCGACCAAACCAAATTTTAAACATAATATTTAAAATTACGAAAAAACTATTCGTGAAAATGCAAACAATGTCTTAGTTAACAAGACAACTTAAGACGATAAATATTCATTGAAACAACTACTTCCCGGGCAAATACACCTCCGGATATTGAATTATACAATGAAATATTTAAAATCTTATTTAATTTGATTTGTTACAACGCTCTATTAAAATATATGTAACGTTTAGGTCAAATTCTCTTCAAACCAACTAACAAATACAAATTTAAAATGGAAGGAGAGATAACAAAAAAAAAAAATAGAAGTGAAAGGACTTGGATTAAAACTAATGTCTTAGGCCATCTATAGACGCGTTTCGAGATTTATCTCTCTTCAGTATAGCTTTGCTTATGACGTTTTTGAAAAAAATAGGAATAAATTAAAATTAACTTACTTGGAAAAAGTGTTGTGTGTGGAATGAACAGGTACACAGAAATGAAATGAGTGAGGTGTATTTGCACGGGAAGTAGTTGTTTCAATGGATATTTATCGTCTTAAGTTGTCTTATTAACTAAGACATTGTTTGCATTTTCACGAATAGTTTTTTCGTAATTTTATATATTATGTTTAAAGTGTGCAAACTATAAGAAGCGTAAGCTTATTTTCTCGAATTCAAATAGTTTTGAATTTGAATTTATCAAATTTTAAAGCTTTTCTTAACTTGGTATATTACTGCATCGCCACGAGAAATATTGTAAAGCTCAAAAAATACAGCTTTAATCTCACGTTAATACATTTTACAAATCGCCATTCCGGTGCAACATCGACCTAACTGCAAAAATAATTTCAACCAATTTTAATGTAGATCTATTTATAGGTTAAAAAATACAGAAACATTTCTGAAAAACAACTGCACGTTACCATTACAAGACAATAATATTTGTAATCTGTTGCTGTTTTTCAGAATTATATCTGTATTTTAAAAATTATAAATATATTTACATTGAAAATTGGTTGAATCTAATATTGAAGTTACGTCGTTGTTGCGCTAGAACGGCGAAATTATGTTTATTTTGATAGTCAAATCTTACGTATATACCTAACATAACAATCCCTATATAAAATCTCGGTATTTCTGGTAGTTTTCAAGATGACATTTTCAGTTTCTTTCTAAACTCGCATTAAAATAAAATGTATTTACCTCTCTAACTTGATTTGCCGCTAAAACCCTACAACAGGTCTGAATCCGAATTTGTCTCAATCCGAAAGTGAAAACACCAGATTTGGTTGAAAAATCACTGATTTGCCAGCCCTGTGCGCCGGGCCGGACAATAATGGGCGCTTTAACTAGTTTTGCAGCCGAGCGTTAGTGGCCCTAGTGCCGGCACTGGTTAGAGTAGTCCTAGGTTAGGCTAGTTACTATAAATAATTGGTAACCTAACCAAGGATAATATTCGATATCTAACTTAAATATACTGACACTAAGCTAAGTAACTAGCAACTCATGTAAGCCAGCTATAGCTTTAAAAAATTGTTCGTTTTTGTATGTAAAAGCGGCCCCGCAAGAGCAAAAAATATATTTTTACCATTAAGCCCTCCCCCGAAATTTATATAACCCCCTCCGATTTTTTTTTTTGGCTACGGCCTTGCGTGTAAGTAACTGATCGAGCTGATCGAAAAGATCAAGTGACTTGATCATTTCAAGAATCGAGTAGTAGACCTTTTTTTCGTCGATCTTTCTTATCACTAAATAACACATTTGAATGCTTTACTAAAGTGTTAATTTATTTCCTTAATTAACCCACTGAACAAACACAATTAAGTAATGTTTTATCAGCATTAAAACAACGTTTAATGTTGCTACAATGTTGATAAAATGTTATTTGTTTGTTTTTTGCTCAGTAGGAATAGTCATTAGTTTTATATCGGACACTTTTTTCTCATTAAACACTTAGTAAAACATTTTCAAAAATATATTGGTTTGTAAATTAAATTCACTTGGTTTTGTTTCACTTAGATGTATTTTATTTTCTACTAGTTTAGGCTGCCATTAAGCCGAAACAAGTAGAAAATACAATACATATGAGTGAAACAAAACCAAGCGAATTTAATTTACAAACCAATATAATTAGATTTAATCTGTCAGTTGCTAGTAGAGTCTTAAAAAAATTACTTACGACCATCTTGTGAAACGACTTTGAAAACTTTTAAATAATCACCTAATTATTACAAATATTTCTTTGAAATATAATAACTATTCTACATTTTAGATTCGCTTGCACACGCGCTTACTGCTTACTAATTAATAAAACCAGAGCTTATCGCAATCAATTGTTTTTCTGATAAGCGCGGAGAGACAGTGCGCGTCATCGGTGATTAATTAAATAGCGAAACGTTTTTTTTTTAGCAAAATCAACACTTATTAAGTGATGTTTTAATGAAGAAGAAAATGTTCAAAGCGTTACTTACTTGATTCGAATTAAAAGCACACCCGATGCGTTCACGTTTCTCCTCTCTTGGCGACTGTTTGTAATCATGGTTTTCCGATGGGTCATGGCACAATCTAAGAGGTTAAAGGTTATTGCCGATAATTTAAAAAGGGATTGTCACGTTACGGTTTTTATTTTTTTCTATTTTTAACGACCAACGACAAAAATAATTAAGTAACGCAGTTTATTCAAAACATATACTGCTTTATTATTTTAAGATTATATTAAGGAGAACATAACACTCTTAATGCAATCTAAAGACTGTCTGCTATTATTATTATTATAAATAGGGAAGATTTTCTGTTATGACTCAGCGTCAGTGGCGCAGCCAGGATTTCGTCTTCCCAATCAATATTACAAATTATACAGGAAGGTTTTCGTTTAAGTGTAAACATCCTGATGCATACGTTGTCAATGTTCAGGGATTCGTTGTTTTTAAATAGAGTTCAATTTGAAGCTTCTAACGCGTGTTTCCATTCTCTAATTAAGCATGAAGTGACGGCAAATCCAAATTTTCAGGCTTCTCTAAACTCGAAATTTTACTTCATGCGCCACGCGTATAATTGATTTCAAGTGATATTCTAAATACACTACTAAAGTAGTATGCTTAAGATGTATATTTTGAACTTTACAATAAATCAGTGGTTTATACGCGTTACGGATGAAGTAAAATTTTCAGTTTAGAAAAGTCTGAGCGTCTGGTTTCGTCGTGACCAAATTTTCAGGCTTTTCTAAACTCAAAATTTTACTTCATGCGTCACGCGTATAAACCACTGATTTATTGTAAAGTTCAAAATATACATCTTAAGCATACTACTTTACAGAGCTGGGATGAATCCTCAAAAACAGGATTCGAATCACGAATCCGAATCACCTAATATGATTCGAATCACGAATGCTCGAATAAAGGATTCGTAAGTGAAAAATATGATTCGAATCAAAGATTCGAATCCTCATTTTTGAATCACGGATACAAATTCTTTAAAAATAAATTTGAATCTATTATTTGCAACCAGTAATATTTTATTCCATCAGTTTCTATTAACAAAAATGTTCATCCACCGACTAAATATGTGATTAAATAATGATTTTAATTAATAATGATATATGTGTTATTGAACTTCATTTTAAATCTGTGTTTTGTACGCGTGGCGCATGAAGTAAAATTTCGAGTTTAGAAAAGCCCCGTGAAAATTTTCTACGCGGGGCTTTTCTAAACTCGAAATTTTACTTTATGCTTAGTCTGGGAGTGGACAACACTCGTTCTTAGAAGTTTCAAATTAAAGGATCACTCTACTTTATTACCATTTTACAAAGGCTACAGCTCGAAGGACCAATCATGGTCTTCGGAGACCGAAGGACTACAGGGAATCGAAGTTTCTTTACAAGAAAACAACGAATATCTAAAGGTTTACAGCATGGATAGGAAAGAAAACATCCAATTTTGAAAAAATATCGCAGTTGGGTTGGTTTTTAGTGCGTTTTTAAATTCACTATAAATCAGTGTTTTATACACGTGGCGCATGAAGTAAAATTTCGAGTTTAGAAAAGCCCCGTGAAAATTTGTCTCGGGTCGCTGCGCGACCCTCGACAAATTTTCTACGCGGGGCTTTTCTAAACTCGAAATTTTACTTCATGCTTAGTCTGGGAGTGGACCGTCAAGATTTTATACATGTCGAGATTTTCGATATTTCTAGATTTTTGTCGATTTATTTACAGTTTGTTATTGTATTAAATGCAACTTTAATATTAAATAAATACGGATTTTTTTAGGAATAGAATATTCACCCATTAAGAGCTGAGCAAATTATAAAGTTACCTCTAAAAATTAATTTTAGGTAAAATTTTGCATCTTTTTCTTTGATTTCAATGAATGATTTATTATATTACATACGTCGATTTTTTAAAAGAGTTAAATTTAAAGTTCAAACAAGTGTTGTTCACTCCCAGACTAAGCATGAAGTAAAATTTCGAGTTTAGAAAAGCCCCGCTTAGAAAATTTGTCGAGGGTCGCGCAGCGACCCGAGACAAATTTTCGCGGGGCTTTTCTAAACTCGAAATTTTACTTTATGCGCCACGCGTATAAAACACTGATTTAAAGTGAAGTTAAATATGCACTAAAAACCAACCCAACTTCGATATTTTTTCAAAATTAGATGTTTTCTTTCCTATCCATGCTGTAAACCTTCAGATATTCGTTGTTTTCTTGTAAATAAACTTCGATTCCCTGTAGTCCTTCGGTCTCCGAAGACCATGATTGGTCCTTCGAGATGTAACCTTTATAAAATGGTAATAAACTTAGTAATCTAGAGTGATCCTTCAATTTGAAATTTCTAAGAACGAGTGTTGTCCACTCCCAGACTAAGCATGAAGTAAAATTTCGAGTTTAGAAAAGCCCCGCGTAGAAAATTTGTCGAGGGTCGCGCAGCGACCCGAGACAAATTTTCACGGGGCTTTTCTAAACTCGAAATTTTACTTCATGCGCCACGTGTATAAAACACTGATTTCAAGTGAAGTTAAAAATATACTATTAAGGTTGAAAATTTTTCATGGTTAAGTAACCAAATATGCATTCACAAATATTTGAATTATTCGAAAATTTAAATATTTATATTCGAATATTAATAATTTCTTGATTTAATTATTCATATTAGAATATTTAACTATTTGAATTAATCGAATTCGAATCCCAGCCTTAATAGCGATGATTCGAATTATTTGGGAGGATTTGAATCCGTGTATGAGGATTCGAATCCATTTATAAGGATTCGATTCCTTTTATAAGGATTCGAATCCTTTTATAAGAATTCGAATCCTTTTACAAGGATTCGAATCATCTACGTCTGGATTCGAATACGAATCCTTTTAAAAAAATGTAACGAATCCGGATCACGAATCCGTTTTCACTAAAGTATTCGAATACCTCTTTTGAATCCTCTAAAAGGATTCGAATCCTGGAATCGAATCCTGAATGATTCGAATCCTGCCCAGCTTTGCTACTTTAGTAGTGTATTTAGAATATCACTTGAAATCAATTATACGCGTGGCGGATGAAGTAAAATTTCGAGTTTAGAGAAGCCTGAAAATTTGGATTTTACTTCATGCTTAACCTGGGAGTGGAAAACACTCGTTTAAAGCTTCAATTTGAATTCTTTCAACAAAAGCAATATACCAAAACAATATATTTTTAACTTCACGTTAAATCAGCGTTGTATACGCCCGGTCCATAAAGTAAAATTTCGAGTTCAGAAAAGCCTGAAAATTTGGTCACGACCAAACCAGACGCTCTGGCTTTTCTGAAATCTAATTTAACTTCATGTTTAATCAAGGAGTGGAAGCACTCGCTAGAAGCTTCAAATTGAAATCTTTTATAATAATTATGACTTCTTACTAGAGATGTTTCGATCCCAAAAATGTATCAATATTGAGAATCTATTATATCTTATAGTAAAGTATCGATACGACAAAATATCATATTGAAAAATATAGATATTTAAAATATAGATATTTAAAATATCGATACTCTTCAATACCATTGTGTACATTTTCAAGTATTCGTTGTTTTCGAAAAGCGTTTAAAAAAGACTAAAACTCAAAATTTTCAGGCTTATCACAACTCAAAATTTGACTTCATACTTAATCTGGTATTAAAAACACTCGACATAGAATATCAATCATTTTTCAAAATTTAAAAACTTGACAGTTTTCGTGAATTTCCAAGATTTTCATTAGATTTCAAGTTTTTGACGAGTTTTCATGAATTTCCGATCTCTTTAATTTTCTCAATCTCAATTTAACTGCCAATATTTTCAAGTTTTTCGACAATTTTTAAGATCTTAACAATTTTTGTGATTATCCTAAATGTTTGCTAATTTTAAAATTTTTGATGCATCTCATGACATTTCACGATTTTAGTGAGTTTTCAAATTCTTTGCGTTTCTTCGTGAATTTTCAAGGTTTTAGTCAATTTAAAATAAAAACGCATTTCTGGAGTTTCTAAAATTCCCGTTCTTTTGGAAAATTTGTGAGTTTCCTAGATTTTCGTTAATTTTAAATATTCTGACATTAACAAAAAATTTAGAAATACAAAAAGTTCTTAGCAATTTTCATAAATTACTTAAATATTCGTTGATTATAAAAATGTTGCAGCTTTTCATAAAATTCCAATGTTTTCCTAAATTTTGAGGATTTTCATCAATTTCAAAAGTATCGATACTTTTTATACATTTTTAAAAAATGTTGGCAGTTTGCGTGATTTTTAAGATTTTTGTTAATCTATAAAATGTTAACAATTATTGAACATTCCTTGATTTTTAATATTTTGACGTCTTTCATAAATTTTAGTGAATTTCCAAAACATCCATTCATTTTTCATTTCCGGTAACTTTCTGACCATTTAAATGTAAGTGTTTGCAATCTAATTTCCAGTTAAATACAATTTTAGTTAATATTGTTAAATACAAATTTAACTACTCCCGTTAATAAAAATATAAAAATCGATGAAGACTATAAATCAAGTCAAAAATATAGGGAAACGATTATGTGTAGTGTTTTACAAGATTGTAAAGAATTGAAGAAATTAATTGATTACACAAAATTTACAATAATTTGCCATTTTTTTGACACCAGGAACATTTCATAATTTGTATAATTGTTTGTAAAAATTAAAAATTGACAAAATTCAATTTACACAAAAGTTGAATTAAATCGTCAGTTATGTAAAGTGTTTAACCCAAATGGTTCCATTGTCCTTTTAAAAGGTCGCCAATATGTGTTACAGAAACCTATGTTTCTTGTGTATTATTTTAAGTAATGATAGTAAGATGGCACCACATTCTTTAAGAATAAGGTACATGTGATATATTTTAGCAAAATTGAACACATTTTAACTGCGTATAACATCCAGAAAAATATTTGTTGTGCATCGAGTTTTTTCTTTTGTGTCATGGACAGATTGAGGTAAGAATTATTTAATCATAATAAATTAAATATGTTCTTCGTTGCATAAAATGTAATTAATATAGTTATATTTAATTAACCACAGGTTTGTGAGGTTAGATTTTCATTTTGTATTTGGAATATACGCACGAAATCATAAATGTCCTTTATAAAGGCCAGTGGCTCAATATACTGTGTTTTCAGTTATTGGAACAGACACAGACCCTTGACTCTAAGTGAATTGTTGGAGGAAGCAGAGAACATTGATGATGATGCAATACTACCAGATAGTATAGCTGTTTTTCCACCTATTAATGCAAATGAAGTTGTCACCGATGAAGACTCCGGCGATGAGGAAAATGTTGTCATGGACAACCTTTCTGGTAGTATTTTAAATTCGATGGCTGAACCTTCTTTCAAAACTAATATTATCGATAGTGACAGTGATAGTAGCGACAGTGATAGCAGTGACGATGAAATTCCATTATCAAATTTCATGAAATATACGAAGAGACCAAAAAATTATGAATGGAGTCACAGCGACATTACAAATAGTTTGCCGATCTGGAACCAACCATGTGAGCCTAATAATAAATTTACAAACTTAGAATTTTTCTACCTATTCTTCGGTAAGGATGTTTGGCAAATGTTAACTGATTATAGCAATCTTTACGCAGTACAAAATAACAGATGTGGAGACATAAGTGTAGAAGAAATGAAAGCTTTTTTGGAGTCCTTATTTTTAGTGGTTATACTACTGTCCCAAGAAGATCACTGTATTGGGAAAACAGTTCTGATGCTAATCACAAAATAGTATATGACGCAATTTCAAGAAACCGTTTTAATTTTATAATGCAAAATCTGCATTGTAGCGATAATACAAATTTAAATGTTTCACTTAAATTTGCTAAAGTCGGCCCATTATTAGACGTTTTGAACAACAAGTTTATTTCACTTGCCCCTCTGAACGAATATCATAGTATTGATGAGTCAATGGTGCCCTACTTTGCCGGACATGGTTCCAAGCAGTTCATCAGAGGAAAACCTATTAAATGGGGTTATAAGTTTTGGATGGCTACTTCTAGAACAGGTTACATAGAATGGTTTCAACCTTATCAAGGTTCCAGCACAAAGCTGTCAGAACGATACAAGAACTTAGGATTGGGTGCGAGTGTGGTACTAACATTTGTCGATAGTATTCTTGAAGAAAAAGGTAGTTACCCGTATCATATATACTTCGATAATTTTTTTACTTCTTGGGATTTGCTTTTGGTACTCAGAGATAGAAAAATAAAGGCTACTGGAACACTGAGAGAAAATAGAATACATGTATCTGCAATAAAAACTGCCAAAGAACTACAGAAAGAGCCAAGGGGAACCTTTGTGTATGCCTTGGAGAAACAGGAAAACATAATAGTATGTAAGTGGAATGATAACAATATAGTTACAATAGCTTCCAATTCAGATAGCGTGCTGCCGACATGTAATGTGGCTCGATTTTCCCTGAAAGAAAAGAAAAAAATTTCTGTACCTCAGCCGGATTTGATAAAAAAATACAACAAAAATATGGGAGGTGTTGACAGGGCAGATCAAAATATTAGTCTTTATAGAGTCGGAGTTAGAGGCAAAAAATACTTTCCCATAATAAGTCATTGCCTTGATATGGCAATTCATAATGCATGGCAGCTTCAACGAGAATATGGTGGAAAACAGGATCAATATACCTTCCGCAGATCCCTTGCAATGAGCATTTTGGAAAACAACAAGAAAACAACGAAACGAGAACGACCTAGTGCACAACCAAATGAATATTCCCGGTTCGACGGAAAGGATCATCTAATTGCATACAAAGAAACACAAATTAGATGCCGATTATGCCACAAAAAAGTGCAATTTCAGTGCAATAAGTGCAATGTAGGTTTGCATCCAAAAAACTTTTTTTGGAATATCATACGCTCTAATTTTATTTGTCTGTAAATATATAAATTATATTTATTTTTTGTTGAATATAGATTATTTCTTTAAAATATATTTGGAATATTGCTGAGTTTATATATAGATATATTTTTACTTTCAAGATATTAACCTTCCCGTTGTCCTTTATAAAGGACGGTCTATATCTGGTAAACTATTAACTTTATAACATAAAGTGCTTATTAAAAAATATTCAAGAAATACCAATTAATCATAAAATTGCAAAAAACTTTTAATTTTCTTAAAAAAAATTAATTCGGGAGTATTTGGGTTAATTAAATTTCCGGGTATTATTCAGAAATGAATAAACATTGTATTGACGTTGAGAAAATATAAGTCCTTTTTAAAAACAAACTTTGGAACATCACCAAAACTTCGTACAGAGAATTTTTCTCTTAGGTTTGTCGATGTACATTTTTAGACGTTCACTGTTTTATTAAAAACTTTTAATTTGAAGCGTCTAACAGGTGTTTCCAATCCTAGAATAAGCATGAAGTAAAATTTCGAGTTTAGAAAAGCCTGAAAATTTGGTTTGGTCGCGTAGCGCGAAGCGCGGAGCGACCAAACAAAATTTTCAGGCTTTTCTAAACTCAAAATTTTACTTCATGCGCCACGTGTACACAACACTCATTTAATGAGAAGTTCATTTTTTATATTATTTTTATTCACTTTTGTTTAAACTGTATTAAAATGAATTCTTTATTTCGTAAAATGTTAGCTTTATTTTTGGAAATAATGAAAATAGGATTAATCTAAAAAATGACAATATTTACTGTAATACCTGTAAATTTAACGTTCGTTAAAATGTATAGAAGAATTTAAGTTAAGACAATTTGTGAGATTACTATTATTATTTTAATGAAAATCGCTCGAACAAAAAAATCAAGCTTAACTTTTTTTAAAAAATAGAACATTTTCATAAAACAATAAGCAAACAATAGCCGAAGATCGAGGCTTTCAATTGACGTAAAGCTTGATTGTTTTCAACCTTAAATCAAGGCTTAAATTTTAAACCAAAACAACTGATGTTTTCACTGTGCATGAACTTTAATAACAATCGCACGCTCAAATAACTTTACACAACTTTATTTACAAACTAAATATTTCTGTTAAACAAAAAGTAAACAAGATCGAGGCTTTTAGTTGAGTAAATCTTGATTGTTTTTAAGCTCAAAACAAAGCTTAAATTTTGAACCAAAACCACTGTGTCTTTCCACTTTCCATAAAAATCGAAAGACAATTTGTGAGATTACTATTATTATTTTAATGAAAATCGCTCGAACAAAAAAATCAAGCTTAACTTTTCTTAAAAAATAGAACATTTTCATAAAACAATAAGCAAACGATAGCCGAAGATCGAGGCTTTCAATTGACGTAAAGCTTGATTGTTTTCAACCTTAAATCAAGGCTTAAATTTTAAACCAAAACAACTGATTTTTTCACTGTGCGTGAACTTTAATAACAATCGCACGCTCAAATAATATAACACAACTTTTTTTACAAACTTAATATTTTCTTTAAACAAAAGCAAACAAGAGCCAAAGAATGTAGCTTTGAAATAGTGTAAGCTTAATTGTTGTTACGCTTAAATAAACTCTCAAATTTTAAGTCAAAATTACTGTTTTTCGCTCTGTTCAATTAAAATTTCCGACTCAAACAATTAAGTGCCACTTTATTTAAAAACTTAACATTTTCATTAAACAAAATGCAAACGACAGCCAAAAAATGCAACTCTGATTAGACCCGCTACTCAATTGTTTATACGCTCAAATTACGGCTTAAATTTTAAGTACTAAAATTTGAAGTTAAACAAAAAAAAATCAATCGTTCAATAAAATAAATATAATTCCAAAATTAACTGAATATAACAAGAAATTTTGAATTTTTTTAAACATCTATAGTAAATTTCATGAAAATCCATAAGTAATTTTTAAAATTTGCATTTAAAAAAAAAATCAATACAATTTATTATTGATTTTAAGATATTTTCAAAGAGCTAAGCTTCACTAACATCCACAAGTATTAAATCTTTTTTTGATAAAAGCGTTCAATTTGAAACTTCCATGGAGTGTTTCCACTCCCAGGTTAAGAATGAAGTAAAATTTCGAGTTTAGAAAAGCCTGAAAATTTGGATTTGCCAGGGCGCGCGAGCGAAGCCTCGGCAAATCCAAATTTTCAGGCTTTTCTAAACTCGAAATTTTACTTCATGCGCCACGCGTATAATTCACTGATTTCAAGTCAAGTTCAAAATATAACGCATATCGAATCTTTAAAAATCTATCTAAATATTTTGGAAAAAGAAATATTGATATAAATATCGATTATTTTCCATAAAATTTTAATACTTCTAGTTATCGATATATATCGAACATCCCTACTTCTTACCAGTAAATAAATTTAATATGAATAAAATAACATTTAAAAAACAAATTAAGATTTAAATTTATTCAAGTCTAATAATATTCATTTTGGTGTTTTAATTTGTACTTACAGTAGAACCTCGCTATACCGGGCCTCGAGATACCATGATTCGGATATATCGGGGTCATTTTTCAGGTTTTTTTTTTTAAAGATGTTAATTTTAACAATTGACTGCGTACCGCCCTGCTATTAGGTAAAACGTTCCGGCGTCATTATTGTATTATATAGTATGTCTTGTTATGTAGGTGGCTACTGCACATATATATATATATATATATATATATATATATATACAGACAGTTTTATGTAACACCGAACATTTTCATAACGAGAATTTTACTTTTAAGTATACATAAGCATACGTTGTACATTTGCCAATGCTCGGTTTATTAGAAGAATTTAATTTAAAGATTTAAACGAGTGTTTTCCACTCCCAGGCTAAGCATGAAGTAAAATTTCGAGTTTAGAAAAGCCTGAAAATTTGGTTTGGTCGCGTAGCGCGAAGCGCGGAGCGGCCAAACCAAATTTTCAGGCTTTTCTAAACTCGAAATTTTACTTCATGCGCCACCGGTACAAAACACTGATGCAATGTAAAGTTTGGCGATGTGTTTTAATCTTCGTAATATGTCAGTGTTTCGTACCGGTGGCGCATGAAGTAAAATTTCGAGTTTAGAAAAGCCTGAAAATTTGGTTTGGCCGCTCCGCGCTTCGCGCTACGCGAC
The DNA here is from genome assembly GCA_932526585.2 of Philonthus cognatus. Taxonomy (NCBI): domain Eukaryota; kingdom Metazoa; phylum Arthropoda; class Insecta; order Coleoptera; family Staphylinidae; genus Philonthus; species Philonthus cognatus. The sequence continues at coordinate 77,737,903 of OW052241.1, forward strand.
CAAACCAAATTTTCAGGCTTTCCTAAACTCGAAATTTTACTTCATGCTTAGTCTGGGAGTGGAACACACTCATTTCAAGTTTCAAATTGAACTCTTAAAAAAAACAATGAGTATCTAAATATTTACGGCATATACGCTGTAATTGGGACATACTTGAAAGAAAAACTCCCTGTATGTACAAGTTAAGGCATTAATTGCGATTGATTGGCAACAATTTATAATAGTCATATACGCTTTCTAATTTACACATAACTTAAAATTTAAAGGTGTCAAATTGTATTGGATGAAAATGTTCGGTGTTATATAAAACTCTCTGTATGCGCGTGTGTGTATGTGACTATTATACAAATTACATATATTCGGATATACCGTGTTTTCCTTATATCGTGCTAGGTATAGCCAAAAGCCATCCTGGTATAACGAGGTTCTACTGTATTATTATTGAAGTTAGGTCTTGATTGTGACTTTGTTAAAATTTCGGCGGGGGGGGGGGGGGCGGTATTTTCGTTTGAACTCAAATTTGTGTATTTTCTCAGTTTGATTTTCACGGGATTTGAGTTTACAAAAGAAATCATCATATCTTTTATATAATTTTGTCAATTTTAACCTAGATTTTTTTATTATAACAAATTGGTTAACCAAAATCGAACTACTCTTGATATCCCAATTTCACAATATCTTAGTTTTCTTTAAAAATATTAAATATAAAATTGAAGTAAGCGTTGTGTTTTTATGAAATTGTTGAGAAAATATTAAGCTTTCTTCTAACACCGGTAAAAATAAAAGTGATAGCCTTTAATAAAAATAATAGTAATAAAAAATAAAATAAGAGATTTGTTTTAATATCCATATAAATTGTTAAGAAATTAACACATTTTGTTATAACGTTGGAAAAAACAAATATTTATTAAATTATCGCAAAATTGCAGGTGCTTAAATTGATTTAAGTAGGTACTCTTATTAATTAAAACATTGTTTGCATTTTCACGAATAACATTTTCGTAATTTTATATATTACTTTTAACTTTGTTTAACCACTATAATTTGCACTTAATTTGTGACTATAGTTTCAACTATCTAGTAGCCATTATCAAATTATAAAGTTACAAGTTAATTTAAAGTGTGGTTTAATGTTTGAACATTTGTAAAAAACGAGTTGTTGAGATATCTTCAAATATTAAGAAATTATTTAGAATTAAATGTACTTTCATATCTTATAAAGAATCCCATCTCAGTTTGTATTTCCGCAAATTCGAAAGAAACAGCTCGAATAAGAAAACATTTTAAAGAAACTTTCAAACGATATTTAACTCAAAATTATATGAATTAAAAATAGGTCAATGTAGTTGTATGAGTTACGTGAAGGTGTTAAGTCACTTAATTAAACACAGTTATATTCCTTTCTTCACTTTTATTTTTCTTGCTAGATGTACATTTCGGGCACTAATCACCCATTATCAATAGCTATTGATAATGGGTGCTTAGTGCCCGAAATGTACATCTAGCAAGAAAAATAAAAGTGAAGAAAGGAATATAACTGTGTTTAATTAAGTAAAAATAGGTCATTGAAAGGATTAAACAAAAACAGCTAAACTAAATACCAGAGCTGTAACGAATCCTTGTAAAAAGTATTTGAATCACGAATCTGAATCACCTAATATGATTTGAATCACGAATACTCGAATAAAGGATTCGTAAGAGATCAATATGATTCAAATAAAAGATTCGAATCCTGGTTTTTCGAATCACGAATACAAATCCTTTAAGAATAATTTTATTTTATTATTTTTTTGAACCATTGATATATAATTATCGTTACCAGTTGTTTTAACAAAAATATTCAAAACCTAATTATTTATTATTAACCCAGAACATCGTTGATAACAGACTAAATATATGATTCCCTATTACTCTGATTAAAGATGTATTTGTGTGTTTCTGAACTTCACTTCAAATCAGTGTTTTATAGGCGTGGCGCATGAAGTAAAATTTCGAGTTTAGAAAAGCCCGCGCAGCGACCCGAGACAAATTAAAGTAACTATTAAAGATACGAAAACGGTTAAATTAGACAAAAGATATGGCGAAAAATGTAAAAATCGACAAACATATCTTTTTACTATAACTTTGTTAATTAGAAAGATAATAAGCTGAAATGTGAAATACCCTAAATAACATCCGAAAAACACAAACAAATTGACAGATTGTATATAGGGTGTTCCATTTCCAAAATACGACATTAAAGTTCAATTTTTCTAATAGCTACCATATGGGATTTTTATACCATTGAATAAAACAGGAAAATATAGTTGCAAATCATGTGTCATATGTTAAAAAATAACTGCAATATCTTTTAGGTTATATATAAAATCTTAATTCCATATTTCTTCAATTAACAAAATTATTAAAAGAATAAAATTTAATGGATTTTCAGTTTTTTCATCATATCTTTAAAACAATTGATGCTAGATGATTGTTGTTGACACAGTTTTACTCGAAGTCTACACCTTTGACTTACATCTAATTTATTCAATTTAGTGTTTCTAATAGTCTATAATTTGTATCTGGCATTTGTTTCAAAGATGTGATTAAAACAGTGAAAAGCGTTAAAATATTTTTTTTTGCTATACCTTTGTTAATAAAGAAAATTTTTAGCTGAAATTTTATTTTTAGTCTAAATCAGTTGTTAAAAATATCAACGAAAAACTTCAGATTCTATACAGGGTGTTTTATTTTATGAAGTATAACAATTGCCAACAACAATTTTCTAGTCTATTCAATGGCATAAAAACCCAATATAGCTGCCATTAGAAAAATTAAACTAATTTGTCGTATCTTGAAAATGGGACCTCCTGCGTAAAATCTCTCAATTTAGTTGTGGTTTTCGGATGTCATTCAGGATACATTTCAAATTTCAGGTAGTATCTATCTAAACAACAAAGATAAAATATTGTCAATTTTCACTTTTTTCGCCATATCGTAAAAACAAATGACGCTAGATGAAATTTGTTAACGCAGTTTTATTTTGTATTAGAAATGGAAACTTTTGTTCAATTTAACCGTCTTCGTACCTGTAATAGTTTAGAAAATCCAAATAGTGAGCACGATAACGCAAACTAACGGTATATTGGTCAAAATTTCAAGGTGAGTAGGCCCTCTGCCCCCCTTGGCTGCGCTCCTGCTCAACGTTTAAAATTGTTAATAGATGTAAATACACATCTTAAAGACAGTTTTAACTCTCTAATGTTAATACTCCATCATAAAAATATCTTAGGTTTGTATGATGTATTATTAAAACTGCCTATCAGAGAATTAAAACTGTCTACCAAATTGAACTTTTTTACCTAGAAACCAAACAAGCATTTTTGGTTTCTAGGTAAAAAAGTTCAATTTGGTAGACAGTTTTAATTCTCTGATAGGCAGTTTTAATAATACATCATACAAACCTAAGATATTTTTATGATGGAATATTAACATTAGAGGTAAAACTGTCTTTAAACTGTGTATTTACATCTATTAACAATTTTAAACGTTGAGCAGGAGCTCAACTAACTAAAACTAAAAAACTAAAAAAAATCTACTTATCATAATAATAAGTGTTTTATTATCGAATACTTTGGTTTCATATTATTTCAAATAAAAGTAATACCTAAAATTTGTATTGTTATTAAGCGAAAGTTTCTACCCATTAAAGCAGAGTTTAGAAAAGCCTGAGAATTTAGGTTATGGCGAGGAGCGATGGGTTTAATAAAGCCTGAAAATTTGGATTAGCCGGCACGGCTCAAATTTTCAGGCTTTTCTAAACTTGAAATAATGACCTTACGCTCAACCAAGGAGTGTAAAAATACAGGGTGGATCAAAAGACCGTTTAAATTTGATTCGGTAGCTGCGACGAGCAGCGACGGCGGGGTGGGGCGGACGGGTTACGAAGCGCAAGAGCGGCCAATGGGATTTCAGTACCATGGCGTCGTTAAGCGATAAACAACGTGCGTTCTGTGTACGGGAGTACTACCGCAACAACGATTCTTTTACTCTAGCGCAACGAAAATGTTGTGCTCATTACAACATACCGCGTAAAAATGAAGCTCCATCGATTCAATTGATTCGAAAATGGGTACAGAGGTTCGAGGAAACCAGTTCAACAAAGAATCAACCACGATCTGGCCGACCTAGAACAACAAGAGATCCCGAAAACGTCGAGCGTGTAAGAGCGTCTATTCGTGAAAATCATGGACTCTCTACTCGGAAGCGGTCTAACGCCTTAGGTGTGCCCAGAACGTCTTTGATTCGTATTCTTCACAAAGATTTACATTCACATCCGTACAAAATCCAATGGTACAGGAATTAAAGCCTCAAGATCACGCTCACAGGCTCCAATTTGCAAACGAAATGTTAGAAAGGTTCACAAGCTTTACCAACATTATTTTCTCAGACGAGGCACACTTCTATCTAAATGGGCATGTGAATAGGCAAAATTGCAGGTATTGGAGTGACACTAATCCTAAATTGAAGGATCAAAAACCTCTGCATTCACCCTAGGTTACTGTATGGGCAGCTTTGTCAGCAAGAGGCATTATTGGTCCATACTTTTTTGAAGATCGCCGAAGAAATGCTGTTACAGTGAATACAGAGCGGTACATTGCCATGCTACAGAACTTTTTTTTACCAGCGCTACAGGATTTCGATGGTTTTAATCAACGATCGTGGTTTCAGCAAGATGGAGCAACATGCCATACTTCCAACGACTCATTAAATGCTGTTCGCGAAATTTTTAAACAAAAAGTGATATCCAAAAGAGGAGCCATTAACTGGCCACCTCGTAGCCCGGACTTATCCCCACTGGACTTCTTTCTTTGGGGATACCTTAAAAGTAAAGTTTTCAACAGCAACCCAGTGTCCATAGAGGAATTAAAGATATTAGAGAGGAAATGATAAAAATTTCACGAAACACTTGTGAGGCCGTTATTGAAAATTTCCGCTCCAGGTTGCAGCAGTATCAAAATAGTCAAGGATCACATATGGATGTAATTTTAAAAAAATAAAATCCCTATTTGTGTACTTTAATAATAAATATAAAGTTTTTATCTTACATAACTAGTTTCTTTTAAATCATTATTTGAAATGTAAACGAACTTTTGGTCTACCCTCTATGTTGGAAACTTCAGTTATTTGAAAATAGTAGGCAGTTTTGAGACTGCACTAAGCATATTAAATATTGCTTAGAAGGGTACTAAAAGTAACTTTTTAATAATCAATGTATAATCAGTTGGAGATTAAAAAACAGAACATATTTATAAGATAAAAGTTCTGTCTTATTTAATTTTATTTCGAAAAAGTACCAAAAAGTACCCACTAAGATTTCACAAAAATAGTAACGAAACTATCACAGATCATAAACTGTTGTTTTTAAAGTAAAAGTTATTAAGGAATCAAAAGCACTTAATGACTTTTATTTTCCCTGTGATGGAAGGAAACGCTAAAAAATTGTGTTATCAAGGAATATTCTTTCAGCCGAAAAAACAGGTAAAATTAAGCTGACAATATATTGAAATGAATAATCAATATCTGTGGTATACAGACATTATAATACGTGTAGACACTTTAAAGACTCCACTAAGCATGTGTCTTTATCATACCTTTATTATTAAAAAGGGGTAAACTATTTTTTTTTCAGTTTTTTTTTATAATTTTTTAGAGAAATCATAAATTTTGTATACATTACATTCATAATCCACTTTCAGCTTCTGTAATTTCCAAATTTTGTTTCTTCCATAAAAAAAAACATGTTAACTTCTTAACGCTTTCAGCCCTGGAATTTTTCTGGTGCCCAAAAAAAATGTTTCTAATCTGCATATTATTTATTACTATCTTATATATAATACAAAGAGTTTTTCTTTTAAGTATACATATCTCAATATACTGTATACGCTGTAAATCTTCAGATATTCGTTGTTTTTACAAATATTTCAAATTGAACTTTCAAACGAGTGTTTTCCACTCCCAGATTAAGCATGAAGTAAAATTTCGAGTTTAGAAAAGCCTGAAAATTTGGTTTGGTCGCATAGCACGAAGCGCGGAGCGGAGGAAAGGAAATAATCAGTTTTATTTTAGAGTACGCTCAAACAAAATACTTTAACTAGTAAATCATATATGGGCAACCCCCGGCCCTCCACCAGCTTCAATCCGGCCCGCGAGAAATATTTCAAGTAACGCGCAAAAAAAAGATTTAGCACACATAGTTTGTTTGTAATTGCCGTCAACGTACCTAAAATTGTATTTATTAAAATCAAAAAGACGAAAATCGATAAATAATATTATTAAGCGTACGCACAAAACGAGTCAGAAATAGTTGTTAGAAAGAGACAAACGAATAAACATTCGGGAAGCCGCCCGATAACCTCCAGAGCCGGCTGTTATTCATAACGCGGTTAGCATCGCATATTCGCGTACGATCGGGGGTATTCTAGTAGCCTATTGCGGGTAATATATAAACCGATCAGCGCGCGTTTAAAAGCGGAAAGTGGACGCAGAATATCGTCAATTCCAAAACAAATGGACTGATGAATACCTTTATATCATGCACAGTGGTGAACCTATGTGTTTGTTGTGCAATGAAACAATTTTTGTATTAAAATAATGCAATATAAAGCGGTATTACTCCAGCAAGCATTTCGCTCAATATAATTTAGTTACGGGCCAGTTGAGAAAGGATAAAATTTTAAAAAAAACTCATTACCGATCTAGGGAAACAGCAACAAATGTTCCATTCGCAAAGATCAAATCTAGACAGTGTTGTTAAAGATAGTTTTATAGTTAGTTCCAAAATAGCGAAAACATTGAAGTCGTTTTCTGAGGGAGTATATTAAAGAGTGCCTAGTAGATGTTGCAGAACTTTTGTGCCCAGAAAAGAAGAACGAGTTTGAGAAAGTGAGCTTATTGTGACGTACTGTTGTCCAACGTATAGATATGATAGCTAGTGATAGCAGAAAAACATTGACTGATAGATTGACTGGTTTTTGAGCATTTTCGATTGCTTTGGATAAGAGTACAGATTTATCTGGCACAGCCCAGTTAGCTATTTTTATACGAGGTGTTGATGAAGAATTTGTAATGACAGAAGAATTACTGGCTTTACGGTCGCTACAAGGGGCCACTACTGGAAAATATATTTTTGCCGAGGTGCAAAGTACTTTTGAGCAATATGGTTTGCAGTGGTGTAAATTAGTTGGAGTAAGCACAGATTTATGATCCAACATGGCTTTCTGACTTGGCATTCCTGGTAGACATCACAGGACACTTAAGTAACCTGAACTTGAATCTTCAAAAACAAGGGCAATTGGTAAATCAGCTGTAACAGTCATCTTAAAGCTTTTCAAAATAACATTCGCTTGTAGGAAACACAAATGAGAAGTAAAAACTGTAACATTTTTAGACATGTAGCGCTGCAGCGGAAAGCGGGTGATGGTGCCTGAACGGACAAAATTCTAGTTGGTAGAATTGCTATATTCACTTCTGTTTGTATACATACCATGCAAGTTTAAAGGTATTTTCTAAAAGCGAATGGGAATAAATCGAAGATTGAATCAACATAAAAGTTTAGTTTAAACGCTGATTTTGAATATATCAAGTAATTGAAGACTATTCTAAATATTATGTTTGTTTATGTAACGAATAAGTTGTTGACTTATAGGAGAAAATGGATATAATAATACTTTTCTCCATGATTAGAGAACAAAATATTAAAGAACAATGAGCGTCTATAACCAAGGCCGTAGCCAGAAGGGGAGGAGGGGGATATGGGGGCAACCATCGTCTATGAATTTTCGATGCCACTGGTAAATCTGCTTATGACAAGGCGGTAAAAAGCACGTTGAACTTCAATAATGGACTCTAGTTTTGCTAATTGCAGCACACAAAGTGCTTTTTCTTGTTGTAACGCCATTTTACTACAGACAATCAAAATGACAAGCAACAGTTGGAACTGCTTCCTGGACTGTTCAAATTTTAAAATTTTGTCTGTCCAGGAACGTTGGAATTATACTTCTACCTTTTGTAGTTTGGAAGAAATCTGTTCCTTCTATTTGAATAGCCCTGTATATGCTTTACCGCTTGATCAAGCGCTGCAGCGCTACAAATAAAGCGGTACCGTTCAGCGACACCGCTTTCGTAAAGCGCTGTGGCGCTACAGTTCCCTGAACGCCACCTATTGATTACGGTGGCCATGCTGTTGAACTGAAACTACTGTCAGAGCAAGTTACTGATCGGTTTTCCGATTTTAAGAATATGGATAGCACTTGCAATATTTTTGCTAATACTTGTAAGTGTAATGTCCGCTTCACCTACAAATGGAGTTGATCGAGCTTCAAGAAGACTCATATTTTAAGTCTAAATTTGATGATGTGGAACTAAGCCAATTTTACAGAACATACCTTACCGAAGAAAAGTATCCACACCTGCGAGTTTTCGCAAGAAAAATAATTTACACATTCGGAAGCACGTATAAATGTGAGCTGTTTTTTTCAATCATGACAATTTATAAAAATAAGCATCGTACTCGGCTTACAGATGTTAATTTAGAAAACACTTTGAGCCTATGTACTAGTGATATTGACCCCAATATTGATCATCTTGTTTCTCAGCTTCAAACTCAAATGTCTCATTAATTTTCATTTGATTTTTTTATCTTTTTTTGTTAATTTGCTTTTTATATGTTTGATTATGCTACTATAATTCTCGGCATGCACTTGACGTCCAATTTATCATGGCAAACTCACGGAGATGTGCTTGCGACAAAATTGTGTTCCTGTCTATTTGCCATTCGTACGTTATCAAAAGTAGTATCCACAGAAGTACTAAGAACAGTATACTTTTCCCTATTCCATCGCACATCTTGTATGGACTGATTGTCTGGGGTCACTCAGCAATCAGACATAGGATCTTCGGGCTTCAAAAAATCAACACTGCTATAAAACAATCTCAAGCACAAATAGTTACCGCACGAGACACGGACATGACATCCATCAAAACGCAGTCAGATTAACAAAATCTCAAACCGGAGTCCGTTATTACGGCATAAAATTTTTTAATGCCTTACCACCAGAAATGAAAACCTTGTCGACTGAGAAATTTTATACACGAATCAAAACCGTTTTGCTTGAAAACGCGTTCTACAGCTGGGAGGAATTTTTAAATTTTTTTTTTTTTGATTCTCTGTTATTCTGTTTTGACTTATCAATTCTAGTTTTTAAGTTTTAAATTTTGGATTTTAAATTTTAGGTTTTAAGTTTTAAATTTTAAATGTTGAGTCTTAAGTTCTAGAGTTTAGGTTTTAAATTTAAATATTGAATTTTACATTTTAAATTATGTGTTTTTATTTGAATTTTAGATTTTAAATTTTGAGTTTTGTGCTTTAATTTTAATTTAGGAATTTTAAGTTTGAAATCTACAATTCTACACACATTAAGTTTCTATAACTGTTTTTTTAATACTGCGCTTTGTATACAATTTACTATGTTGTGTCATTAATGCTTTTTAGGCACTACCTGCTTCTTTTGGCGTCCCTCTCTACATTATTGAATGTTTCTATGTTTTGTTTCGGTAATTTACATGAGTACGTATTTGAATATAATTCAACATCTATTTGTTTTATATTTTATACATATTTTCATTTACAGTTGTAATTAAGTACCTAGATTTAAGAAACATGTATTTGACAAGTGTACAGCTATGCTCTTAACACAATAAATGAAAAAAAATAATAAATACAAAAAATGTGTGAATTTTTATCGCCATTTTATTCACTACAACCTACCTATTTCTTACCTACGGCCCGCGACCTGATCAAGTCTCGAAATTACGCTCTGAGCTAAGCAAAGGTTGCCCACACCTGTGGTAAATCATTTAAAAAACCCTAAATTGCAAAAAAGGAAACAGTAAATTTATATTTTCTATCTTTAAGTTGTTTCTCATTGGCCACTTAGTAAAACACGATCAAATATATAAAAAAACAATTACTTGATTTGTTTTACAAGTCAAAAGTAGTCGCAATAAATAATAACAAAATTTAGACAAAATCAAGTGATTTTATTTTGAATTTCATTTGTTTAAAAATTGAATACATTTTAACAATATTTAAACAATATTTTTTATTGAAACTCATATGAATTGTGAAAACAAGGAATGAGCGTTTTTTCATATAAGCACAAATAAAATCGTCCTCCTGTACAAAAGTTATAAAAGCTTACAATTAATTAAAAGAAACAGCTAAATCATGTTATATTTAAAACATTGTTGAACATCACTAAAATATTTGATGCTTATGAAAATGGTAATTATAACTAAGACAAGATAAAACAAATCAAATTAAATAAGACTTTAAATATTTCATTGTATAATTCAATATCCGGAGGTGTATTTGCACAGGAAGTAGTTGTTTCAATGGATATTTATTGTCTTAAGTTGTCTTATTAATTAAGACATTGTTTGCATTTTCACGATTAAGATTTTCGTAATGTTATATATTATAATTACCTATGAACATAGAGAATAAGCGTTGATATTTTGATTAAGCAAATAAACGTATTTTCAACAAAAAAAACTGCAAAAGCTCAAAGTTGTTTCAATAAATACAATTACAAAATGTTGTCTTATTCTTAATATTGTAATTATTTAATTAATTTTGTATTATAAAGGAGCACCCTCTTCTTTTTCTGTGTTTTTATATGTTTTCTTTGTAATTAGGCTTTTGCCTGTTAAGGAAATAAAGATTATGAATTATAATGTTGGTCATTGTGAAGCGCCTGTAATTTGATTTACAATTGATCAATTTTGTTTGTTTTTTACTCTCAAACAAAATCAATCACAATATCTGTTAATTACATGTAAATTCGTCGTTCAATTACGTTCTTAGCAAGTTTTTAATTACGTTTTAATTAAAATAACTGTAATCAGTACCTATATCTAAATTTTAATGAAATAATTAAATTTTGATGCGTGTTTGATTTATGGAACTTTAGTAAACTTTTATTGAACTAGCGTAACATCTATATACAGGGAATGTTTCTTTTAAGTATACATTTGCATATGCTTTTTTTAAAATTTCAAGTTTTAAACGAGTGTTTTCCACTCCCAGATTAAGCATGAAGTCAAATTTCGAGTTTAGAAAAGCCTGAAAATTTGGTTTGGTCGCGTAGCGCGAAGCGCGCAGCGACCAAACCAAATTTTCAGGCTTTTCTAAACTCGAAATTTGACTTCATGCGCCACGCGTACTAAACACTGAAAACACTGAAATATTGTGAACAAGTGAACTTCATTTGAAAACAGCGTCTTATACGCGTGGCGCATGAAGTAAAATTTCGAGTTTAAAAAAGCCTGAAAATTTGGTTTGGTCGCTCCGCGCTTCGCGCTACGCGACCAAACCAAATTTTCAGGCTTTTTTAAACTTGAAATTTTACTTCATGCTTAATCTGGTAGTGGAAAACACTCGCATAAAGCTTCAAATTAAACTCTTTTATAAATAAAAGATTTGCAGCATATAATTTTGATATGTATACTCAAAAGAAAAACTCCGTTTTAAAACTCTACTAAATATGAAGATATTACAATAGTAGACACTTTTATTAAGACTCTAGTAAACATGCAGATATTATAATGTTTAAGATTTAACTATACCCGACGCCCTAAGGGGCAACAAGGGATAGCAGAAGAAGAAGAAGAAGATTTAACTAAAAATGGTCATATTATAATAGTAGACACTTTAGATTCTACTAAACATGTTTCAATTCAGTTCAATTTCCTCTTTTTCCAAAAGGCGTTTCATATTAATTTGAGCTTCAGATCCTCATATTGATTTAAGTATTCATTAATATTCGAACGAGTGTTTTCCATTCCTTGATTAACAATGAACTAAATAATTTGAGTTTAGAAACGCCTGAAAATTTGGATTGGTCGCGTAACTTTTCAGAGTTTTCTAAACTCGAAATATTTACTTCATGCGTCGAAATATTTACTTCAACACTGATTTAGTGTGGAGTTTTTAAAACACTATTTATCTTATTAAATACACAATTACGCCAAAAAATTTTTTTAAGAAATTGATATTTTCCGAATTTTTAATCGACAATTTCTAGTTCAACTTCTTCTAGGTATATTTAATAATATTAGAGTATTCGCAGCAGTGCATTTGGTGCCTTTAAATAGTAGACACTCCTAAGACTCCACTAAACATTTGTCTTTACTAAATACTCATTACCAATGCTTATTAGAATAATATAATCTATGACAAACATTATGTTTTAATAGCGACTAATCCAAATTTTCAGGCTATTCTAAACTCGATATATTTACTTCAAGCGCTAAGGGTAGTAATCACTGGTTTAGTGTGGAGTTTTAAAAACACTCCATACATCTTATTAATAACACAAAATAAACAAAAAAAGTATCAAGAGATTGATATTTTCCAAGTTTATAAATCGACGATATCTATTTTAACTTCTGGATATATTTAATAATAATAAAGTATTCGCAATAAATTTAGTAGTAAATCACTTGTAAGACTCTACTAAACCGCTGTCTTTACCCAGAAACTCTTTACTAATGCTTATAAGAATGATATAAACTATGACATATGTATCTCCTGAAGTAATTAAAATAAAGAAGTATTTTAGAAAATATTCAAAAAATAATTAGTAGATAAACACTTAATTTTACTAAACTTATTATTTGTTAATGAGGAAGTTAAGTAAATTACAACGTTATTAACTTTATTAACATCTAACCAATCCTTTGCATACTCATCCGTTCAATTCAATTAAAAACGCAGACGCATCGTTTTCTCGGAAGCGCAACACAGAGCCATCCTTTCATCCGCTACTCGATTGTTTTATTATTAATTCAAAGAACTCGTTAAATTAAAAACTAATAAATAAAATCACAAAAATCCCTTACCTTTCATTTCGAGTAATGCGAGCAGACACACAAGCACGATACACACATGGTCCCGTCGACTTTCGGCCACAAACTAACACTTAATGAATCTCAATCGAGTTTATATGTGATGCCCACATCCTAGGACTAATTTAGCTTAAATTAAGAGATTATTTCCTTTGTCGACGTTATTATTCCATTGTGCTGCTGCCTGCCTGCATAAAACGAACCGCTCGAATATGTGTGTGTGTGTGTGTACACTCCGCACATGTAGACTACTCTTGCTCTTCTCGCAAAATAAACATAATTCATAAATTTCGCACTGTTTGAATGCATGTACGAGTGTGTGAGTGTGTGTGTGTGTGCATTGAAGTGTGTTTAATGTTGATGTCATGTTTTACTTATTTTTATGTCCCTCGCTTGTAAATGTAAAAGGTTTTTAGTGTGATTGCTCGGAGATGGATTTTTAAATAATTCTCATGAAGATTTTTTGCGTTGGTAAATTCTATGGGCATTTAATAATTTAATTCATGGTTGCTTTTAATGTGATATCTATTTCAAACATTGCATTTTATTCAAATATATTTGAATTTGTATTACAAACATTTATTTAGTCAAAATCTAAAAAAATAACAGCCAATACTTTTTGAAGTTAGAATGGGGTTTATACAACTAGCGCATTAAGTAAAATTTCGAGTTTAGGAAAGCCCTAAAATGTTCAGGCTTTTCTAAACTCGAAATTTTACCTTATGCTTAATCAAGGAATCGAAACACTTATTTGACGTTTCGTTCATAAAAAAAGAAGAGCTGGGCAGGATTCAAATCATTCAGGATTCGATTCCCGGATTCGAATCCTTTTAGAGGATTCAAATGAGGTATTCGAATACCTTAGTGAAAACGGATTCGTGATACGAATTCGTTAAATTTTTTTTAAACGGATTTGTATTTGAATCTAGACGTAGGTGATTCGCACCCTGTTTCTCCAACGTATTTTAACTAGATTACCCTGGCCCGACGACTTTCGATAATTTCAATTTTTTATAATCTAAATTATAGCACTCCTATAGCACCACCAAAAGTTTCTATAGCACCCCTTGTGTTTTCCGGAAAATCTAGGTAGCTCATTCTTTAGCCAGGGCAACGTTACCCTGGCCCAACGACTTTCGAGAAATTCAAATTAAACTAGTCCAATCGATAGCATTTCTATAGCACCCTATAGCACCACCAAAAGTACTTGCGCAAAGCAAATAGTTTTCGAGAAATAAAAAATAACCTCTCCAAAACCGGTGAAATCACCAACAAATAAATTCACTGCGTCAAAACGAATAGACAGAATTCATCGAACTGCAACTTGTAGCAGTTGATGATGCAAAGCAGAGGTAGCCTTGAATTTATGACGCAAAATAATGTTCGCACTCTTATAGCACCCTATAGCACTACCAAAAGTTTCTATAGCACCCCTTGCGTTTTTCGGAAAATCGCGGTAAGTCATTCTTGGGCCAGGGTAACGGCCAAACGACTTTCGAGAAATTCAAATTAAACTGGTCCAATCAATAACATTTCTATAGCACCCTACAGCACCACCAAAAATACTTACGCAAAGCAAATGGTTTTCGAGAAAAAAAAAATAAGAAACGCCTTCAAAACCGTTGAAATCACCAACAAATTAATTCACTGCGCCAACACGAATGGACAGAATTCAACGAACTGCAACTCATATTAAAGCAGAAGTAGGCTTGAATTTATGATGAAAAAATGATTTTCCTATCTATTCAAATTTTTGAGGTTTTCGCAGAATATTAGAAAGTACACATATTAGACGCGAACACCAGGCATTGATTTTTTACTTGCTTGTTTCTCTCCGACCCCTAGTTTTCCAAAAAATTGAGAAAAACCACGAAGACTTCAACAAGCAATACAGGCAAAACCTAAATAACTAATTTAAAAATATGTTTTTGTTAGAGCTGGACATTGATTAGATAAAGTATACTAATCTGTAGCACCTCTATAGGACCCGATCGCACCGCAAACAGTTATTCTCTATGGCCTCTAGTTTTCGAGAAAATCGAATAAGGTCATTCATCCTGAGCTTTAGCCGGGCCCAATAACTTGCAAAAATTACTTTATGAATTAGGCTAATCTATAGCACCTCTATAGCAATCTATGACATCGCAAAATAAAATTTTCCCCGATCTCTGCTTTTTAAAAAATCGAAAATAAAAAAAGTAACGACTTGCGAGAAATTATTTTCTAAGTAGGCCAATCTATAACACCCCTATAGCACCCTTTTACGCCTCCAAAAGTTTTTCGATTCGACCATTCGTTTTCTGAAAGATCATGAAAAACCATGGAGACTTCAATGAGCGATATACACAAACCCACATTTCAATGTTTTATTTTTCAGACACTCGAAATTTAAGTAATAACCATCACCGATCTATAACATTATTATAGCACTCCATAAAACCGCAAACAGTTTTCCTCGCCGACTTGTAGTTGTAGGCCAATCTATAGCCCTCCTATAGCACCCTATGGCACCACCAAAAGTTGCAGAAAATGCAGAATAAAATTTTGATTTTGTAGGCATTACCCTGGCTCAACGACTTTAGAGAAATTAATTTCTAAGTGGGCCAGTCTACAGCCCTCTTATAGCAACCTATAGCACCACCAAAAATTTTTCGATACGACCATTCGTTTTCCAGAAAATCAAGAAAAACGGGGAGGCTTTAATGAGTGATATACACAAACTCAAATTTTAAAAAAATATATTTTTATCAGACACTCGAAATTTACGTAATAAACTGTACTAATCTATAACACTATCATTGCATCCCATAACACCGTAAACGGTTTTTCTCTCTTTTATAGCCTAAATGATAGCACTCCTATAGTACCCTATAGCACCACCAAAAGTTTCTATAGCACTCCTTGCGTTTTTCGGAAAATCGAGGTAGGTTATTCTTGGGCCAGGGTAAAGTTACTCTGGCCCTACGACTTTTGAAAAATTCAAATTAAACTAGTTCAATCGATAGCATTTCTATAGCACCATCTAAAATACTTGCGCAAAGCAAATAGTTTTCGAGAAAATAAAAAAAAGAAACCCCTTCAAAACCGATGAAGTCACCAAAAAAATAAATTCACGGCGTCAAAACGAATAAACAGAATTTAACGAACTGCAACTTATATTAAAGCAGCCTTGAATTAATGATAAAAAAAATATTTTCCAATCTATTAATATTTTTGAGTTTTTCTCAAAATGTTGAGAACTACAAACATTAGACGCGAAACCCAGGCCTTAATTTTTTACATGCTTTATTTCAAATTTAGGGAAGCCTAATCTAAAGCACCCCCATAGCACCTCATAGAACTGTAAACAGTTTTTTTCTCCGACCTTTAGCTTTCCAGAAAATCGAGAAAAACCATAGAGACTTTAACAGGCGATACAGGCGAAACCAAAATAACCAATTCTAAAATATGTTTTTGTTAGAGCTGGAAATTGATTAGATAAAGTATACCAATCTGTAGCATCCCTATAAGACCCAATTGCACCACAAACAGTTTTTCTCTATGGCCTCTAGTTTTCGAGCAAATCGAATAAGGTCATCATACATCCTAAACTTTAGCCGGGCCCAATAGCTTGCAAGAATTACATTATGAATTAGGCCAATCTATATCACCCTTATAACAATCTATGGCACCGCAAAATAAAATCCTCTCCTACCTCTGGTTTTCAAAAAAATCAAAAAGAAACATCTTATTTGGGCTAGGGTAACGTTACCCATCAAAAGTTTTTCGATACGACCATTCGTTTTCCAGAAAATCGAGAAAAACGTGGAGACTTTAATGAGCGAAATACACAAATCCGTATTTAGGAAAATATATATTTTTTTTCAGACACTTGAAATTTACGTAATGAACTACACTAATCCATAACACTATCATGGCATTCTATAACATCGTAAACGGTTTTCCTCTCCGACTTGTAGTTTTTGAGAAAATGCAGAATGAAGTTTTGATTTTGCCAGGCATTACCCTGGCTCAACGACTTTCGAAAAATTAATTTCTAAGTAAGCCTATCTATAGCCCTTCTTTATTTATTGATTATTAGTCGTTAATTAATTTGGAATATTCTTTTCCGTTTTTACTTTCCCCCATATGCAAAACAGAGGGTAAGTACTGTTTCCATTATTAAGTTTTGAAAAATGTCTGTCTGTCCTGTAGTTTTGTTAAGATGAGTTGAGTTGTTAAGATGATACTATAAACTTAAGCTTTTTATTACAATAGTAGTATCCGATCAACTCGTAGATTTTTCTTTAATATTGATCATTCAAAAACATCTTATTAAGAAAAGTTGTTGATCATCGAAAAATTAGTATTTAATACATATTTACTTTATGTCAATTTTACGAATTAATTATTTTGAATAAGTGAGCTATTTCTAAATGACGTTAGTTTATTCTTAATGCAAAATAAAAATCTACGACTAAATAAATCAATTAAATGAAATGAGTTACAATATTAATTATGAGTTACAATATTATTATTTTAAACATATAAATTATGTAATAATATTTAGTTGTTTAATTGATTTGATTGCCTTCCATATTTATTTAATTGTTTTGTCGCTCTGGTTCATTTTTTTTAAATAGGATCAGATGAAAGTCATTCTTTTATAAAAAAAAAAATGTAGGGTACATATACCTGTGAAAAGGCATTTCGTATTCTTGGAATAGCAGGCAGTACTGTAATACATCACAATCACAATTCGCCACCGTGGAAAGTAAGAAATATATTTTTTACTGACACAAGATTTGTTTTCAAAATATTTTAAGAAACACTTGAAAAAACGCAGTGAAAACAATAAAATCCTCGTAAACGCGCATCTTTAATACTGTAAAAAATCCCAATGGTGAGCACGATAAAACAAACAAACGGTGTACATTTGAAAGATTCACTGTAGAATTATTCAATTATCCCAATTTCAAGTGACTCTAACAACATTTAGAGAAAACTACCATAAGTTATACTGTTGAAACCAATATTACTGATTTATTTGTATTTCCTATCATTATCAAATAAAATAATGAGAACCATTAATATTAAAACTAAATCAAAAATATAAATATAAGCATCTCAATTTTAGTCAAATGCAATTTATCTCGTTATAAATGCACGCACATACAGCAGATTAGGATCCACTTTGTACATAACTGTACATATGTAAATACACCGTGCACATAAACGCTATTATAACACCGACTCTATGTACATATAATAATAACTAAACACATTATTTATGCGCATTTATTCCATTCACAGCCGAGTGGACACAAATTGAATTACAGTAGATCATGTCATTCATGAAACGCCGAGAATAAGATGGACATCGGTGGATGGACAAAAAAAAATATGCGGGACGGCAATTAGTAAATAAAAGGAGGGCGCGCGTATGATACATATGCACACATTCACACAAACGTATAACCGGATACCCGTTAAATAGGAAACGGCGATTAAAAAAATGCTCAATCTGACATCGCTTCTTTTTAATATAATATTGTAATTGTGTGCGCGCAATTACGATATTGTGTTACTAGAGATTAAATTGGAAAATGGTTTGGTTGTGTGAATGTAGGCGCGCACCCAGGGGGGGGAGGGGGTGGCTCGAGGACTTGAGCCCGCTCTCCCCAAAACTAACTAAATTGTAGTTGTGAACTGTCCAAAGTTTTTAGACAATAGCCGAAAAAAATTGCATCTGTCATTTCGCACATTGTCTAGAAGTACAAATTATTTATAAAGAATATATTTTGAACTTCACTTAAAATCAGTGTGTTATACGCGTGGCGCATGAAGTAAAATTTCGAGTTTAGAAAAGCTTGAAAATTTGGATTTGCCGAGGTGCGACTCGCTTCGCTCGCGCGCCCCTTCAAATCCAAATTTTCAGGTTTTTCTAGACTCGAAATTTTACTTCAACCGACGCCCTAAGGGGCAACAAGGGATAGCAGAAGAAGAAGAAGAAGAAATTTTACTTCATGCTTAATCTGGAAGTGAAAACACTCGCTAAAACTTCAAAATAGAATAATAAACCTTTCATAAAAAAATTACTTTTCATAATTGGGAGTGATTAATTATATATATTTCTTTGTTATTGTATAGCATAGCAACATGCCAAATAAATATTATTATTATTATTAAAAACTTATGCCCATAATTATTTACTTTTTAAATTTAGTAGTTTTACTTTAATTTTAAATTAAAAAAGTGTCTTAGTTTTAAATAAAATCAATTCATTTGGTTTAAAAAACAAGTATACAAATCAAGTCATTTTATATTTGAATTTAGTATTAATAAAATAATAATCATTTTTTACCAAGTGATCAATGGTAAACAATACATTCATTAATAGTTATATATTTTTTTAAATGTTGAAAGTTGTTGTAATACTTTTAGACAGTCGTGAACATAGAGAAATGAATTTATAAGAGGGCCGGATCCCATAGTAATCTGTGGAAACGCCCACTAGTGCTCCCGGTGGCCAGCTGGATGAACTAATAGCACGGAACACAACCGGATAAAACTTCAAAGTAAGGTTTAAATCCACGCTAATAGCGGGAGTTTGAAATCCTTATTATTATTACCAATTAGCAATATAAAATATAAAGAAATTATAAACAAAATCATATTATCAAAATTATACACATTGTTTATTATATTGTAAATAAAATTAAATATATTGGAAGATATTATTAGAACTGCATTACAATTTATTTTCTTTTGTAAAGAATTTTTGAACGATGAATCTATTTTAATATTTGTGTTGAAAGCGCTCCTTATTGCTGTTAACCATTGCAATCTTCGCTTGAGACATTGTGGAAGTCGAAAGAAATGTTTGTTAAAGACTTCAATCTAACTTCAACTTGAAGTAAGATTTAACCAGGTGACGATTATTACACATTAGCACATCACACTTGGACTTGTACAGATTTATAAAATAAGCTACATAGATTAATACACTCTTGAAAATTGATTTGTATCAACAAAACTTTCTAAAACTTTCACTGACTAACATTCATTCGTGGAATGATTTGAAGTTTTCACCATAACACCGATGTCAAACATTTTGACAACAATGCATTACTGAGAAAATCTAAATTATAAATCAATATTACATTGATATTATTTATTTATTTATCTAACAGCCAAGAGGCCGATTAACATAATCAATTATAAAAAGAAAAAAGAAAATATAGCATGTACAATATAACTATATCTAAATAGTACACCTTTTTCTTTTAAAGTAATAAATAATACAAAAATTGTAGAACTTAACTAATACTTAACTAATAATAACAACAACAAAAAAATAGAAACTACATTACTAATTCTAATATAAGGCTGCGCTCATTTTCAATGTTGGATATATCTATATCATTTCAGTACGTGTTCACCGCCTTACACATTGCCAACAAAGGTCAATTCAACAACAAAGGTGAATTCAGGTACAGGGTGGACCAAAAGTTCGTTTACATTTCAAATGATGATTTAAAAGAAACTAGTTATGTGAGATAAAAACTTTCTATTTATTATTAAAGTACACAAATAGGGATTTTCTTTTTTTTAAATTACATCATCCATATGTGATCCCTGACCATTTTTACATTTCTGCAACGTGGAGCGGAAATATTCAATGACGGCCTCACAAGTGTTTCGTGAAATGTTTTGCATTTCCTCTCGAATATTTTCCTTTAATTCCTCTAGGGACACTGGGTTGCTGTTAAAAACTTTACTTTTAAGGTATCCCCACAGAAAGAAGTCCAGTGGGGATAAGTCCAGGCTACGAGGTGGCCAGTTAATGGCACCTCTTTTGAATATCACTTTTTGTCCAAAAATTTCGCGAACAGCACTTAATGAGTCGTTGGAAGTGTGCATGTTGCCCCATCTTGCTGAAACCACGATCGTTGATTAAAACCATCGAAATCCGGTAGCGCGGGTGAAAAAAAGTTCTGTAGCATGGCAATGTACCGCTCTGTATTCACTGTAACAGCATTTCTTCGGCGATCTTCAAAAAAGTATAGACCAATAATGCCTCTTGCTGACAAAGCTGTCCATACAGTAACCTTGGGTGAGTGCAGAGGTTTTTTATGCTTCAATTTAGAATTAGTGTCACTCCAATACCTGCAATTATGCCTATTCACATGCCTATTTAGATGGAAGTGTGCCTCATCTGAGAATAAAATGTTGGTAAAGCTGGTGAAACTCTCTAACATATCGTTTGCAAATTGGAACCTGTGAGCGTGATCTTGAGGCTTTAATTCCTGTGCCATTTGGATTTTGTACAGATGTAAATGTAAATCTTTGTGAAGAATACGAATCAAAGATGTTCTGGGCACACCTAAGGCGTTAGACCGCTTCCAAGTAGAGAGTCCATGATTTTCACGAATAGACGCTCTTACACACTCGACGTTTTCGGGATCTCTTGATGTTCTAGGTCGGCCAAATCGTGGTTGATTCATTGTTGAACCTGTCTCCTCGAGCTTCAGTACCCATTTTCGAATCAATTGAATCTATGGAGCTTCATTTTTACGCCGTATGTTGTAATGAGCGCAAAATGTTCGTTGCGCTAGAGTAAAAGAATCGTTGTTGCGGTAGTACTCGCGTACACAGAACGCACGTTGTTTATCGCTGAACGACGCCATGGTACTGAATTCCTATTGGCCGCTCTTGCGCTTCGTAGCCCCTCCGCCCCACCCCGCCGTCACTGCTCGTCGCCGCTACCGTTTCAAATTTAAACGGACTTTTGGTCCACCCTGTAAATAAAACATTTGTTTTTGCCTACTCAGTCAAGGAAATAGCAAGAGGAGAGATAAGAGGTATGGAGGTGGAAGAGGTGTTAGGATCGGACCATATGCCGTTAAAAGTGGAGATGTGGGTGGAGAAGGGAAGAGAAGTGGAGTGGGGACAAGAAAACGAATACCTTGAGTGTGGGGCAAAAGCGATGGAGGTTATGAGGAAGAGGCTGGCGAGGATTCAATGGCAAGATGCCAATACAATGGAGGATATGATAGTGGGATGTGAAAGGAAAAAAAGGGAGAGAGAAGAGGTGGGAGTACGTGGTTCTAGGAAGGCAGTGGGAGAATGCGTAAGAAATGGAGGAAAAGAGGGGAAAGTGGTGGCGGCAAGGAAGAGATATATATGATGGTATATGCGAGAGGAAGAAGCTGCAGGCGGTAGAAAGAGTGAGCGAGGAACTGAGGGAAAGGAGAGGGGAAAGGAAGAGGCAGTTAGGGGTATCGTTAAAAGAATGGACAAAGAAGTGCACAGAAGGTAGTGGAGTGCCAGTGGGGATAGAAGAAGGCAGGAGAGGGGATGGAGAAGAAGAGTTCACGGAGAAGGAGGTGGAAAGAGCGTTCAAGGTGAAGGGAGGGAAGGCAGCAGGGAGGGATGGGCTGAAGGCAGAGATGTGGAAGGAGATTGGGGAAGGGGGGAAGAAGAAATTCAGGGAGCTACTAAATCAGATGTGGAGGAGAACAGTGAACCTGCCGGCAGAATGGAGGGTGGGGAGGATGTGCCCAGTACACAAAGGAGGGGATGAGAAGGATGCGGATAACGATAATTTGTCGGGGATAACGATAATTTGTACTGGATACAAGATAGCCATGATGGTGGTGAAGAATCGACTGAAGAAAGAGGTGGAGGAGAAGGGGCTGCTACCGGAGACGTAGGGGTGGTTTTAGGAGGGGTAGGGGGACGAGGGAGCCGGTCTTTACCCTAGCAAGATTGGTGGAGAAGGTGATAGAAGAGAAGGGAAGCGTGTATGCGGTGTTTGTGGACCTGAAGGCGACGTACGACTCGGTACCGAGGGTAGGGTTGTTATGTGTTTCAGAAGAAGAGGGGTTATTGAGGGAATGGTAGAATAGGTGAGAGGAGGGTATGAGGAAACATGGGCGGTGGCAAAAGTGGGAATGAAGGAGACCGAGAAGTTTAGGACGTAGGAGGGGCTGAGGCAGGGGTGCCCATTAAGTCCTGTGTTGGTTTGGTAAATGCGGATGATATGGTGCTGGTGGCAAGAGAATGGGAGGGGATAAAGGATACGTTGAAAAGGGCGGAGGCATTTATGAGCAGGGAGCAGTTGTGGTTCCTGAAGCGTATGTTGGGGTAGAAATGTCAACACCCGGATATATAGTGCTTCAGGAGACGAATAGAGAGAAACTAGAGTGTGAGGAAATTGTGAGAATGGCGAGGTATGAAATGAAGTTATGGAATCTGGAGGAAGGGAGATTGGTAAAGGCATTATGGGTGACGTGCGTGAATGGGAGAGAGGGTAGATGAAGGAGCGAGAGAAGGAGAATGTATGAGAGGGTGATGATGGAATGGCTGGGGAATGAGGTAAAGATGGATGCGTGAGTGAAGGAGAAAGAGGTGAAAGCACAGCAAAGGCAGGAGTGTATAGAGAGGAGTGAATACAACGATAGGTACGGGAGGTGTCAGGTGCATGGGAGAATGCCGAGGTATTTGGTAGAGGGGGAATGGAGTAGGGAGGAAAGGGTAATGCGGGCGAGGGCGAGGTGTGGGCCAGGGGAGAAGGATACGTGAGGTCTTTTGGCGGAGGAATGCGAGGGGGTAAAGGAGGAATGGGTGGAAGTAAGAAAGAATAGGAGAGTGACGGAATGGATGAGAAAGGATGGGGCCGGAGTAAGGACGCTGAAGAAGTTGGGGGAAGAGAAGGAAAGCAGGAGGAAGAGAGGAGGTAGCAATTAGTTTTAGCTAGTAAACTGTAATGCAGTATGCCAATAAAGCTTTTTTTGCTTACTATTCTGACGCGGTACATTGAAGTTAATTTATAGACAAATAGAATTTTAGCCAGTATTCGCCAGTAGGAGAATGAGATGATTTTAAACTCCTGCTCTAATTGTTCTGTTGGGTAGCCTTGCACAGGGTATGAATGGTGCTTTTTATAATATAACAGTTTTAAAATTTTCTTTCAGCATTTTAAACTTGCGAGTTTCGAACTTCGTAGGCAGGACTCCATATAATATAATAATTATGATTATTGCTAGGTATTTATGTAGTTAAACTTTAAAGAATTGCGCTAATAAATATTGAAATAATCCTGTTATTATATAGTTTTATAAAATTTAGTTCAACCAGCTGCTCACCTATCCTATCTTACTTACTATGTTTGTTTTACGTTAATCCATTAAGACAGTTGACGTAAATCAATATCTGAATTATAATTGCAGTTGATATAAGTCGAGGTCACCGTTAGGTTAGGTTAGATGTTACATCGTCTACCTAAATGTATGTGGCACCTAACCTAACCTAACTTTTCACACATTCGCCGTTTTATACCACTTTCAACACTTAATGTTATGTTACTTTATGACATATAATAATAAGTAATTTATTTTCAAGAAATTGTAACAAATATACAAATTAGCGAAAAACTGTCATGTCATGAGTGATAGACTGAAAATAAAATATGTTCACGACTGTCGAGAAATATTACAGTTTTCAAATATTACAAAATTATAGCTATCAATTAATGTATTGTTTATCATTGATCACTTGGTAAAACATAAACATATTTTAGTGTAATATTAAATTGAAATAAAACGACTTGATTTGAATAATATTTGTTCTAAAAAAATTAATTTATTGTATTTGAACTTTTAAATTAAAATAGAGCTACTTAATTTAAAAAGTAAATAAATATAGGCATACGTTTAACTTTAAATAATATCAAACCAAACTGGAATATTTAATAATGAATCACCTTCAATTATGAGAAGTGGATTTTTTATACAAGGCAAATCCAAATTTTCAGGCTTTTCTAAACTCGAAATTTTACTTCATGTGCCACGCGTATAAAGCACTGATATAAAGTGAAGTTTAAAATAGGCTCCATATAAATAATTTGTCACTTCAAGACGCATGAGCCCCCCTAAGACAAACTTCTGGGCGGGACTATGTGTGAATGAATGTATCAGTGTTGTTTTTGTTGCAAGAATTTTTGCAATAAGTAACAACAAACCCACCATGAAGGAAATATTGCCTATTTCCTTGAACTATATTTAACGTGGGCGTTTAGTTGGGTTTGATGTTCAATATCATCTTTTGAATGGTGTTTTATGTAACTAGGTTTTAAATTAAGTAAATGTCAGTATTTCTGATAAAATATAAGCGATTAGTTTCATAATAAACTAAAATACAAGTGAAGTAACAGTTTATTAATTTTGGAATAAACATACAGGGAATTGTTTCTTTAAGTATACATATTCCGATGCATGCCCTGTAAGATGTCAGTCATTCATGGATTATTAAAAGCGTTCAATTTAAAGATTCGAGCGAGTGTTTTTAATCCTAGGTTAAGTATGAAGTAAAATTTCAGGCTTTTCTAAACTTGCAATTTTACTTCATGCGCCATGCGTATACAGCATTGAAATAGTATGATGTTAAAAATATACCGTTAAAGCAGTATACTGAAGCAATATATTTTAAACATCACTTTAAATCAGTGTTTTACACGCGTGCTGCGTAAAGTAAAATTGCAAAATTTTACTTCATGCTTAACCAAGGATTGAAAACAATCGTTCGAATCTTCAATTTGGACGCTTTTAAAACAACAAAGAGTGCTTGGAATTTTACAGTGCATACTTTGGGGATGTGTATACTTAAAAGAAAATGTCCCAGTATATAAGCAACATATAATTAACATAGGAAATGTAATATCAGTAAATGGTACAAAATGCTCTCCAGAATTGAGCGGTAATTTGAAGTTTTTTCGCCTATATTTCGGTAAATTAAGTAGGCACACGAAACTTAAATTTTACGTCATCGTCTATTAACCCTTTGAGGCCCAAATTTAAACTCTGATAATTTTTTATTTATTTTTTATTTTAAACAAGTACAAAATGACTATGAAATAATATACCGGGTGAGCATTTTCAATCTGGAACATGTAATAAAGTGAATTATATAAATGACTTTAAATTTGTCTATTGTTATAAGTTGTCAAACTTAATTTGCAAAATGAATATCAATTACACCATTGAAGATAGAATTTTTATAGTGAAAACGATTTACACTGGAGGCCGCATAAGGAATGTGCGTGATTTATTTAGTGTTTGCACATGAACGCAGTACCCTCAAAGAATCAATATTTGAGCGGGAATCTTTAATAATACAATTATTGGAAATTATCGGAAATTTAAATTCGTGATCGTGTTTAGAACTTTAAACCAACAAAGTTGGCGTTGCAGTAGAAGGAGCAACACGTGATAATCATAAGGTTTGGTTTCAGGAAGATGGCTGCTCAGCGCATTTTGAAGTAGATGTTCGGGAATGTTTAGAAAAAACCTTTCCAAATAGCTGGATTATTGGTAGTGGTGATATAATTAACTGGCTCGCCAGATCTCTTGATTTAGCGCCTTATGATTATTTTCTGTGGGACCATATGAAAAGCAAAATTTATCAAATACGTCACTCAAAATATTGATTCTTAAATAATTTGGATAAATTTTCCATCTTCAAGTTTTTCCGTAGCTATATTTTTTAAAAACTTATAATGTTCACAAAATCATACAATAACTTCTTAGAACTATTTAATGAAAATTTGGTTTGGTGGCTACGCACTAACCGGCCAAACTAAATTTTAAAGCTTTTTTAAATTCGAAATTTTACTTCAAACAAACTCGCCTTCTTAATTTAGAAGCCATTGACATTTTCTTTTAGATACTTTATGTATCACTCTGTATAGAAATAAATACGCCCATCTTGTAGATCTCGTCGCAAAAGCCACAATGCATATATGACACTTTTTTATAGCTCGAATAGTTTTTGAGTTATAACGTTTTTTGTCAAAATTGAAAAATGTAGAAAATTTACGCGAGTGCAAATAACTCAGTTCAAACAAAAGTTTTAGATAATAAAATGTTTGACATTTTTTCGTAACTATTTTTTCTTAGAGAATAATAATTTTTTAAAATCATAGAATAACTTCTAATTATTTATTAGAATTTGTGTGTGTTTTATGTCTAACCTTAAATTTTCAATTGTTACTATGTTTCCAGTAATATTACCGAAAATATTACAAAATTTTAAATTACCGGTAATTTTACATGAGAATCCATAATAGCGCGGGCCGTACTTTGGAGACCCCTGGGCTAGGGTACTGTTTGGCGCAAAATGGAGGATTATTTCAATTTTTACTATAATTTTTAAGAGATGTTCAATTTGTTTTTAATCTTTAGGTTGGAATTAAAATGCAATTAAATTGAATAGTTTACCCTTTTTTGTGAATTATTACGTTCTGGATTGAAAATGCTTACCTCTAATTATATTATATATTCCGGATTGAAAATGATCACCCGGTATAATCATGATTTATATTTTTTTTTCTTTAAGGAATTTTGAAACAAATTGATGGTTCCACTACGGAACCACTGGGTCACACTTTATGAAAAAGCAAAAAGCTGTTTTTCTTATCGTTTAGGCAAAGTCCCACATTACATATTGAACACTGCCATCTACTTCTTTGTGGTGCTTTCTTCGTGCTGCATAGTGCGCAATGACGTGAAGTACTATGTGTAGGCATATGTGTTGCTGCGGTTAGTCTGGTTTCCAAAGGTACATGCTTCTTAAACTTACTTGCTACTGGTTCGGCACTTTTCCTACTTCGCTTTCTTGCATTCTCAATCCCGATCAGCTATTGCTAGTCTGACATCTTTTAGTTGCTGTAATATGTTGATTGTTGGATCTCCAGTCAAAGTCTCCTCTGGACATTTCTTTGTCGGCTATAAAATTATTTGGCAATCCTTTTCTGTCCTTGGTAGTAAGGTAAAATAATTGTCCTAGACACACGAAAGTTTAAAATTTGAGCAGTTTAGGCCGAAGTTCCAACCACAGCCGCATTGGCGCTGTTGCTTGTCATGTTAATTGTCTGTAGTAAAATGGCTACACAACAAGAAAAAGCATTTTCTGTGATGCAATTAGCAAAACTAGAGTCCATTATTGAAGTTTTAATAAACAACCCCCTCGTCATAAGCAGACTTACCATTGGCATCGATGGTTGATCACGCACATCAAATGAAAATGTCGAGCGTATTCGTATTTCGAAAGGAGCCAAAAAAAAATCAAAGAACGTGTAATACATAGTGCTCATATTGAATGCATACAAATTTGAACTTTTCTCTTTCCAGGAACGTTGGAATTGTGTTTCTATCTTTTGTAGTTTGGAAGAAATTAATGTTTGAAATCTGGTCCTTTATTTTGAATAGACGATCTACCCTTGAACCTTATCATAGATTCGTCTACGGACCGATTTTCGTTCGATTTGTAGAAGTGACCAAATGTGTTCAGTAATCGACTCAAAACTGGCCTGATTTTATATAATTTGTCGTACTTGGGTTCTCCTTTTTTGGGTGTTGTCATTGAATTGTAGCCGTCCTTAAATCATTATAAAACTATTTCGTAACATTTTGCTCAAAGTATACGAGTCTCGAACCCCGTCCTTGCTGGACCGGTAGTTCTTCAAGGATAGCAATTTTTTTATACCCATCAGTACATTTATTCCGAGAAAGATTTTCAGCTCACTTTTGGTCTAAAGTGAGTTGAGCCGCCCTCTTTTTGAATTGCATATAAATTAGTTTCAAACGTAATTTTATCTAATAAATCATCCGGAAATAGGCATAGGAACACTTCAATAGGCATGTTTATCCCATCTGGAATATTTGTGGACCCAGTAGAACTGGTAAATTCAATAAGTGGTTCGTTGCAAATATTTTTGGGCCAGGCACTATTGCAAAATCGAGATAATGAAATGTCATCATTACTGCTAAAACCATTGTCATCACATTCTATTTCTACTTGACGGGTTTCAAGATGGTCAGACTAGGGAGGAAAATGTTCTTTATCATAACGTGACAGACACAAGCGTAATTTCATTATCCGAATTGTCTTCGTTGTCGATAGACAAATCTGATCCTACATCAGAAGGAATACTATCAAATAAAGCCTAAAATTGTTCCCAAGACATTTCTTCTAATTCCCAATTTTTAATTGTTTTGTCTGAAAATAGAGTACACCATCATGAGTTCCAGTGGTTACGCCATGAAACCACTTATTTGAACCCCAAGGGATCAACACATGACAAAAAAAATATTTGACTACGTCTAACAGTATCCCTCCACAATAATTAATCATATTATCAACTTACCAGTCATTATTTTCAAGCACTTTTAACACAACTAATAAAAAATGTCAATGTCATAACCTCCAACCGTAATTGGCGCCTAGCGGCTTAGAGCGCAAATATAGCTATTATCACATCTGGCCGAACGCCAGCACTTTTTTTTCCCGAATAAAGGCAATTTGTATGTAACACATTAAACCAGTGATTCCGACAGATATCCACTGCAACGCTCACAAAAAAAATGAAGAAAAGGCAGTTGCGTGGTGTAGCTACTACGCATTTTTGGTATTTTCGTCGTCACTTTTGACAGATGATATTTATTGACACTGTCATCAGTCGACATTAGTAATCGGACAAGACACTCGCACAACTGCCGACATTGACATTTGTCGATAATGACAGTTAACGTAGGTATTTGAGTTACGTGAAGATTTAAATCACTTAATTAAACACAGTTGCAGTCCTTTATTTACTTTCCCCCTAAGACAATGATATTATGATTTACCGGTAAATCATAAAATCCATTCTGTTACCGAATACTGGTAATGGAAAAAATTGGCAAATTTACAATCCCTAAATCAACAAATAAATTGAATCAACGTTACAATACAGTTGTATGCACCCATACGAAAATCCCCATGGGTAAATATGCGACCGTAGCACAACTGGAGACGATGGGTATAACACTTGCAGCTGACATCATTTTGAGCCTAAAAGTATTAAATGAAGCCATACTGATCCTAACAGATAGCAGGCAATCCTTAATGCCTCTGAAGAAGTTATACACTACTTCAGAGACAACACTAGAGTGCCATAAAAAACTACGGCAGAGAGCAATGCATAACAACATTGAAATCTGCTGGGTGAAGGGGCACGATATAAACATGGGTAACAAGAGGGCTGATACACTGACCAGAGCAGCGGCTGGGATGAACGTCATCTCACCGGAACATGTTACATTCCAACATACTTGATAAAGTCAGGAAGCGTTGGGATGATATGGAAAGCTGCAAACTCTCGTAGGAGACATTGCTGTTCCCCAACGAGAGTTCAGCTAAAGAGTACCTGCAGATGACCAGAAGGAACCTCAGACGGATAACCGCTGTTCTAACCGATCCCTGCGGGCTCAATGGACACGTATACAAGATGGGAATAGTTGACTCTCCATCTTGTAGAGGGTGTGAAATGGAAGACGTGACTGACAGGCACATCCTCAGCGAATGCCCCGCACTCTCGTCTACGAGAGAATCCATACTGGGTAAGATGGACGATGGACATCAGCGATTTGCCCACCTCAGTAATACTGGACTACCTAGACAAGGTGAGATGAGGGTGGGTGACCTGTAGTGGGAGGCAGCACAATGGGCCTAATTAGGTCTAAATGCAGTGCAGCAATGCGCACTCCACCTTATACCAGATACCAGGTGTATATAATTGGCATAATATTTCGAAAGCTTTGCCTAGCCATGGTAAATCTCCAAATCACCTAGTCTCAACAAAAATGGGTGGAGTTATCCATTAGATTACGATCTGGAAACACTATTGATAAAAACACCTAACGGATACTAAACACAGAGAGAAACCATTCATTGGATAAATTTTTTAAAGCTAGTTGAACTCTTTGGAAGATTTGATTTAGTTTTATTAGAGCACATAACAAGAACAACTAGTGGAAAGAACAAACGTCACCATTATTTGAAAATAATATCCAAAATGAAATCATGCAACTCCTTCAAGACCGGATTATTAACAAAATTGTATCTGCTTTGAAAGCTGCAAGGCATTACAGCATAATTTTGGATTGCACACCGGACATATCTGGAGTTGAAAAGATGCCAATTATTGTGCGTTTTGTTGATTTAGGTTCTACTGCTCAAGATATTAAAATAAAAGAACATTTTCTTGGATTTGTTCCCATATTAGACAGTACTGGCTTAGGTCTTACAGAAGTTTTATTAAAGCAGCTTAAGGAAATGGAAGTACCAATAGAAAACATGAGAGGTCAATGATACAACGGGTCCAACATGAAGGGGAAAAACTTGGGAGTCCAAAACAGAATTTTACAAATCAATCATAGGGCGTTTTATGTCCCATACTCCAGCCACTCCCTCAATTTGGTAGTCAATGATGCTGCTAAGGCTTCTGAATTTGCAGTGTCCTTTTTTAGTTTATTGTCAAAAATGTACATTTTTTTCTCTGCATCCTTACTTTAAAACCTTTGTGTGCAACAAGATAAGAGAGCAGGATGGACGCCATAACTCCTTTTAGATATCCAAAAGAAGAGATCTATGATGCATTAATAGATGCAGGGAATATATTTTTTAAATATACACATCCCAATAAAAATGCTTTAATTTTTAGGCATTTCTTGTTTTTAAAATAATGTTGAAGCTTTTAACGAGTGTGTCCACTCACAGTCTAAGTATGAAGTAAAATTTCGAGTTTAGAAAAGCTTCAAGAATTTAGACTTTTCTAAACTCAAAATTTTACTTTATGCGAC
Organism: Philonthus cognatus; assembly: GCA_932526585.2. Lineage (NCBI taxonomy): Eukaryota > Metazoa > Arthropoda > Insecta > Coleoptera > Staphylinidae > Philonthus > Philonthus cognatus. Next base: position 77,769,513 of record OW052241.1, read on the forward strand.
AAGCGTATACAACACTGAAATATCGAGTAGTTCAAGTATACAGCCTAAGCAATATTTTAAATCAGTATATTTTGAACTTGAATTTAAATCAGTGGTTTATGCGCGTGGCGCATGAAGTAAAATTTCGAGTTTAGAAAAGTCCGTGTAGAAAATTTGTCGAGGGACAAATTTTCACGGGGCTTTTCTAAACTCGAAATTTTACTTTATGCTTAGTCTGGGAGTGAAAACACTCGTTAGAAACTTCAAATTGAACGCTATTATAATAACAACGAATGATTGAACATTTAGAGTGCTGTTTGGCGAACCTCATTCGTGATTACACTTTTCTGTGTTCCATTGTTATATGGTATGACATTTTGCTTCATATCAATAAAGTCTAAGCCCTGCAAAATATTGACGTGGGAGTATCACAAGCTATCAGTTTACTTGAAAACACAAAAGATTATTTCAAATCTGTGAGAAATGATTTTAAATTTCAAGGACATGTAACAGATGTCAAGGAACTTGCTACTAAACTAGATATGGAAGAGCCAAAAATTGGAGGAACAGTTTGCTCTAGAAGAAAGGTGAAGAGACAATTTGATTATGAAGTAGAAGATGAATCTTCAGACCTCGAATCGGAAACGCTGTAAAAGGTTGACGTGAAAGATTTCAACAAATTGAGGCCATAATGAGTTCTTTGATTTTCTTTATTACATCAGTAAAATTAAACAAATGTCACATGATGCTTTATCAGACAAATGCACCAGACATAAGTTTTGTTGATTTAGGAGATGAACTTAAAGTTCTTTCGACTATAGTTAAGCCCAATAGTTCAGCCTTAGAGACTGAAAATTATAAAAGAGTATGACTTTGGTATGAAAAAGTATGTAGTGGTAATGTCTTATTTTTCTTTAACAGTTGTAGTTTATTTTTTTTATTTTATTTGTACTGTTCTCTATAGATGTGATATTAAACATATTGTTTATTTACTACCGATCCATTACCTTTGTTTGCCTGGGACTATACAGGTTGGCCGATTTATTTAAAGAGAAAATATTTTGAAAACTACACATCGGATCAAAAAAAGTTCTGAATAAAATTTGTTCGCCTGAAAGAAGGCAATCCAATGATACCAAAGTCAACCCCTCACCCCCACCCCCTGGGGTGGGGTGGGGGCAACTTTGAAATCGTAAATAAGAACCCCCATTTTTTATTACTGATTCGGATTCCTCATAAAAAAATAAGTAACTTTTATTTGAAACAATTTTTTCGATTCGTGACAGATGGCTCTGTAATTGCAAGAAACCTGATTTTTGCGAAAATCTCGAGAAATTACACATCGGATCGAAAAAACGAAAAACACAAGTTGCATTTATCAAAAAGCTATTCAGCGATACGAAACAAGATCCACCCTTCCCCCATTTCTAACCCATTGTGGTGAAAATGGAAAAATGGTTTCCATTTACAATTTCAAAGTTGCCCCCATCCCACCCCAGGGGGTAGGGGTGAGGGGTCGACTTTGTTATCATTGAATGACCCTCTTCCAGGCAAACAGTTTTTATACAGAACTTTTTTTGATCCGATGCGTAGTTTTCGAAATATTTCAATGTCTTCAGATAAATCGGCCACCTTGTATAAAGGCTACTTTCAACTGATATACGATGTGTTTATAGGATAATAAAAAGTCTGTAATTTAACATGTGTGTCCATATTTTTGATGCGTTTTGTTTTGTATGAGCCCGGGGGCAATTTTAGGGGGAAGATGGTGGTGGTGGTGGAGGCGGGCGGTACTTACAAATGTCGCCTAGGGCGGCAAAACTACTAGGGCCGTGACTAAAAACGCATTTTTTGGTATTTTCGCTGTCACTTTTAACAGATGATATTTATTGACACTGTCATTAGTCGACATTAGTATTCGGACAAGACACTCGAACAACCTCCGACATTAACATTTGTTGATAATGACAGTTAACGTAGTTATTTGAGTTACGCGAAGATTTAAGTCACTTAATTAAACACAGTTACATTACTTTCTTCACTTTTTCCCTAAGACAATGATATAGTGATTTACCAGTAAATTACCGGTACATCACAATATTTATTCTATTACCGAATACTGGTAATGGAAAAAATAGGCAAATTTATAATCCCTAAATCAACGTTATACAAATCTTTTTTGCTTAATGGGGTGAAATAACTTAAAATTATTATTTTTCTACAACCGTCAAAAAAAAGTGACATTGACACATCGTTTTGAATTTACAAAGTGGGCTATTTTTCACCGTGAAATGTAATGTAATAATTTAGTGTCAAAAAAAACACTGATTTTGTGCACATAATACAAAAATATTATTTTTTAACATTGATTCAATAGTTTAATTAAAACAATATTCTTATAATAGATACTCTTATTTTTTATTACATAATAATAAAAATGATATAAATTAAGTAATAAACATAACAAATAAATTTCATCACAACACAAGCGATGAAGATATATCAAATAAAACAGAGTTGAATCACTAACCGAATGCACATTCAATTTGTCATAAAACGTAATTTATCCCCGTTCACAAATTATATCGACAACACTGGGCTCCATTAAAACAGGCTCTAGACATCGGTGCACTGCTGAACCCAAGATTTCATCCAATAAAAAGTGCACCAAACTATAATTGAAAAATGGAAACAAGAAATAAGAAGAGAAAGTTTGATTACAAATCTATTTATTTATAATATGTGTAAAGTTTTTGAAAAAATGTTGAATCAAAATCATCAGTAGTGTTAATTTAAGCAAAGCAAGTGATGAAAGTAGAAATTCATAAATTAGTGTTAAGTAAAATGTGTTTCATTATTATAACGAAGACTAATTTAGTGCAAAAGATAAAAATAATATACTTCTTATCTACTTATTTTATCTTTTGGACTAAATAATGCTTAATTATAACTTAGCACCAGAGCTGGGTAGGATTCGAATCATTCCGGATTCGAATCCTTTTAGAGATTCAAAAGAGGCATTCGAATACTTTAGTTTAACTGGATTCGTGATCCGGATTCGTTACATTATTTTAAGAGGATTCGTATTCGAATCCACATGTGGGTGATTCGAATATTTATAAAAGGATTCGAATATTTATAAAATCATTCGAATACTTACAAAAGTATTTGAATCGTCAAAAATATTTCGAATTGTAAGAATTAACATGAAAAATGTCTTTTGTTTGTTGTGTGGCTTATACCTAGTGTAGTTTCATTTCAGTTTATATTCAATAATTTCTGGAATTTAAAATAAGCTTTTATTATTGTAACTTGACACTTTAAAAATAAATAATTATTCTGTTCTATTCTTAAGTCGATCCATTATTGAAAAATTGCCCTTAAATGTAGATTAAGCATTGAATACGTTACTTATACAATCAATTAGAGATCCTGGCCCAAAATCACTTCCCAGATTGTTCCCTTCTAAGTAACGAAACACCGGATACAATGCTTCCACGGGATCGAACTAAGAGACCGGGGAAGCAGGACTGGAAGGTGGTAAACAAAATCGTTACCTACAGATCAGTAAGTTGGGCGGTCAAATCCTTCCAACCATACAAAGCACCAGGAATAGATGGGGTCTTCCCTGTCTTACTCCAAAAAGGCTTGGAGAAAGTAATCCTCCACCTTATAAGACTGTTCAGGGCGAGCCTAGCGTGGAATTACATTCCAACTAGCTGGTCGGAAGTAAAGGTAGTCTATCTACCTAAGGTGGGAAAAACAGATCCCCTACCAAAATCCTTCCGACCTATAAGCCTGATGTCATTTATCCTAAAGACCCTGGAAAAGGTGCTGGATGGCTACATCAGGAGGGAGATACTGAGTATTAACCCTCTTAGTGTGCACCAGTATGCCTACCAAAAGGGGAAGTCAACGGACTTGGCGCTGAATAACCTAGCCGGGAAAGTTGCGCAAACCCTGGACTACAAGGGAATTGCGGTAACAGCTTTCCTGGACATAGAAGGGGCCTTCAACGCTGCTCTGACGGGATCACTCTGCAAATCCGCGAGGGACAGAGGGGTTCCACCGGCTATTACAGGCTGGATCAGAGCAATGCTCGACACCAGAACCGTGACGTCACTATGTGGCGACACGGTCAAGGAGTCACGAGGACTGCCAGGGGATGCCCGCAGGGAGGGGTTCTTTCCCCCCTGCTGTGGTCTTTACTGGTAGACGATCTGCTTGCAATAATAGATACGCTTGACGTCGAAGTGCAAGCGTATGCTGATGACATAGTCATTCTTGCAAGGGGCACGGATGAAAACCAAATCTGTGAAGCCATGCAGGAGGCACTGGATGCGACTCAGAACTGGTGTATAGGGGAACGGTTAAACGTAAACCCTAGCAAAACATCAGTTGTCCCGTTCACGAGAAGGAGGATCCTGAAATTGAGACCTCTTACTCTACGGGGAGAAACCATACCATTTGTGGAGGAGGCGAAGTATCTAGGAATCACCCTGGATAAATCGCTGAATTGGAACTCCCACTTGGACAAGACAATCCGCAAAGCAAGGTACGCCCTGTGGACGTGCCATAGAATTTGCGGGAAGTCATGGGGATTAAACCCCAAGCAAATGTACTGGCTATATGGTTCGGTCATAAAACCAATAATAACCTATGGCAGTATCGCCTGGTGGCCGATTACAACTCGAAAAACGGCCATATCAAGGCTCTCCTCACTGCAGAGAATGGCGACAGTGGCTGTAACTGAAGCCATACGCACTACCCCATCAGCGGCGCTAGAAATGCTACTGAACCTCACCCCCCTGCATATCCTAATACAGGGCGAGGCCAGATTGGCAACGTATCGATATCACCACGCGGCCCTATTGGATCCGAAGGTGATAGTCTTCACACCTAATGGGCTGTCAACTGCCATTGAGGCGGATGACACCCTAAGTATGAGGACTGACTACGCAGTCACGGACTACTGCGAGGATCAGCCGTACAAGGTCCTGTTCCCAAGCAGGGACGACTGGGAGCGACACAAAATCACCCCAGAAAAGGCTGACTCCTACTGGTACACTGACGGCTCAAAACTGTCCACTGGAACAGGAGCCGCAGTCGTCGGACCAAGGACTGAACTTTACTACAGCCTTGGCAGGTATGCTACCATACTTCAGGCTGAAATATACGCCATTGAAATGTGCGCCCACGAAATCCTTTCAAAGGGTTGGGCGGGCAGGACAATAAAAATATGTTCGGACAGCCAGGCGGCCCTTAGGGCCCTGGCATCTTCTAGATGCTCCTCGCTGACTGTACGGAACTGCAAGGAAGCCCTCTTCCAAATGGCGCAGGTAAACGGGGTCAGTCTGATGTGGGTGCCAAGCCACTTTGGCGTGAAGGGAAACGAATTAGCCGATTCCCTAGCCAGAGAGGGGGCGCGTACAGCCTACATCGGACCAGAACCCGCTCTGGGGATACCCAGATCAACAGCTAGAGACCGTAACAACGGATGGATGAGACACGAGGCACAGGATTTCTGGCAAAACCGCCCTGGGATGAGACATTTCAGAGCGCTAACAAGTGGACCATCTGCGGCCAGGACGGCCTCATGGTTGAAGCTGAGCAGATCAGATGTTCACACATTAACTGCTCTCTTCACTGGACACAGCCGTCTAAGGCATCACCTTAACAAACTAGGACTAAGCGACACCACTGAGTGCCGCCTATGCCTAGAGGATGATGAAACAGCAGAGCACGTCATATGTGCCTGTCCAGCTGGCGACCAGATCAGGACCACAGTGTTTGGCACACCGAAGCTAAACCTGAAGGACCTGGAAAAAACTTCACCTGACAAGATCCTTGACTTCATCAAGAAGATGGACTTGGAAGGTGAGCTGTAAGGTCGGATGTTCGACCTTAATTGTGAGCCACAATAGATCCTTGCGGTCGCACTGGAGGGTAGCATAACTACCCACTCACTTTCAATAGAATAGAATAGAATACTTATACAATGGCTTAGGCTAAACTTAGTTTAAATCACTATTGAACAATTTGCCCTTAGAGAAATAAATATAGTTAAAAATGTGACTCATTGGCCTTTAAACACATTTTATTCAATTTTAATTGATTAAGTTTTCTTTTGCATAATATGGTGCTAAGCAGAGCTGGGACGAATCCTCGTAAAACAGATTCGAATCACGAATCCGAATCACCTAATATGATTCGAATCACGAATACTCGAACAAAGGATTCGTAGGAGATAAATATGATTCGAATCAAAGATTCCAATCCTGTTTTTTCGAATCACGAATACAAATCCTTTAAGAATAAATTTGATTTTATTATTTCTTTGCAACCAATAACATACAAATATCGTTATCAGTTGTTTTAAGAAAAATATTCAATATCTAATTATTTATTATTAACATTGAACATCGTTGAGAACAGACTAAATATCTGTGTTACTCTAGTTAAAGATGTATTTGTGTGTTTTTGAACTACACTTCAAATCAGTGGTTTATACGCGTGGCGCATGAAGTAAAATTTCGAGTTTAGAAAAGCCCGAAAATTTGTCTCGGGTCGCTGCGCGACCCTCGACAAATTTTCACGGGGCTTTTCTAAACTCGAAATTTTACTTCATGCTTAGTCTGGGAGTGGAAATACTCGTTTAAAGATTCAAATAGAACTCAGTTAATTCTTACAATTCGAATTATTTTTGACGATTCAAATACTTTTGTAAGTATTCGAATGATTTTATAAATATTCGAATCCTTTATAAATATTCGAATCCGACAAATATTGTCAAATTTATGTATATTGGAACTTCACTTAAAAATCTGTGTTTTATACGCGTGGCGCATGATGTAAAATTTCGAGTTTAGAAAAGCCCAAAAATTTGTCTCAGGTCGCTGCGCGACCCTCGACAAATTTTCACGGGGCTTTTCTAAACTCGAAATTTTACTTCATGCTTAGTCTGGGAGTGGAAAACACTCGTTTAAATTGAAACTGAACTTACAATTGAAATTGAACTTAACAAAAAAAACAACGAATATCTAAAGATTTAAAGAAAATAATAAAATAATTTCTTTTAGGTAAACATACGCCTAAGCTGTACATTTTCCGACATTCGTTGTTTTTTAAATGAGTTCTATTTGAATTTTTAAACGAGTCTTTCCACTCCCAGACTAAGCATGAAGTAAAATTTCGAGTTTAGAAAAGCCCGTGAAAATTTGTCGAGGGTCGCGCAGCGACCCGAGACAAATTTTCGGGCTTTTCTAAACTCGAAATTTTACTTCATGCGCCACGCGTATAAACCACTGATTTGAAGTGTAGTTCAAAAACACAAATACATCTTTAACTAGAGTAACACAGATATTTAGTCTGTTATCAACGATGTTCAATGTTAATAATAAATAATTTTTCTTAAAACAACTGATAACGATATTTGTATGTTATTGGTTGCAAAAAAATAATAAAATCAAATTTATTCTTAAAGGATTTGTATTCGTGATTCGAAAAAACAGGATTCGAATCTTTGATTCGAATCATATTTATCTCCTACGAATCCTTTATTCGAGTATTAGTGATTCGAATCATATTAGGTGATTCGGATTCGTGATTCGAATCTGTTTTACGAGGATTCGTCCCAGCTCTGCTTAGCACCATATTGTGCAAAAGAAAACTTAATCAATTAAAATTGAATAAAATGTCTTTAAAGGCCAATGAGTCACATTTTTAACTATATTTATTTCTCTAAGGGCAAATTGTTCAATAGTGATTTAAACTAAGTTTAGCCTAAGCCATTGTATAAGTAACGTATTCAATGCTTAATCTACATTTAAGGGCAATTTTTCAATAATGGATCGACTTAAGAATAGAACAGAATAATTATTTATTTGCAAAGTGTCAAGTTACATTAATAAAAGCTTATTTTAAATTCCAGAAATTATTGAATTTAAACTGAAATGAAACTACACTAGGTATAAGCCACTATTAAACAAATAGCCCTTACCGTAATGAAATTTAAAGTAAAGCTGGAAATTTGAATATTGAAATTTCACACATACTAGGCAATAAATGTAGACATTTGGATAGATATTTTACTGTCTGTGGAGTTTATCTGTGTGACTAATTAAATAATTTGCCCATAAATAATGATATCTGAATACCGTTATTTACTTTTAATAACTTACATAAGTTGCTCCTTAGCACTTTTAGTTTTATGTGGAAAATGTATTCCATTTTCTCACCTATATAAATTGAATTCTGTTTAGTTTTAGAAAATAAATTAGGTAATATTAGGGCCCATGTGCACCACAGCTGATTAACTTGAATCATCCACTAATCATTGATTAAACCTCTGATTAAGTAAAAACTCTAGAATATAAGAATGTTATTAATTTGTAAGATGGCTCGCGTCAGAAGTAGTCCTTAGAAGACTGAGGGTCATGAACCCGGGACTGCAGGCTCAGGAGTGGGTAGTTCTACGCCATGAGGATGCAGGACCGGGGCAGACCTGGACGTTTTCGATGGACTACGGGTCATTGGCCTATCTCAAGGAGATGGACCTCAAACCCTACTTCGGCTTTGGACAGGTGACGTTCAGGGTCAAAGGCAGGGACAAGGAGGCCAATAAGCCCCCTGCTGCAGAGCCAGGGGAGACAGAGGAGGAGCGGACTCCAACCACCCTCTCAGTCGACCAGGTGGCCGGCGGCAGCGGAAGACCAAGCGAACCCCAAAGGACACATCCTAGGCCTACATCGGCCAAGGGTAAGGGTCCACTAAGGGGCAAGGCACACCCAAAGAGGGGCGGTAAATCGACCTTCCGGGGAGCCAAATCACCGTCGGGTAAGTGATGTACCCGACGGTGAGATGTGTGCAGGCCAACCTGCACCATGCCAAAGGAGCCTCTTTTCTCCTTGGCAAACGGTTCAGAGAAGAGCGTGCAGATATCGCCTTCATACAGGAGCCATGGGTGACTAGCACAGGCCGGATAAGCGGCCTGAGCCACATACCAAGTAAGGTAATTACATATAGTTCGGGGCAAAAACCCAGAGCTTGTATATTAATCCGTAAGGACATTGAATACTTTCTGTTGACAGGATACTGCACCAGAGATGTAGTCGCTGTGCAGCTGAAACTCCCGGTGGGGAAGAGCAGGCTGGACGTAATAGCCTGCTCGGCATACTTCCCGGGGGACAGCGCAGACCCACCACCTCCAACAGCTGTGAGAAGACTGGTGGCCCACAGCAAGAGGGAGAATATCCAGCTTGTTGTGGCATGTGACGCCAACGCACACCATCTAGCGTGGGGCAGCACTGACACCAATCCGAGGGGTGAGTCTCTATTAAACTTTATTATGGGGGAAGGGCTAGCTATACTTAATACTGGCAACGAACCTACCTTTGTTACGAAAAATCGCGCAGAGGTATTAGATATTACTTTCTGCTCAAACTACTTGAGCACAAAAATTTCCGACTGGAAGGTGTCAGAGGACCCCTCCTGCTCTGACCATCGGAACATTCAATTTAACATTGAAGCAGGCACTAGACCAATAGTGGAATACCGTAATGCTAGAAGCACTAAGTGGGACGGTTATACGCGTACACTTGGAGAGCTTCTGGGATCAACGGCACCCACTATTAAAAGTCATGAGGACATTGAGACGGCGGCGGAGCATATCTGCCGATCAATCGTCTCAGCGTACCATGAAAATTGTCCACTACAAAGGAAAAAGGACAGTAGAAATGTCCCCTGGTGGAACAATACATTAGAAAAAATGCGAAAAGATGTCCGGAAACTATTCAACCGGGCTAAGGAGGCGGGCAAATGGGAACCGTACAGTACAGCTCTAACGGAGTACAATAAACAAATTCGCAGGGCCAAGAGGGAATCTTGGAGGAAGTTCTGCGAGGGTATTCATGATACTCCCCGTAGTGCAAGAATCCACAAGATTCTAGCCAGAGAGCCGGCGCAAGCACTTGGATCGATAAAACGACCTGATGGCTCATATACGGCCTCTGGTAAAGAGACGTTAGAGATCCTGGCCCAAAATCACTTCCCAGATTGTTCCCTTCTAAGTAACGAAACACCGGATACAATGCTTCCACGGGATCGAACTAAGAGACCGGGGAAGCAGGACTGGAAGGTGGTAAACAAAATCGTTACCTACAGATCAGTAAGTTGGGCGGTCAAATCCTTCCAACCATACAAAGCACCAGGAATAGATGGGGTCTTCCCTGTCTTACTCCAAAAAGGCTTGGAGAAAGTAATCCTCCACCTTATAAGACTGTTCAGGGCGAGCCTAGCGTGGAATTACATTCCAACTAGCTGGTCGGAAGTAAAGGTAGTCTATCTACCTAAGGTGGGAAAAACAGATCCCCTACCAAAATCCTTCCGACCTATAAGCCTGATGTCATTTATCCTAAAGACCCTGGAAAAGGTGCTGGATGGCTACATCAGGAGGGAGATACTGAGTATTAACCCACTTAGTGTGCACCAGTATGCCTACCAAAAAGGGAAGTCAACGGACTTGGCGCTGAATAACCTAGCCGGGAAAGTTGCGCAAACCCTGGACTACAAGGGAATTGCGGTAACAGCTTTCTTGGACATAGAAGGGGCCTTCAACGCTGCTCTGACGGGATCACTCTGCAAATCCGCGAGGGACAGAGGGGTTCCACCGGCTATTACAGGCTGGATCAGAGCAATGCTCGACACCAGAACCGTGACGTCACTATGTGGCGACACGGTCAAGGAGTCACGAGGACTGCCAGGGGATGCCCGCAGGGAGGGGTTCTTTCCCCCCTGCTGTGGTCTTTACTGGTAGACGATCTGCTTGCAATAATAGATACGCTTGACGTCGAAGTGCAAGCGTATGCTGATGACATAGTCATTCTTGCAAGGGGCACGGATGAAAACCAAATCTGTGAAGCCATGCAGGAGGCACTGGATGCGACTCAGAACTGGTGTATAGGGGAACGGTTAAACGTAAACCCTAGCAAAACATCAGTTGTCCCGTTCACGAGAAGGAGGATCCTGAAATTGAGACCTCTTACTCTACGGGGAGAAACCATACCATTTGTGGAGGAGGCGAAGTATCTAGGAATCACCCTGGATAAATCGCTGAATTGGAACTCCCACTTGGACAAGACAATCCGCAAAGCAAGGTACGCCCTGTGGACGTGCCATAGAATTTGCGGGAAGTCATGGGGATTAAACCCCAAGCAAATGTACTGGCTATATGGTTCGGTCATAAAACCAATAATAACCTATGGCAGTATCGCCTGGTGGCCGATTACAACTCGAAAAACGGCCATATCAAGGCTCTCCTCACTGCAGAGAATGGCGACAGTGGCGGTAACTGGAGCCATACGCACTACCCCATCAGCGGCGCTAGAAATGATACTGAACCTCACCCCCCTGCATATCCTAATACAGGGCGAGGCCAGATTGGCAACGTATCGATATCACCACGCGGCCCTATTGGATCCGAAGGTGATAGTCTTCACACCAAATGGGCTGTCAACTGCCATTGAGGCGGATGACACCCTAAGTATGAGGACTGACTACGCAGTCACGGACTACTGCGAGGATCAGCCGTACAAGGTCCTGTTCCCAAGCAGGGACGACTGGGAGCGACACAAAATCACCCCAGAAAAGGCTGACTCCTACTGGTACACTGACGGCTCAAAACTGTCCACTGGAACAGGAGCCGCAGTCGTCGGACCAAGGACTGAACTTTACTACAGCCTTGGCAGGTATGCTACCATACTTCAGGCTGAAATATACGCCATTAAAATGTGCGCCCACGAAATCCTTTCAAAGGGTTGGGCGGGCAGGACAATAAAAATATGTTCGGACAGCCAGGCGGCCCTTAGGGCCCTGGCATCTTCTAGATGCTCCTCGCTGGCTGTACGGAACTGCAAGGAAGCCCTCTGCCAAATGGCACAGGTAAACGGGGTCAGTCTGATGTGGGTGCCAAGCCACTCTGGCGTGGAGGGAAACGAATTAGCCGATTCCCTAGCCAGAGAGGGGGCGCGTACAGCCTACATCGGACCAGAACCCGCTCTGGGGATACCCAGATCAACAGCTAGAGACCGTAACAACGGATGGATGAGACACGAGGCACAGGATTTCTGGCAAAACCGCCCTGGGATGAGACATTTCAGAGCGGTAACAAGTGGACCATCTGCGGCCAGGACGGCCTCATGGTTGAAGCTGAGCAGATCAGATGTTCACACATTAACTGCTCTCTTCACTGGACACAGCCGTCTAAGGCATCACCTTAACAAACTAGGACTGAGCGACACCACTGAGTGCCGCCTATGCCTAGAGGATGATGAAACAGCAGAGCACGTCATATGTGCCTGTCCAGCTGGCAACCAGATCAGGACCACGGTGTTTGGCACACCAAAGCTAAACCTGAAGGACCTGGAGAAAACTTCACCTGACAAGATCCTTGACTTCATCAAGAAGATGGACTTGGAAGGTGAACTGTAAGGTCGGATGTTCGACCTTAATTGTGAGCCACAATAGATCCTTGCGGTCGCAGTGGAGGGTAGCATAACTACCCACTCACTTTCAATAGAATAGAATAGAAGATGTCCTAAACATATCTCTTATCACTATGCGATTGTGTAAACAATTTGTGATTAAAATTGTTGTTTTTAAGAAGTACTAATGACTGATTAAGTTAATCAACTTGGGTACTAATGGGCATAAACAATTAAAATATTTAAATATTCAAATAGTTAAATTAATGAAATATATAAATAAGCTATTGATAATGAGTACATACAAGGTGGGGCAAGCGTTATGACATGAAGTGAATTGGCTGCCATGTTGTTAGAAATCAAAAAAAATTGGGATCTGTTTTAACGGAATAGTAGATTGTCTGACAAGTTTTGAAAGCTTCTTATTGCATGCGAATACCAAATTGCATTTACGAGCCTGCGCGGTGAGTAAATGTAAGGTATAAGCATGCAAAAAACGTGTTTAACACTCTGCTTTTCCTACCACCAAACAGCAGCGGCGTTAATTGTTCTTCGTCTCTATTAATTTTATTTTATTAATTTTTACACTGATGTTTGAGGATTTTACTTTCAAAATTAGTTTTGAAAAGTCAATTTTCAAGCATAACATTACTTATCAAAATACAAATATACAATTAACACCTTTCAAACCACAGGTATAGCGATGAAATGTCTGTTTTCGGTAGCGGTCATACGAAAAGTTTATTTAATGGTTTAAAATTGATGACATTAAGTTAAAAAAGTTTGATATCTGTCAAATGAACATCTCCTGAGTTGATGCACATTTGTGCTCGTTTTACGGAATTTTAAATTGCTGCTCGTTAAACATCTGGCTCCAAATTGCTGATTACTTCTTCAAGGTTTGTGGTTTGTTGTGGTTGTTGTGGGTTGTTGTGGTTGTTGTGGTTTGTTGTGGTTGTTGTGGTTGTTGTGGTTTGTTGTGGTTTGTTGAGAGATTTCGAAAAGTCTTTCCGTGATTGGCCCTAATTTTTTTTGAGGACGCTGACTGCACCCCTGTAACCGTAACTAATGAGCGCTACAGGCAGATGTTAAAAGAGTTTTTTGCCACAAGTTGCTGAATTGGGTCTCAAGCATTGTTAGTTCCAGACGGACGGAGCAACCGCTTATACAGCTCGAGCAACGATGGAGATTTTGAAACACCAATTTCCGGGAGGTGTGATCTACCCTGGCCGACCATATCGCCAGATTTCTTCCTGTGGGGCTTTTTGAAATCTCGCATTTACCATAACAAACCACAAACCTCTCTAGTCTTGAAAGCCCACATTGAAGAAGAAATCACCAATTTAGAGCCAGATGTTGTACGAGCAACAATTCAAAATGCTGTAAAATGAGCACAAATGCACATCAAGTGAACAAGGTGGTCATTTGGCCTATATCATTTTTTCAACTTAAGGGGGTATTACCACTAGGACAGCGTTTTTTTTTACGGTTTTTCAGAATTTTTATTTTTGGGAAATTTAATACATGCGATCTTGCGGTTTCTTGCAACTTGTTTATAGATTCATAAACTATAAAAAATGAATTTTTATTCTTTTCAATCGTCCGGCTAAACCTCTAAATCTGGCCTCAAATAAAGCCGTGTCCGCCGTGTTTTTCCTCATGGCCGGAAAGATTTTTTCGATTCTGTGATTTGAAACGTAAAATGAAGTAGTAGTCATTAATCTGTATTAAATTATCTGGAGTTTGAACCACCGACAATAAAAAATCTCGATAAATAACAAAATGGAGGCCATTCGAAAAAAGTGGTCGCTTTTTGCCCCCCTTTTTCTGACTTTAAGGCTCTATGAAAAATATCAAATGTTAATATATTTGAATGACGGTGGTTCAAACTCCAGAGGAAAATGTGGAGAACCGAACACTAAAAGCTCAAGTCAATCCATTTCATAGTTTGTAAAGAAAGTTTCCGGCCAGCGAAAAAAAAGTGGTTTCGAGAAAAACGCGTTTAAAGTTTTGACACAAGTTTTAACTATTTTTGGAGATTTTTGGCTTTAGTCAGCTATGCCAGCTCCGTACACTAGGCCCTCCTCTTCCTCTAAAAACTGGGTTTGAATGATTTACTCCTGCCAGCGTTGTTGGATGGCCTTATGAGTTGCTGGAGTCAGGCAAAATTCGTCCCACATCTCGCGCTCCGCGTCGGTCCGCACCGGAAAGCCTTGGCTTGCAGGCCGATATGGATTCCCAGTGTCTCTATCGTCTTAAAAACTGCCGAGTATCCGTCGTTGAAAATGCTGGTAGCTATGAAAGACGCGATAGCGACGGTTTTTGCACCACAGTTGAGGTGCTTCGAAGCCAGCTTCCAGACACAAGCATTCAAACTTTCGTTTGAGTTCTGCGTATTTCCACCCAGCCGCCTACTCAGCATTGTTTACTTCAACAAGCAAAAATCTAACTAACGAATTCGCCTATTGTAAAACGGCTTTCGGACATAAAACTAGATACTATCAAGTATCAATACATGCAAAAAAAAAAATCAATTTTTTAAAACTTCCGAATGGTAATACCCCCTTAATGTCATCAATTTTATAAGTTCAAATAAACTTTTAGTTAAAACAGAGCCCATTTTTGTTCATTTCTAACAAAATGGCAGCCAATTCACATTATGAAATTACTTTTGCTCCACCTTGTAGGACTCGAAATGTACATCTAGCAAAATAAAAATTAATATAAAGAAAGTGTTACTGTTTTCATTCCAAGTTTGTGAATATGAATTCCCAGCCTTAATTTAAACTAAGCTCAACATAAGCCATAATTGAACACTGTCTCTAAAATACGTTTAACTGACATTGGAACTGTATTTAAAAATTAACCTGGTTTAGTTTGTTTATGCAACTGAAATTCATATATTTATCTGCTATTAGGTAAAAATTAGGTATCAAAATAAAATCTTACTTTTCATCAGCGACAAATCTCCAAAGATACAACTGTAAATAATGTGTGTCGACTTGAATTTGCTGTAAGCCATATTTACTGAAAGTTTTCAACCGCACGCATTCCATAAATGTCTACAAAAGTGAAACAAACAAATAATATTTTATATCAGTGATTTTTTGTGAAGATAAATATTTTAAAAGATCTATCTGTTTAATGTACTCTCCCTCCTTCACAATCATTTAAATGAGATAAATGTCTGCAAGACTAAGACAAACAATTTTATTTTTACATCACAGTTATAGGATTGATATCTTAAAATGTTCATCTTTTTTGTCATACTCACTTTTAGACTAATTTTAATGATTCCAGTCAGAATAGATATTTTATTTGGCTCAACTGTCGAGAATATTTCTATTCGTTCACTGAACAATTTGTGCATATTTGAGACTAATGTCGAGTCCAAATGATTGGGGGTATAGGTTGACCAGTTAGATCTGAATTGATGTCTCGATACTGAAATACTACGAGCAAAAAAAGAAACGTTAAACATGTTATTTGAGCAAATAATTAATTTCTTACAGTAAAATTAAAATTATTTTCTTTAAATTCACAACTTTTAAATTATAGTATTTCCAATTTGATTATATTAGAATAAGCTGAATATAAACTTATATTCAGTTTATTCTAATATAGTCTATATAATTGAATATCCTAGGCAAATAATATCTAGCATATACAGCCTTTTTAATAGATTTTCCATTAATATTATTATAGCCTAATGCTTTATAATGCTATTCGTTAGATTTAAACTATTGACCAAATGAAAGTGCCAACACTGCATTTTCATATATACCAACTTCACTCTAGTTAAATTTGCAGTAATTTAGAGGTTTTGTTGCACTGCTTTTGTTTATGTTTATGAATAATTATTTCTGCTGCTGAATTATTTAATTTAAATTTACTTTAACAAGTGTTTCCACTACTTGATTATTCATGAAGTAAAATTTTGAGTTTAGAAAAGCTTTCAAATTTGGATTTGCCGGCGTGAAGACAAGCATAGCTTGCCGGCAAATCCAAAATTTCAGGCTATTCTAAACTTGAAATTTTACTTCATGAGAACATTAACATTCCAATTAATAGATAGTTTTAGAACTTCAATAAGCATTATAACTATCTTCTAACTTTTAAGTTGTTGATCAGTTCATTAAATAGTATAAAATAATTACCTTTTTATTTCACTAATCTTCCTGAAATATTTTAAATATATGAACAAAAGAATATTAAAGTTATCTAACCCAACCTAACCGTATTAGATTAGGTTAAATATTTACCTGTACACTAATATTATAATGTTTTTTTACCCAATAAAAATAGGTCACAACCTTAGAGTTACAAAATACTATTATAGTGGAATTCGGGAGAGATGTCCTATGACTCATTGATGTGAAATGCGTGGTTAAGTGTTTAATACGCGTGGCGCATGAAATTATATTTCGAGTTTAGAAAAGAATAAAAATTTGGTTTGCCCGCGTAGCGCTTCGCGACCAAACTATGTTTTCAGGCTTTTCTATACTCGAAATTTTACTTCATGCTTAGTCTGGGAGTGGAAAACTTCTAAGTGAACTCTAAAAAAAAGCATATACATATGTATACCTAATAGAAAATTCCCTGTATCTATACTTAAAAGAAAAATTCCCTATATTAACAGATTAATTCGATGACTATTTGCCAAATCTACTGAATGCGCATTCGATTCATCTAACATTTTTGTTTGAGCTTACACAAAATCAACATAAATGCATTAATTATTTCTGTAAATACCTGAACTATTTAATAGATCTGGAAATTAGAATTATACCACTTAAACTCATATATAAAACGATTGTGCACATTAATTAAACTCATTTGTTGCTAGGTTTTTGCAGATTTAGTTTAACGAAAGCATCATCAAAATGGGACATTTAACCTCAAAATTTTAAAGCTGCATACCGGAATATACGATTTTGCATCTTCCATCTAAAAACCATAGCAGAAATATTATGAAGTTTTCTGTCTCTTTTCACACACGTAATCTGATGACATCAAACTATTTTCGTATTACATGTATTAGTGCAGAAAGCACTACAAATCAAGGAAAACATGGGACACCTCTCGTGAATCGTACCTCATATATTTTTTCATTTACTGCATTATTGTTGGTATTACCAACTAAAAATGATCTATAGACATAAATATTTGATAAGCATACATTTGAAACACTAATCAATAACAGATGGTAACCTTGGCTATCATTTATCTGCTATCTGACCTGTCAAAAGCAGAAAAAAGCTAGATAAACCTTACCTGTGAGTTTTCCTGCTGGAATCACTGGAATGTTCAGTCGCCGTCCCTTGATCTTCATAAAGCAACGCCACCGTACCGTCAATTGCAGCGATATCCTCGACAACACGCTTCATGACAGCCCTGACGGTTCTCGGTTCTATCGTATGCAACCAGTCTCTTGTTTCAACACTTTTACGCAACATCTGCAATGTATTCAATTGGTTCAAAGCAAAATCACACAATGTAAAAAATATTACATGCAGTTTTAACAAATAAATTAGAGTAGGGAATTTTTAAAATTGAAGTATTCGAATACTCAATCTAAAACATATTCAACAATTCTAATTATTCAAATATTGGAATATTTCAATTATTTGAATATTGGAGATTGAATATGGTTTTAAATAAATAAAGAAATACTTCTTTTTTTAAATTTCCAGCAAGTATAAAAACATGTAACATTAGATTAACAATAACTAAGTATGAAGTAAATATTTCGAAATTGAATTTGTGTTCAGTATTCCGGCACCAGGTACCCACAGACGCGTTTCGGACTTCAAGGTCCTCTTCAGTGTGGTCCCGACCCAGTGCTGAGGAATACTGAACATTTCTGACTATTTCAAGCCAATATGTGAAAACTATTAATGATTTCGATAGCTAACGCCATCTAATGCTTCATAGTGGCATCGTCAGTGACACGAATGCACAAAGTGCATATACAGGTCACTGTTTCGTCCACGAGCGAGCAGAACTCTGTTTGTGAAACCAGAAAACAAATATCAAAATTGAATTTGTGTTCAGTATTCCGGCACCAGGTACCCACAGACGCGTTTCGGACTTCAAGGTCCTCTTCAGTCTGTATATGCACTTTGTGCATTCGTGTCACTGACGATGCCACTATGAAGCATTAGATGGCGTTAGCTATCGAAATCATTAATAGTTTTCACATATTGGCTTGAAATGGTCAGAAATGTTCAGTATTCCTCAGTACTGGATCGGGACCACACTGAAGAGGACCTTGAAGTCCGAAACGCGTCTGTGGGTACCTGGTGCCGGAATACTGAACACAAATTCAATTTTGATATTTGTTTTCTGGTTTCACAGAGTTCTGCTCGCTCGTGGACGAAACAGTGACCTGTGTATGCACTTTGTGCATTCGTATCACTGACGATGCCACTATGAAGCATTAGATGGCGTTAGCTATCGAAATCATTAATAAATATTTCGAGTTTAGCTTCGCTTCGTGACCAATCCAAATGTTCATACTTTTCTAAACTCGAAATATTTACTTCATGCTTAATCACGATTACAAAACCAATCTTAAAAAATTATTAAAATCTTTAATATTTAAAAAAAATTGATATGTCTATTATAGTACTTTTCCCATGTTAGATACATGAAATCAATAGCTTTCACCTATTTATTTTTCAAGAAATGTTTCTTATTTCTGTTAAACTTTGCCTCACTTATGTTTTCAGTTTTCTACAAAATATTAATCATGACTATCAAACTATATTTTTATATGATCAATGTTAAGGGGATTATTGCAGTGTAACACGCCGATCGTGTTGGAAAGACCCACATAGTTTAGAGTAGCTCATCCGATGCCAAATTTACAGCACAAGTGGGGAGAATACAGCCAGAGAGAAAAGCGGCAGTTCGCTGTGCATTTGTGCATTGCTCCTTGGCATGAACGGATGGGGTCTCGCGTCGCGTTGAATAGACGAAAAAAACAAAGCGTATAAAAAAGACGGATCGAACGAAAGTGTCGATTCGTATTATTTAAACACGCTGATAATACATACAAGCTATGTATTGTTTTCAATTCGTTAGAAAGCGTTATCGGATCCTGTGTTATTTTTCGGTATTTACAAAACTGATGATTCTTATTCTTGTCATTATAACACATTATTTTAACTTTTAAGACTCCAGTTTCGACAGCCGAACAAACTATGTGTTTTATTTTATTAAATTATAGATTATTTCTTAAAAATATAATAATAAAATAATTCATGTTCATAAGCTCATTGTGAATATTTATATGTCGGACATATATGAAAAAACGGAACATGGGATTTTCAATGATATTTTTTAAATGGGAATATTATCTTCCCTAACTGCTATTGCCATAAAAATAATGTGTATTAATTTGGCTTCTGCCAAATTGGGTAAATACCCCCAATTTTGGGGAGAATTTCAATTTATATTCGGTCAAATATTCTAGTTTTTATGAATGCAACAAATAAATAATAGATTGAAAAAAATTAAACGGAAAGCTGCCCTGTTTTTTTAATGTTTAGTACAGGGTTTACAAAATAATGATGTGTATAAATAGGCTCAGTCAACTTAGCCCCCCGAAGTTCGACTTTTTTGAAAAAAGCGATTGCGCTAGACCGGCCTTAGCTAGTGCCATTTAGACAAGAAAACTACGGGGATTTGAACTTTCGGGGGGCTAGGTTGATGCTAGCCCCCCGAGTTTGGATTTTTTAAGTTTTTTTACACTATTCGGATTCCTCAGATCTAGCGCTACCAATTTAAAAGCCAACGCCACTCCCACAGCCCCAAAAAATGATAAAACATTTTTAACCCTGGCCCCCTAAAATGAGATGTTTTTAATCAAATTGGGTGGAAAATATAACTTAGAGCTAGCGCCAACAGAATATGACAAAAATATTCTCTCAAAAATATCAGGTAAAAAAAAGTTTACGTCCAAATTTTGATGCAAGAGCTTTCAGATCCTGTATGCGTATTACCATTTACTTCCTGAATTTTAATACAAAATGATGTTTGGCATATAATATACCGCTTTCAACAAACAGTTCGGCGTTGTAATTACTTTATTTATGTTCATAGACAATGGCTATTAGAAACATGATGCCTAGAAGACAGTAGCGTAACTGACAATTGTGTTTTCACTCCTAGCTAATTTAAATCGTTATTACTCAAGAACTTACCGTACGATTTAAGAAACTCTTTTGGCATTGTAATTACTATACTCATATTTATAAACACTGGCAACGAGATAGCTTGCACTAGTAAGACAGTGGCGTAACTGACGATTGTTTTTGATAATTGAAATCGTTATAACTCGGAAACTAACCGTACGATTTAAACATTTTTTTTGGCATTGTAATTGCTATACTGAAGTCTATAAACACTAACAACGACATAGCTAGTGATATTAAAGGATAAATTAAAATCACTTGGTTTGTTTCACTATTTGTTTCGATTTACTCGACTAGTTTCACTTTTTACGGCATTATCAAAGTTCACTCTTGAAACAAACCAAGTGTTTTTAATTTATCCTTTATTATAATTTCAAAATGTTTCACCAAGTCATAAATGAGAAAGTTATTCAAGAGATAGCTAGTGCTAACAAGACAGTGGCGTACCTCACGGTTGTTTTTTTTATGATAACTTAAATCATTATTACTCGGTGGAAAACACTCGTTGGGAGTTTCAAACTGAACGCTTTTCAAAAACAATGAATGCCTGAAAATTTACCTAGTACACATCGGGTTATGTATGTATCTAATCAAAACATGGGTATCTTTTCGATGCTACAAAATTGTGATTATGCTCCTTTCGTTGCTATTCAATTGACTTTATTTTCATTCTAACACAATCTATCTCAATATCCTGATTCTACAATATACAGGGAGTTTTTCTTTAAAGTAGACGTATTCCAGATTCACTTTATTTTGTTTAAATCTTTAGATATATGTTGTTTTTACAGGAATTCAATTTGAAGCTTTAAGCGAGTGTTTTCCACTCCCAGACTAAGCATGAAGTAAAATTTCGAGTTTAGAAAAGCTCCGTGAAAATTTGTTGAGGGTCGCGCAGCGACCCGAGACAAATTTTCTGGGCTTTTCTAAACTCGAAATTTTACTTCATGCGCCACGCGTATAGAACACTAAAATTTTGTAAAATTTGTGTATATTTGAACCTTACTTGAAATCAGCGTTTTATACGCGTGGCGCATGAAGTAAAATTTCGAGTTTAGAAAAGCCCAGAAAATTTGTCTCGGGTCGCTGCGCGACCCTCGACAAATTTTCACGGGGCTTTTCTAAACTCGAAATTTTACTTCATGCTTAGTCTGGGAGTGGAGAACACTCGTTTAAAGCCTTGAATTGAACTTTTTTTAAAAACAATGAATATCAAAAGATTTAAAGAAAATAAGCTAAATTTGGAAAACGTATACTTTAAAGAAAAGCTCCCTGTATGTTAGTATGTTGTATTCAACTTAAATATTATTAGGTTATTACTCATATTAAGTTTAAGATTCATTTCTTGCCTGATGATAGAGCAACTCTCTAAGCAAACCTAAATATCCAATCCATGTTACATATCAAATATTTAGCTTAAATGTTTTGATAGTTGTTGCTTACATTATACGGTTCAGTCAACTTAGCCCCCCGAAGTACGACTTTGTTGAAAAAAACTTGTCAGTTAGGCTACTGTTTTCTAGGCATCATCTTTGTAATAGCTAGTGTCTTTGAACATACATAAAATAATTACAACGCCAACATATTTCTTGGAAGCGGTATTTTATATGTCAATCATGATTTTGTATTGAAATTCAGCAAGTAAATGGCAATACGCACACAGGAGCTGAAAGCTCTCACATCAAAGTTTGGATGTGAACTTTGTTTTACCTGATATTTTTGAGAGAATATTTTTTTCATATTCTGCTGGCGCTAGCTCTAAGCAATCTTTTGCACCCAATTTGATTAAAAAAATCTCATTTCGGGGGGCTAGGGTTTAAAATGTTTTATAATCTTTTGGCGTTGTGGGGGTGGCGCTAGCTTTTAAATTGGTAGCGCTAGCTCTGAGGAATCCGAATACTGTAAGAAAACTTGAAATATCCAAACTCGGGGGGCTAGCATCAACCTAGCCCCCCGAAAGTTCAAACCCCCGTAACTTTCTTGTCTAAACGGCGCTAGCTAAGGCCCGTCTAGCGCAACAGTTATTTTTTCAAAAGTCGAACTTCGGGGGGCTAAGTTGACTGAGCCGTATAAATAGAGGATTGCAATAACATTCAATTTCAATTCATTTATTCCTTATTTACTTACTATCAAAATATGACTCATCATAAATCAGCCAAATTTGAAAAAAAATATATTGGGCTCGGTGCAATGTTGAGCAAGAAGCTTATTATTTGAAATGCATTATAATAACTACCTTATTATTATTATAGTTCCATTTTTTCTAAAATAATTACCAATGAATATGCACGCAGTTAAACCCTAAATTTTTTTAAACATTCGTCAAACAAATATTACCTGTGCTCAGTAAAAAATAGTTGATTTGTAACATTAATCTACGACAACGTCATATTGGTGTTATTCTTACTATTCTTATAGTTTTGATATCATTGATTCGTTGATGAAGTCGCAGTTGGTTCAAATAGATCCGATTGCTAGGAACTTTACAATTTACTTTAATAGTTTTATTGCGAGAAGTTTAATGGCATTTAACAACTGCTTTAATAACGAAAGATTTAAGACGAAATAATGATTTGAACAAGACTGATTGTTATTCGATTGCTTCTGGCTTATTAATCAGCTTAAAAAACTTTAAAAATAATTTAATAATACCGACACTGTCAAATAATAAGGAAAGCCAATATTAAAGGTATATTACACATCTTTATTTAAATTAGTGAAATATTTCGAGTTTTCTATATTAGTGAACATGCAGTATAAAAAAATACTTATTCCATTAGTAGTCAGAAAGCATGAAAATAAAACACTAGTACAATAAAATATCGATTATAATTGCAAAATATTAATTTTACGAGAATAAATGCTAACGACGCGAGCCGTTTTTGTTAACTATGATTGAAAAGAGAAAAGAAAAACAAACGCGAAGCCGCACAGCGTTCACCGGCCCAGAGATAAACGCTGGCCGCATGCTGCTCGCCCCTCCAATAATTGTGCAGATGAGTGTACAACGCGTTCAACTAAGAGAAGATCCGCAAGGCGGCGGTATTTTACGGTCTTACTTTTCAAGATTTTTATTTTAACCTGACTCGGGCATGAGCTATCGCATCCTTATGAAATGTTCACATTATATTCCTTATAGTATAAACTAGTAAGATATGGGAATATTTTTTTTAATTTTGAAAAATTTAACATTATTTTTTTCATACCTCTGAAAGCAAATTGTTAAAAAAAAAAGTACTTCGATATTTTACTAGATAATTGGGCTTAATATACGCTGTCAAAATTTCAACTTTCTAGGACCTTTAGTTTTTAAATAAACCTAACATTAAATTTCAGACCACTGTTATATTCCCCTTAAAGAAATATCCAAAAAAGTGCTACCATTTCCGGTTTCCGCATTTTCACCAAAAATTGATCGGATACTACTATTGTAATAAAAAGCTTAAGTTTATAGTGTCATATTAACAGCTCAATCGGTTTAGACTTTATTGTGAGGACAGAATTACAAACAGAAATTTTTCAAAATTGGTCTTAATCAACTCAGGAGACCTCAAAAATGTTTGTGAAAAAAATACTTTACCTTTGTTTTTCATGTGGGGGAAAGTAAAAAATATATAACAAGATAATTAATGAAACTCATAAAGATTGTGGAAATAACTACGGTTAGTATTTGTTTTCAATTTTCTTTAAGAAATCAGTGTTGTCATTAAAGGTTCTAATAGCCATCTAACAAGTGTTTTTCAATCCTTGATAAATCATGAAGTACATTTTCAGGTTTTTCTAAACTTGATATTTTACGTCATGCGCCAGGCGTATAAATCACTGATATCAACCCAAGTTTAAAATATACTATTAAGGCTGGGAATTTTCAATTACTCATTGAAAAACATATTCAAATATTTAAAATGTTTGAATATTTAAACATTCGTTAAAAAATATATTCAAATATTGGAATTATTTGAATATTTAAATATTCCAATACTGAAATATTTGTATCGCATGTTCAATAAAATAAAACCTCTAGAGTGCCATGGAAAATATTGTAGGTTGGCAACTCTAAAATTATACATTATAATTATTATGTCTGACGTCTAATATGTCAATTCGTAAAGCGTGTAGCCAACTTAAATTTTAAAAAAGATAAAATCATGGCACTCTAGAGGTTTTTTTTATTTAACATACTATACCATGTATACAGATATCATAATGCAGTTTTCACTAGTTTTCACAGTATTTTTTATTTTAATTAACTAAGATAACCAAAGTATGCCTTCCAATTTAAAGACTTTAAGAAAACAAAAAAAAAACCGAACTAAAGTCACAGGCATTTAAATAAGTAGACGTTTCCATTCTCTCCTGCATCTTATTTGAAAGCCAAAGAAACGAGAAGATAGTTGAAACCGAGTGAAATGTAGCTTAGATTAAGATTTTCATATTTTCAACATAGCTTAATTCGGCATTTATTTAAAAAAAAAAAAGTGTTTTTATCTTTTATGATAGGGATTGCGCTCTCTAGCGGCGAAGCTAGAAACTTGAAAAATATTTCCAGCGATTTCTCTTGACCTTTTACTCTAAATTTTTTTACCGCAATATTCAAATATAGAAATATGTGAAAAAATTAGTGAAATAGTTATGTTTAAATCTTCGAATATTGCACTACTTAAATTATTCATATACAAATCCCACAGCCTTAAAATAAATCCTAAACAAATATTTTCACTCACTTGAGAAACGTTTAATCCTTGAATGCGCACGAAATAATTCAACAGCTCTTGTGCTGACTCCTGCATCGAGGTGTTAATTTCGGCCTCAGTTGTAAGTGCCACTGATGATTTTGAATTAATATTGAACAATTCATCAGTTTGAGAAAGCTAAAAATACATTTTAAATATATATCTTTCTCATAACTTAAAAAAATAATCCTGTGTTTACTTTCAAAGAATGCATTTCGTTGTAGTACTTGCAAAAGCACTATTATTTGAGTCGCCTATTTCCAAAAACCCCTAAATCCATTTGAAAACCATGGATTTAGGGGTTTTTGGATATAGGCGACTCATTTAATATTTTGTAATTATTGGAGTATATTTTGTATAATTTTAAATTAATTATTTTATTTTATTACCAAATAGTGTACACTTCCGTTTTGAAAATCCAAGCAGAACTTCGACAACAACAAAAGCAAAGTAGGCGGAACTTTAGGATCTGAAGTATTATTCGAGAACAAATTCCTTGCTGTTGCTGTGATATGATGCAAAAAGCACACAATCAAACCCTCCCGAACGTTATCAATGCAAAAACTATCCCTAAACTGCGCTTGCTGTCCAAAATTAACATCAGGTTGAATGAAAACCTAAAATTAACAAACAATAAATTCCACCGTTGTTTAACACATTTCAATTACGCACGATCAAATCCTGTAAGACCCCTTTGACTTTCTCAACAGTCGTCATTATTAAAGAAGTCAACAGCTCGTTTAAGTTTTTGGAATTTTCCTCCTGGGTTATGATTTTTTGCGACGAGAGACTTTGCCGGACTTTCGTTATGCTCTCGGCGAAATATTGTTTCAGGACTTGCAGGTGGGCTTTCGCTTGTTTTTTACCAGCATTAATAACAATATCAGTGCCTTTACTAGAAGTAAAAATACACTAAACTATAAAAGATTTTTTTTTAATATTAATCTAACTACTACACAATTAATTATTTACAAAATAGATGCAAAAATTAATCTTAACATTGATTTCCTCAAATCACTCTAAGTGGTTATGTTAGACGACAATAATTGAAATTAGATTAAATGTCATTAATTGAGGTTAGGAACAGTGTGGGTGATTTTGGTAAATGTGCAGAAAACGGCAAATACTCCATCTTGACAGGTCAGCGCATGGGCAGTAGCGCCCACTCTAGTGGTTCTCAATAAGTTATTTGTATGTGTGTGTTTTCTATTAAAATTTTTAACTCATTTAATTAAATTAATATTATTGATTCTATAAACGTCATTCATTCTATTCAACCTATTTTTGCCTAACCAAACCTAAGCATATGCATACACACAAATAACCTGTTAAGAAGCACTGGTGCAAATCTGGATGTACCATGTTCTGCATATTACCTATGATATTTTCACAATAAATTATTAGGTTAGATTGCATTGTCTTAATAAAGTTAGATCATTTTTGGTAATATTTACAGTTCAGGTTAGGTTAAGTGCACTTACCCAGCAAAATCTACGTTCCTACATAAAGTATTCATCGCTTGCAATCTCCGATGAAATCTATCCAAGGCTTTCACCAAAACACTAGTATCTCCGACATCCTGCTCTAAATCGACTTTATTTCCCATCAACTCAAAATACTTATTCATATTTTGCACTATAAACGTATTCATTTCTTTTGCTGAGAAATTCTCAAAAACCTCACTGAAAATTATTAAATTAATTCACGCATATAAAAATAATTAAAAGCTACTAATAGTACTTAATGACTTTTAACATTAAATATACAACAAACAAACCTGTTTTCAATTTTATCACTATGAATCCGATTAATAAACATATCATGAAATGAAGCGACCACCAGACATAAATCACTCAAAAATCCAGAACAACCCAAATCGACAAATTCTGTAATATCCCTTTGCTCACTTTGATCCCTCAATAAGACCAATTGCTCGCTCAATCTTTTATCGGCACAGCCCAAAAACTCAGCACACAATTCCTGCGCCGGCTCATCCAATTGCAACAACAAATCCACCGATTCCGCCAATTCTTTCGCAGTCGCATTTGGATTTGAAAACTGCGTCCGCAGCTCGACTTTTAACTCTTTTAAAATCATCTCGCAATCGGATTGGATGCCCCGAAAGGAGGGCATGTTTCCATATTGCTGCAAAACACGTTGGGCGTGTAGGTAATCTTGGACGGCTTGTGCGTAGTTCTTTTCCTCCATTCTCTGTTTGAGCGTAGCAGGGAGTTTAAACAGGAATTGCAGTCTTTTGAGGAGGGAGTGCACTCCCGAGAGTTTGCTGATTTGTTGGCGGGTGTCACTTAAGGTTGAGGAAATTTGATCGGAGAACGATGTTATGGATTCCATGTTCGAAGCAAGGAGGTCCATTTCTGTTTCCATCTTTTTAAAGTCTGTTTTCATCTAAATAAAAGTACATTAAAATAATTTCTTAATTATGTGTGTTCGTTGTTTTTTTTAACCCTTCTACCATTCAAATAAAAAAATGTGTTACTATTTATAAGGTCCACTTTTACAAAAATTAGGTAATTCGCCATTAATGCAAGCTGCGATCTGAGAGTAGAACGTTGTTAGGTAAATCACGGAGTTACTTCAAGTCTATGTTACGTGGTAGCTGAAGCACAAGATACCTTGCCATCAACGTGCGCTCTCACCAATCTCTTTCTCTCTCTTCACTACTCTATCCGATATGTTTGATTGTGGGTGCACTAGCATTAGAGTAAAGACTGCATAGATAAAATTACGACAGCTTTTATAAAATCCAACGCCGTTTAGCAAAAGTTTAAACTCGGTTGGAAAAAAGCCTACTATAACGGCGGGATTCCTAATGTTTGTAAAAGTAGACCCAAGACATATAGCTCCATAAGATTTTCGTTTTTTAAGTTATATTATTTAGTTAAAAGGAAATCATACTACCAATTATTTTTTGTCATAAAAAGTATTATAGTTTTAACACTACTTACTTTTTTAATTGTATCCGTTGCCGATATAAACTTATTATAATTCTCGTACACCAATGTCTGCATGTCGGAATGTAGTGTCTGTGTATCCTTTACAATTTCATTTTCGTGGTCCATTATTTGTTTTAAATTACACTCCTAACAAAGAGCATTGAATGAGTACAAAACAAGCTACTGATAACAAGTCAATCAAGCTTACCTTGAATAATTTATCCAAATACATGTTTGGATTAAAATTCTGGCCATTTATATCCAAGGGATTCGATTTCTTTTCATTCATTTTTGTAATTTTTGAACCCCACAAATATTTACGTTTTAGAGGTTATGTTGTTTTTGTTGACGTTTAATAAATGTCAAAATTGATAGATTGAATGAGCCCGTTCATCAGAGACATCTGCTGGGAGTTTACTGCCAACTGTTGAGGAATTCTCTGATATAATATATTCCATTTGTTTCTGGATCTCGCCTAGCCATGCTTTCGTGTTGTTATGATGCAGTATCAACATTTACATTTTTTATTAATTGCCACTCCTGATTCCTTATTTTAACAGTGTTGCAAAAATTTATGATATCATAAGTAATCCTCTTTTTAATTTTCAAGAGGTTTATTGTTAATCTTGCAACAATTATTTCGCCACGCGGTCGCTTCTTCGAGCATTTTATTATTAAATCAAATTAATCTAGTGTTGCAATGCTGTGTCAATGTCAAAGTGAAACATAATTTCAGGCACATATTAAATATTAACATGCCAAAGATTATCTCTGAATCAAAAAGGTTACAAATTCTGAAATCCTACAAACATTTTAGGCAAAGTAATCCAAATCTACAGCATCACAATATTATTACGATTTTAATAGATATTTTTGGGGTATGTCTAGTATTTTAATTATCATATATATTTAATTAAAGATAATTACGTTTCAGGTATGGAGATCTTCATTACAATTAATTTTACGACAAAGACCTGACGAATTGAAATCTACTACTTCTGGCAAACGATCTAAAAACAGCCATTTTTGGAATCACCTAGCTAGAAAAGATCTGCAACAACTAATTTGGCAATATAACTCTAGAAATCAGTATTTTACTTTGAGAGATCTTTTGAATGATATGAAAGAAAATTATGAGTTCCATAGGAGTAGAACAACACTTTATAGGGTTGTTAAAAGTATGGGGTATAAATTCAAATTAATTAATGGGCGCAAAATTCTCTGTGAACAAAAACATGTTGTTGCAGCTAAAATTATTTTCCTTAGAAAATGTTTACAGTATCAAAATTCCAGTGAAGATATCCAATTCGTATACCTGGATGAAACATGGATATATCAGAATGGATCCGTGGTTCGACGCTGGGTACATGAAACGGATATAAGAAGTAATCCAACTAAATTCAAAAATGAAGGCAAACGCTTCACCATTCTACATGCTGGGTATAGGGGTGGGTTTTTGGATGGGTGCGATTTTTTATTACATTCGAAAAACAATGACCGAGATTACCATGCCACAATGGATGGTAATACTTTTCAAAATTGGGTGGTTAATCAACTTATTCCTGCTTTGGCTAAGCTTTCAGGGAAATGTGTAGTTATTATGGATAATGCTGCATACCATTCTGTGCAATTAGACAAAACTCCTTAATTTTCTTGTAAGAAATGCGAAATGCAGGAGTGGTTGGTTAAACACAATGTAAAATTCAATCCAAAATTAACCAAAAAGGAACTATGGGCTTTATTTATACCTTTTCGATCAAATGACAAAATTTACGTAGTTGATGACATTTTGAGAAAGAACGGGCACGAAGTTCTTAGATTACCGCCATACCATTGTCAATACAATCCAATTGAAATGGCATGGGGGTTTTGTAAGACTTACTACAATAAGCACATAAATTCTAAGCAACTATCTAAGGATCGTGTTCAGAATTTATGGTTTGAGTCTCTCTCAAAATGTACATTCGATATGTGGCAAAATTTCTGTGATCATTGTGAAAAACTTATTTCGGATGACTGGACAAAACACATGGGGAACCTTTCTTTTGAAACCATTCCTCCTTTTATTATTTCGCTTGGGGAATCTGGCTCAGAACAA
The DNA here is from genome assembly GCA_932526585.2 of Philonthus cognatus. Classification (NCBI taxonomy): domain Eukaryota; kingdom Metazoa; phylum Arthropoda; class Insecta; order Coleoptera; family Staphylinidae; genus Philonthus; species Philonthus cognatus. Next base: position 77,799,954 of record OW052241.1, read on the forward strand.
ACATCAGAAGATTCAGATGCAGGTTCTCTTGACTAAATAATAAAAGTGGAATGAGGGCTTAAAAATTGTTTGACATGAAAATTATCAGTATCACAAGAGGGTGGGAATAAATTTGCAATTCTACAAAAAAATACTGAGGGCCAACAGAAGAGAGAATGACCAAAATTAAGGTGGATGGATGGAGTTGATCAAAATGTGTTAACGGGAAGACCCAAGCGAGAAATACAAATGGATGACGAAATAAGTTTGCAGAGCCGAATTCATTATATTTGTTATATACAATATTATTGCTGTGTTTGTATGTACAAAAACCAAGTAGTAAATTTTGTTAATCTTAAAACTGCATATTATTATCCTTTTATATCTGAAAATTTGTAAAACAGGCAACAGTGTAAGATCACAATAGTCAGAAATTATAACCTTAAAATCGAACATCTGACAGTGACATTTAAAAACCCTGATTTAAAACACAACCAGCCCCATTTACAATACTTAAACTGTCACTTTTCCATAGCTAGGCGAGATCCAGAAAAAAATGGAATATATCATTATGAATTTTAACAATAATGGACCTAAATTAATTCGATGTACTAAACGAATCTAAGTCATCGAAACAGAGGAAGATCAATTGGAATTGATAGGCATCCACCACGAAGGAAAAACCGCTCACAGAGGTATTGAGGAAACCTTGACATACCTAAAACGAAAATATTGGTGGAAGAACATGAAAAACACAGTAACAAATTACATCAAGGGATGTGATGTATGCAATAAAACCAAGTATGATAGACATCCAACCAAACCACGATTACAGCTGACCGAAACACCTGACCAGCCGTTTAAGAAATTATTTATTGATACATTTACAATCGGTGGAGTAAAATTCTTAACGATTGTCGATGCATTTTCTCGGCTAGGACAAGCTATTTCCATAACTGCAACTAACGCTGTAGATGTAGCGGATACCCTACTAGAATATTTTCAATATTATGGCACACCAGTAGAAATATACTGTGACAGCGGAAAGGAATTTAAAAACGACATCATAAAACGACTCCTGGAAGGTCACCAAATTCAAATCCACTTTGGAACACCTGGTAATCCATGCTCCCAAGGTAGCATCGAGAGATTCCATTCTACTCTAATTGAACTAATAAGATGTCTACAGGAAAAGAAAAAGGAACCAATTAAACTACAGATGAAACTCGCCGTAATAGCCTATAACAACAGTATCTCGCACCCAACTGGTCACACGCCACTGGAAGTCGTCTTCGGACACACCGCAATTAAACATCCTATGGAATTCCTCTATTCGAAAGATTACTACCATCACTACTTAAATGAACAGAAAGAGCGATTGAAACATCTATACAAAGTCATACAGGATAAAAACATAACCAAAAAAGAGAACTATGTTAGAAAATCTGGCGAAAATGCAAGAGTCACACCTTTCAAAATTAATAAATTAGTTTATGTACGAAACAACGGACGCAATAAACTCGCTAATCCATTTATGGGACCATGTAAAATAACCAAAATTAATGACGACGAAACGGTATGCGTCAAGACGAAAACTAGTGGGAAAAAATTCCACACCCGAAGACTGAAATACTCAATTGTTGCAGATTCATCGGATGCTGTCTCCACTACGTCACCGGAGACGCCACAATTAAACGATTAACCGGAACTACGGGTCTCCTCCCGATAACACTAGGCAATGCCGAAGTTATAAATAATAATTTTAAAGTAACAACAATCTACAAATTAGAACCACTAATTGACGAAATCAGGAAACTAAAAAATAATGGAGAAACCTGGATTGCAACTTTTAATAATACTCAATACGGAGAACTTTATCAGAAAGAAATGCACAACTATCTTCGCATAATCGAAGCAAGACAAAACCGAATGAAAAAGGTATTATATCAGGCACTACCTATATTTGAAGAAAATCGTCTCAAAACTAGGAGAGGTGCTGTAAATTTTATGGGTAGCATAATAAAAGCCATTACTGGAAACTTGGACAATGAAGATGCTAGAATGTATGATGAAGCCATACAACAATTGACACAAAATCAAAACGAATTGAAAATATTGGAAGAAAAACAAATTTCTCTCTCACTAAAGACTATTTCGGAATTTAATAAAACTATAAATAGCTTGAACAGTAATCAACTGATATTAACTTCTAGAATGATGCAAATTAATCAATACCTTCAAAATGTTACGTTCTACAAACTGGAAGAGACTACACAAATTATGATCTATGCAATCTTCAATCAGATTATATTCATGATGGATAATGTCATTGCAATTCTGACTACTTTAACGAATGCTGTTACCTTCGCTAAACTAAATATTTACCACCCCTCAATAATTGAGCCAGAAGTGTTACTTCACGAATTAGAAAAACTGCGACCATTCCTGAAGAACAAAAATTATTAATAAACAACGAGTCGAAGGAACTAAATTTACTAGAAGATTTAATCTCTGTTAAGGCATATGTTAAACAAACTGACCTTGCATTTATCCTTACAATTCCTCGAGTAGAAATAAAACCTTTTACATATTATCAAATATTTCCATTACCGATTCCTGATAACGAAAACAATTATCAATTCATAATCCCTGACCATACTTACCTGGCTATAAATAACGAGAAATTCGTAACAATACCATCAGCTTGCAAACAAATCGGTTCTACAAGATACTTTTGCCAACATACTGTGAGTGCATAAATCTCTAAAGACTCACCGTGTGAAGTTCAACTGCTGACCCATTCCGTGAATTACCACAGCTGTGTACATCATGATAAGAAATTGACCGGCCTATGGATCAATAAAATAGCCGAGAATCAATGGATTATCGCAATCCCTTCACCACAGAAGATAACCAAAATCTGCAAGCAAACTGAAGAAATGGACATCATCAACAGAACCTATATGATCCAGCTAACTCCAACCTGCTCAATCAGGCTGCCCGACATTACGATCACAAGTTACGAGGAAGAAGATATCGTAAAAATACCTTCTATACCCCAACTTTACTTCTCATCGAAGACCTCTAAACCCACAAAATGGAACTTAGAGTTCGGACAAATAAAACAAATTCGCGAAGACAATCTTGGCCAAATCAGCTACGACATGAAGAAACTCCGAGAAGATCTATACCAAATGAAGAATCCTAGACTTCAAGATAGATCACTATCAATATGGACGTTATTACTATATATTACTTTATTTTGTATTATAATAATATTTACTTTAAGATACTACTTGCGTCGCAGAAATGCAAGATCCAAATCTCCTAGTATACAGGAAGACATCAGAGAAACTTCCGAGAACCAACCCTGGGTTCCCTAAAGCATCACCAGGATATGTTGTCCTCTTGGGCCGGAGGAGTTATGGTACCCCAAAAGTGCCGACCTCAACACTTTGCAGTCCTACATATAATCCACCCACGGGTATGCTCGCCAGTCTACACATCGACTCGGCTGCGGACGATTCAAAACACGACGCAACAAATTCAATTTCAATTTTAATTAATAATACAATAATATAATAAGTTTCATTTCATTAAAGTTTGTTCTTAAAAATATAAATCTTTTTAAAAACACGCAAACCGGACCCGAAACCATAACTCGCGCTACGCGACTAAACCAAATTTTCAGTCTTTTCTAAACTCGAAATGTTACTTCATGCTTAATCTAGGAGTGGAAAACACTCGTTTAAAGCTTCAAATTGAAAGCTTTTAAAAATCACGAATGCTTGAAAATTTACAGCATACATATTTCAATATATCTTAAAATTTAATATTTAGGCTTTCCTTTGAAATAATCTCTAATTTTCTAAAACTGACATTAGATTTTTATATCTGACGATCCTAATAATTTTATATTGAATTTATCAATTTGACCGAATTTTCAATGAGTATGTCAATTTTGATGATGATCTGATTAAATCTTGTCGTTTCTATAAATTATACTTCTGTTAAATTAAGCAATTTTAACTTTTTTTAAGTTAATTTTGACGACTTGTGTTTGAATTGACTTGAGCTGTTGATTTTAGCGAATTTGTTCAATCTTTACTATTTTATAATTTTTTCTTTTTGATGTGTAAATAAATACTTGTAGTATTATTATTTGTATTGTTTTGTTTTCGTTAAAATTAACAATTTTTACTGTTTTTGATGATTTGCAAAATGTTTCAATTCAATGTTTGTTAATTTCGACATTTTAAAAGATTTTAATTGATTTTTATTATGTTTATTTAATAATAATTATTGGGCCCCGTGAATAAAAGATTTTAGTTTATTTTCAAAGTTTTGAGAACTTTTCAATGAATTTTAGTTAATTTTTAACGTTTTTCTTAACTTTTCCAAGATTTCCTTTAATTTTTTAAATTCCTGTATTGTTTACATTTTTCTTAATTTTAAAAAAGTTTATATATTTCGGTAATTTTCCAGTTTTTGTGAATTTCCCCAAGATTTTTATTGATTTTTAAAATGTTGACGCGTGTTATGAAATTCCAAGAATTTAGTTAATTTTTAAAATTTTGACGGTTTTTGTGAATTTTGTAAATGTTTAAAATGGTGATGCTATTCACGAGTTCTCGAGATTTTCGTCATATTTTGAAACGTTAGCAATTTTCTTGAATTTCCTAAACTTTTTTTCATGAAATTCTACAATTTTTTTAACGTTTTAGTCAATTTTAAAAACCTAAACGCTTTTCGTAAATTTCCAAGATTTCCGTTAATTTTCAAAATTTCGACGGTTTTCGAGAAATCCAAAGATTTTCGATAATTTTCAAAATTCCAAGATTTCCGTTAAAAAATTTTCATTCAAGTGTGAATTTGCGAGAAGTTATCAAAATTTATTGTTAATTTTTAATAATTTTCAAAATTATCATGAAATTTTCAGCATCAATTAATTAATTTAGACGTTATATTAATCGTTAACGATTGATAAACGTTTTGAAGACCTCATATTTTTTGTCAAATAAATTTCTTTGAAATTTGAGAACCCGAATATTAACGGAATTCTTGAAAAATCATGAATACCGGCATTTTCTTTTGAAATGTACTAGTAAAATCTAGTAAATACATGAAAGGCAAAGTTTCAAAAAGTAACGAAGGAGTCATGAATTTGAAAATCAGCAAAATGCATGATTTTTGTCAAAATTTTAAAAATTGTTATAAATTTTGGAAATTAAAAAAAAGTTTGAAAATTAACAAACGGATTAAAAAATTCCCGAGTCATCAAAATTTTGTAAATTAATTAAAATCTTGAAAATTCACCAAAATTAACAAGATGTTAAAAATCGAACCAAAACTTGAAAACCCTCAAGATTTGTAAATTAATTAAAATATTGTAAAAAGCCAGTGATTATTTTTTAACGAACGTATTGCACTCCCAGACTAAGCATGAAGTAAAATTTCGAGTTAAGCTCTAAGAATTTGGATTTAAAATACTGATTAATTGTTAAGTTTAAAATATTTAAAACATTTTTTTATTATAGATTATCACTTTTTACATACTTCAAATTGTTGTCAAATTTCAATATTTCTTGGCATTTCATCACTTTTTGACATTGTGTTAACATTTTAGGAAACTTAAACATTTCATCAATTTTTTAAAAAATCTGGCAAATTTAAACATTTTTACCTGACATTTCTTCACTTTTCCATGGTTTTCGCACCACGGACAGAGCATAAAATTCTAGACAAAGACATTAGGCCCTATTATTATTATACAGGGAGGTTTTTTTAAGTATATGTACTTCAAATTCCGCCTATTTATTGTAAATCTTTAGAAATTCGTTGTTTTTTTAAAGAGTTCAATTTGAAGCTTTAAACGAGTGTTTTCCACTCCCAGGCTAAGCGTGAAGTAAAATTTCAAGTTTAGAAAAGCCCCGTGAAAATTTGTCGAGGATCGCACAGCGACCCGAGACAAATTTTGTGGGCTGTTCTAAACTCGAAATTTTACTTCATGCGCCACGCGTATAACACTGATTTAAAGTGAAGTTCAAATGTACGTAAATTTCACGCGTGGCGCATGAAGCAAAGTTTCGAGTTTAGAAAAGCCCAGAAAACTTGTAGAGGGTCGCGCAGCGACCCTCGACAATAATAATAATAATAATACTTTATTAATGCTAAACACAATTGTGGTACACAGGTCAATGGAAATTACGCTAATACAAAAATATAAACGTACAATAAATATAAATACATGTAAGAAAAAGTCGTTAAAACATTAAAAACACATTAAAATGAGGTAGTTATATTCTGGAAAACAAAACACTTCAGATATTAGATAGCTTTTAGAATTGAGCTTAAATTGGATTCATTCAGAAAATCATCAAAGCTAAAATAGGCTTTCTCCAATAAAAATCGTTTTATACAAACTTTAAATGTTTTTATTGGCAATTCTTTAATAACGTCGGGGATATTATTGAAAAATTTGGGTCCCCAATATCTACCTCCAGTGTGAGATTTAGTTAAGCGCATCATGTCTATATGGATATTATTTTCTTGTCTAGTTTGATGGTTATGTATAACATTTATTTGGAGATATTCACTAATATTTTTCTTTATATGAATTAGACATTGTTATATGTATAGGGATGGAACGGTTAGAATGTTCATGCTTACGAATAGAGGTTTTGTGTCTGCTCTGTAAGCAGCACGAGCAAGGATGCGGACCGCCCGTCTCTGCAGTTTAAAGATACGCTGCCACCCCGGAGAATGACCCCATATAATCAGACAATAACTAATCCGAGATTGAAAATGCGCAAAATAAGTTGTTTTAAGAACATCTAGGGAAACTGAATGAGACAGATTACGTAAAAGGTAGATGCTGCAGCACAGCTTTTTCGCAAGTTGATTGATATTTTCAACCCAGGTCAACTCCTTATCAACCCACATTCCCAAAAATTTGACGTGCGGTGAATAAGTGTTAGTAATTTTATTTAAAGTGAACAATACATTTACACTTTTATTCGGATTTAGATGAAGACGGTTGCCTGCAAACCACTCAAAGGCCATTGCCGAAGCACTGACATTGAAAGTAGAAACTGTGGTAAGGTCTTTATCAACACTTACCAAAGTTGTATCATCAGCATATTGGATAACGTTTACTTTAGGAATGTATACTGGCAGTTCATTGACATAGATCAGGAACAGAAGTGGCCCTAGGATTGATCCCTGTGGTACCCCAAATTTAATCATTATTGGTTCAGATGTTTTACCATTTATCCGAGTCATTTGAGTGAGATAAGAATTTATAAGACATACACTAGATGAACTGAAGTTATAACATTCAAGTTTATTTAGGAGAATATCATGTGACACACAGTCGAATGCTTTCGACAGGTCTAAGAAAGTGGCCATTGCAAAGCCTCCGTCTTCAAATGAATCCAAAATAGTGTTTACCAGATATAAAAGTGCATCACACGTGCTGACGCCCTCACGAAAACCGAATTGGTTACAATTAAGCAGTGCATGTTCCTCCATGTATTGCACCATCTGGTTGTATAGAATTTTTTCTAAAATTTTTGAGAAAGTAGGCAGACACGAAATGAGTCGGTAGTCATTCACGTTATTTCTATCCCCCTTTTTAAAAACAGGTACTACAGCAGCTACTTTCATTGCAACAGGAAAGGTGGACATCCTGATGCACTGATTAATTACTTTAGTTATTTGAGGAAGAATAGCCTCCTTGTACATTTTTACTAGATTAGTAGAGATTCCATATATGTCAACACAATTTCCACTTTTAAAATTGCAAATAACGTTTCTAACATCATTGCATGACACTTCCTTGAAATTAAAATTACTATTACAGTTAATGTATTGGCTAGAATCAATATGCTGAGGTGGAATGGAATTAATTATATCATTTACTAATTGTATAAATGTACTATTAAAAATATCTGGGGATATATTGTGACTAATAATAACCGGTTTACTTTTAAATTGATTGATAATTAGCCGTGTTAATGAAATTATCATTGGCTTTAATTTTGGCTCTATAAATGGCTGTATTATACTCTTTTTTATACGATAAGTACAGCGATTTATGCTGTTCATTTTTAGTCTGTACATATATATCACGAAATAGGTGAAGCTGTTCCCGCATATGATACAACTCACCATATTAAACCAGTGTACTATTTTATTTTTTGTATTAGTTGAGTTTTTACGTTTGATTGGAAAAGAGTTTTCAAAAATTTTCAAGAAAGTCTCATGAAAAGAGTCAAACAAATTATTACATGAGTTGCTGATGTCCATGCAAGTCCAATTTTCTTGAATAAGTGACTGAAACATATTAAATTTACCTATGTCAGTAAAATGGTCTCACGAATACCATATTAGGTTCAGTAAGAAATTGATTGATTGCAGTTTGATTTGTAAGTAAATTCCAGTGTGGTCTGAACTTAATGTTATAGGTGAGACGTTTACAATTTCTGTCCGAAAATTAGAAAACACATTATCCAGAACATTACTACCTCGGGTAGGAAAATAAACATGACTATAAAGACAGTGTGAATTAAATATGTCATAAATTTCAGTAACTTGAGAGTCGTTTTTGTTAAAATGAATATTGAAGTCTCCTCCAAATAACACATTTGAGGATATTTTATTAATTTTTTCAAGAGCAGCGGCTATGAGTTCATAATACAAATTCAAGTCACCCGAAGGTGACCGATAGGTGACTATAATGGTGCAGTCAAAATCAATAAGGAAGATCGCTGATAACTCACAATGTTTCTCAACGGATAGATTGTTTATTTCATCCAATCTTCACGGGGCTTTTCTAAACTCGAAATTTTACTTTATGCTTAGTCTGGGAGTGGATAACACTCGTTTAAAGCCTCAAATTGAACTCTTAGAAAAAACAATTAATATCTAAAAATGTACAACAAAAGGCGGAATTTGAAACACTCATACTTTAAAGAAAAGTTCCCTGTATATATTATATATACAGGGTGTCCCCGAATGGTCTGTACAACGCTCTACCACATATTCTCTGAGGCAAAATAAGACGATTTAACTAAACTTATCTCTATCCTAAAGTGGTTCCTAAGCCATCTACGAGGCCTCAAAGATATTATTTTTTTTCATTATTTTTCAAATATTTTTATTTTGGAATTAGGTAAGAAAACCTAATTTGGCACATTTAATTACATTGATACCATGTACTTTTTGCGATATGTTTCTTTATCCTACGTTTAAAGTAAGTGGTCAAACTAGGACCATCGACTTCTTAAGATACCTAAATCTTTTTATTCAACAGGTCAAATCATAAGGAATACTTTTTTTCTGCAAGATCATTCAATTTTACGTATTTTTTGTCTCTTATAAAATTTTGCTATTTTCCCCACAAAAAAAATATTTTTATTTGTCAAAAGAACAAAGAAATAAAATTCTAAAAAAAACTGATTCTTTATTTACAAAAAAAGAAATTGAGACACCTGTGAAATTCAGTTATCGGTGATTTTGTGACAACGTCAGTCATGTACTCAATTAATGAATTAACTGATATTGTTTTAGTTTTTGGGTTTTGTGAAGGTAATGGCCGCAAATGTGTAAGAGTGTACAGTGAAAGATTTCCAAATCGCCGAATACCAAACCATCAAACATTTGCTTCCGTAGAAAGGCAACTTCGAGAAACTGGCCGCTTAGAATACTCTGCGAGGGATTGTGGTAGAAGACGCACTGTACGAACTGTGGATGTTGAAGAAGAGATTTTAGAACGGATGGATGAAGATCCATCTAAAAGTACCCGGCGTTTAGGTGCTGAACTAGGCGTATCTAAAAATGTTGTGCATAAGGTGTTTAAAGAGCAACTGCTATACCCATATCACATTCAAACAGTTCAAGAGCTAATGCCTCAGGATCACGATAAGCGACTTCAGTTTTGCCAATTTATTGTTAATAACCAAATTGACAATTTGAATTTCGCCAAGACAATTTTGTTTACAGACGAAGCGTGTTTTACCCGAAGAGGTATAACAAATCTTAAAAATGAGCATGTTTATTCCGAAGATAATCCACATGCAACTAAAATCATGCATTTCCAACAGCAATTTAAAATAAATGTTTGGGTCGGTATGGTAAATGATATTATTGTAGGACCAGTAATTTTATCACAAAATTTAAACGGAGAACAGTACTTACAACATCTTCAGGAATTGCCAGTCTTACTGGAGGATGTGCCGCTTTTACTTAGGCGTGATATGTGGTCAGAGCTGGGATGAATCCTCAAAAACAGGATTCGAATCACGAATCCGAATCACCTAATATGATTCGAATCACGAATACTCGAATAAAGGATTCGTAAGTGAAAAATATGATTCGAATCAAAGATTCGAATCCTCATTTTTGAATCACGGATACAAATCCTTTAAAAATAAATTTGAATCTATTATTTGCAACCAGTAATATTTTATTCCATCAGTTTCTATTAACAAAAATGTACATTTACCGACTAAATATCTGATTATATCTGTGGCGGAGAGGAAAAACCATCTAAGTCCACTGGACGTTATTTCGACTAAATTGCGTTCAAAGTTTCGATGGTTACTTTCCGTATTTCCGTTCAGAGTAGCTTGTTTTGAGTTAGAAACGACTTTGTATATTACATAAATCACAAAAATTTATGTAGCCACACCACACGGATGTGTCATGTCGTAGAAATCAATTAAATGGACTTAGATGGTTTTTCCCCTCTCATGTCACTTAAATGGTTTTTCCCCTCACATACATAAAATCATATCTATTATGAAACGAGTAGAAGAATCGACATGTTAAGTCATGTTTGAACATCATGTTTTGAAGTAAGTTCAATATATTCAATATATATTGATTTAAATCGATAAATTGCAATAAATTCGGTATATTTCGACGTACTTGGACGACGTATATTCGTCAGAAAAACTAGCTACTTTTTACTTTTTTTTGAGTAGCTAGATTTCACTGGCAATTATAAAGTTCAATAAAAATAAATCAATTGAATGAAATCATTGATTTAATTAATTGATTGATTAACTTGCTATTTTTTATAGGGAGTGACAATTTCATTATATGAACGCAGATTTGATGAAATTCCCTTTCTTGTTGGAGAGATCATCGCCCAGAACTCTATGAAAATTATTATTAAATGTATTTAAAATTTATTTATTGTTATATATGTATATATGTATTAAATGGTTATTATTTTATTTTATTCTATACTGTATATATTATTGTGTATTGTTCTACAGAAAGAGTTTTTTGTTATATCTGTAAGATAAGCCGCGTCCCAGATGTTCTCGGACGCGCAGTGTGAATTAGCGAGTAGAAGAATAAACACCTTAGCATATTATAAAGTGATTTATTTACAACGTTAGTGATTCCCCACTTACTAATACTAAATTCGCGTACATTAAATCTGCGGATTTAACAGTGGCGACGAGGATATTTAATTATTTTATCATATTATAAAATAATAAAAGAAACGCGTGGACAATGGCGGACCAAGGAATGGCGCACGGGGTGATTGGACATTTACGTGAGTTTAATCACACTTTAAATGATTGGACAATTTTTCAACCGCGCCTGTTAAACTATTTTACGGCAAACTCCGTAAAAGATGATCTAATGAAGAGGGCAATATTTTTAAATTTATTGTCGGAGCAATCGTACAAACTGATCTACGATTTATGTTTACCGGATAAACCGGAGGAAAAAACATTCAAGGAATTAGTGGATATATTTAATAAACATTTTGGTGGCCAAAAATCAATATTTGGTGAACGATTTAAATTCTACAACGCGAGACAAGTGACTGGTGAATCGGTTAAGGATTGGGCAGCAAGAGTCAGAAGTTTGGCTGGTCATTGTGAATTTGGTGAAGAATTGCAAGTTTGTCTGCGAGATAAATTCATAATGGGTCTCTGTGAGAAGAAGATTATGGAAAAGATGTTTGAAGAAAAGGCCGACTTATCCGGGGAGGACGCAATTCGCATAGCAAGCTGCAAAGAAGCCACATGGTCAAATCCGGAAATGGGGGAGCCATCTTGTTTCGTCAAAGGAGAAACCATCCATCACGTTAGATCATCGGGAAAGACGTCATCAATGGTTTCGCCATCTTGTGACGTGTGCGGAAGAAAGAATCATTCATCAGTAAAATGTCGGTATCGTGAGTGCATATGTCATAATTGCAATGTTAAAGGTCACCTTGCGCCAGTATGCAAAAATAAAGAATCAAATTTAGCTAATAATAATAATAATTATCATCAAAATAATAAAGTAAACAAAAGTAAAAAGAAATTTCATAATTATATTAATGAAGATGAAAACAATTCACTGTTTACTATATTAGGAAATTTTAATGGAGGAAAACCGTTTTATGTGGATGTACTAATTAATAACTTAGAGTTAAAATTCCAAATTGATACTGGTGCAAGCGTATCTGTTATTTCTGAAAACATGTTTAATAAATATTTTTCTTTTATTAAGTTATGTCCACCACAAAAAGAATTATTCGCTTATACAGGAAGTAAAATAATTCCTATAGGCAAAGTTGAATTATCCGTTAATTTTCAAAATAAAATTTCAAATCTAGATTTTTTTGTAATACAAAACGGTGGACCGCCTCTCTTAGGCAGAGATTTTTTAGAGAAATTCAACATTGGTTTAGAAAAAATAAATTACTTAAATGGAAATAATGAAGTTAAAAAATTAAGAAGTAAATTTAAATCTGTTTTTGAACCAAGTCTCGGTACGTTTAGTAAAGGAACCGCTTCCTTAAAATTTAAAAACACAACTATAACTCCAAAATTTTTCAGGGCAAGACCAATTCCATTTGCACTCAGAACAAAAGTGGAGGATGAACTAAATCGACTGCAAGAGATGGGAGTCATAGTTCCAGTTGATTTCTCGGAATGGGCAACACCAATTGTTCCTGTTTTAAAGGCAAATGGAGAGGTTACGATCTATGGAGACTTCAAAGTAACAATTAATCAGTTTTTGGAAACAAATAAGTATCCTTTACCTCGACAAGAGGAGTTATTTTCTAAATTAAGCGGAGGCAAAGAATTTACAAAATTAGATTTAACTAATGCCTACCAGCAAATTAAATTAGACGAAAAATCAAAACAATTAGTTACTATTAGCACCCATAAAGGGTTATTTCAATATCAAAGATTGCCTTTTGGTGTAGCATCTGCTCCAGCCATATTTCAAAAAACAATGGAGGCACTTCTTGTTGATATCGAGGGGGTCGTTTGTTTTCTGGACGACATTTTAATTACCGGTAAAACAAAACAAAAACATGAAAAGACATTGATTAAGGTGTTGTCGAGATTAGAGGACTCTGGCTTAAGAATTTCCTTAAATAAATGCTCATTTTTTAATAAATCCGTTACTTATTTAGGTTTTGTCATTGACAAAGATGGTTTGCACCCATGTAAAGAGAAAATTAAAGCAATAAAGGATGCACCAATACCTCAAAATGTTTCTCAATTTAAGTCATTTTTGGGGTTGGTAAATTACTATGGTAAATTTTTTAGAAATCTGGCTACACTTTTACATCCACTTTACAATTTATTAAAGAAAAATGTAAAATGGCAATGGTCTGAAGATTGTCAAGAAGCCTATAATTTAATTAAAAATAAATTGACATCTGAAGATGTCTTAGTGCATTTTGATCCGAAATTACCTGTAAAATTAATCGTAGATGCTTCAAATTATGGAATAGGTGCATTAATTTGTCATGTACTACCAGACAAAACAGAAAGACCTATTGCGTTTGCATCTAGAACGCTTTCAATTAGTGAACAAAAATACGCACAAATAGAGAAAGAGGCTTTAGCAATCATATTTGGTATAATAAAATTTAATGAATATTTGTATGGATCAAATTTTACCATAGTAACTGACCACAAACCATTAATTTATATTTTTCATCCAAATAAAGGCATACCTCAATTTTCAGCAAACCGCTTAAGGCGTTGGGCAGTAATATTATCAAATTATAACTACCAGATAGAATATGTAAAATCAGAGAAAAATATTGCAGATAGTCTGTCAAGACTGCCGTTAAAGAATTGCCAAAAGGAAGAATATTCAAACGAGAAGTTAGAATATTCTAATTATTTTTATTATACTCAAGATATTAATGTAAATTTCCAAAATATTCAAATAACTACTAAAAAGGATAAGTTATTGCAGGAAATAATAAGATGTGTAACTACAGGCAAATGGCCTGATTTTATTTTTAAAAATAATATATATAAACCGTTTTATGTCAAACGGTATGAATTAACTGTCGAAAGTAATTGTTTAATTTGGAATAATAGATTAGTTATACCTCAATTGTATAGAGATAGAATTTTACAAGAATTACATAAAAGTCATTTAGGTATAGTAAAAATGAAAGGGATAGCTAGGTCATATTTTTGGTGGCCAGGAATAGATGATCAAATCGAAACACTGTGTAACTCTTGCGAGGCTTGTAGTTTAAATTCCAGCAGCCCTGAGAAAAATAAATTAACACCTTGGCCATGGCCAGAAAAACCCTGGGAGAGAATACACATTGATTTTTGTGGACCATTTCTAAATCAATATTTTTTAATTATTGTTGATGCTCATTCAAAATGGTTAGAGGCATTTCCTATGACCACAATTACTTCAGAAGCTACAATTAAAAAATTAAGGGAAACGTTTGCAAGATTTGGCTTACCTAAAATTTTAGTTTCTGATAATGGAACACAATTTGAATCGTCACATTTTAAGGAATTCTTAAGCAAGAATAATGTTAAGCATATTTTATCACCACCATACCACCCTCAATCCAACGGAGAAGCAGAAGCCGGGGTAAAAATCGTAAAGAATGCATTGAAGAAGGCAATATTTAATAATAAAAATTCTGATCTAAATCTATCATTGTGCAATTTTTTATTTGATTATCGAAACTCCACACATACTACAACTGGTGTTGCTCCGTCTGAGTTGATGTTTAGACACCGAATTAACACTCGGTTTAGTTCATGGCTTCCAAATAATAATATATCAAGAGAAAATGTCATGAAAAATCAAAGTAAACAAAAATTGTATTATTCGGGTAAAAATTCTCAAATCTTTCATGTGGGGGAAAAGGTAATAGCAAGAAATTATAAAAATAATAAGATTTTTTGGGAACAGGGCAAGATAACCAAACAAATTTAAAAAAATGTTTATTTGGTTTATATTCCTGAAAAAGAGATGACGTGGAAACGTCATGCAAATCAATTAAAAAAAATGTCTACGCCCATAATCAATTCAGCATTACCAACTCAACCTGTAATTACAAGTCCTGTTACACCGGTTACAGGGGGTGTTGATAGGCCCAAAAGGAATGTTAAACCACCTGAAAGATTAGGGTATTGAAATATTATGAATGTTATTTTAGGCTATTGATTATGGTAAATTTAATTAATAACGTTTTCTTTAGGGGAGAGATGTTATATATGTATATATGTATTAAATGGTTATTATTTTATTTTATTCTATACTGTATATATTATTGTGTATTGTTCTACAGAAAGAGTTTTTTGTTATATCTGTAAGATAAGCCGCGTCCCAGATGTTCTCGGACGCGCAGTGTGAATTAGCGAGTAGAAGAATAAACACCTTAGCATATTATAAAGTGATTTATTTACAACGTTAGTGATTCCCCACTTACTAATACTAAATTCGCGTACATTAAATCTGCGGATTTAACATTTATATATTACAAATTTATTAAAACTTATTGAAATGATATTCAGACCCACGGGATTTCATGTTCTAACCTCGTAAAATTGCGCCTAAACATTAACATTGTCACACCACCGCTCGGATTGAGGATCGTTTTCTCTACGAACACGTACCTTTTGAACTATATTATATTTGCAAACCGATCGAAAAATCTCATATCGCGCTATCGGACAATTTCAAAACATTCATTCGGTGGAAATGCAGGAAACAACGACGAAATGCTGGTAAATCGTACACTGCGAAGACTGGGAAAACTGCCAAGGAGAGATCCTGCTTGGTATTAACTGGCTGCAGAAGCGACTGCAACTTGAAGATCACAAGAGAAGACCAGTTACTGGTGTTCAACGACTACTGGGCACAAGGCAGTTATCCTAAACGTGTTGCGTACATTCAAAAACTGATTACAGTCAAGCCTAAACAAAGATGTAGAAAAAGGAAAGAGTCCCTGAGAATTCGACAGTGTACGGCAGAGTACTTCTTACGTTCCGAGGGTACTAAAATGAAAGTTTGCAGACAATGTTTCAAAAAGACTATAGGAGAAACCGAATCGTTCCTTCAGAATCATTTGGCAAAACGCTGGGTGAATGTCGGAGTTATTCCCAACAGCGAAAAAAGAGGCAAGAAACCCCCTCCAAATAAAACTACCGCACAGCAAACCGCAAAAATACAGAGTCACATCAGAAAGTTTCCGGCTTACGAAAGTCATTACTCGCGATCACATACTTCGAAAAAGTACTTGCAAGTGGGGTTGACCATTCGACGCATGTACAACCTCTACAAAACTGAAGTGAAAAACCCAAAATCGCTTTGGGTGTATCGACAAGTTTTTAGTGCGACAGGTCTCAAGTTCTTGACTTGTCATAAGTGTGATACTTACGCGACACAGTTAAAATACGAATCCGATGAAAATAAAAAACAACAGATTTTGGAGCAGCGATCTGCTCATCAGAACGCGGCAGACTCAGCATATAAGTGCAAGTCTAGTGATGAAAAGACTGCGAAAGCGTCGAATGGAACAAACCTCACCTGCACCTTTAATTTACAGCAGTGTTTACCGACTCCGTTGCTGTACACATCCGTCTCTTTTTATAAGCGACCTCTTTGGACGTTCAATCTGACTGTAAATAATAACACGCTAGCGAAGACTGATTGTTTCATGTGGCACGAATCGATAGCTAGGAGAGGAGCCAATGAAATTGCATCATGTCTGAATACATAACAAGATTACATTTTACTCCGATTCGTGTGGAGGACAGAACAAAAATAAAATTGTCTCTGCCATGTTCTCTACCGTTGTAGCTAACCACCCACATATTCATACCATCGATCACAAATTTCTTGAACCTGGCCATACGCACATGGAATGTGACTCTGACCATGCGATCATTGAACGTGCGAAGAATCAATCGTCCCCCCAAATTCACTTGCCTGCTGACTGGCATGATTTTGTTGCCACTTGCAAAGCTTCGAACCCAATGGAAGTTACTGTGATGACTCAAGACAGTTTTTACGATTTCCAGAAATTGTATAAAACTGACTTAGTTGCCCGTCAAAAAAATGTTCAAGACGAACGCTTCCTTTGGCAAGAAGTAAAGTGGCTTCGATATCAGAAAGAGCAAGGAATTATTCTGTACAAAAAGAGTCTTTCGGAAAATGAAACATTTTCTGTATTAGATTTAAGAAGGAACGCGAATTCCAATGTAAACGTGAGCGAAGTCACACTACTGTACAACGAACCGGTAGAGATAAGCGTTGAAAAGAAGAGAGATCTACTGTCTGTACTTAGTCTCATAAGACCAGAGGCTCGCGATTTTTATAATCAGTTGCCTGTAAGCGTAGGCGGGGAAGAGAGGAATATCGATCCAGATTTAGATCTGATTAATGATGGAGGCGAGCAAACTAGTCAGAGTAGCAACTCGAAACGAAAGGACACCACTAAACGGAAATCGAAGTCCAAAGTACCTGAAACGGATGCGGCACCCAAAAATGTACAGAACGTTCGTCGGTCGAACCGTCTTAGTCACCTGAAAAGTGTCAATTACAGCTATTCTTAAATTATTGTAACTATAGAGTAATAACTAAACATTGTAAATATTTTAGTGGTTTAGTGATAAAAACTTATAATATTCACGTATTTCGATTAATCACTTATACCTTAAATAGTACCATAAGCTGTCCCGTTAAAGTTTTTTTTATAGAATATACACTTAAAAGTATATCTAGAAGGACTGGGCAACAAATAACAAACATCCTCTCAATTTTACATGGACTTAGATGGTTTTTCCCCTTCCACGAGGACTTAGATGGTTTTTCCCCTCCCATTGCACTTAAATGGTTAGCCACATTAGAATAACTTGAAAACTAAGCTGCATAATGCTTCGATACCTGTTTTATATGAAAGATAGAACAAAAATCTACCCCTCTCCATCAATAACTCAATTTCGAAAAAAAGTGGACTTAGATGGTTTTTCCTCTCCGCCACAGATATAATGATTTTAATTAATGATGATATATGTGTTATTGAACTTCATTTTAAATCTGTGTTTTATACGCGTGGCGCATGAAGTAAAATTTCGAGTTTATAAAAGCCCCGTGAAAATTTGTCTCGGGTCGCTGCGCGACCCTCGACAAATTTTCTACGCGGGGCTTTTCTAAACTCGAAATTTTACTTCATGCTTAGTCTGGGAGTGGACAACACTCGTTCTTAGAAGTTTCAAATTAAAGGATCACTCTAGATTACTAAGTTTATTACCATTTTACAAAGGCTACAGCTCGAAGGACCAATCATGGTCTTCGGAGACCGAAGGACTACAGAGAATCGAAGTTTATTTACAAGAAAACAACGAATATCTTAAGGTTTACAGCATGGATAGGAAAGAAAACATCCAATTTTGAAAAAATATCGAAGTTGGGTTGATTTTCAGTGCGTTTTTAACTTCACTTTAAATCAGTGTTTTATACGCGTGGCGCATGAAGTAAAATTTCGAATTTAGAAAAGCCCCGTGAAAATTTGTCGAGGGTCGCTGCGCGACCCTCGACAAATTTTCTACGCGGGGCTTTTCTAAACTCGAAATTTTACTTCATGCTTAGTCTGGGAGTGGACCGTCAAGATTTTCTACATGTCGAGATTTTCGGTATTTCTAGATTTATGTCGATTTATTCACAGTTTGTTATTGTATTAAATGCAACTTTAATATTAAATAAAAACGGTTTTTTTTAGGAATAGAATATTCACCCATTAAGAGCTGACCAAATTATAAAGTTAACTCTAAAAGTTAATTATAGATAAAATTTTGAATCTTTTTCTATGATTTCAATGAATGATTTATTTATTATATTACATACGTCGATTTTTTAAAAAAGTTAAATTTAAAATTCAAACGTGTGTTGTCCACTCCCAGACTAAGCATGAAGTAAAATTTCGAGTTTAGAAAAGCCCCGCGTAGAAAATTTGTCGAGGGTCGCGCAGCGACCCGAGACAAATTTTCGCGGGGCTTTTCTAAACTCGAAATTTTACTTCATGCGCCACGAGTATAAAACACTGATTTAAAGTGAAGTTAAAAATGCACTGAAAACCAACCCAACTTCGATATTTTTTCAAAATTAGATGTTTTCTTTCCTATCCATGTTGTAAACCTTCAGATATTCGTTGTTTTCCTGTAAAAAAACTTCGATTCCCTGCAGTCCTTCGGTCTCCGAAGACCATGGTTTGTCCTTCGAGCTATAGCCTTTGTAAAATGGTAATAAACTTAGTAATCTAGAGTGATCCTTCAATTTGAAACTTCTAAGAACCAGTGTTGTCCACTCCCAGACTAAGCATGAAGTAAAATTTCGAGTTTAGAAAAGCCCTGCGTAGAAAATTTGTCGAGGGTCGCGCAGCGACCCGAGACAAATTTTTACGGGGCTTTTCTAAACTCGAAATTTTACTTCATGCGCCACACGTATAGAACACTGATTTCAAGTGAAGTTAAAAATATACTATTAACGTTGGATATTTTTCATGGTTAAGTAACCAAATATCCATTCACAAATATTTGAATTATTCGAAAATTTCAATAGTTATATTCAAATATGAATAATTTAGTGATTTAAATATTCATATTAGAATATTTAACTATTTGAATTAATCGAATTCGAATCCCAGCCTGAATAGCGATGATTCGAATTATTTAGGAGGATTTGAATCCGTGTATGAGGATTCAAATGCTTTTATAAGGATTCGATTCCTTTTATAAGGATTCGAATCCTTTTATAAGAATTCGAATCCTTTTATAAGGATTCGAATCATCTACGTCTGGATTCGAATACGAATCCTTTTAAAAAAATGTAACGAATCCGGATCACGAATCCGTTTTCACTAAAGTATTCGAATACCTCTGTTGAATCCTCTAAAAGGATTCGAATCCGGGAATCGAATCCTGAATGATTCGAATCCTGCCCAGCTCTGTATGTGGTTTATGCATGATGGGGCTCCACCTCATTTCACTTTACCAGTGCGTACTTTTTGAAACCAAAAGTATCCCAGTAAATGGATTGGGAGAGGCAATGACGCACCAGTGCCTTGGCCTCCACGTTCCCCGAATATCACCCCAATGGACTTTTTTTGTGGGGAACTATTAAATCTATTGTTTATGGTAAGCCCATAAATACGCACGACGAATTATGGGCGCGAATACAGAATGCGTTTCAAACAGTTAAAAACAATGTTGGTGTTTTACAACGTGTCCATTTTAATTTTTTGCGACGTGTAAATTGTTGTATTGCTGAAAATGGCAATCAGTTTGAACATTTGTTGTGAAACTAATAAATTTGTGTTTATTGTTAGGTACCTATCTTTACTTTGTTAATTGTTTTGGGAAGCAAAATATTGTTCATAATTTTATTACTTTTTTTTGACAAATAAAAATATTATTTTGTGGGGAAAATAGCAAAATTTTATAAGAGACAAAAATACGTAAAATTGAATGATCTTGCAGAAAAAAAGTATTCCTTACTATTTGACCTGTTGAATAAAAATATTTAGGTATCTTAAGAAGTCGATGGTCCTAGTTTGACCACTTACTTTAAACGTGGGATAAAGAAACATATCACAAAAAGTGCATGGTATCAATGTAATTAAATGTGCCAAATGAGGTTTTCTTACCTAAGTCCAAAATAAAAATATTTGAAAAATAATGAAAAAAAAATAATATCTTTGAGGCCTCGTAGATGGCTTGGGAACCACTTTTGGATAGAGATAAGTTTAGTTAAATCGTCTTATTTTTTTTCAGAGAATATGTGGTAGAGCGTTGTACAGACCATTCGAGGACACCCTGTATATTTATAATAATTGTAATTCATAATTATACAATAAAAAGAAGTATTGGAAATGAGGCAAGCAAAAAAGAGTTAAAAGTTTGTCGATTGAAATTAAAATCGTGAATATTTGTTTATCCAGTTCACTTGTCTACTGAAATTGAATATTCATTCATTCGTCCGGCGCTATCTAAACAAACAAACAAGGCGCTCCGCACTCATAATTTTTATTATTCCTTGTGATAAAATTCGGCAGGCACTATGAACCAATACATAGTCTAACCTACTTTCAGCAATTTTGCTATCTCTGCGCTATCTCGTACCCCAGAAACACACTACCAGCAAAAATTGGCCTTCTTAAGAATGTTTTCCCTTTTTTTCCTTTGTGTAGTTGCAGTTTGCTACTTTTTATAGAGGGAAATTTGAAAAATACGCCAGCGACATCTGCTAAATATGTCGCCAAGTTATTTGCCATAGTATAAACAAGTCCCATAAGCGTGAACCCACCCTGATAAAGATTACAATCTATGATCACGGCAACATAACCTGAAATATAACCTATGTAACCTCAAATGTTTTGTTAACTTTTAAAGCAAAATAATGTGTTTTATAGAAGATTTCTTAAATGAATCTTCAAAAAAGGAAAACAATAAGCAGAAAAAGGTTCCAGATAATCCCATAAAAGGTATTTACTGATTAATGATAATAGACAAATAAGTTGTTTGAAAGGTGTGAAACAGATTTTTTAGTTCTTCTTAACTAACTTTATGCGTAATTTACAATACAATATTCTGTATTGTGTTTTATAAACTACAATATATTTAATACAATTAGTTTGACAAATATTAATTTTAATCATTGTCTTATGTAATGGTAAATAAAGTTAAAATAGAATCTACACTGCCGAGCATACAACTAGGGTCACTCCGTAATTTGATTTTTTTTTAAATTTTTTTAGAAATATTTAGTTTTTTACGTGCTCTTTCGGTTGTAACAGTTCACTAACCTATTGCTTGAATAAACAAAAAAGTTTTTGTTGTTCAAAGTTTATTGAAAGTAATGAAAATGAACAATTTCAATTTGATATGCTAAGTAATGAAAATTAACAAATTTACATTAATATGCTTTTGTTGAAACAAAAGAAAGTTTTAGGACTTCAATAGCTAGTATTCCCTCCTCTGGCAGCGATAACAGCTTGCAAACGACGAGGCATGCTCTGGATCAGATTTTGGATCATATTCTGCGGAAGATTGTCCCATTCCTATACCAGTTTGTCGCAAAGCTCTCTAGAATTTCTAGGGGCCTGCACATGTCTCCTTAAACGTTTTTCCATCTCATCTCAGACATGCTCGATTGGATTTAAATCTGGACAGCGACCAGGCCAAACAAATCGCGTGATTTGACACTCGTCAAGATACTTAGTAACTATCCGAGCAGTGTAGGGCCTTGCATTATCATGCATAAATGTTGCGTCGTCACCAAGAATAACAATGAACGGTAAAACATGGTTTTCTAGAACTTCTGTCAGGTACCTATGTGCAGTCAGCGTGCCATTCTCAATAAAGACTAACTCCGTATGAGTGTCAAAAGATAGGGAATGGGACGTTTCATCGCCGGCCCAGTTCATCGCCGGCCCAGTTCATCGCCGGCTGTTTCATCGCCAAGCCAGTTCATCGCCAGGCCAGTTCATCGCCAGGCCAATTGCGATAGGATATGTCAAGATAGGTTTGGATGGGTCAGGATAGGTTAGGATATGTTAGGGTATGTTAGGATGGATTAGGATAGGTTATGATAGATCAGGATAGTTTAGGATAGGTGAGGATAGGTTAGGATAGGTTAGGATTCTACTGTTGGTTTTGCACGTCGCTTTATAGCAGTAACAGTGGCAGCTACTTCCACGTTTATTGCTGAAGAATCACGCGAATGTACATTTAATTCATGTGCAACATTTCCATTTTTGTGTGTATCCTGGCGTTACAACGTCCTACGTGGTAACACCGACAAAATTTAACACATTGGTCGGACTTACTGTTTTTGTCAAAAATATACATAGGTCCTCCGTGGATAAACTTTTCTTTCCCTCTTTTGGTCAAAATTTGTGTTTCCATACTTGCAAATAGTAAACCTTAATCTGAATTGCACTCAATGACATATATCAAAAAAATGAATTATTAAGTTTGAGTAACGATTACTTGGTTATAAAACCTAATATTAAATTAGTGGACAATTTTCAGAATTAGGTAATTTTGAAATGTTATCATTAGATATGATCTTTCTTTCAAAATTTATTTTATAAAAATATTGGCGATGAACAGGCCTGGTGATGAAACGGCCGGCGATGAACTGGCCTGGCGATGAAACGGCGGCGATGAATCGGTGGCGATGAAACGCCCCAGACCGCAAAAGATATGCCTTCTTATGCCATAACTGATCCTCCACCAAATGCTTGAGCATATCTCTCGCCTTGTCGTCGCCATACTCTTACAAGTCTATCTGAGCCCGTAAGACAGAATCGCGATTCATCGGAAAACAATACGGGACTCCAATCCGCTATTGTCCAAGCTAAGTGTTCTCGTGCAAAATTCAACCTCACTATCCGGTGTTCACGGGAAAGCGGAGGTCCAGTAGCTCTAGTTCGAGAAGATAATCCAGCAGCATGAAGTCTCCTCCTAACTGTCCACTCACTTGTGTTTATATTTTTCACTTCTTGCAGATGATTTTGAAGGGAAACTGCCGTGACCGTTCGGTTTCTCAGAGCACTAGAAACGAGAAAGCAGTCATCTCTTGCTGTTGTAGTCTTGCCTCGCCCTGAACCAGGTCTTCGAGTGAGCAGACCAGTCTCTTGGTACCGCCGCCATACTCTGCACACTCGAAAGACTTACATCAACCTTTCTCGCAGTTTCGCGCAGACCGCGGCCGTCTTCTAAAGCCACCACAATTCGTGCCGCAACAACAGGATTTACGCTCATTGCAAAACACTAACATTGACAACAATACACAAACAATTTGCAACAGATAGATTTCATCACAGAAACAAAAACTATGCTTGTTTGTTTCAACAAAAGCATATGAAAGTAAACTTGTTAATTTTCATTACTTAGCATATCAAATTGAAATTGTTCATTTTTTTTATTTTTAACAAACTTTGAACAACAAAAACTTTTTTGTTTATTCAAGCAATCAGTTAGTAGTAAGCAATCAGTTAGTAAACAACTCCAAAAAAATTCAAATTACGGAGTGACCCTACTTTTATGCTCGGCAGTGTATATTATGTTCAAGAATATGAATTTGTGTTCAGTAATCATTCATTCACCGGATAACTATATTCACGTTTCAAGCTTCAACGCCATCATCAGTATGGTCCTAAACCAGTGCTGAACATCTTTGACCATTATATTATGTTGTTTACATATTGGAATTTACACTATACTTTAGTGCTCTTTAACTTTAAATAATTCACCGAAGCATCCATGTTCGATGCAAATTATCTTTAATATTCAAATTTAGTCACTTAAATTGATAAAAATCCTGAATTTTACCATCATTCTGTGCTTTAAAAATAAATTTACTAAACTTAACACAGGTAAACAAAACACAGGTAAACAAGTTTTAATTAGTCGTAAAGTAGAACAAAAAAAGTAGGGTAAAGTGAAACAGTGCAAACTAGTATTAATGTTTATTACTTTCTATAGATGATACATCAAAAAATGAAACCTCTTCTCAGGATCAACACCCTGGAAAACCCGAAGGAGGTAGGATTGAATATAAATAATACATTTTTATTTTGTAAAGCATTATTCTTATGATCTTTTAAGAATAAAGGTAATGCGCATTGTTGAAAGAACATAAGATCATATTATAAGGAAAAATAATATTATTTCTTACATTTAGGTGTTGAATGGGGTTATGATTTATATCCGGAAAGAAGAAAAGAAAAAAACCAATCTGTAATATCGAATTTAATGCAAGGAAGAGGTCGTGAGAACTTCGATAAGATCCATTGCGAAAGAAACGTGTATAAGTGTGTGAAAACCTCCCCTCTGGTGCGTCTCATGATGGCCGCTTTGAAAAGCTCCGGTTGTCCAATCGACATCCGCCGGCACATAGCCTGCGAAGAGTGCAGCACGACTGTGAGCGGGGGCTATGACCCCGTCCTAAACCAAGTCGTCGTCTGCCAAAACGTGGCGACGCGAGAAGGCCTCGTCCAAGGCGTGTTAACCCACGAAATGATACACATGTTCGATTATTGCAGGAATAAGCTGGATTTCAAAAACGTGGATCATTTGGCGTGCACGGAGATTCGGGCGGCGAATTTAGCTCACTGCAGTTTCGTCTCGGCTTGGTTGCAGGGCGATACTTCGGTATTTGATATTAAGGAATCGCATAAGAATTGTGTAAAGAATAAGGCTTTGTTGTCGGTTTTGGCTGTTAGGAATATTTCAAAGGAGGAGGCATTTAATGCTGTGGAGAGGGTGTTTCCGAAGTGCTACGCTGATTTGGAGCCGATCGGAAGAAGGATTAAGAGGAATTCGAATGATATGTATAGGGCGCAAGCTGAGGGGTATCTGTACGGGTACGATCCCGATTAATTTTTATAAGTTGTGATGTGTTGTAGTTGTGTAATTTATTTTGTACTTTGATGTGATTAAAGGGAGTATGTTAATTTTTGGCAGAGAATTGTTTTATCTGTACCAGCCTATTTATTTATTTTAACATGTTGGCAGTCGTTTGAATCATGTACACTATTTAGGGAATGTTCCTTTTAAGTATACATGCCCTGATATATCATTGTAAGTTTTCAAGCCTTCAATGTTTTTCAATTAAAAGCTTCTAACAAGTGCTTCCACTTCTTGATTAAGCATGAAGTAAAAGAACTTTAGAAAAGCCTGAAAATTTGGTTTGCTCGTGTACTGCAGCTACTTAAGGGGAATATAACAGTGGTCTGAAATTTAATTTTAGGTTTATTTAAAAACTAAAGGTCCTAGAAAGTTGAAATTTTGACAGCATATATTAAGCCCAATTATCTAGTAAAATATCGAAGTACTTTTTTTTTAACAATTTGCTTTCAGAGGTATGAAAAAATAATTTAAAATTTTTCAAAATTAAAAAAAATATTCCCATATCTTACTACTTTATACTATAAGGAATATAATGTCAACATTTCATGAAGATGCGATAACTCATGCCCGAGTCAGGTTAAAATAAAAATCTTGAAAAATAAGACCGTAAAATACCGCCGCCTTGTGGATCTTCTCTTAGTTGAACGCGTTGTACACTCATCTGCACAATTATTGGAGGGGCGAGCAGCTTGCGGCCAGCGTTTATCCCTGGGCCGGTGAACGCTGCGCGGCTTCGCGTTTGTTTTTCTTTTCTTTTCTCAATCATAGTTAACAAAAACGGCTCGCGTCGTTAGCATTTGTTCTCGTAAAATTAATATTTCCCAATTATAATCGATATTTTATTGTACTAGTGTTTTATTTTTATGCTTTCTGACTACTGATGGAATAAGTATTTTTTTATACTGCATGTTCACTAATATAGAAAACACGAAATGTTTCACTAATTTAAATAAAGATGTGTAATATACCTTTAATATTGGCTTCCCTAATTAATTGACAGTGTCGGTATTATTAAATTATTTTTAAAGTTTTTTAAGCTGATTAATAAGCCAGAAGCAATCAAATAACAATCAGTCTTGTTCAAATCATTATTCCGTCTTAAATCTTTCGTTGTTAAATGCCATTAAACCTCTCGCAATAAAACTATTCAAGTAAATTGTAAAGTTTCTAGCAACTAGACCTATTTGAACCAACTGCGACTTCATGAACGAATCAATGATATCAAAACTATAAGAATAGTAAGAATAACGTCACTAATATGACGTTGTTGTTACAAATCAACTATTTTTTACTGAGCACAGGTAATATATGTATGTTTGACGAATGTTTAAAAAAATGGAGGGTTTAACTGCGTGCATATTCATTGTTAATTATTTTAGAAAAAATAGAACTACAATAATAATAAGGTAGTTATTATAACGCATTTCAAATAACAAGCTTCTTGCTCAACATTGCACCGAGCCCAATATATTTTTTAAGGCCCAGCTTGGCCCGACCCTGTCATAA
Organism: Philonthus cognatus; assembly: GCA_932526585.2. NCBI lineage: Eukaryota > Metazoa > Arthropoda > Insecta > Coleoptera > Staphylinidae > Philonthus > Philonthus cognatus. The sequence goes on from OW052241.1 coordinate 77,827,151, forward strand.
AATAAGAGAGATTGAGTTTTGCCTGACCCGGCTCGGTCAACATTTCAGGTCTAAATAAATAAAAAATATACTTATCTGATTATAGGCGTAGTTTTTAGAAAAAGTAAAAAATATATATAAAACTAAGATAATTTAAATATTGAATATGATACGGGAAAATCGGCTAAGAAAAATTCAGGCCCGTGCAATGCTCCAATTGACATATCTTCCCTAAATATTTTAAATGGCAAATCCCAAATATTTTTTTTGTTGAGTATAAAATGTCTGCCTGAAGTTATTTTATTATTTATTTGTTGCATTCATAAAAACTAGAATATTTGATAAAATAAAAATTGAAATTCTCCCGAAAATTTGGGGTATTTACCCAATTTGGCAGAGGCCAAATTAATACACATTATTTTCATGGCCATAGCAGTTAGGATTCCTATATAAAAAATATCATTGAAAATCCTATGTTCCGCGTTTTTCATACAGGGTGTCTACGGTAAACCGTTCGTTAAAAGTTTATGAGGTTGCCGTTGCACTAAAAATTTGAAAAAAATCCTTGTCGTACGGTTAAATCAGTTCTCCTCATGTGAAATATTTTCAACTTTATATCACTTCCGGTTCCACCGGAAGTAGCACCAAATTTGTTATTTCAAATAGAACACCCTATATATTAGTCATTTTTTAGATTCCTCGATTAAATTGCAACATATTTTATTCAAATATATGTATACTTATCTCTTATAGTTTTGAAGCAAAAAAATTTTTTCTAAAATTTGGCCTCTAAAAGGCATCTTGAAATCTGTCTGTACCTTCTCTTAAGAATAAGATAAAAATATGATTTAAATCTCTACTTGTACCTAGGAGATGCCTCTATAGGTATATTAATTCGCAACTGAATTTTAGTAGGCAAGTAGTAATGTTTTTGTTTTGTCGCGTATGTAATGCAAAATGTCAAATAATAACAGTATATTACGTAACCAGAGTAGTATCCAGTATATTACATATGAGCGGACATGTTGCGCACGAGCCGCGCAGCGGCGAGTGCAGTATTCCGCGAGTATGTAATTGCCACACCACTCGAGAAACGTACGATACTTTACCTACGCCCTAACAAAATAAACAATGAGCATTAAAGAACAACTTATTTATTGTAATAATTTTTAATAGTACTATGACAATGATGGAAACCAAATTACTACTTGAATAATATACAGGGAATAAAGCTGTACATTTTCCGACATTCGTTGTTTTTTAAAAGAGTTCAATTTGAAGCTTTAAACGAGTGTTTTCCACTCCTAGACTAAGCATGAAGTAAAATTTCGAGTTTAGAAAAGCCCCGTGAAAATTTGTCGAGGGTCGCGCAGCGACCCGAGACAAATTTTCTGGGCTTTTCTAAACTCGAAATGTTACTTCATGCGCCACACGTATAAGACACTAATATATTGTGAAATTTATTTATATTCGAACTTCAGTTGGAATCTGTGTTTTATACGCGTGGCGCATGAAGTAAAATTTCGAGTTTAGAAAAGCCCAGAAAATTTGTCTCGGGTCGCTGCGCGACCCTCGACAAATTTTCAAGGGGCTTTTCTAAACTCGAAATTTTACTTCATGCTTAGTCTGGGAGTGGAAAACACTCGTTTAGAGCTTCAAATTGAACCATTAAAAAAAACAACGAATAACTAAAGATTTAAAGAAAACAAGCTGAATTTGGTATACGTATATCCCTGTACATCAAAGAAATGTCATTACCCTGCATAAATGCGACGAAAAACGAATTTTCGAAATAATTCGAAAACTACTCGCTTTAGAAATATAGTTGTATAATACTTTTTTGTAGGAAATTTTCCCCCCAATCGTACTATGTGATAAAAATTGGATCATTCCATTAAAAAAAAAATGAATTACTTGATATTGAAGAGAGTACTTAGATATTGACATTTTAAGAACACTTATTGTCAAAATTGACAGTTTCCAATTAATTTACTCATAGAGGCATTCTCTAGGTACAAGTAGAGATATAAATCATATGTTTATCTTATTCTTAAGAGAAGTTACAGACAGATTTCGAGATGCCTTTTAAAGGTCAAAATTTTAGAAATATATTTTTTTTCTTGAAAACTATAAGAGATAAGTGTACATATGTTTGAATAAAATATGTTGCAATTTAAACGGGAACCCCAAAAAATTGCTAATAAGTAGGGTGTTCTATTTAAAATAACAAATTTGGTGCTACTTCCGGTGGAACCGGAAGTGCTATAAAGTTGAAATATTGCACATGAGGAGAACTGATTCAACCATATGCCAAGGATTGTTTTCCAATTTTTAGTGCAACGGCAACCCCATAAACTTTTAACGAATGGTTTAGCGTAGACACCCTGTATATATCCGGCATATAAATATTTACAAGGAGCTTATGAACATGAATTATTTTATTATTATATTTTTAAGAAATAATCTCTAATTTAATAAAATAAAACACATAGTTTGTTCGGCTGTCGAAACTTTAGTCTTAAAAGAAAAAATAATGTGTTATAATGACAAGAATAAGAATCATCGGTTTTGTAAATACCGAAAAATAACACAGGATCCGATAACGCTTTCTAACGAATTAAAAACAATACATAGCTTGTATGTATTATCAGCGTGTTTAAATAATACGAATCGACACTTTCCTTAGATCCGTCTTTTTTATACGCTTTTTTTTCGTCTATTCCACGCGACGCGAGACCCCATCCGTTCATGCCAAGGAGCAATGCACAAATGCACAGCGAGCTGCCGCTTTTCTCTCTGACTGTATTCGCCCCACTTGTCCTGTAAATTTGGCATCGGATGAGCTACTCTAAACTATGTGGGTCTTTCCAACACGATCGGCGTGTTACATTGCAATAATCCCCTTAATGTGTTCTAAGCAGTATATTTTGAACTTCACTTGAAATCAGTGTATTATACGCGTGGCATATGAAGTACAATTTTGAGTTTAGGAAAGCCTGAAAATTTATTGTGGGCGCTACACGACCAAACTAGAGAGCGTGTCGACTCAGTGAAGTGAGCTAGTGAGCTAAATGACTTAGTTCGAAATATGCAACTCTTTTTGAGCCATGACTCATTTGACCAGCCTGCTCTTCTAGAGTGAATGTAGATTCGCAATGCATTTCTTGGCCTTACTGAACATGCACTTTTTACTTTTTCCAATTAATTTCTTTTAACTGAATATTTTTTATGGAAATTTATAAAGCTGCGTTATTCCTTTAGTTAAATAGAGATTTGCCACTTCTTAGTTCACAGATACTAAAATTTAAAATATCATAAGCAAACACCATTGTTTACTAAGTAGTAAACATTACAAGTGTAATTTTTCTTTCATCTTTTTGACATTCTAAATTTAATAAGAAGTGTTTGTTATTGTAGTAAGAAAATAGCTATCGTTATATTTCTATCAATTATTGCAGCATCATCGATTGGATTTACGACGCTTGCGAATGGAGTTAAATAAACCCATTGAGTTGGCGAATCGACTCTAAAAGTCACGGCGGCTCTTGAATCCGACTGAGCTAGTTCACTCATCGGGATTCAACTCCGCTGTTCGGAGTTAGATCGCGATGATTCAAGAACAGCTCTGGAATCCAACTGAACCAGCTCGTTTTACGCTCTTGAATCCGACTGAGCTAATTCACTCATCGGGATCTCACTCGTCGGGATTAGTTGAATCGCGATGTTTCTGTACTGAATGTTTGTATGTTTTCATAGGTGCGCACATGTATTAAATATATTTAAACACACATTCACTATAATTTTGATTAAATATTCACTGTTACGTTTTTATATACAGTAGTGGAAAAATATAGAGCAACTTTAATATATTGCTAAAATAAAATTTCTGATGTTACCTTTGGCCATAATTTGTCTGTAGATAAAAACATACGATATTTATAAATAGTTTGCTGATAAAAAATCCCCATTCTTCTTTCGTTGTTTCATTGGATATAAAAAAGAATATTTTAGAATGGAAATAAATAAAGCAACTTTTTCAATAACCTGATAAATTTGCAATGTATTTAGTTTAGTATAAGTTTAAATTCATCAGTTTAACGTATTTCACTTGTCAACATGCCCAGAGGCAAACATTTATCCGCTGATATTAAAAATCGGATTGTTGATTTATACAATAGTGGTCAAAAACAGATTACCATTGCAAACATGTTTATGTTAAATAAATCTATTGTGTCGCGAATAATTAAGCAATATCGTGTAAAGGGAGATACATCCGTCAAAAAAAAATCAGGGAGACCTAGAAAAACCACTCACTTTACGGATAAACAAATTATAAAAATTGCCAAAACCGAGCCTTTTCTCGGATCTAACATGATAAAGCACCGTATATTTGAAGAACTTGGAGTAAATGTGACCTCTAGGACAGTGAGAAACAGACTACTAGAAGCTAAATTATTTGCTAGAAGACCAGCAAAAAAACCCATGTTGTCTAAGAAAAACAGACGATCCCGTTTAAGTTTTGCCAAAACGCATCAACACTGGACTGAGAATGACTGGAAAAAGGTTATCTGAAGCGATGAATCTAAGTTTTCCTTATTTAAAAGTGATGGTATTGTGTATGTAAGACGTCCTGCCAATGAACGACTCAACCCTAAGTATACGTGTCCAACTTTAAAACATGGTGGTGGATCGGTAATGGTTTGGGGCTGTTTTTCGGGATATGGTATGGGGCCCCTTTATAAAATAGAAGGTATTATGGACCGATTTAAATATAAGGACATATTAGAGAACCAAATGGTCCCATACGCCGACGAGATTATGCCTTTAAGATATTTATTTCAACAGGACAATGATCCTAAGCATACTTCTCGGTTCGTAAAAGAATGGTTCAGAAAGGAAAACATCACTGTTATGGAATGGCCTTCACAGTCCCCAGATCTCAATCCAATTGAGAATCTGTGGGACATTTTGGATTCCAAAATCAGAGGAAAATTCTATCGCAATCACCAAGAATTGTTTGAAGCCTTGAACGAAGCATGGGTCAATATGGATACTGCGATTATTTCTAAACTGATAAAATCGATGCCAAAACGTTGTCAACATGTTATTAAGAATAATGGGTTCTTTGCAAAATATTAATTAATATATTTTTTTAACTATTTGTATTTAAAAAAAACAATTTTGAAGCAAAGTTGCTCTATTTTTTTCCACCCAAAAATTATCTTTAAATATAAAAATACTTCATACAAAAAATATTTATTTTTACCCCCAAAATAAATTGCTTTTGTAGTTGTGGATTATTATAAAAAAAATATGGCTATGTCATACATTACTGATTAAAGAAATAAACGATTTTCAAAAGTTGCTCTACTTTTTTCCACTACTGTAAATTATAATTAAATAATTACAATACTTGTATAGTATTGAGTGTTACGACGTGGTAATCCATATTAATTAATCAATATTGAGAAGTGTTTTAATATTTTATATCATTTTATTTTAATATTTCTACGACTTGAGTTTCGACATATTTGGTGTCATTTTCAAGTTTGACAAATTTACAATGTTTCTATGACTAAAAAGTATTAAATAGAGGTGAATACAAGACATCCCTTTGTTCGTTAATAAGTTTTACAATACATCGACAAAATTGAGTTTTTCATCAAAAATTAACATTTAGGTTTCCTTAAAAAGATCCAACTGATAAATTTCAACAACAAATCAAAAATATATTGAAAGACACCAACGCCATCCTATCCGATTTTGATAAATTTTAGTCTCCTATATTAATAGTCCATCAAGAAATTTTGCAATTAAATTAAATGATCTTTTCAAACTACACACGAATTTTATTTCCAAACATTCAATTAAAAATTCTTCATAGCTCTCTGACAAACTAAAATTAATATCAACTCCAAAAAATGCTAAACTTATCTCTTTTGATGTCACCAGCATGTTTTCAAACACCTACAAGCAATTGTCTTAAATTAATAAAAAATACTACAAAATTCCAAAATCTAACTAAACAGAACTTTACTATGCATTCGAAACTTGCCTTAATTAAAATTACTAAAAAAAAAAAAAAAAAGACCTTTATTGGCATATCTCCACACTTTATATTACATTTACCTTTACATTAGCTTATCTCATTACCCTCCCGTATCCCTCTTACCCTCCCTTCTCTTTTCCCTCTCCCTCCCCAGCTTTTCCAACGTCCTTACCCCGCTCCCATCCTCCCTCATCCACTCCACTACCCTTCTATTCCTTTTCGCTCCCAGCCACTCCTCTCACCCCCTCACATTCCAGTTCCCACAATCTCATCTCGTACCTAAAATTACTATAAATTCAATTCTTGCAGAAATATTCATGGCAATCATTGAACGTTAAATACTTGAAACACAATCAGCAAAAGAAAATATATTTTTCTGGTATAGATATGTAGATGACAATAGTAGATCAACAATATTCACCCAAAAATAAAATTTACTCTAGAAGTAAAGAAAAATAATTTAATAACATTTTTGGATTTCACCCCACACCACCGCAACAACAAGATTGAATTTAAATTATATAAAAAAAAGCCCTTTATTGGCATAATACTACATTACATCCATATCTACACTAATCGCTGCCCCCTCTCTTCCTTCTGCTTTCCCTCTCTTCCCCCAAGTTCTCCAGCGTCCTTACTCCGGCCCCATCCTCTTTCATCGATTCCGTCACTCTTCTATTCCCTCTTATTCCCACCCATTCCTCCTTCGCACTCCTCTGCCAGATGACTCCACGTATCCCTCCCCCGCTCACACATTACACACCTCCCATACTCTTCCCCTATCCACACCTTCCTTCCTCTCTCCCCTGACCACACCTCGCCCTCACCAGCACCACCCTTTCCTCCCTACTCCATCCCCCCTCCACCAAATACCTCGGCATTCTCCTATGCACCTGCCACCTCCCGTACCTATCATTGTATTCACTCCTCTCTATACACCCCTGCCTTTCCTATGCTTCCACCTCCTTCTCTTTCACCCACGCATCCATCTTTACCCCATTCCCCAGCCACTCCATCACCTTCGCCTCCGACAAATTATATAGAAAAGTGGCAAATACTAACTCTACAATTCCATTTATTTCGAATCATCACATCTCACATAACTAGCTGCCTATTCAACTATCACAAAATAATCTTACAAAAGAATTGAACAAAATTATTGAAATAGGTAATATTAATGGTTTCCCCACTACTATAATAAAACAATTAATTAGCAAGAAACAACTCCAGAATACATTTACTCATATCTACCCCAGATCTCCAACTCCACCTAAAAACACATTTTCTACTTTTACATATTTTAGCCACACGATAGAAAATATTACTCGCATTATTAGAAAACAAAATCATTAAATTGCCTACGTGCCCTGTAAAAAATTATCCAAACTTCTTTTTAATTTTTAAGATAAAATTGATCCTTTAAATAAATCTGGATTGTATCAGTTGTGTTGTTCCGAGTGTAATAGTGTATATGTTGGCCAAACAGGCTGTAGCTTTAAAACATGTTACAACGAACATTTTAAACTAAATCACAGTAACAGTACCATCCCAAATCACGCATTGGAATGCAAACATCCCTTTCCAAAACTGAATGAAATTCAAATTTTGTTTCTTGAATCATTATACCACAGGTTCCAAATTTAATTATTTAGAAACCGCTGAAATTTTCAAACGATTCCGTAATCCCTGTGTAAAACTTATCATGTCTTGTATTCACCACTATTTAATACTTTTGAGTCATAAAAATATTGTAAATTTGTCAAACCTAAAAATGACACTAAATATGTCGAAACTCGCATCGTAGAAATATTAAAATAAAGTGGTATAAAACATTGAAACACTTCTCAATATTGATTAATTAAATTATTGCAATCAATTAGTTGGCAAATGAGCTGGATCTCTAAGAGCCAGATCTTGGCAGATCGCTAGCTCGTAACTGAGTCATGTATCTGTTTTCAGCTGGCTCACTAAACTAGCTCATTGAAGTGAGTCAGATCTTGTGAACTAGCTCACTGAAAAGAGCCATTTTGCCCATCTCTAGACCAACCCAAATTTTTAGGCGTTTCTAAACTCGAAAAATATTACTGCTATTAGAAACTTCAAACTGAACTCTTTTCAAAAACATCGATTGTCTCAAAATTTACAAATAGGGATATGTGTACTTAACAGAAAAATTCCCTGTATGGAAATCACCATGCGTAAAAATATTGAGACAGTCAATGTGTTAACACTGCCAGGATGTTTTCGTCTGTTACTCTCCACGCCACCATAAAATCTTCATTTTCGTGTTAACTTGGTTCTTTTTTTTTTCTTTTTGTTTTGTTTGGATATTGGTAATTAAAACCAATCCACCAGTCACCTTTTTACTAAGTTGCTTTTTCTATATATATGTGGGTAAGAGGATGTAGACAGTGTTACACGCTTCACGTCAAGGTACCTATCACGATGACTTGATTTGACAAACAACACAAGGTCTCGGCAAACTTGGTTCTAAAAACCAATATCTGCATCTGATTACTTATCCGATTACTTGGTAGTGCCTAGGGGGAGTCGGATTGAATAGGAAAATGAGAAACACGATAGTAGCGCCGGAAGGTGAGCAGCTGGTTGAACTAAATTTTATAAAAAAACAAAAAAAAAAAAGACCTTTATTGGCATATCTTAATATCTTACAGACTATTTACAATTCATTCGTTATTTCTCCATTTCCGTATCCCTCTTACCCTCCCTTCTCTTTTCCCTCTCCCTCCCCAGCTTTTCCAACGTCCTTACCCCGATCCCATCCTCTCTCATCCACTCCACTACCCTTCTATTCCCTTTCGCTCCCAGCCACTCCTCTTTCACCCCCTCACATTCCTCCGCCAAGTGTCCCCACGTATCCTTCCCCTGTCCACACAACACACACCTTCCATATTCTTCCCCCATCCATACTTTCCTTCCTCTCTCCTCCGATCCACACCTCGCCCTTGCTACAATCACCCTATCCTCTCTACCCCATCCCTTCTCTATCAAATACTTCGGCACTCTTCCATACACCTGCCACCTCCCATACATATCATTATACTCACTTCTCTCAATACGCCCTTGCCTTTCTTGCCCTTCCACCTCCTTCCCTTTCCCCCTCACCCACTCATCCGCCTCCGACAGCCCTACCCTCTCATACATTTTCCTCCTCTCCCCCCTCCATCTACCCTCACCCCCACACACACTCGTCACCCATACATCCTTCACCAATCTCTCTTCCTCCATTTCCCACAATCTCATCTCGTACCTCACCACCCTCACCATTGCCTCCCACTCTAGCCTCTCTCTGTTCGTCTCCTGAAGCACTATGTAGCTGGGCGTGGACCTCTCCACCCCCAACATGCGCTTCAGGAACCACATCTGCCCCCTCTCTATCAGCTCGTACCCTTTCGTCCCCCACACTTCCACTCCATACATTAGCACCGATCTCACACACGCATCCCATATTTTACACGCAACCGTCATATTGTTCCCCATCCACTTCCCCCACTTGCCCCACGCCATTCCCCCACGCCTTCCTCGCCTTACTCTGCACCCACCTCACATGCTCCTCATACCCTCCTGTTCCTTTAAACCAAAATCCTAAATACTTGAAAGTTTTAACCCTCTCAATAACTACCCCCTTCCACTCCAATTCTTTCACCTTCCCCTCTCTCCCTTTATTTCTAAACTAAATTTTATAAAACTATACAATAAAAGGATTATTTCAATATTAAGAAACGCAATTCTTTAAAGTTTAACTTCGTAACAATTACACGAATGACGTTTGAGGTTACGTATAGTCACATGTAAAACCAGCGGTATAGTGTGATTAAAAATTCAGACAGTGAGTAGTGAAAATCACGTCTAAAATTGGACTATGTATACGACATATGTTATTTTCTTACTAAACCTTAGTTAGTCGCGATTAGCGAACTATGCATAAGGCCGTAAATTCCTAAAATGTTCTTATAGTTTTCAATATTTTTATTATTAGAGCCAAAAGTTTTGATGAACAAAAAATAAAAGTAAAACAATTGACAACATGATATATTTATTCATAAACATTTCAATAAACAAAATATAAAACATTACACATATCTTTATATTAGATTATTTCCTTTATTAGTACATTGTTGCCATAAAGGCAAAAGTTATCAATTTTCTATGTACTTAGTTTAATGACGTTTACATGTACAGCAACAATAATTAAGGAAATCAATATATTTTTTTTTAAATAAATTTACATCCTAGAAATATACTACTGAATATTGTTAAATAAATTTACGTAAATCCCCCATTAAAATATTGTCTAATGATTTTTGTTCATAGATACATATATATAATTCATTAAACATTTCTTTGGTTTAAAAGTACAAGTCATCAAGGGTTATTAAATGGCACTTAATGGCTTCTACCTTTACTACCAATTTCAATTGTTTATTACAGTGCTGCCATCCATGATTGAGTCTATAATCTCAAATTAGTTTCTATCCACAATAACTTTCTTCCAATCACAATTGAGTACATAACTTCAAATTTGTTTCCATCCACAATTGGCCTATAATAAGTTGGACACACTCTGGTGGAAAAAATCTGTACTGAAGTCGAGTATATTTGAGGACCCTAGAAGCCAAGGGATACAAGTACACAAAACTTGATTTTGAGAAAATGTATTAATTATTACTAGTATTACCTATTTACCAATATCGGTAATATTCCATTGTCAAGAAATGAATGAATATATGTAAGTACAAAGGTTTTAATAGTTTTCTTTATAAGTGATTTCCTATCCTTGATTAAGCATAAAATAAATATTTTGAGTTCAGGATAGCCTGAAAATTTGGAATGGTCGCATAGCGAAAAAGAGCAACCAATCCAAATTTTTAGGCTATTCTAAACTCAAAATAATTACTTTATGTCCTAGGCGTGTAAAACACCGATCTAATGTGAAGTTAAAAAACCAACTTAGTTATTGTTGATCTATCACAAGATTAAAATAAAATGAGCATACATGTTGTTGCTAGGAATTTTTTATATAGAAGAATTTGAAAATTAATTCAAAAACATATTCGAATATTTTAATATGTTAATAATTTAGTGATTGAAATAATCATATTTAAATATTCGACAGTTTGAATTATTTGTATTCGAATCCCAGTCTTATAATGTAAAGCCCACTTGTTTCTCAAATTTTGACTTATACCCCTTGGCTTCTAGAGTCTTCATTTGATACATTTAAATTTATTGAATTCACTATGGTAACAATAATAATGGTTTAAAACTGTGTATAAACAATATTTTTGTAGATAAAAACTTAAAGTTACAGAGGAAAAGTAAAAAGAAAAACAGCTAATATACTATTAGCTGCTACCATTGATTACAATGTCACTATCAGTAACTTAGAGGCGGATTGAGCACACAACCTTAACTGTTGTTCTATTAACAGTCGAGCACTCAAATTTCGAGATTTAACATTCACCCGACAGTTTATTAGACAGTTTTAACACTCTACTAAGTAAAATGCTGCATATTCCATATCAGAGCATTAAAACTTTCTACTAATAGACCATATTGTCACTTTAAAAGTAAAAGTGTATAGAGTAGCACTTACTGACTTTTACCATTAAATCGACGACAGCATTTTTAAATTATGATCAGCTGTAATTACAATTAAAAAAATATATTATATATTATCTAAATATCGAACTGAATAAATAATATCACATAAAGATTCACTTTTCGCTAACACTCAGTTTTTGACTGAACGCAAATTTGATTTACAAGAAAATACGTTTGTGTTGTGACGGTTATCGTATTATAAATTAGTAATATTTACGTACGGACTAGTGTTTAATTCGATCTAATAAACGTTACTCGTTCAATCACCTAACAGAACGGCAACCTCGCGCAGGGTCTGCAGGTTGTCATGCATGTATGCCTTCGTTTCCCACAGCATCTTCACCAGCTTCTCGTCACTCTTCTCATCCATGGCTACGTCTTCTGACATCTGCGGCGAGAACCGGTAGTAGGGCACGCCAATGGACGAGCACCAGGCTCTCGCACGATCCACCACCCTACCGTCGCTTGCTGTGGCCTTTAAAATAATAAAGTCGAATCAGCATTTGTTTATGTACCAAGTAATTAAACCGTCTGTCAGCCAATGGATGTTCCAGCATTGAACAGAGAATCAGGTCTGACTAAAATTCATGTTTAAAGTGACGTATTGTTGTTTGCAAAGAAAACTGTTACTCAACAATCCCAAACTGGCTAATGACCTAATTCAACTTTTCAATCTATCATCAAACCAAATCTATCTTAGATGCCAACTGTTTGAATTAATTTCCGGATACTGAGTTTTCCTTACCTTTCATTAAGTTGGCTGTTAATAACATTAATATCTAGCAATTAACACAACCTAAGTAACTTAATATGATATCTCATTTAAGTAATCGGTAACTCAGTAAATAATCTAATTTTAGTAAGTCATCTAAGAAGTGAGTTTGCTATAGATAAAAACTCTTAAATGTGGGCCACAATGTTTAAACATTAGGGAATCGCTGCATTAGATATTTTTTGTAAACTCACTTGGTCGACCAGCAAACACCCGAGTTGAGAGATCCCGAAAACTAACTTGGCGTTGTCCCAGAGGCTCTCTGGCCGGAACACATCCACCTTCATCGGAGTGACGGGAATTAGTCCAGTGCCGAGACTAACGACGGCTGTCAAATTGGTCACTTCACTATCCCGACCAACGGCTTTTAAAGCCAAATTATATTCGTGTATTTCAGTTAGCGAGTCCAGTGTTGGGTTGTTGGCAATCAGACCGCCATCAAGAAATCTTCCAAACGCCCTATATAAAAATGATAAAGCTAAACTATCAACAGCTCTAGTTATCAAGTGTTTTCTTGACTAGATCTAGTTTTCTTCGGATGAAAAGTAACCTAACATTTGTATTAGTGCTGCAACATAAATAAAACTCAACAAGCTATGTTGAATACCTGAAATATGTTGGTGCGGCACCGGTAGCTCTTCCCACTTCCCAAATTAGTTGCTGTTCGGGCGGAGACGGATTTTCAAAAACGTAATTGTGTTTAACGTCCAGCACATCGCTTGGTGATTGGTAATTACGGAACAAATGAAAATCGGCCGGTTTTCTATCAGCTAGGACACCAGTGACCATCACTTTCGGATGTTTTATACTGGACATAACCGTATCAGTGCCAAAGGTTTCTTTGAGTACCGTTTCTAGGGCCTCGCTTGGGTACGGCCTGAACCCAACAAACGTCACCTCTTTCATACGGAAGTACAGACACAGACACTCTTTCATCGTTTTCCCTATAATAATTATTAGTTTTGTCAAAAAAACCAAAGGGAATTATTGTAACATTAATTGCACAAAATGTCAAAAAACAATTATCCAAAAAATGAAAGTTTGTTAGTTTGTCACGTAGATTTGTGTAAATGATGTTTTTCTTTTATTTTTCTAGCATTACTTTTTTTACAATTTTATAAAAATAATATAACTCACCAGTAGCCAATCCCAAAGCTAAAATTCCACCGGTACTTGTCCCAGCGATCCAATCGAAGCAATTGTTAATTGGCTTATCCACGACTCTCTCCAGTTCCAACAGCAACTGTATCAGAACCAACCCTCTGATCCCACCACCATCCAAACACAACAGCCTGCCCCTCTTCGGATTCCTTTTACGGGAAGCCGCATCCATTCCGCCAGCACCCAACATTTGATTTAATATATCTCTATTTACCGGACCGAGAACTGGAATGGGGGCTACCCCATTATACATCCCATCGGCTTTGCAACCATCGGTGCAATCAAGCATATCAGGAGGACATCTCGCAGCACCGACAGCGTGTAAGTAATAGAGTAATTTCGGTTGTTGTTCTTTTTTGATTAAGTGCCGGGCAGTTTCACCTTTATTATTAAGTATGTCGAGATTGGCACCGAAGATTATTAGTGTTTGGATTATGGGAATGTTGCCTACGGTCACCGCTAAGTGTATTGGCCTGTTACCCTCAAAATCACCTGTGAGAATTGTATTCTATTAACCTTATAATAATATAACAGTTACTATTTAATCATACTTGTACGAGTTAACGTCATATTTTTAAGTGCCCAACGTGGGGCCGATAATTTTGTTTTTTGATAAATATTAATATTAAAATATTTATTTATAGCATGTCACAAGTGTTTACTCACTTGGGTGCTTGCAACCATTGTATAAAGAAAAAACTTCTTAAAGTAATAATTTAGCTAATATAGACAGAGGTAATAAGAAGTTTTTTCTTTTTTACTCTCATGTCATTTATACTGCTATGTAATAACAATAACATGATAAGCAAAGATGACATTAGCTCACAGTTGTATGAGTTCACATCGTAAAATTCAAAATTTTAAAAATATATATTTTTTTATACTAATAGTTGTTATTGAGAGATGACAGTATATATAAAATTCACTTACCTAAATCAGGATCAGCTTGCCGACTCAACAAAGCGACGACGCAATCCAATCGACTCCTCAACACCATCATGTGCAGCGCGGTACGATTTTCAAAATTCCTAGCATTTATATTACAATCGACATCGACGAGTGCTTCGATCACCAGCCTCGATGAAGACCAGTGCAAAGGAGTGCCCCCGAACTTCATGTCGTGGGGTGACAAAGCCTTCGGGTTGTCTTGTAAAAAATTGCCCACATAACTGCTCGGAATAAACGGATCGTGGCTTTCCTGCATCGTTGCCGAAACGTTTACATCGGCTCCGCCCAACATCAAAGCCTTAACACATTCTGGTTTGTCCGCTAGGCAAGCGATGTGCAAAGGCGTGTGACCGTTGTGATTTTTCGCGTTCAAACACCTTTGAATACCCGCCGAACCCTGGGTTAACGCCTATAGAAATATTGTAATAATACTCATAAAAAATTATAGATTCTTTATACATTTTATTATTATTATTACACCAACTATCTGATAATAACCTTTTTATATGAGTCTAGATTAGATAATAATAAAATATTTATTTATTTTATTTTATCTCATTGGTTAATTGAAAATATGAATTGTATTTAATATACAAACGCATTACTCTTTGTTTTTAGCACGTTGACTGTCGCAATTTTTGTACACATGGAGATTTCCCTTTAGTGTGAATCGTACTTGATTCAGATGACAGCCAACGTGTTAACAAACAAAATATATCTCATATAAATGCAAGCAATTTTTGTTTATTATTTAATTAATTCGATGTCGACTTACCGAAATAATTTCCTTATTAGTGCTAGCCGCATAGTGATAAACTGAATTTCCTTTATAGTCCAAATGTTCTAAAGAACATTTTGAGTTGATTAAAATTTTGACAGTGTTGATGTTGTTTGTGGATATGGCGACTTGTAGAGGAGACATTCCCGTCAAACTATCGCTGCTATTTAATTGGCTATTGACAATATCATGTTGAAAAGCTTCTGTCAACCCAAAATGTGCGGCCAAATGAGCCACCGACCATTCCGGATGTTCGGTGAGCGTGTCGCATAATTTTTGTAAACCGTGTACATTTACCATCTAATAATAATAAAAATAATAAACAGAGTTGTTAGATCTTCAAAATTTAATAATATTGAAATTAACATACTTGGTGAAATCTTAGAACTGTTTACAGGCATATATTAATTTTATTAATCATATGATAACTTTAAATGTTTGAAAACTTTACTAGGTATGTTATTTCTTCCTTGGCGGAAGTATAAAACTCTAGCATGCCTAAAGTAGTACTTATATATTTTTAGAGACCAACCTCTTTAGCAACAGTAATGAAAATCGGAACTTTGTCTTTTAAACATATGAATCTGTTCTCGGCCTCCTCCTTCTCTTCAGAACGGAATAAACTGTAAGGAGATTATTAGAAATAAAATAACATTTAACTTCATGTTTATAATTTAATTTAAATTCATACCTATAAGCTTGATTCAAAGTCTCGGTATACGGTTTATTGAGAGCTATTTCAAATCTGGATTTATCCTTCTTGTTATTCGCTAGCGGGGCATACAAAACAAGCCCCTCTTCCCTGTACAAAATATCCCTCGACATGAACACATCCGTATTCACCTCCAGCACTTTTGTGGGCTGAATTTCCGAACTGAGGATGTTCCTCAAAACTGTAAATAAGCAAATAATAAGTTAATACTTCACACTTACTTAGAGAACAATAAATTCGAACCGAAATTTATCCCTGACGCCAACATTGTTCGGCTGGTTTATCAATGTCAGTTCCGTAAACACCCGGCAAAATGATTAACTTATTTAATCGGGCTCATCCACATTTTTTTTTATCAAGCGTGTAACAGACCGTGAAGCGATTAGAAATTATGATTATTCCGTGACATAATTCAGGGATCTCCACAGATGATCGTCAATCAAGGTTGATGGAAATGTCAAAGTTACAGCGGGAAAATTAATATTTAAATTTACAAAAAAAAAGCGATTTTACTTGGAATAACACAACAGTTATGTAGTCAAAATGCCCGAAAAGGCTGTATATAATATTGTTAGTTAATTTACGTAATTGAGGACTGTTTAAAATTACGAAAATTGTATTTTATAAATAAAACAAGAAAGTCGTAGATATCATATTCAGGAGCAATATTCATTTTATAAGGTTGGTAGCATGGCGTTCTGCAAAGGTCACAAATACATTGTAACAAATAATTGAACTGATAGAATTCCTTCTAAAATTTAATATTCTCATTCTCAATTTAAATTTAAACAAAATAATTATTCAGTTATTAAATCTAGCAAAATTAACTATATAAACTACAACAGTCTTTTACGAAAATTGTCGTTGAGGACTCCGAGGGATTACCTGAAAATCAACACGTTTCGTGCGTTTTGGAGAAAAATACTTTTATTATGTTAATAACTCACGCGAATGATATCTCTGGCTGAATAATAAGAGTGCCAAATGCGAAAATACGGGGACAAGTAACATCTAAAATTACCAAGAGTGAGTTTTCGTAAATGGCTATTGTGTGGTTTCATCAATTTTATAAAGCATTTTTCGCATAATCATCATTGTCAAAATGTATTAAAAATGATTCTAATTCATATGTTACTAAATATTTGTTAATGGAAAATTATTATTCGTTAAATTTGACGGTGGTGAAACCGGACAAATTATTTTAAATCTCCCGCATGTTTGATTTCAGTGCTACCAAGCACGCGCCTGTCAAAATTGTCATTCGTCCATTTTGATGCGGTGTGTGGTTTTGTCCCGTTTTGAAAACAGAAGGTTTAATTAAATAAATCACGATGTACACTGACGACTACGATGTGAGTATATTTTAATAACCAACCCCAAACCCATTTTGAATCACCGAAGTGCTTCTAATAATCCCCCGAACCGTTGGACTTGTGTACAAATCAAGTTTTCTAACCTTAAAATCGTATGTACATGGCACACTTACCGACGTATTTGGCGTGTGTGAGCCCCATGAATTTCACTGAGTTGAAGGAATTGTGAAGTTCGGAAGGTGTCAAGTTATTATTAATATACTTTTTGTTTATTTAAAACAAAAACATATAGATCAAAGCTTGGACCGTGTCACAAAATAAAATTTAGAATATCAAAACGAACCCAATTTTATCTTTAAAGGATTAATACGGATAAGGAAGTGAATTTAATTAGTACATGGCTTAAGGCATTTACGTACTGTACATGTTTATCTTCCTTTGTTTAAAGTTGAAAACAATTGGCATGCTATTGGCCGACTACAATTGAGTACTAAAACATTACTTCAATATTTCATAATTTTCTTTATTAATGTGTTCCCTACTGACACGGAAAAAATGTGTATTATTTAATATGAGTAGATAATATTTCTAGTTTATTTAAATAATGAAATTACATTCCTTTTATATTGATTTCGATCAATGAAAACGCATTTTTTTTTGTTGTGTTCACTCTTCCATTAATTGTTTAGGTAATAATGGATTTTAATTTTTGTACATTAGCAGAACTATGATTATACTTATGATTCCGAGTACGGTGGTGGCGGACACACTGGGGACCCGGCGCTTGACAGTGAGTTCAACAGGCAGGCGTACAAGATGCCTGAGCTCGTCAAGAAGTTCCTGCTGTACTTCAGGAATGCCGTCAACGAAGGGCTCGTTTTCGAGCTGCAAAGCCTGTACGAGGTCTCGTGGCCGAAAATTACTGAGGACTTTTTCGAGAAGAGGCCGTGGCCCGAAGAGCAAGAAGTCGCCACATTGGTCGACAATGATCCGGTGAGTTTATTATTTATGTTATTACATAATTTGATTTTAATCAATTATTCAAATCATTTAGAATTGAATTTGGTTTTAAAATATGTTGAGTGCAATTTGTTTATTTACATAGATTGTATATATTTTCTTTTAATTATATGATCATTAAGGTAGGCCGCACACCAAAGATGCATACAGCAAGCAAAATGCATTTTACATTAAAACAAATCATGCATATTAAACAGAATGCAGCGCCGCATTTGCAGTCTTTTCAATTTATGACATTTGCGTCAGGTCATCTTTAGGAGATGATTTTTTAATGTGGCACTTAATGCTTAATTGAAATAGTAGATTGTTTAACAGGTTTTTAAAGCTTCGTATTGCATGTGAATACCAAATTGCATTTACGAGCAGCTTTCAAAATGTGTTTAACACTCTGTTTATGCTAGGATTAAATAGCGGCAGCGCACAGTATAACCGTTGCTCTGAAAACTGGACAAAAATGCTCATAAATAAAGTTGATTAATTTGCAATGTTTATGACATATATGTGTTCTAAAGACTTCAATTAATAGGAATAACAGTTTTTTTAACCCAAAAAATGTTAAATTTCTTGTAGTAATTATGCTTTTATAAAAAAGTTTGATTACATAGTAAACTCACAATGTCAAATCAAAATAGACACTTATTATAAAACATAATTCTATTACTGGCTATTTAACTTGATAGTTCACATATAGACCACGAAAGTATGCGCTATTTATACGTTTTAAATTCTCTCACAGAATTGTCTTCTTCAAAGTATAATAACTTCCTAAGTTGACGATAAAATCTTAGCAAAAAAGCCTATGCATCTAATCTGAAGTATGCAGAAGTGATTATGAAATATAATTTTGTTTAAGGTAGACGTGTAATTTTGATACCTTTATTGTATTTTTGGCCATTTTCGAGGTTACGGTGACACTGTGAGGCATTAATTGTTCTTTGTCACTACTCATTTCATTT
This sequence comes from Philonthus cognatus, assembly GCA_932526585.2. Lineage (NCBI taxonomy): Eukaryota > Metazoa > Arthropoda > Insecta > Coleoptera > Staphylinidae > Philonthus > Philonthus cognatus. Next base: position 77,846,464 of record OW052241.1, read on the forward strand.
TAATAATTTTGACACTGACGTCCTCAAATGTCTTTAACTTTCAAAACTAGTTTTGAAAATTCAATTTTCAAGTGTATCATTACTTGTCAAAATACAAATATACAATTGACACCTTTCAATGCACAGGTATAGTAACGAAATGTCTGTTTTCGGGAGCAGTCGTAGGAAAATGACATCGCTATTGGTTACATCCATATAACTGTCGGTAATTTTATAGTGGCCAATGAATTGATAAATAAGTTTTATTCTTATTACCGAATGCCGCGATCCACTTTTAAATTACTCTCAAGTGTGATAAAAACTTTTAGAGAGTGCATTTTCACCGATGACCATTTATTGAATACTTTAAGGTAAATAAACAGAATCAACATTATTACAAATTCAATTGCTTTTCATTAGTTTAGATTCTTGATATTTAGTTGATTCTATTAAGTCCAATATTTATCTTTGGAGTTGTAGCTCTTATCTAGCAGTCATAGATTTCATGTGATTAAAAAAAACATAGAGTATACATACACGGAGTATTCGCATGATTACTATTTGACAATACCTTCGGATCCTTTTTCTGAGACGACACTGACTCCCTCCTTGATGTATTCTTTAACGTGATCTTTGTATTTGCCAACTTTGTCGGCATACTCTTCCGCTTTTCTCATCGTTTCGGCGATCGAATCCAGGGACAAGTTTCGTTTTATTGATTCCATTTTGAATTGAGGTTAAGTGGTGCTCGCTTAATTATTTATGTGAGAACCACCAGTTGAATCGGTTCAATATTCCAATAACAAAACTGTTCGGAGTAAACATGCAATGTCAAAAGAATTTATTGCAATCTCGATGATTCATTGACCACAATGATAAACACTTATAGATAGGGAAAAATCAATGTTCAATGTTGGTGCGCATTATTAATTGATTACATAACTTAGATACTGTGAACTTTTATTGTGTGTTAATTTTGTACAATAGAAACAGTAACAGATTTTATGGAATGATTATTTTGACACAAATAGGATTTTCTTAATTTATTTTTAGGAATAATCCTTCGTGTTTTACCAATTATAATATTTTTAAAGGTTTATCAAATTTTAATTCTGTATTTAATTATTCTTTTAAAACAAATTGTTGTAACTTGCGAAAAGAATTGTACCTTTAATTAATACGAATAATTCAAATTGTCGATAATATAAATTTTAAATATATTTTTGAAATAATATTCAAATACAATTCCCATTTTAAACTTCACTTGAAATCAGTGTTTTGAGTTTAAGAAAGCCTGAAAGTTTGGATTTAAATGCTACGCTTCGCTCTGCACCCAAATCCAAGCCTCGAAATTTTACTTCATGCTTAACTAAAGAATATAAACATTCATTAGAAGCTTCAAAAGTTTTGAAAAGTTTTCATTCTAGATAACGGTGTTTAGTTCGGCTCAGTTTTTGAAATGTTTTTAATTATATTATTAATTTATTTCCTATCATAATTTAAAACAGCAATAAATGATTATTTATTGATTTTTAAAGAATAGCTTTGAATCGACACTATAGTAAGTTATTTATATGCTTAAATTAAGCCTTGATTTAAGCGTATAAATAGTTATAGGGTATTTTTTTAAGTATTTGTTGGTTTTCCTATTTCATTTAATAAAGACATCAATAGCTCTAATTATTAACTACAACTTTTTTCAAAAACTTAACATTTTAATGAAACAAAAGGAATACTACAGCTAAAGGTCAAGAGTTTAAATCGGATCTTTAATTTTAAGTTAAATTCGTTGCTTTTCCAAAATTGCTCGCTCAAACAATTAAAAATTAAAAAAATCATCATTTTTATGAAACAAAACATTAAATCGTAGCCGAAGATTGGGACTTTGATGTTACGCAATGTTCAATTGTTTTAAAGCTTAAATCAGATAAATTTTAAGTCAAGTTCGCTGCTTTTTCACTCTATTAAATTATTAACGCCCGGTATCAACTTTTTTAAACATACATTTAGTTAAATGATGTTTAGGTTAAAGGTACATTTAAAATTGTCATGTGTATTATGAATCTTTGTAAATTATTTTTAAGTAAATTTCATTTTAAGATCTGTTAGCAATTGATTGTATATGGGCATCAAAATGTTCAACATTCAACGTTTGGATTTGTTTGTGATGTATGTTGGTAACTAATGAACAGTACTTCAGTCGATCTATTTCATACGATTGCAAAAATCCCAAACACGTTCACGATTAACAATCCGGTCATCAGAGAATTCCCCAACAGTTGGCAGTAAACCCCAAACTGTTGTCTCTGCTGAACGGGCGTTTTGGTAAATTTCATATTTGCAGGTAGGTAACACTGAACCTCTAATTGAGATTCGACCGACAGCTTTCGTACTGAACGGTTGTGTTTTCCTATTTGTGACCTTGGGCACCGATATTTAACCTATTGTGTATTGTAAGTCGTTTTTCTTATCATTGTGTTTTTGTTCCCTATAAATCTATTTTTATTCATTTTTTTTACATATATATCAGTAAAGAATCATTAATTTTCGTATAAATTCAAGTTAATAAAATGGATGTTTGCTCGGGGGGGGGGGCGTCCCCCCGGCAGCTATCCCTGAAAAAAATATAAATAGCATTTTGGAATTTGGCAAAGGAGATAGAGCCCCATATATAGTTTACATAGAAAAAATAGTTAATAAGGATATAAATAATGATAATACTCCTCAACCTTCCATCACTCCTGCTTTGCATGAGATGGTCGTTGGGAACATTTTGTGTAAGGCTGGATTTAATGTAATCACTTCTAGAAGAGGCAGAAATAGAGTCAGTGTGCAATTTAAAACAATTAACGTGACAAATAAATTGTTAATTTCTAAAGAATTAATATACACAAACTCATTTAAAGTTTTCATTCCTATCCAATTCTTAACTACAAAATGTATCGTTAGAGATATAGATACCTCTTTCACTGAAGAGGAGATATTGAATAACTTAAATGTATCAAATAATTTTCAAACTATAAATGTCAGAAGGTGGAAAAGAAAAGTAGTAAATAATAATATTACTGAATATATTAATACACATTCCATAGTAATTACTATCCGCACAAATTCGATTCCCTTAAATCTAAAACTATTTTGTACTAACAAATCACCAGAAATATTTATTTATCCTGTGACACAATGTATAATGTGTTTTAGATATGGGCACACAAAAAAGTAAATCTAGATGTAATACTTGTGGAGAAAAGGAACATATAACAGAGGATTGTAAAGCCCTTCAGGCTAAATGTATACATTGCCATGGACCCCATACGTCCACTGAAGTGTGTACATTATCTAGAAATCGAGTTTGCCCGGAATATGTTAGACAAAAAAAATCAAAGAGTATATCTCGAGACATAATGTCTCTTTCACTGAAGCTAACGCTCTTTTTCCTACATCCCTTCCTTCACAACTTTCCAATAATTTACAGCATAACACTAATCTAATTCCCAATCAACAAAATTTTCCCCTTATATCACGAACATCATTAAATGTCAGCCGTAATTATAATTTTGGTAATAATCAACATTCATATATATCAGTGTTAAAAAATAATAATAAAAAAAGAACATCACCTTCTCAGGAAATTGACCAAACATTTAGACTAAATTACTCAGAAATTATCAATCCTAGCCGTACTCCTTCTCCTAAAAAATTATGTTTTAATACTTCTAACCCTTCATCATCTTCCACTACTTATGAATGGAATGATGAAGAAATTACAGAATTATTAACAAATTTATATTCCCTCAAACCCTCATATTTTGTTCAAACTTTTTTAAATTTAGTACCAGTCGACACTCTGAATAACTATAAGACTTCTTCTACATACAATGTTCCCAGTGAAGATAGTACACTGGAACATTAGAAGTTATAATGCTAATAAAGCTAACTTATCTAACCTTATAGATGAATTTATCCCTGATATCATATGTCTATCCGAAACATGGACGAGTGAAAATTTAATAAGATTTAGAGGTTATAAAAGTATTCTTAAATCTAGGGGGAACTGTAAGGGTGGTGTTGCCATTCTCATTCGTAACTCCCTATCTTATACAGAAATACCCCTTAATTTTCCAAATTTTAATAATCAAGTTCAGTTCATCTCAATAAAATTACCATACTTTACTCTAATATCGGGATACATCCTTCCTGTTAAAATTAGCAGTAATCTTTGGGACTCTATATTAACGGGACCTGCTCCATACATAATTGTGGGTGATTTTAACTCTCACATCTCTCAAATTAATGGCTCATATTCTAATTTAAATGGAAAATTATTATGGGAATTCATAGAGTCTAATAACTTTGTAGTTTTAAATGAAGATAGATCTACGCGTTTTTCATATAATTGTTCACAAAAATGCATTATTGGTATCACTCTAGTATCCCCATCACTTGGACCCTATTCCTCCTGTCAAACCCTTCCAGACACTTATGGAAGTGATCATTTCCCCATTCTTGTTAAAATTCAACTTAATTCTAATCCAAACTCCACTTATAAAAAATCCTCCCGTATAAGCCGAAACTTTAAATTAGCAAACAGGACAGAATATACAGAAAAAGTAGCAAGCTCAATATCTTATGAATTTTCATATATAGATTTTATAGATTGTTTAAATCAAGCAGGGAATGAGTCCATCCCTTTTCATCACCCTTTTTCTCGCCCTTCTTTATGTCCTTGGTGGGATGCTACTTGCATACAAATAAAAGAGTCTAGAAAACAAGCCATTCAAAAATTTTCTAGAGAAGGGACAACTGAATCATTTATTTCTGCTAAAAAAGCCATAGCCTTATCTAGAAAAATATTTAAAGAAAAAAAGAAAAAATCGTTCAGAGAGTTCTGTGAATCAATTTCCCAATTTACTCCAATTACTGAAGTTTGGAGGAAAATTAAAATATTTAGGAAGTCATTTTTGTCTTCTTCCATTCCAACCCGTGATACAGAAACCCTAAATTCCTTCTTTTCAACACTGGCTCCCCCATATGTAGAACCTTTTTATAAATTGAAAATCCCCCCAATATCTTCTTCCTTTCCCGATTCTAATTTTACTCTAGGAGAATTAAACTCTATTTTAGAAAATGTCAAAGACTCTTCTCCAGGAATAGATGACATTTCTTATTCAATGATTAAAAATCTGCCATTCTCTGGAAAATCAGTGCTATTAAAATTGTTTAATGAATTTCTTTCTTCGGGGTCAGTACCCGAATCTTGGACCAGGAAAATTATTTGTTCTATTCTTAAGCCCAAATAGCCCCAATAGTTATCGTCCAATAGCCCTTACCTCTTGTATAAGGAAAATTTTTGGACACCTTATAAAATTAAGATTGGATTGGTGGTTGGAGAGAAAAGATATTTATCCATCTACACAATGTGGGTTCCGAAGGGGTAAGAGTGCTATCGATAATTTAATTAAATTAACTACGGATATAAATTGCTCATTTCTTAATAATCAAATAACAGTTGCATTATTTATAGATATCTCTGCCGCTTTCGATTCTGTTATTCCTTCCTTATTAATGGATAGGCTTATCTCTATCGGAGTTCCATCAAATATTATAAGGTGCATTTGGTCATTGATAAAAACAAAAATTCTTATCAATCATGTTCTTTATTTAAAACATGATTGCTCGTTCTCAAACCCTAGAGTTTCTTATATTGGTCTCCCTCAAGGATCAATCCTTAGTCCCATATTATATATATTGTACACTCTTCCTCTTCAATCTTTAATGTCTCCCTACTGTTCTATTCTTCAATACGCCGATGACGTAGTTTTATATTGTTCGGGTAATAACATCCAATCATTATGTAATAGGATTAATCAAGCTCTATTCGAATTGTCGGACTGGCTTTATTTATATGGATTATCTCTCTCTCCTGGTAAATCTCAGAGTATGATATTTAAGAAGAGATCGAAAGTCCTTCCAGATTTTCATTTGTACTTCCAAGATTTAGAAATTCCAAAATTTAGAACAGTTAAATACTTAGGCATCACTCTTGACTCAGCTTTGTCTTGGAAACCTCATATATCAGACTTACAAGAAAAAGTTCATAAAACCCTTAATGTGTTTAAGAGTCTATCTCATCTGGTGGGGATCAGACCCTGCCACTTTAACAATTTTGTATAAATCACTAATTAGGTCAAAAATAGAATATGGTCTGTTTTTACTTTCTCCTATGAATAAATCTTTAGTTATGATCATTGATCGTCTACAAACATCTTCATTGCGAACGGTATTAGGTTGTATGAGATCAGCTCCTTCAAGAGCATTAGAGGTAGAGAGTGGTATACCCCCTATCTTTATAAGATCCGATTTTATAGCCAGAAAGTATTTTTTAAAATGTTTAGCTAATAACAATAATTTGGTTACTTCTTCTATTAATAGTTTATCAGAATTATACAATGTTAAAGGCAAACCTCTCTATTCAAAACTGGGCAAATTTATATAGTAACATTCATAAAGAGGCGCATGAAAAATGGCCCGATAGTATCTTTTGTTACACAGATGGTTCGTTTACTACAAATCATACAGGGTGTGGAATATATATAGAAAACAATCTAAGTTACTCCTTTAGAATTCCTCACACCTCTTCTATTCACACTGCAGAACTTACATCTTTACTTGAGTGTATAAAATGAATTAAAGAATTAAAATTAATGAAGACAGTTATTCTTACAGATTCTAAATCTGCGCTACACTCAATACAAAAAATTGGAATCAACTCCTAAATGCATATGCTAGTTTTAAATATTAGAACTTTATTGTTTGAGTTATTTAAAGAAGGATATATAGTAAATTTATGTTGGGTACCAAGCCATTCAGGCATTATTGGAAATGAAACCGCAGATATGTTAGCTAAATCTGCTAAAGATAGTCCATTGTCTGAATTTTCTTCTCCATTCACTGACTATTTTAAGGTGCTTAGATCCAGCCTTAGATTGAAGTGGAAAGCAGTTTGGTCTACATCTTCTTCCCACACCAAATATTTCTCCCTTCACCCTGTTATACCATCCAAAGTATGGTTTTTCGACCCAAAAGTTCGAGGTAGAAGATTTGTGACATCTATCATACGTATGAAGATGGGACATAACTCATCTCCTAGCCATCTATACAAAATAAAGGCGATTGACTCTCCAAACTGTAGTTGTGCGGAAGTGGGAGATTTAAATCACATATTTTTTTCATGCAGTAATTATTATGATAAATGTAAAGAACTGTACTTTTCTCTTATAACAGTGGGAAATGCTGCTCCACTCTCTGAATCTGTACTATCTAAATGTTGTATAAAATCTTACCTCGTCCTATATTCCCTATTACATGAAACTAATATATTTATATAGTAATGTTTGTGTTTGTCTGAATTCTTTTAAGGGATATCCTCTACTAACTAATCATTTTACTATTTAACCACAATTACCTACAACTTAAGTATTTGCTGTGGCTGGTCAACAGAGCTGTTTTGCTGAGGCCATAAATAGTGCAAGAAGAAGAAGAAGATAACCTCTAATTTTTGCAGTCAGTTCGTTCGTGTCATTTTATAAAACACTTATTTGGTTACATATTAGTTTGTATTATCTGATACAATATACGCGGCCAATCCAAATTTTCAGGCTTTTCTAAACTCGAATTTTTACTTCATTCTTAGTCTGGGACTGGAAAACCCTGGTTTAAAGATTCAAATTGAAATCTTTTAAAAAAAACAACAAATGTCATCAAATTTACAGTGTATGCATATGTACACCTGAAACAAAAACTGTATTTAAAAATCACATTTATGCACACACAGTTGTGATATTTTATTGTAATAAAATGCTATGTTTAATAATGTAATTTGAAATATCTTCAACAACTTAGCTAAAATTTAATAATGTAAACAAAAAATCTAATAAAGTAGTATAAAATATAATTTAGCAAATTTAAGATGTAAAAGATGTTTAAAACAAAACTGTTTAAAACACGACGGCTGTTTTTAAACACTGTTTTAAAACAAAGTGTTTTAAACATAACAACCCTGGTTATTAGTAATAATATATAAGCATTTATATATTATGTTTAAAGTGTGCAAACTATAAGAAGCATAAGCTTATTTTCTCGAATTCAAATAGTTTTGAATTTGAATTTATCTTGTTTGACCTGGTTATTAGTGTCGTTGGATGCGCAATAATTTTCACTTTCTATTGATACCATTAACTTTTCTATAAAATAAGGTGGCGAACAGGAATCAGCAAAAATGCCCAATACCATGTTAAATCCCTATGTTCGCGTTTGAGAACGAACAGACGGTATGTTTTACAAATGCTCATAAAAATTCCTCTTTTAAATAACGTTTTCTTATTAAAATTCTCTAATATACTTCAAATTTCCAAATATTAATAATATTCACAAAAAAAAATTGAGATGTGTTTTCAGTAAAACTAATCTTATAAAAATGAACAAAATAGTTTTGAATTTAGAATATGCTTATTAATCAACAAAATTCATTTTACTGTGAAATTCACAAAAATGATTCAGAAATTTACAATTGTAGACTGCAATAGGTTGATTTGTGTTTGTTCTAATATTGAACAGAAAGGGTATAATGAAGAACTAGAAAATAAGATTTTGCTTAAGCATGAAGTAAATATTTCAAGCTTCTCTAAATTCGTAATATTTATTTCATGTGCCACGCGTCAGGGCCGGGCCAAGCGGGGGTGTTAGGGGTGCACAGCATCCGGGCGCTGGTCTTGGGGTGCGGCAGGCGTTAAGACATGGCGGTCATTAGCCTGAAGCGTCGATGCTGAGAGCCCTCTAAGCTTGGCGCCCACCAAATCTTATTGGTTTTTGCAATCTGCAAACAATTTATTTAAAACCGGCGCTCGTAAAAAAAAACAATCCATCTAAAATACTTTTTTTCATAAACCGTGCCATCCATTGTGCAAATTCGGTCCGTCATACAAATTTACCCATCTACTATCGTACACGGACCAACAGACGTGTATGTCGTGCAAGTACGACAGTGTATGGCCACCTTTATTTACAGACACTTAGAAAATACATTTAAAAAAGTTGGAAGTGACTTTACAAAAGAATCTGTGAAAAATATAAAAGATAACATGCATGGGATAACCGCCACCACTGGTAACATTTCTTTACGAATTATTATGAAAAAGTGCTGACGAAAGACTGTCGATAAAACAGATGTCTATACGTTTTTTTTTTTAGATTCACATTTAAAAAGATTTATCTCTTATCAGTATAGCTTTGCCATTCTCTCTAAACAATTTGACACCTTAGACTAGCGGTCACGTTACCGTTCAAATATAAGTATAAATGAAATTGCCAATTCTTGGTTGCAGAATACTTGAAACATTAAAAGTGCGATTATTTTCGCAATCTCAAATTGTTTAAAGGGAATGGCACAGCTATACTGATGAGAGAAAAATCTCGAAACGGGTCTATAGATGGCCTGAATAATTTGACCCAAATTGTTACATTTGCAGTAGGTTACTGTATGTAACAGCAAACACTTGTTGTATAATTCAATGTCCGTCAGGGCGTTAGGGGTCATTTTTACCACTTCATTTTTACCACTCCATTTTTACCACTCTATATTTACCACTATATTTTTGAACCACTATATTTTTTTCCACCATTTTATTACCATCATATTTTTCCTGATTTACATCATAATTGGGTACATCCAAATTGGATGTTGTGACTAACGGCCCTAAGATACTTAGCAATAAATTCGTCTTCGTCTTTACGGGTTTCATAATCGCGCACGATGTTGGAAATTCGTTCTTCCGCTTTGACGCTGGACAGATTTTCAGTCCTCTTAATTTTTCTTCCCAAGTCCAACTCTCGAAGCATCGTCTCAGTATCCCCTTGCTCCTTCTGCAACTCCGCCAAGAACGCGTAGAGGCTGGGATGATCCTTGCCGACGACTACTGCGAACCGATTGTGCCACCCCTCGCTCATGTTGTTAGTTCTTGACTTGTTCTGCAGCACGTCCTCGTACATGTTCCACAGCCTAGGTGGGTAGCTGAATAAATAATCGATAAGAAATCACAGTATCATAGTATCACAGTATCATAAAATACCTAGGTGCAGTTGCACGACGTCTTCCTCTCGCGGGTCTGTCTCTTATATAATTATCCTCAAAATAATCTGCAATTTCTTGGAAAGCGTCAGGCATATCTTCCACGAAGATATCAAACGCCTCGCCCACGTCTTTCACGGGTACAAATGCTGTTGCGCACATCATTTGAGCGGCTTGTTTAATGTCAAACCAGGAAATCAAAAAATCAAAAATAGAACCGAATGAATGTTTTATACAGACTTGTAAATACTTCAGAAATATTTGTAAGATAACTAATGGTAAAAAATTAGTAGTAAATAATATATGGTAGTAAAATAACATACATTTTTTATCAGAATTAGGTAGAAATGATAGAATTAAATGTTGGATGGATTTACGAATTACATTATTGGATAATGTAAGGAAAGAATCTGATATAAATGCATGAGTAATAGTTGCCTTGGGCCTCAATTATTTGAGATCCAGCATGTCAAAGAATAGACTATTCTATTTAAGTATAATTAGTATAGAAAAACAAATTGCTGCCGATTTAGACATGTCAGATTTGATAAATGAATTTGCAACAAAAAAGGCAAGAAAAGTACAGTTTTGCGAAAGTACAATATAATTTTTGTAGGTACTTTATATACATATGTATGATATGTTCGTAAGTATATTTTACGTAATAAATCGTTAAAAAATGTGTTAATTGTATTTAATTCATAAACTGTATTGTATTATTAAGTTTTTTCTACCCTCTCTCTTCACATAGAAAGGGGGCGGCAAGTTTTGCCAGGCGTATACAAAACTGAATGGAAGTGAAGTTCAAAAATATGTACATTATTTTACTATTAGAACTTTGTTTTAAAAAAAATCATTTTTACGGGAACAACATTTTTATTTTCTATGTGGCTCAAGAATAAAAATAACACATATTTGAAAAAAAAACCCAAAAAAAACTAAATTTTTATTTTGGATCAGCTCCGGTTTTTATTCCGACAATAATGACTTTCTTTTTTTCAGTTTTTGGGTTCAGTTCCAGTTCGAAGCCCTTAAATATTAATTCAAAAATATATACAAATATTTGAAATATTCGAATATGTTTTTGAATGAATATTTAAATACTTACATTGTAAACATTTCCTGCATTACTTTTAATATTGCTTAAAATATTGTACTACAAGAGAATGATTGGCAATTTGATTTATATTTTTATATCTATCCTTTTTCAGGTATTTATGATTCTATACAAAGAATTGTACTACAGGCATATATACGCCAGAATTCAAGGTGGCCCAACGCTCGAACAGCGTTTCAACTCGTTCTTCAACTACTGCGACCTCTTCAATTACATTTTAAGTGCCGAGGAGCCCGTACCCCTAGAACTCCCCGACCTGTGGCTCTGGGAGCTTGTCGACGAGTTTGTCTACCAATTCCAATCGTTTGCCCAGTACAGGGCCCGCTTACAGAAAAAACTCCCCGCCGAATTGGAAACCCTTAACGCCCACAACAAAGTCTGGAACGTGTTGTGTGTCCTAAATGTACTCCATTCTTTGGTTGATAAGAGTAATATCAAGCAGCAGTTGGAGGTTTACGCAAGCGGCGGAGATCCTGATTCCGTAGCCGGTGAATTCGGCAGACATTCACTTTACAAAATGCTAGGGTATTTCTCGTTGGTGGGTTTGTTGAGGTTGCACTCGTTGCTCGGGGATTACTATCAATCGATTAAGGTTTTGGAGAACATCGAGGTCCACAAGAAATCTCAATATGCTCACGTGCCCGCCTGTCAGATTTCCACTTCTTACTACGTGGGATTTGCTTACATGATGATGAGGCGATACTCAGACGCAATCCGGACATTTTCTTCAATACTATTATACATACAGCGTACTAAGCAATTGTTTGCGACAAAGAGCTACCAACATGATCAGATCAACAAGCAAACTGACCAGATGTACCATTTGCTAGCAATTTGCTTGGTTTTACACCCTCAGTGTATTGATGAGAGCATTCAGCAAACTCTGCGTGACAAGAGCTATCACGAGAAAATGTACAAGATGCAGTACGGCGATTTACAAGAATTCGAAAATTGTTTTGTGTTCGCCTGTCCGAAATTTTTATCACCCTGCCCGCCACCAGTGGATTCCATCCCCGATGATTATTCAAAAGAGGCGATTAAGCATCAGACTTCGGTGTTTATGGATGAGGTCCAGCAGCAGAAGAACCTGCCGACCATTAGGAGTTACTTGAAACTCTACACGACGTTGCCGTTAGTCAAGTTGGCTACTTTCATGTCGCAGAGCCAGAGGAGCGGAGAGAATAAACGGGAGATTGAGAAGGAGTTGCAGTCGTTAATTATTCACTTGTTGTGCTTCAAGCACAAGATGAAGAACGTGGTCTGGTCGAAGGGGGCTTCTGGTTTAGAAGGGAAATTCCAATCAGGATCAGAGGTTAGATTTCATTATTATTGCAGTTTTAATTTAAACTAATAATATAAATTGTCTTTGGTGATGCAGAATAGGTGTAAATGAATTCAACAGTTTATTAAGGGGCTCATTTGAAAGCAAAGGGTAAATAAACATAATTTCGATTTTCATTATTTACAAAATATTCAGCTGATTTAAATTTTACGAAATAAATAAATATTATTGATACAATTACCTGAATAAAATAACAGAACTTATATAAAAAAAAACACACATTTGAATTTCCCATTAAATCAGTGTTTTATACGTTGGAAGCATGAAGTAAAATTTCCAGTTTAGAGGAGCCCGGAAAATTTGGTTATGGACTTTACACTTCGCTTCGTTTAAACAAAAAGTGAAAACTGTTCAAAAATAAAACACTAATGATTGACATTTTTTAAGATTTAATTGAACCAAGTGTGACAATTTATTTTATTACTGTTAAGATAATAATCTTATAATGTTGATTTTAAGTAGTTCTAGATAAAAACTAGAATATTTTAATCTTTTAATAGGCGTATTAAACACTGATTTAATGTGAAATTAAATTTTTTATTTGTGTCAAGCAGAGCTGGGCAGGATTCGAATCCTTTTAGAGGATTCAAAAGAGGTATTCGAATACTTTAGTTAAACTGGATTCGTGATCCGGATTCGTTACACTTTTTTAAAAGGATTCGTATTCGAATCAAAATGCTGGTGATTCGAATCCTCGTAAAAGGATTCGAATCCTCGTAAAAGGATTCGAATCCTCATAAAAGGATTCGAATCCTCATAAAAGGATTCGCATATTTATAAAAGGATCCGAATAGTTACAAAAGGATTCGAATCGTCAAAAATAATTCGAATTAATCGTAAGGATTAACATGAAAAATTTGTTTTATATGTTTTTAAATTTCTCGTTAAATCAGTGTTTTATATGCGTGGCGCATGTAGTAAAATTTTGAGTTTAGAAAAGCCCCGTGAAAATCTTATGAAAATGTTATAAATCGACACGTTAAGTGTAAAAATTTGATTGGGAATGTCAATTCATATTCATCAAAATGTTATATTTGGCGAAATTACCGAAAAACAATTAAAAATCTCAAATCTGGCAAAAATCATCAAAATTTATCAAAATGTCAAATTTGACACAAATCATGATTTTAATTGATTTTATCACTTACAAACGAGTGTCTTCCACTCCCAGACTAAGCATGAAGTAAAATTTCGAGTTTAGAAAAGCCCCGCGTAGAAAATTTGTCCAGGGTCGCGCAGCGACCCGAGACAAATTTTCACGGGGCTTTTCTAAACTCGAAATTTAATTCATGCGCCACGCGTACAAACCATTGATTTGAAGTGTAGGTTAAAAACACACAAATACATCTTTAATCAGAGTAAAACAGAAATTTAGTCTGTTATCAACGATGTTCAGTGTTAATAATAAATAATTAGGTTGTAAATATTTTTGTTAAAACAACTGATAACGATATTTATATGTTAATGGTTGTAAAAAAATAATAAAATCAAAAAAATATTAAATGTGCGATTCTTTTCGCAAATCTACAACTAATTTGTCTTGCAAAAATGAATTCAAACACAATTGAATTCATCTTTGTAAGACAAATTAGTTGTAGAATTGTAAAAAAATCGCACTTTTAATATTTTTGAAATATTGTACAACCAAGTTGTGGCGTTTTCATTATAATTTATTATTCAGTTTTGTTTAAATTGTATCAATTATAATTCTGTATTTCACAAAATTTAAATTAGCTGTAGTATTGTAATCAATAGAAATCAGATCTATGTTTATTTAAATGAGCCCCCGAACAAGATATGATTATTTTTACATCTATTCAGAATAACCCTGTATACAACTGTGAAGTATTGCATCTATTATTGATGAATTTTCAAGTAATAATAACGACAGTTTGATGAAGTAATTTAAATTACCCACAGTACTGTTAGATTATATTTAAGAAAATACACACATTCGAAAGTACAACAAAAGTATGACTCATTCAATAATAATATATTTTCAGTTGGACTTTTATATTGACAATGACATGATCCACATCGCCGACACGAAAGTTGCTCACAGATACGGTGACTTCTTCATCAGGAAAATTGTGAAATTTGAGGAGCTGAACAGAAAACTGCACATGTTGAAACTCTAAAGGTGCTGACATAATTGTATTTTATTTAAGTATTAATAAAATTTCACAATAAAAAAATTACCTATACATTATTTACAATCGAGTACCATGTTTTATAAAACAATCATCAGTCTTTGGCTGTTCTCTCATGAGATTCCTTTTTAGGGGTAATGAAACGAGGCGGCCTATATTTTTTATGCGTTTTCTCTTCGGATGAGTCAATTAAGTGTCTTGAACTCGTTTTTTGCCTGAAAAAAGATGCGTGCCTGGGTGTGAACTTGCTGCTTTTGTCTTTGTAATGTCGGGTGTCAGTTTCTGTAGGTTGGCGGAACTGCTGCCAGGGGTGTTCTTCTTCTTCGACTCTTGCTTCTTGTATCCAGGTTTTGTATCTCATCATAAAGATTTGATGGCCTTTCATGAAACTTTTTGATGCATCCTGAAAAGAAAAATAGTATTAAGAATTAACATGACCAATTAGGGAGCTGGCATTGGACCGAGAAAAGAGTACTGTCATGTTCCAGTCATTTATTAGGTGTTTTAATAATTGGCTGCATTTAAACTGACTAAACTTCTGTGGGTATTTGAAGTGGTGTTATTAAAATTACAAGATATTTAGTGCTAATAGATGGAAATAGTAACAGTAGATATCTTACAAAAGTTAAGAATTTTATATTGTTTAAATTTTATTTAAGGAAAATATAGTAATATGTTTATATCAGTACAAAATAAAAACATAGATATTTGTAGTGAATGGCACATCTTAAATTTTGTCTCGGAAGGAGTGCCAGGACCTTTTTTGAAAATGATCATTTTAATGTCATTCATGATAAACTGGAAAAATCAATGTGTTGAGCGATAATGGAAACTAAAATTAATTTGTATTTTTTTTTCCAACAATATCTAAGCTGCGCCCCTCGGTTGCACTAACACTTCATTTACTTATTAAGAACTAATCCCATTTTTATTAGTTATTGCAACACCGATGCAAAAGATAACCTAAAATTCTATGCTTGGTTGGGAAATCTATGGATGCTAAGTGCCATATTTTAACCTGCTATGTAAAATAAATAAATGCACACACGTTTATAACTACTCCTTTCTCTAATATGTTTTCCTTCCACTGGGTGACGTATTCGAACGCGTTAGTTCTCAATATTGTTTAACTGATGTAGCCTTAAATAATTCATTTGAGTGCATTTTTCTATTCAATAAAATATCTTCATGTTAAACATAAGGATATTTTAAATATAGATAAAACTTCAAGATAAAAAATGATACAAATGTACCTTTTCATTAGAAATATGTTTCGATTTTCTCTTAAATTTCTCCAAATGTTCCATGAACTTTTTATTCGGTGGAATATCTTCTCTTAAACACAGCTCCATTATTTCCAGTATGTAACTAAAATTTCTGTGAAAACAAGCTTGCTGGAGCATAGCCCCTAATATTTCTATGTTTAATCTAAAACAGAAAAATAACAACACAAAAATAGTTGATTATGACACTGAAATGTAATATACTAATAATCATGCCTGAAATTAAATCACACGACTTGAAGCTCATTGTCAATGTCTGATAACTGACATAATTAAGAGGGATTCATACCATCATCGGAGTTTCTGAGGGGGCTTCGGGGTCTGAGACAAAGGTAGAGAGGCAGTTCCGTTTGTAATTCGGGAAGACCAATAGACAGCCGCAACAAAACCATAGAAAAGGAAAACAGGCGCGTAGCGTAGGAAGAAAAACGACACATCTACATGCGTTTACATTACAGAGATGCCTGCAACCTTGAACCATGCTTTATATTATTTATTGTGAGTCGCACTAAAAATAGGGATGGAAAATATACATTTCGAATGTATATTTTCGTACATACAGTCATCATCGGGAATTTTCTTGTTCATTTTTCAATTTGGTCATTTCTCAATCAATACCGAATTTCCGATAATTTACCGGTAAATCACAATTTTACGTTGTTTTAAAAGTTAAAGACATCAAGTGCGTGGAAAATTGATACAACTCAAATTGGTTTGAGATGAATATTAAATTTATTATTTTCTCCAAATGTAATATTTTTTTTTTTATAAACTTTATTTAAATAATATATAAAATATAAAAAACACGTGAACAAATAAAATAAATATTATAATTAAATAGATTTTAAGAGTAACAAACTTGTATTCAACAATAAATAAAACACTTTTAACTTTGATTGTAAAATACTTATTTATTTTAAGGTGATTGCAGTTTTGGCAAATTTAGCTTGCCATTATCAAACTTCATGTTTGATAATGGCAAATTTGATGAAACTGAAGTCACGTGAAAATAAATTGGAAATAAAATTAAGTGTTTTATTGTTAAATTTACATGTATAATGAAGTAGAAGTCTCCACAATACAAAATATAAACTTGTATTTGGATAATTGTATTATACAGGGTGTTTTAGCAAAAAAAAATCTATAAAAGTATAATAAATTACTTTTTGAATGATAGATTTAAAAATAATATAATTAATGTATTTGTTTTATATTGATTTATACGTTTTCAAAATATGTAAATATTGAAAATCTTAGAATGCACTGCACACAAATGTGTGCCACTAAAATGTTTACTTGTACTTACTTACGCTTTGTCGAATGTTCATTTAGCCGTTGGTTTGTTTTGTTGGCCAACAAACAAAACTTTGATTGCACCTAATTTCTATGTGAATGAGATTTAATTCTATTGAAATAATAATTAAACGCAAAAGATAAGAACAAATCATTTATTGAAAGACATTAATTATTGATATAACCCCATATTTACAGTTTGTCAGGGAATTAGTAAGTTTCCTCATATTTCAGTTATTAATTTATTAAAAAATAAAATTCTTTGAAAAAATATGAAATGCTGTTGATGGTGGCATATAATCTAAATCTTGATCAGTAATTATTTCAGGGTTTAGTGTTCTCTGATACTGATTTTTAAGAATATTAATAGTTGTTGTTATCATATTTGAGGGGTGATTAGTCCCAGGGGTGATTTTCTAAGAGTTTCTTTACAGATGGTGTTTTTTTGTGGTATTTTTAAGTGTTGTTTTTTCGGGGGGGGGGGTGGTTTTTCGTGTTTTCGGGAGGTGACTTCTTTTTCGAGGGGGGGGGGGGGTTGTGATTTCCCGGATAGTTTCACAGTGTAGTTTTTGAGGGACTCATTTTTCAGGACGTATTTTAATTTTTTTAAAGGTTTGCTTACAAGCCCGTGATTTTCATTAATGTTCTCCCCGGGTTTTTTTTTTGTTAGTAGTGATGATTCGATTTTTTTCTATAATTATTTCATTAATAGTTTAATATTTTACTATCATGATTTGTTTGAATTATTATAATGAATAATAGTGTTTATAATCAATATAAATAATAGAAATAGAAAACGACTCTCAAGTTAAAAATTAATATATACAAATTAGTAATGCCATTTTGCCGATGTAATAATCAATTATATTAGTTTATACTAATTTTCCATGTAATAATCGGTAATATCAATATATTTCAATAATCGATTAATTACTAATTAGTATATCGATATCTGTTTTCGTAGTGCCAAGATTTCTTAATTCATTTGCAACAAATAATATAATTACAGCACTGTATTTATAATATCAATTAGAACAAAGTATTTCGATGAATTTTTCATATCGTCAAAAATAAAAAAGTTCCATTTAATTGCCAGGTTATGCAACCACCTAGAGAAAAATCATAGCAGTACTCGTTTCTAAACAGTCTCTATAATCGATTGCTTAATACACAAGTCAATTATTTTCATCTGTAATGGAGATATTTTGGCGCTATGTTACCATGTAATGCCTTATGGCGTATTTTAGGTGTGAATCCCTCGTAACAAGATATTAAGCTGAGGCTGGTAGATAGGGGCTACTTGTCAAAGACAATACATTAAAAGAAAAGCCATTGGAAGTGAAGGTTTAATAAATGCTACTAACCTGTAATTCTTCGACTTCATATCATTGATCAAATCCAACGCCTCCTCTTTATTCTTACACCCCAAAGCTAAAACACCGTAAGTCACCAAATTCGGCTTGATATGTTTCTCCTTTAGCATCTCGACAATCTCTAAACCGCCCGCATAATCACATCTCATGCTCCTCCTCTTGATCAACAAATTGTAAAAGTCCAAATCGGGCCTGACTTTGTTTTTCTTCATCGCTGCAAGCATCTCTTTGTCACCTTTCAGCGAATTTGGAATGCAGTCCATCAAAAGCGAGAAGGTTTTTATGTCAGGCCTGCTTTGATTATCGGCCATGTTCTGTAAAAAGCTGTTTGCACCGCCGACCAAGAGGAGTCTGTCTTCGGGTTTGTTCACTTCAGACAAGGAAATTATATCTCCCAAAGAAGGAATTGGGGCCATTAAATTCGGTCGATTCAGTTTAATTTCGTTGATCTCTTGTTTTAAAAATGGTTTAGAAGAATTCGCTGTTAATTCAGATAAAGGTTTATTCGGATTGCCACTTGATTCTGGTGTGTTAATTACTTTGATATGATCAACACTGTCATCAATGCTTTCTGAAATATTTTGATTAATAAACAAAGAAGAAAATTATTTTTGTTACTACGTGGTAATCCATATTAATTAATGTGTAAAACTTATCAACGAACAAACAGATGGCTTGTAAAAAAAAAAAAAAAGACCTTTATTGGCATATCCTACAGTTATTTACAATGTCGACACTATATCACATCTTGCCCTCTTTCTCCAGCGTCTTTACCCTAGCTCCGTCCTCCCTCATCCATTCTGTCACCCTTCTATTCCCTTTCACTCCCACCCATTCCTCACTCACACCCTCACACTCCTCCGCCAAGTGCCTCCACGTATCCTTCCCCTATTCACATAACCTACATCTCATATATTCTTCCCCCATCCATCTCTTCCTTCCCCTCTCCCCAGACCCACACCTTGCCCTCGCCATTATCACCCTTTCATCCCTGTTCCACCCATCCTCACTCATGTATCTCGGCACCCTCCCATATACTTGCCATCTCCCAAACATATCATTATATTCACTTTTGTCTATCCGTCCCTGTCTCTCCTGCGCTTCCACCTCCTTCATCTTTTCTCTCATCCACGCCGCCACCTTCACCCCTCTACCCAACCATTCCTGTACCTTCCTCTCTGCCAGTCCTCCCCTTTCATACATTCTCCTTCTCTCTTCCCTCCACCTCCCCCCTTCTACTTTCATGCACGCCTCCCATACTATTCTCACCAATCTCTCCTCCTCTACTCCGCATAATTTCATTTCATACTTCACCACTCTCTCCACCGCCTCACATTCCAATCTCTCTCTATTCGTTTCCTGCAACAGTATATATCCCGGTGTCGACTTCTCTAGTCCCAGCATCCGTCTCAGGAACCATAGCTGTTCTCTTTCAATCACCTCATATGCTCTCGTTCCCCATGCTTCTACCCCGTACATTAGTATCGGTCTTACACATGCGTCCCACACCTTGCATGTCACCTTAATACTGTTCTCCATCCATCTCCCCCATTTTCTCCATGCCATTCCCCATGCTCTCCTCGCTTTTCCTTGTACCCACCTTATATGCTCTTCATACCCACCCGTCCCTTTAAAAATAAATCCCAAGTATCTGAAACTTTTCACTCTCTCAATCACCTCTCCCTTCCATTCTAGCACTCCCACTCTCCCCTCTCTCCCTTTATTCCTAAACCTCATCCATTTCGTCTTCCCCACATTCACACACATTCCTCTCTTATCCATATATCTTTCCACCCTTTTCAACATGCCTTTCACTCCCCGGATGGCTTGTATTCACCACTATTTAATACTTTTTAGTCATAGAAACATTGTAAATTTGTCAAACTTGAAAATAACACTAAATATGTCGAAACTCGAGTCGTAGAAATATTAAAATTAAGTGGTATAAAACATTGAAACACTTCTCAATATCGATTAATTAATAAAATTATTTGTTAAAATTGATTTATTCATTAAAATATGATGCGTAAAAAATGACAAAGTGTAGTAAACTAAATATAAATGAATCAACATGACAAAATGGAAATTGATGAAAGCGTTCCTTCTGAACAAATATTTATTACAAATAATGGGTGCATTTGCCCTGAATATTTAATTTCAGTAAACTTTATGCGTAATAATAACTTACCATTTTCTCCAGAATTCAATTGTAAAAACTTATCGCTCTCTGGCAAAATCTTCCCAATGACATCTTTTGTCACTTCCACGTCCCCCAAACCACAATCCCTAATACACCTCAAAATCAAGTTATAGCTAAACAAACTTGGCACAACCTTCTTATCAATAAACTTCCTCCACACCAACAACGCATGCCGGAATCCAGCCTCAGTATCTGTTATACAGGCTTGTAGCAAAAAATTCAAAGTATCATCCTTAATAACAAACCCTTTTCCAATCATCTCATCGACTAATGAAAATGCAGTCATTAAATCCCCACATCTCCCATACGCTTTAATCATTGCGTTATAATTAGTATCATTTGGTTCGTACCGCTTTTCAATCATAATTTCATGTAAATGTCGTGTTCGTTTAAGCCCGTCTGCAGTCCACGGGCTATTCGCACATGCGTTAAATAAAGCAGTGTATGTACCAGGATGGGCGTTAAGCCCCCTCTTCTTCATGTCATTATACAACGAAAAAGCTTTCTTTGTATATCCCACACGTCCACAGGCTCCAATAACAAGGTTAAAAATGTAACTCTCCGGCTTGACCTTATCATCTTTCAGCATACGCACCTCGATCACATCAATCGCTTCCTTAATCTTCCTATGCTTAACCAAATCTTTGATTATATCTGCGTATTGTTTTGTGCTTAAACGCTTTGAAGGATTTGCGGGGTTCGATAAATACTCCTCTTCCTTCAAATCGTCCTCATCGATTTCTTCTTTAATGTTACCCCCTCCGAAAACGTCAGGGTCGTTTTTTAACTTCACCAAATATTCTTTATCCTCGTTTGTATCATTTGTAGGATTTGAGGTTAATATTTTTGTGTTGATGTTTCTGCGTATTGTCACTACATTTTTATAGTGTTTGATGGAGTGCAATAAATTAGGGTAAGTAATTTTGTGCTTCGTTGTGAAGTTAATTACCTGTTTAAAATTTAATTTGAACATGTTTATTTTAACCTCAAAACTTGAACTATAATGAAACTAGCTGCGGCAGCTGTACAAACTGTTGTAGTGTTGGTAGCATAGATTAAATTAGATTGATAACTCATAGGGGGCTCCACGTATCATGATTTTAGTTAACCGACCCACTCGATGAGACAGCGCTACAATCGCAAATAACGTTATTGGGCGCGGGGAGCAGGTGGGCTTCTTGCTAAGCGGGGTGTGCGGTACAGGGGGTCATAACATTGAATGGAGGGTGCGGTGCGGGGAACATCGCACGATATTAAATTACCGTGCGATGCGAAAAATAACAAAGACCTAATGAACATGTTAAATGTATATTTTAAAAGTTATTACAAATATATTTCACTATATGTCAAAACCTAATTACATTTCACTTCTCAACAAAATGTCTGCAGTTTGTCAAAAAATGCATCTTAGAAATGAAATAAGAGGTCTCCTTATCCGGATAAGGATGTTGGCGTAAGTAGTGTTCCATACAGTGAATTTTTCTTTAAGGTAAACATATGCACTAGCTGTAAATTTTCCGGCATTCGTTGTTTTTCAAAAGATTTCAATATAAAGCTTTAAACGAGTGTTTTCCACTCCCAGACCAAGCATGAAGTAAAATTTCGAGTTTAGAAAAGCCCCGTGAAAATTTGTCTCGGGTCGCGCAGCGACCCGAGACAAATTTTCTGGGCTTTTCTAAACTCGAAATTTTACTTCATGCGTCACGCGTATAAAACACTAAAATATTGTGAATTTTATGTATATTCGAATTTCACTTGAAATCTGTGTTTTATACGCGTGGCGCATGAAGTAAAATTTCGAGTTTAGAAAAGCCCAGAAAATTTGTCTTGGGTCGCTGCGCGACCCTCGACAAATTTTCACGGGGCTTTTCTAAACTCGAAATTTTACTTCATGCTTAGTCTGGGAGTGGAAAACACTCATTTAAAGCTTTAAATTGAACTTAAAAAAAACAAGGAATATCTAAAGATTTACAGAAAATAGGTTGAATTCGGAATACGTATACTTAAAAGAAAACTCCCTGTATGTATAAATATAAATAAAATATTTCCAGAAGAAAGTTATTGTTACGGCAAAAATGGTCAGCAAAAATATTAAAGGGAAAAGTATTTGGTATATAGTGAAACTCATTTCGTAAATCGGGAAATCTTTTGACTTATATTTGACAAGGTGAAAGATATTTGGGATATAGTGAATCTTATTTGAACAATAGTAAAATGCAATAGAAAAACTGTGTAATTGAATTTAAGGCATTATTTTATGTTCTGGGATCGTACTTTGTGACTAGATGGAATTACAGAATTGCTTGATGCAACAGCAACAGGAATATATTCCATGGAAGTATGCTCCTAGCCCGGTGTGAAGAAAATCTTCACGTCCGTGGTTGTTTCATGCATGGTAGTTGAAGTTCATTCACGAATGCTAGGAAGAAATAAAGAGAAATAATGTAGACATACTAAATGTGTTTGACTACAGATTAAATTAAAAGAATAAACAATGGCTTAAAAACAAAATATTACATAAACTTACGGTTTTAATTATTAATGTTAACGCCCATCCCTAAAGATTCAGAATTGCTTAATCCAACAATAACGGGGATATGATGAAAATATCCACGACCATGGATATTTAGTATACTTGAAGATCATCCACATGTACTAAGAAGAAATAAAGAGAAATAATGTAGTTTTGAATTTGTTTGACTGTAGAATTATTTAAAATAATACACAATAGGTTAAAATTTAAAAATATTATATAAACTTACGGTTGTAATTATTTATATTTATTAACGCTCATCTCGAGACGATTTCGCCTTATCGGCATTTTTGTGCCTTCAGATCCGACGGATCTGACAGCTGTTGATTGAAAATGAGCCCGTTAGAAATTGCGGGAAATTTGAAATTCCGACATATGCGCCCTCCCATGGAGTGGGTCGGTCAACTATACAGGGTGAGTCGGGAGGAGCGCACCAAACTCTAGGAGTGTATTAAACACGTGAAAATAATGTAAAAAAACTCATTTGTTCTTATCCGATTTTTATTTGTTTTCAAGTTATAGCATATTAACAAATAAACAAGTTATTATACAAAAAAATTTTCTTAATCATAGCGTTCTTTCAACAAATGTTCAAAAATACCGCCATTGACTTCTAAACATTTTCTGCTTCGTCTACGAAGAGCGTTTGTTGCTCTCCCAATTGATTCATTTCTTTCTTCTTTTATATGGGCTGCAGTATTCTCAATTCGTCTAATTAGTGATTCCCGTGTGTCCACTTTTATTTTGTAGACTTGATTTTTCATCCAGCACCATAAACAAAAATCTAGTGGTGTGAGGTCTGGAGATCTTGCAGGCCAATTAATAGGACCTCCACGACCAATCCAACGCCCTGGAAAACGTTCGTCCAAATGTTGCTTGACTTGACGAGCGACATGTGCAGGAGCTCCATCGTGCTGATAGTACATCTGCATTCTAATATTTATAGGAACATCTTCTAGCAGGCCTTGTAATTCATTTTGTAAAAAATTGAGGTAGTTGCCTCCTGTGAGACGATTCTCCAAAATGAAAGGGCCGATTAAATAACTGTCAACCATACCACACCACACGTTTACAGAAAACCGATGTTGAAAATTGCTTTCGACTGTTGCGTGGGGATTTTCATCAGACCATACATGAGAGTTACGAGTGTTGTTAATGCCATCACGGGTAAATGTAGCTTCATCCGTAAAGAGTATACTCGATACATTACGATGATTATTATTTATCCACCGACAAAATTCCGTACGGTTAGCGTAATCCCCTGGTTGTAGGTGCTGTTGTACTCTCTGAACGTGATAAGGATATAAGCCTTGCTCGTGTAGCGTGTTCATCACTCTTTTTTGTGGAATTGCCAATTGAGTGGCAATTCTCCGTGAGCTAGTAGTTGCATCTTCTTCTACTAGATGCAGAATATTTTCTACTTCTACAAAACCTTGTCGAGCAGCGCGCTCATATGTTATGTTAGCACTGGGAAGCTTACCAGTCTCGCACAATTTGTTGAAAACTCTAATAAATATGTTTTTATCAGGATGTCTTTGGTGTGGAAAACGTTCACGATATTCTTCAACAGCAGCTGTAGCATTTCCATTACAGAAACCATATACAAACACCATATTTGCATATTCTAAATTTGAATAAGTATGTGGCATTTTGCAACACTAACAATCACATTAATTCGAACTTAAACGTTCAGTTACTGTTCACCGTACACTGACAGTTCATCAAAACGTCAGAATTATCAAATGTTTATAAGCCTCGAACATGGCATACTTTGATAATGTTAAAATTCAGATAGAAGTGGAAAGCTAGATGAACATTTTTAATTACGCCATAACTTGAAAACAAATGAAAATCGGATAAGAACAAATGAGTTTTTTTTACATTATTTTCACGTGTATAATACACTCCTAGAGTTTGGTGCGCTCCTCCCGACTCACCCTGTATATGTGAATTTACAGAATCATATGGAGTCGACTGGGTCTGGTTGGTAGTGTTCCGGGTTCGGGATTTTTTTATGTCAATGCAAGGCAAGGCGTGTAGAGTATGTTAACAAGGGGGTCTACTATTATCTGGAAATGTTAACTCAAAATTCAGGAGTGGGGGTCCATCTTCTACTACGTCACGGGGAGTGATTGCGTGGCGTGCCATAGCACGCGGTTTTCTCATTTTCTATGGTTTTTACGTTTTGTGTTTATTTCTGATAGGACACTTCAATATATTTTATATAAATTACGTTTTTCTTTGTTAACGTAACTACTTTTATTAACCCTATTTTATAAGAGATTATGTATTTTTAAAAAGATATTGGGACGTTTGATTTCCCTTTCGTTAAATAAATGTCACAGGAGAATTGGTATGTAATAAAATAGAAATTCAAGCGCTCATAAAAGTCACCAATTGTAATTACTAAAATCTGTTGCACTTTATTACAAACAAATAAAATATAATAAGATACAAACTTATTTCTGTGTTTTATTAGTAGTTCTTTATATTTTATTCATATTAATTCTGATTCTATTATACATTATTTCTAAGTGAGTAAAGTTCGTTTAAATGTTCAAAGAACAATCAAGTTTTTTCTAATATTAATAGGAATCTAAATTTTCTGGTTGATTATGGAAATTATAAATTTTCCTATTGTTGCATGATCGTTTGATTACATTTTTCATTAATATTTTTAAGTTTCTATTGTTACTATAAGTACAAATTTGTGCTAAATATCAATGTTGCAAACACAACATTGTAAAGTGCGATTTTGCCAAACTTCATTCATTAAATAGATTAATTAACTAACGAATTGCTAAAATTGAGGAAATCATAAGGCGTTCATTAAAATGTTGTTTAAAGTTGTTGTTTAAAGTTGTTGTTTACCTTAATCAATTATTTAGTTAACGACAATTTAATGAACATTTTAATGAAAGGGAAATCATATATGGCCCATTGACATTATACATTCATTACAGAAATAAGGCATAGCTTCTAAAACAATATATAACATCTTAAAAAATTCTTAAACAATAAGAAACCTAGATTATTTATAAACTTTCATGTGTTGTAACTAGTGATGGGCCTTATCGAATTAAATCGTTGATTATTGTGATTCGAATTAAATTAATAATCGAATAAGTGCGCAAATGTTTGCACCAGAGATCGTTACAATAGGTTTGTTCGTTTGTACTGCACTAAGTTGAACTGAGCTCAAGTTTGTGACGTCACCAGTTCAGGTCAGTTCATGTCAGGGTACATGAACTGAACTGAAAACAAACCAACACTTTTGGAGTAAAATATAAAAAAAAATTATTTCTGCAATACACTACAAGCCAATTTAAGGAAACACTAATAATAAAATGTTGGTACTGTATTTTAAAATCAAATAAAACTAAGCAAACTGAATGAAATCCGTGTTTTATAATTTAATTTAAAAAAAATGTTGGGTTGTTGAGTGACGATTTCAGAATGTTTGCTCGTTAATTCACACATTGCACAACTATAGACATGTCCTGTCCATCTTTAAAAATTGTATATCTTCCAGCCTCTTCTTTTTCTAACCTGAACTAGTTACACCTACTCTGGACCAGGGGCAAAAAGTGCAGGTTCGGTGTAAGTGAACTGACGCAAACGAACACAGTTCAGTTCAACTTAGTGCATGTAACGAACGGTTTCGGTGCAAAAAGTGTAAAAAATGCTGCACCAGTTCATGTAACGAACAAACCTAATGATTACCCTGAAATATTGTTTGATACATTGCACGACTTGTTAATTCAATAATTATCGAATGGTTGCTTGTATGGTCACTTAAATAATAATTCTATTAATAATTTAGTACAATAAAATAATATTAAATATATTCTTTAGTAATTTAAATTTAATATGTTTTTTTGTAACATTTAAAAAATAAATGTATATCTATCAATAGAGTATTAATTAATGCACCTAATGTACAGTCAAAGGGGACACTAGAAAGAACATGTAGTGTGTGGAGCAGTGTTACACATTGACAGGCCCGGATACAACAGGTGGAACACCAAGACAAGGCGGTTCTCACCTTGTATATGGGCCTACATGTTGAGAGGCTAAATTATTCTCACAACTCCATCTTAAGCACATTGCAAAACATTTTACAGGTTCTTCATTGTTAAACTGAATTTATTTAAATTATAGTTTTGTTGGGACCATTGATTTTTTTTGATTGGGCTTTGTTAGTTTGAATTTCTGGCTGTTCAGATTATAGAGGTTTTAAAATTCCATGCAAATGACTAATTATGTAACTCATTTAAAAATAAATTACATTGTTAATAAATATTATTATTACGAATAGATTTTCGTTTAATACAATCTTTAATCGTAACCTAAAACTTATTTTATTATTTAACACTTTTAAAATTAATTTGAACACAACCCTACCTGTTACACTAAGTGCATAATTATTTTCTAATTAAATTAGCAAGAGTTATTGTACATTATTTATTATGGCCGCGGATTATTATTCTTATTATATCCAGGCGGCCCTAATTTTCACTTCCATTTACGTCACAGTTGGAGCCAGTTGGCGCATGTGAACTTACATGAGGTCACCTGTATAAGATCTACTTTACCCAAGGTACGTCCATGGGAGTAAAACATATGAACACATATGTGTTACAAGGTATGACAAAACTGGATCTTCCCATATTTTCCCCTACCCCTTTCTTCGCAGGCTAGTTTCTGAGAGAGGAGAACAATGACGTTGTATTTGGTTACGTTTTTGAGTCTATCATAACCGCTCTTTCCGATTTTCGCTGTACTAAGTGTTATTAAAATAAGACTTTTTGTTAGTGTTAAGTGTAATTAAAATAATAGTTGACGTTGATTGGGTAATGATAAAAACATTTATGAAACAGAGATTATTAAAAAAAAAAACAGCTAATATCTAAAGATTTACAGAAAATGAGCTGAATTTGGAATACGTATACTTTAAAGAAAACCTCCCTGTATAATGTAAATACACATTTGAGAAAGATGCGAAAAAGTTAAACTAATACTTAAAACAATGTTAATAATTATATTTATTTACAATTTATAAAATTTTCTTTCGTTCGCATTTTGTTTTATTTAAGAGATGTTGCTCTTTAAATCCTCATTATTTATTAAAACTTAATATTAGTAATTTACTAATACGCCTGCTTTTCGATCACTTTTGGGAGCGTAGAAGCCTATTTTCTATAGGGATTGTAGGAAAAATATATTGTTGTTTTATAGTTATATTTAATAAGCAGCTAATAATATTAATAACATATAATAACAATAACTCATCCATTAATAATTATTTGTGTATTGCGAGCGCAAAATGATCGATTGGCGATCGCAAGAGAAAGTTGCACGACGCGCAGCGGAGAGCGCCAATCTTTTAACGATCGCCAATCACACTTTGCACTCAAATTACATACAGTATGTTTCCCCAACAATGTATACACAATTCCATTTGTTTCTGGATCTCGCCTAGCCATGCTTTCGTGTTGTTATGTTGCAGTATCAACATTTACATTTTTTATTAGTTGCCACTCCTGATTCCTTATTTTAACAGTGTTGCAATAATTTATGATATCATAAGTAATCCTCTTTTTAATTTTCAAGAGGTTTATTATTAATTAACAATTATTTC
Source organism: Philonthus cognatus (assembly GCA_932526585.2). Taxonomy (NCBI): domain Eukaryota; kingdom Metazoa; phylum Arthropoda; class Insecta; order Coleoptera; family Staphylinidae; genus Philonthus; species Philonthus cognatus. The sequence goes on from OW052241.1 coordinate 77,875,501, forward strand.
GCCACGCGGTCGCTTCTTCGAGCATTTTATTATTAAATCAAATTAATCTAGTGTTGCAATGCTGTGTCAATGTCAAAGTGAAAAATAATTTCAGGCACATATTAAATATTAACATGCCAAAGATTATCTCTGAATCAAAAAGGTTACAAATTCTGAAATCCTACAAACATTTTAGGCAAAGTAATCCAAATCTACAGCATCACAATATTATTACGATTTTAATAGATATTTTTGGGGTATGTCTAGTTTTTAATTATCATATATATTTAATTAAAGATAATTACGTTTCAGGTAGGGAGATCTTCATTACAATTAATTTTACGACAAAGACCTGACGAATTGAAATCTACTACTTCTGGCAAACGATCTAAAAACAGCCATTTTTTGGAATCACCTAGCTAGAAAAGATCTGCAACAACTAATTTGGCAATATAACTCTAGAAATCAGTATTTTACTTTGAGAGATCTTTTGACTGATATGAAAGAAAATTATGAGTTCCATGGGAGTAGAACAACACTTTATAGGGTTGTTAAAAGTATGGGGTATAAATTCAAATTAATTAATGGGCGCAAAATTCTCTGTGAACAAAAATATGTTGTTGCAGCTAAAATTATTTTCCTTAGAACATTTTTACAGTATCAAAATTCCAGTGAAGATATCCAATTCGTATACCTGGATGAAATATGGATATATCAGAATGGATCCGTGGTTCGACGCTAGGTACATGAAACGGATATAAAAAGTAATCCAACTAAATTCAAAAATGAAGGCAAACGCTTCACCATTCTACATGCTGGATATAGGGGTGGGTTTTTGGATTTTTTATTACATTCGAAAAACAATGACCGAGATTACCATGCCACAATGGATGGTAATACTTTTCAAAATTGGGTGGTTAATCAACTTATTCCTGCTTTGGCTAAGCTTTCAGGGAAATGTGAAGTTATTATGGATAATGCTGCATACCATTCTGTGCAATTAGACAAAACTCCTTCATTTTCTTGTAAGAAATGCGAAATGCAGGAGTGGTTGGTTAAACACAATGTAAAATTCAATCCAAAATTAACCAAAAAGGAACTATGGGCTTTATTTATACCTTTTCGATCAAATGACAAAATTTACGTAGTTGATGACATTTTGAGAAAGAACGGGCACGAAGTTCTTAGATTACCGCCATACCATTGTCAATACAATCCAATTGAAATGGCATGGGGGTTTTGTAAGACTTACTACAATAAGCACATAAATTCTAAGCAACCATCTAAGGATCGTGTTCAGAATTTATGGCTTGAGTGTCTCTCAAAATGTACATCCGATATGTGGCAAAATTTCTGTGATCATTGTGAAAAACTTATTTCGGATGACTGGACAAAACACATGGGGAACCTTTCTTTTGAAACCATTCCTCCTTTTATTATTTCGCTTGGGGAATCTGGCTCAGAACAAACATCAGAAGATTCAGATGCAGGTTCTCTTGACTAAATAATAAAAGTGGAATGAGGGCTTAAAAATTGTTTGACATGAAAATTATCAGTATCACAAGAGGGTGGGAATAAATTTGCAATTCTACAAAAAAATACTGAGGGCCAACAGAAGAGAGAATGACCAAAATTAAGGTGGATGGATGGAGTTGATCAAAATGTGTTAACGGGAAGACCCAAGCGAGAAATACAAATGGATGACGAAATAAGTTTGCAGAGCCGAATTCATTATATTTGTTATATACAATATTATTGCTGTTTGTATGTACAAAAACCAAGTAGTAAATTTTGTTAATCTTAAAACTGCATATTATTATCCTTTTATATCTGAAAATTTGTAAAACAGGCAACAGTGTAAGATCACAATAGTCAGAAATTATAACCTTAAAATCGAACATCTGACAGTGACATTTAAAAACCCTGATTTAAAACACAACCAGCCCCATTTACAATACTTAAACTGTCACTTTTCTATAGCTAGGCGAGATCCAGAAACAAATGGAATATATAATATCGTATGCTCAATAAAATAAAACCTCTAGAGTGCCATGGAATAAATTGTAGGTTGGCAACTCTGAAATTATACATTATAATTATTATGTCTGACGTTTTATATGACAATTCCTAAAGTGTGTTGCCAACTTACATTTAAAAAATGATAAAATCATGGCCCTCTAGAGATTTTTTTTTTATTGAACATACTATATAAAAAACAATAATGTGAAATGTTTCAAATATATTTTCTGAACGGTATTTGATTTATCACAAGATTTTTTTGCACTAATACAATTTTTTTAAGGGAAATGAAAGACACAGTGGCGTAGCCAGGAAGGGGTTACGGGGGGTTATTTTGTCTTTTTGAAATCGCCGCGTGCTTATTGAAAAATTATGCGTAAGTATGCCCTGATTTAACGCGAAATTATATTATAAATAGTGGTTTTTATGTAGTTTCTATAGAAATCGCGTATAATTGGTATAAATCTCATTTATCTAACAGAAGACAAATAGTTGAAATAATAAATAAAGATAAAAAGGTATGGTCAGATGCTTTATATGTTGTCATGGATGTTCCACAGGGAAGCATACTTGGCCCTTTTTTGGATAATATTTTTATAAACGATCTCTATCAATTGTTAGCTCTGAAGTTAAGTATTGTCGGGTATGCCGACGACACAAATCTGTGTATCGTTGGAAATACTTTCGATGATATGGTAAGAAATGGGAAACTAGCACTATTTGCTATTACTCAGTGGTTTAAAAGCAAACATTTATTGCTAAACGAAAACAAAACTAAATGTATTCTATTTAAGAAAAACGAAACCAACACTATACCTAATAACATTACATTTGGCAATCTAAATTTTCAACTTTCACGATCATCCATGTTTTCAGGAATTAACATTGATTAAAAATTAAAATGGAATTCTCATATTGAGTATTTGCAAGGAGAATTGGCTAAAATTAACTTCATTCTATATACCCTAAAATCTCACTTGTCCTTAGATATATTAAACATATCTTATTATGCAAATTTTAAATCTTTAGTCACATTTGGAATCATACACTGGGGTAGTTCGCCTAACATAAATAAAATAATAAAGAAACGTGCACTTAGGATTATACTGGGTCTCAAAAGTGCTACATCATGTAGGTCCTTATTTGCATCAAACAACTCATTAATTGTTACCGGAATTTATATATTAGAGTGCCTAATGTTTATATGGAAACAATAGCACCTTTTTTCAGACGAAACTAAGATTCATATTTACAATACACGACATAAAGGTAACCTACCCTATGCACCGATATTCACTTACCAAAAAAGGCGTGAATTACACATGCATAAAATTATTTAATAAATTGCCAGCAAACCTGAAAAATGAACGTTGTTTCAAAACCTACAGATCTAAAATATATACTGCCTTTCAAAAAAATCAGAACACAAAGTATTTATTGGACGATTTTAATGAAATTTACAGAATTTGATCATGTAAATGAACTGCATCGATGATCAAAAAATCAATTGTTTTGGTTACTATTTAATGGTATTTTTCCTTGATTTCACCATTATGAAGAGCTGCTGATTTTTTAATGTAATTGCTTCTAATATCCAAGTAGCCTCTGAGTAGTTTGAGGTTTCAGTTTGTAAAACATAAAAAGATGCCCCGTGTTCGTCGGCGTGCACAATGTCATCATCTAAGTGAATTTGAAAGGGGGTCGCATTATTGGAATGCGAGAAGCGGGTTTTTCGGTTCGTGCTATTGCTGAAAGGGTAGGCCGTAGTGTATCGGTGATCGTACGCTGCTGGTCTAGATGGTCCGAAGCTGGGGAGAATCGACGTAGACTTGGATCAGGACGTCCAAGAAGCACCACTGAGCGTGAAGATCGAGCTCTTCGTGTTACAACTTTAAGGGACAGATTTACAACGTCGCGGGCATTGGGAAATGACTGGTTGGCTCTAAATGGCCAAAGAGTATCCATGGCTACTGTTTACAGAAGAATCCGCAGTTTTGGTATAAGATCCTACCGTCCACAATTGCGTCTACCTCTTACTCCGCAGCATCGCAGAGCAAGACTTGATTGGTGCAGGGAAAGACAACATTGGACCCATGAATGGAATAACATTATCTTCAGCGATGAGTCTCGGTTCTGTTTATGGGCTCATGATGGTCGCAGAAGAGTGAGATTTCGACGCGGTAAACGCAGAATTTTACAATTTGCTGTTGAAAGACATACGGCTCTTACACAGGGAGTTATGGTTTGGGGGGCGATAGCATATGGTAGTCGGTCTCCTCTAGTTTTTTTAGAAGCAAGTCTTAACGCGATTCGGTATATTGACAACATTTTACGGCCAGTGTTAGTGCCCTATGTAAATGGCTTGCAGAACTCCATTTTTCAGCAAGATAATGCTCGACCTCACACAGCGGCCATTACAAGACAGTTTTTTGATAGTGCCGAAATCAATTTGTTACCTTGGCCATCTCGTTCTCCAGATCTATCGCCAATAGAACATGTTTGGGATATGATAGGTGTTAGAATAAGTAACTTACAGCGCCCCGCTAACACTGTAATGGAACTTAGAGGTCAAATTATCGAAATTTGGAATGAAATACCCTAAGTCGATATTGACAGCCTGATTTCTAGCATGCCTCGACGTGTTAATGAGTGTTTGTTAAATCGTGGAGGCCCAACACATTATTAATTTTTATTCATTTGTTTTCTTGTTTTTCAAGTTGATTTTTTGATCATCGATACAGTTCGTTTACATGATCAAATTGTATAATTTTATTAAAATCGTGCAATAAATACTTGGTGTTCTGATTTTTTGGAAAGGCAGTATATATTCTTGTGAGGGATATTGAACCCTATACTCTAAATTAGTTCTTAGAACTTAATCTCAATAATTTACATTTGCTTATTGTTTAAGCATGTTTTTTCTTATGTGACGCATATTCTTATACTAACGACCGGTTTCATAATCAAGCTACTTTAAATATTTAAAGTCGACTTTAACGTAAAATTCTGTTTGATAATGCAAATTTAAAGCAAAAGTCGACGTTAAAGTTAAAGACGGATTTTTGACACGTTTAATAGATAAAGCCGGCTATAAATTTAACCTAAAAATATTCTCAAATGTTAAAAAGAGGCAATCGTGTGCGTGCTTGGCATGGCTGCGAAGCTAGGGCCATTAATTTCACAGAATTGTGTTGATGCATTCAGCAGTATGGATTTTTCCCATAAATTTTGATTATCAAATACAAATTAAAGATAAGAGTTTGCTTGAATCGATCAGGTTAATTTATTAAATTTATTTTATTTCGTTAAGTGGTACATTCAGCCAGTTCAGCAAATAGTTGAATGCAAATTGATACAGACGTTTTAAGTTTTTCGATTGTGACAATTTATTTGTTTTTTTATTGCAGTTAAATTAATTGAACAAACAAAGAGGAATTACATTTAATTCAACTTGTTAACAGTGAAAACAACATATTTTTTTACTGTTAACAGGTTGAATTAAATGTAATTCCTCTTTGTTTGTACAATCAATTCCTTCAATGATTTTAATGGAATTCATTTCTTTGAAAACCGTAACTTAAGAAGAAATAGCGCCAGAAAACAAAAACGAATTGAATGAGTTCTCAGTAATGGAAGGTATTGTTATATTTTTGCATAAAGTTAGAAATGGACGTAAATTTCATTCCAACATAATTTGTTATTCATTTATAATTTGTGTTATGTAACTATTTATCACTATAGTATTTTTAATACCCATTTGGAATAATCCCAACCTTATTTATCAATCATGAATTAAATGAAACAAAAAAATATCAACAAAAATGAACGTCGATTACTAAATAGATGTTACGTCAAAAGTTTTATGTCTGTTAATGTCATTAAATAACTCAAAAATACACTACTTAAATGCGATATTCCAATAAATCCAAAGAGCGAATACTTAATGTAGTAAGTTATTTTCAAACAGAATTAGGATCTCCATTTAAGGCAATTCAAAAAGCGTGCGAAGTCCGAAAAGTTCCACAAAGCGCATTATGAACCTACAAGATAAAACAGATCAACGGATTTCGAAATTAGAAGGAATATGTCTGCAAACGTTTCCCTGGGCAAAACTCTAATTACGAAGAATACTCTACATTTTCTAAAGGAAATGATTTATAAAATGTATACCCGAAAGCAACATATTACTTTAGAAACTATTCACTGGCAATTTATGGAAGAATTATCAGAAATGGAGATCTCGAAAAGTTTCTTGTATTTGGGAATTAAGAAAATGGGCTTTAGCTTCAAAAAGCAGGGCGGAAGAAAACATTTATTGGAAATGCCTGGAATCAGGTTGAAGAGAATTATATTTTTCAATAAATATAAATTTCGAAAAAAGAAAACATTTGTATAATGTTTTGTGGAACTTTTAGTTGTATTATAATAAAATAACAGCATAACGTCCATATAACTGATCATATTCCATATTATGTAATTAATTAATATGTGTGATCCTACGCCGCCACTGGTTTTTTGAATATTAAGTTACTCCACCAATGCCCTAAGAATACTGGTTTAGATGTCGGCCATTTGACATGACAAGTTCCAAACCTAATTTTGTGTATGTGTGTTCAAGAAGCCGCATACGTTAAGTCACTAAAACAACTGTTACTTCTAAATAGGTATTAAAAATACTATATATTAGATAAAATACTTAAAAAATTTCATCATCAGGTCGTAAACGTAAAATTTCTGTAGAACAATATGAAAAATAGTTTTATCTTAATAAATTGTAATAATTTGAACTAATTTTAACAACATCAACAGCTCAATGAATTTTCTAGAAATGATATATGGATAATCAAATATTTCAGTTTTCTATAAAACCCCAAAATTCAAGCTGCAAATGTTTGTAATATGTTATTTATAGAGGGAGTTTTTCTTTAAAGTATACGTATTCCAAATTCAGTTTATTTTCTTTAAATCATCAGATATTCGTAGTTTTTTTTGAAAAGAGTTCTTTTTGAAGCTTTAAGCGAGTGTTATCCACTCCCAGACTAAGTAAAATTTCGAGTTTAGCAAAGCCTCCTGAAAATTTGTCGAAAAATTTTCTGGGCTGTTCTAAACTCGAAATTTTACTTTATGCGCCACGCGTATAAAACACTATAATATTGTAAAATGTATGTATATTTGAACCTCACTTGAAATCAGTGTTTTATACGCGTGGCGCATGAAGTAACATTTCGAGTTTAGAAAAGCCCAGAAAATTTGTCTCGGGTCGCTGCGCGACCCTCGACAAATTTTCACGGGGCTTTTCTAAACTCAAAATGTTACTTCATGCTTAGTCTGGGAGTGGAAAACACTCGTTTAAAGCTTTAAATTTAACTCATTTAAAAAACAACGAATGTCGGCAAATTTATAGCTTACACATATGTTTACATAAAAAAGTATATTATTAAATGAAATTTTAGTAAAAATTCGGAACGTTGAACTTAAGGGGAATATAACAGTTGTCTGAAATTTAATGTTAGGTTTATTTAAAAACTAAAGGTCCTAGAAAGTTGAAATTTTGATAGCGTATATTAAGCCCAATTATCTAGTAAAATATCGAAGTACTTTTTTTTAACAATTTGCTTTCAGAGGTATGAAAAAAATTATTTTAAATTTTTCAAAATTAAAAAAAATATTCCCATATCTTACTAGTTTATACTATAAGGAATATAATGTGAACATTTCATAAAGATGCGATAACTCATGCCCGAGTCAGGTTAAAATAAAAATCTTGAAAAATAAGACCGTAAAATACCGCCGCCTTGCGGATCTTCTCTTAGTTGAACGCGTTGTACACTCATCTGCACAATTATTGGAGGGGCGAGCAGCATGCGGCCAGCGTTTATCCCTAGGCCGGTGAACGCTGCGCGGCTTCGCGTTTGTTTTTCTTTTCTTTTCTCAATCATAGTTAACAAATACGGCTCGCGTCGTTAGCATTTGTTCTCGTAAAATTAATATTTCCCAATTATAATCGATATTTTATTGTACTAGTGTTTTATTTTTATGCTTTCTGACTACTGATGGAATAAGTATTTTTTTATACTGCATGTTCACTAATATACAAAACACGAAATGTTTCACTAATTTAAATAAAGATGTGTAATATACCTTTAATATTGGCTTCCCTAATTATTTGACAGTGTCGGTATTATTAAATTATTTTTAAAGTTTTTTAAGCTGATTAATAAGCCAGAAGCAATCAAATAACAATCAGTCTTGTTCAAATCATTATTTCGTCTTAAATCTTTCGTTGCTAAAGCAGTTGTTAAATGCCATTAAACCTCTCGCAATAAAACTATTAAAGTAAATTGTAAAGTTTCTAGCAACCAGACCTATTTGAACCAACTGCGACTTCATGAACGAATCAATGATATCAAAACTATAAGAATAGTAAGAATAACGTCACTAATATGACGTTGTTGTTACAAATCAACTATTTTTTACTGAGCACAGGTAGTATATGTTTGACGAATGTTTAAAAAAATGGAGGGTTTAACTGCGTGCATATTCATTGTTAATTATTTTAGAAAAAAATAGAACTACAAAATAATAAGGTAGTTATTATAACGCATTTCAAATAACAAGCTTCTTGCTCAACATTGCACCGAGCCCAATATATTTTTTAAGGCCCGGCTTGGCCCGACCCGGTCATAAAATAAGAGAGATTGAGTTTTGCCTGACCCAGCCCGGTCAACATTTCAGGTCTAAATAAATAAAAAATATACTTATCTGATTATAGGCGTAGTTTTTAGAAAAAGTAAAAAATATATATAAAACTAAGATAATTTAAATATTGAATATGATACGGGAAATCGCCTAAGAAAAATTCAGGCCCATGTAGTGCTCCAATTGACATATTTTCCCTACATATTTTAAATGACAAATCCCAAATATATTTTTTGTTGAGTATAAAATGTCTGCCTGAAGTCATTTTATTATTTATTTGTTGCATTCATAAAAACTAGAATATTTGATAAAATAAAAATTGAAATTCTCCCGAAAATTTGGGGTATTTACCCAATTTGGCAGAGGCCAAATTAATACACATTATTTTCATGGCCATAGCAGTTAGGAAAGATAATATTCCTATATAAAAAATATCATTGAAAATCCTATGTTCCGCGTTTTTCATACAGGGTGTCTACGGTAAACCGTTCGTTAAAAGTTTATGGGGTTGCCGTTGCACTAAAAATTTGAAAAAAATCCTTGTCATACGGTTAAATCAGTTCTCCTCATGTGAAATATTTTCAACTTTATATCACTTCCGGTTCCACCGGAAGTAGCACCAAATTTGTTATTTAAAATAGAACACCCTATATATTAGTCATTTTTTAGATTCCTCGATTAAATTGCAACATCTTTTATTCAAATATATATACACTTATCTCTTATAGTTTTGAAGCAAAAAAAATATTTCTAAAATTTTGACCTCTAAAAGGCATCTTGAAATCTGTCTGTACCTTCTCTTAAGAATAAGATAAAAATATGATTTAAATCTCTACTTGTACCTAGGAGATGCCTCTATAGGTATATTAATTCGCAACTGAATTTTAGTAGGCAAGTAGTAATGTTTTTGTTTTGTCGCGTATGTAATGCAAAATGTCAAATAATAACAGTATATTACGTAACCAGAGTAGTATCCAGTATATTACATATGAGCGGACATGTTGCGCACGAGCCGCGCAGCGGCGAGTGCAGTATTCCGCGAGTATGTAATTGCCATACCACTCGAGAAACGTACGATACTTTACCTACGCCCTAACAAAATAAACAATGAGCATTAAAGAACAACTTATTTATTGTAATAATTTTTAATAGTACTATGATAATGATGGAAACTAAATTACTACTTGAATAATATACAGGGAATAAAGCTGTACATTTTCCGACATTCGTTGTTTTTTAAAAGAGTTCAATTTGAAGCTTTAAACGAGTGTTTTCCACTCCTAGACTAAGCATGAAGTAAAATTTCGAGGTTAGAAAAGCCCGTCGAGGGTCGCGCAGCGACCCGAGACAAATTTTCTGGGCTTTTCTAAACTCGAAATTTTACTTCATGCGCCACGCGTATAAGACAATAAAATATTGTGAAATTTATTTATATTCGAACTTCAGTTGGAATCTGTGTTTAATACGCGTGGCGCATGAAGTAAAATTTCGAGTTTAGAAAAGCCCAGAAAATTTGTCTCGGGTCGCTGCGGCTTTTCTAAACTCGAAATTTTACTTCATGCTTAGTCTGGGAGTGGAAAACACTCGTTTAGAGTTTCAAATTGAACCATCAAAAAAATCAACGAATAACTAAAGATTTAAAGAAAACAAGCTGAATTTGGTATACGTATATTTTAAAGAAAAACTCGCTGTACATCAAAGAAATGTCATTACCCTGCATAAATGCGACGAAAAACGAATTTTTAAAATAATTCGAAAACTACTCGCTTTAGAAGTATAGTTGTATAATACTTTTTTGTAGGAAATTTTCCCCCCAATCGTACTATGTGATAAAAATTGGATCATTCCATTAAAAAAAATGAATTACTTGATATTGAAGAGAGCACTTAGATATTGACATTTTAAGAACACTTATTGTCAAAATTGACAGTTTCCAATTAATTTACTCATAGAGGCATTCTCTAGGTACAAGTAGAGATATAAATCTTATGTTTATCTTATTCTTAAGAGAAGTTACAGACAGATTTCGAGATGCCTTTTAAAGGTCAAAATTTTAGAAATATTTTTTTTTCTTGAAAACTATAAGAGATAAGTGTACATATGTTTGAATAAAATATGTTGCAATTTAAACGAGAAACCCAAAAAAATGCTAATAAGTAGGGTGTTCTATTTAAAATAACAAATTTGGTGCTACTTAAGATGGAACCGGAAGTGCTATAAAGTTGAAATATTGCACATGAGGAGAACTGATTCAACCATATGCCAAGGATTGTTTTTCAATTTTTAGTGCAACGGCAACCCCATAAACTTTTAACGAATGGTTTAGCGTAGACACCCTGTATATATCCGGCATATAAATATTTACAAGGAGCTTATGAACATGAATTATTTTATTATTATATTTTTAAGAAATAATCTCTAATTTAATAAAATAAAACACATAGTTTGTTCGGCTGTCGAAACTTTAGTCTTAAAAGAAAAAATAATGTGTTATAATGACAAGAATAAGAATCATCGGTTTTGTAAATACCGAAAAATAACACAGGATCCGATAACGCTTTCTAACGAATTAAAAACAATACATAGCTTGTATGTATTATCAGCGTGTTTAAATAATACGAATCGACACTTTCCTTAGATCCGTCTTTTTTATACGCTTTTTTTCGTCTATTCCACGCGACGCGAGACCCCATCCGTTCATGCCAAGGAGCAATGCACAAATGCACAGCGAGCTGCCGCTTTTCTCTCTGACTGTATTCGCCCCACTTGTCCTGTAAATTTGGCATCGGATGAGCACTCTAAACTATGTGGGTATTTCCAACACGATCGGCGTGTTACACTGCAATAATCCCCTTAATGTTGATGATTTTTGTCAGTTTTAGTTAATCCTAACACACTTTTTATCAAAATGTTCATTAAATTTAAAAATTAGGATGTTTTGTTTTATGAATTTACAAGATTCCAGTTAATCTTCAAAATTCTGATGATTTTCATGATTTTTTTTAATTTTAAAAACTTAGACAATTTTTATGACTTTTCGCCAATTTTTAAAATCTCGGAAGTTTTTGTGCATATCCTAAACTTTCGTAAAACTTAAAAACGTAGACGATCTTCATAAATGCCCACGCCTAATTTTCAAATTGTAGACGATTTTTTAGTCAAGTTTTGAAAATTTGTCGGTTTGCCGACATCTTTAATATTTTTTTGAGATTTTTATACAAAAATGTAATCTTGAGGATTTTCGTGAATTTCATGGATTTTTGTTGATTTTCAAACTCTAGGATGTTTTACATACATTTTTAAGATTTCGATTTGTAAAAGTTGACGCTTTTCGTGAATTTACAAGTGTTTTATAAAAATTGATGATCTCAATTTTTACTGGAAAAAATTATAGTTTGTTGGTTCACTGTTAGCAAATTTCATAGCTTTTCTTAATATTTACCATTTCACAACTTTCCTTAATATTGCATATTTTTTTTAATTAAACAGAAAAACTTTTAGTAAATAACACACTTGGTTAAGATTTCACTGTTTATTGACTGACACTGCAACAATTGTTTCGCCACACAGTGGCTTCATCAGGCAGATGAATAATGAATGAATAATCATTATTCATCTGCCTGATGAAGCCACTGTGTGGCGAAACAATTGTTGCAGTGTCAATCAATAAACAGTGAAATCTTAACCAAGTGTGTTATTTACTAAAAGTTTTTGATATGGAATTTCACCAAGTAACAGCCTCAACTATTAAATTTTTTAAACAGAAAAACACAAAATAAGCTATTGACAATTGTCGAACGAGTGTTTTCCACTCCCAGACTAAGCATGAAGTAAAATTTCGAGTTGAGAAAAGCCCAAAGAATTTGGATTTGGACGCGCAGCGTCCAAATCCAAATTCTGGCTTTTCTCAACTCGAAATTTTACTTCATGCGCAACGCGTATAAAAACATTGATTTATTCTAAAGTTTCATTTCATTTCACAAAAATGGTATAATTATTATTTTTACTTATTGTTTGTTGCGACATTTCCAATGACATATTTGAAGTATAAACAATCAAGATGAGGGTTGTGTAAGGTATTTTTCACGAATGTTGGCAGTCACGTCATCAATTTATGTACGTATCAAAGATAAGCAGTTATTCTATCATTTTATACTATTATATGCGCATCATCGTAGTAAATAATAGAAACGTATGTCTTGTGACTCCTGATGCAAGTACCGACAACAGTGCTCACCGCTCGGAAACGTGAGGCGATGGATTAGACAATGACGCCAATATAGTGCATGTCTACCCCAGCACAACGCTTCTTAGAAACGTCAGTAGCGTCACTATCCGTTCCAAGTTTTCAAGTTTAGAAGTATTTCTGTTTGTTTTAGTTTTTCGTGAGGTTTTTGTGTTTTTTCATTGTGTGTATTAATTTAGTTTAGTGTAAGTAAGTGTAGAAATAGTTGTTTTGTGATTAGATCTAGTTTTATATAACTATAAACTAAAAATGCCTGGAAAAAGGCTTACTGAAGTAGCCCGAGATATGATAATTAAAATAATGGACTATTTCAACCAGGAAAAATGCAATGGAGGTCCCCTTTTACCTTTAAATGCTGTCCATGAGGTAAATTGTTAAAATAAGGAGAGCTGTCGGTGAGGAAAGCGCTTCGTTATTTTGCATGCTGGTCAGAGTACAGGTTTTGTGGAGCTTTCCTTATTTATGCAACAACTTCAAAACATGCAAACTGGCATGGTGACATGAATGGCGATGTATTGATGAAGTGGGTTAGGCAGAAACTTGTTCTAAATTTAGAAGAGCCGTAACTTATAGTTATGGATAATGTACCTTACTACAGCGTATTGGTAGAAAAGCAGCCCAAAACTTTTTGAACGAAAGCACAAATCACACATTGGCTACAAGATAGCAATAAACCTGTGGAAGATAATAAGTTTAAGGCGGAACTGTTAGCCCTAGCCAAACGATATGATAGACTTAGCAGATATGTGGTAGACGAATATCTGCTCGAACATGGCCATGAAGTATTGCGACTCCCACCATATCACTGCGAATTTAACGCCATAGAACTAATATGGACACAGGCAAAACAATATTATAATGCTCATATAGGCAAAAAAGGATATGTTGGTCATTTGGCACAAATCCTTAAAAAAATGTACTCCGGAAAGGTGGGACTGTTGTTAGACACACAGAATCAATTATCGACAGATAGTAGGCTGATGTACTATCTGTCGATAATTGATTCTGTGTGTCATAATGTGCCAGAATTTATTATTTGTATTGGGGATGGGAGTAGTTCAGACGATGATGTAATGTAATAATGATTAATTCAACTTCCACCAAATTACCGGGTGTTGATTCGATCAAGTAGACGTAGGGATTTATCATGTAATACTACATTTATGCATTTTCCTGCTTTTTGGGTAATTTTAGAGGAATGGTCGTTATTTGGTTAAAATCCAACGTCGTTAACTATTTTTAATCGTGGCTTGAAAATTAGATAATTTAAAATAAATAGCCTCATGAACACATTATGAATGAAGATTCATAGTTGGAATAATGTCAATCTCATAACAGTAATCATTCTTCCGGGATATTTTTTTGTAAGTGCATTCCAATAACGTATTCATTGGCATGAGTCCTTCCTAAGATTACATGTTGGAATGCAATTTCTAGGGTTTCAATGCAGGATTCAGTAAAAAACTTAAACACCAAACCCCTTTTTAACTTTACGCCAATGCGCGCAATCACATATGACCTTGTACAGATTGATTCGGAATTTTATAATTGATGACGTGAATGTCAACATTCATGAAATAGACTGTATATTTATTACCTTAAACCTTATATTAACGTGGGATCAGAAATTGATTATAAAACGCATCAATATTTAAAGTCGACTTTTGTTAAAGTCACTTTAACCCAATTATTATGAAACCGGCCGTAAGTATTCATGTATATTTTGTATGTTTATATTTATATTAGAATAAAGTTAAAAAGAATATATTTATATGTTTTGTTTATGCAAATTATATTATTCTGTCTAAACTGTTTTTCTTTCTGCTTCAGTTAGAACCCCTCTACCCCATTGTAAAAATCATAGCTACGCCACTGGTTCACGAAGTTAGTTGTAAAATTTTCAGGCTTTTCTAAATTCGAAGTTTTTCTGCATGCTTAATCTTCGACAGGAAACCCTCGTCAGAGGGTTTAAATTGTGCCCGTTTTTCGAGTGGCACTATGGGGATCTCGCTTGTTTGAAGAGATAGAGAATCGGTTAATTGGGAGCTCAGTTGCGTATTTTAGTGCTTACTAATAATCTGCTTTCACATTTTAAATATTTTCAATTGTTTCGATGTAATTTAAAAAAGCTGAAATTTTCGATATTTAAAAATTGCCTATATCTCCGCAATTTTTGATCTTATTACAAATTTGTGAAAACATTCTTGGAGCAGCTTTTTACAACTTGACTTATGGAGTAAGTTATAAAATGTGCCACATGTTGACTTTTAAAAAATGTATTATTTTCATGGTATGTTGCTATAACAATCGCGGAAAGACCACAAAAACAATTTATTTGCTTAAAAAAGATACTCAATCAATAATAGTCTTGCTGTTAAATAACGTTTGAACTGTTGTATAACAACTTGGTATTGTTTGGTTGCCATGGCAACTTGAATAGCAACAATAATTAAACAAAAGCTCACATATGGCATATAGTTGGAATCAGAATTAAAAATGCAGCTCAAATGTATGCACATATTTGTATGTTTCCATAAGTAAAACAAAAGTTGGGTCTATAAAACAAAAACGAATCTCTTTAAATATTTTAAACATTTGCCATTCGATAAGTCATAAAAAGTTGTCCTAAGAATGTGTTTACAGAATTTGAAAAAAATAAAAAATAACGGAGATATTCAAAATTCAAAATTTCAGTTTTTTTTAAGTACATCGAAACAATTGAAGATATTTTAAATATAAAAGCTGATTATTAATAAGTACTAAAATACGCAACTTTGCCCTCATTTAACCAATTGTCTATCTCTTCAAATAAGCGGGATCCCCATAGTGCCGCTCGAAAAACGGGCACCCAGTATATAGGGTGTTTCTAAATTGATGCAAAAGATTTTAAAAGGTGATTTTGCAGCAAACATTAAGGGAGAATATAACTCAAACGTCACATGACTACATTCCCTGCAATCAGAATCGCTTATTTCCATAGATACATGTTATCACAGCGGTGATAGAATCCTATCACCTTGTTTTGGTCTGACAGTCGATAATAGGGTGAGGTTTTCAAGGATGAGGTTGCCAAGATTAAAATATAGTAAAATTCGTTATATTCTTTCATCGAATATAACTCGTGGTATGATTAATAATCGATAATATTCATTCATAAAACCGAGGAAGTACATTCAACTCGATCTTCGGGCTCGTTGAATCTGCAGCTCGGCTTCACTCATGAATAGACCCCGGATTATATGCAATTGCATATTTTTTTCTGTCCATTATATTTGTATGAGAGTTTTAAACAAATATGTTTCAACAAATTTGAAGCCGATTCATGCACATTGGATTTTGCATATTTTGCATATTGCATATTTTTTGCATATTCTGCATATATTCTGCATATTTGCATATTTGATGCATATACGCAAATTTTAAGCATGTAATAATTGAAATATATTCTGCACACGTCCTACAATGTCTTTGCATCTCAGCAGATGTAATATTTTCGCGATTCTTCATGTTTTGATCCTATATTATTTCGAATCATTCTGTTTTGCTGGTAAAAAATGATATCAACACAAGTGCTTCCCGCGACTGCGTTATAAAGTTATAATTAGACCCCGGATTATATGCAACTTTTTTTCTTTTCATTAAAAAAATTATAACTTATAATTCAGTTTGAGAGAAACTGTCTTGGAAGCAACTCTGAGAAACTCCAAGCAGTCATGAAAATTTCTAAAAAAAAGCAAAATAAAATAAAACGGTGGTTGAAATGCTTCAGCAAAAACGTGTTTCAATTGACTGACGAATGGCTTCTCTGCGTCAAATGTGACAAAAAGGTTGTTAGTATATTTATGAAATATGAAATTTATAATACATAGAATATTTATAAACATTACACCTGAAATGATACCTTCAGGTAGGAATGGCATGACAGTCACTTCCAAAAGCTTGTGCCAGTCTTTTGAATCCTACTTTTTTTTAACAAAACCTTATTTCTGAATAAAATGCATTTCGTTTTGATACTAAAATAAAATCGGTATACAGACAGACAGACAGACTGACAGACTGACAGACTGACAGACTGACAGACTGACAGACTGACAGACTGACAGACTGACAGACTGACAGACTGACAGACTGACAGACAGACTGACAGACTGACAGACTGACAGACTGACAGACTGACAGACTGACAGACTGACAGACTGACAGACTGACAGACTGACAGACTGACAGACTGACAGACTGACAGACTGACAGACTGACAGACTGACAGACTGACAGACTGACAGACTGACAGACTGACAGACAGACTGACAGACTGACAGACAGACTGACAGACAGACTGACAGACTGACAGACTGACAGACTGACAGACTGACAGACTGACAGACTGACAGACTGACAGACTGACAGACTGACAGACTGACAGACTGACAGACTGACAGACTGACAGACTGACAGACTGACAGACTGACAGACTGACAGACTGACAGACTGACAGACTGACAGACTGACAGACTGACAGACTGACAGACTGACAGACTGACAGACTGACAGACTGACAGACTGACAGACTGACAGACTGACAGACTGACAGACTGACAGACTGACAGACTGACAGACTGACAGACTGACAGACTGACAGACTGACAGACTGACAGACTGACAGACTGACAGACTGACAGACTGACAGACTGACAGACTGACAGACTGACAGACTGACAGACTGACAGACTGACAGACTGACAGACTGACAGACTGACAGACTGACAGACTGACAGACTGACAGACTGACAGACTGACAGACTGACAGACTGACAGACTGACAGACTGACAGACTGACAGACTGACAGACTGACAGACTGACAGACTGACAGACTGACAGACTGACAGACTGACAGACTGACAGACTGACAGACTGACAGACTGACAGACTGACAGACTGACAGACTGACAGACTGACTGACAGACTGACAGACTGACAGACTGACAGACTGACAGACTGACAGACTGACAGACTGACAGACTGACAGACTGACAGACTGACAGACTGACAGACTGACAGACTGACAGACTGACAGACTGACAGACTGACAGACTGACAGACTGACAGACTGACAGACTGACAGACTGACAGACTGACAGACTGACAGACTGACAGACTGACAGACTGACAGACTGACAGACTGACAGACTGACAGACTGACAGACTGACAGACTGACAGACTGACAGACTGACAGACTGACAGACTGACAGACTGACAGACTGACAGACTGACAGACTGACAGACTGACAGACTGACAGACTGACAGACAGACTGACAGACTGACAGACTGACAGACTGACAGACTGACAGACTGACAGACTGACTGACAGACTGACAGACTGACAGACTGACAGACTGACAGACTGACAGACTGACAGACTGACAGACTGACAGACTGACAGACTGACAGACTGACAGACTGACAGACTGACAGACTGACAGACTGACAGACTGACAGACTGACAGACTGACAGACAGACTGACAGACTGACAGACTGACAGACTGACAGACAGACTGACAGACTGACAGACTGACAGACTGACAGACTGACAGACTGACAGACTGACAGACTGACAGACTGACAGACTGACAGACTGACAGACAGACTGACAGACTGACAGACTGACAGACTGACAGACTGACAGACTGACAGACTGACAGACTGACAGACTGACAGACTGACAGACTGACTGACAGACTGACAGACTGACAGACTGACAGACTGACAGACTGACAGACTGACAGACTGACAGACTGACAGACTGACAGACTGACAGACTGACAGACTGACAGACTGACAGACTGACAGACTGACAGACTGACAGACTGACAGACTGACAGACTGACAGACTGACAGACTGACAGACTGACAGACTGACAGACTGACAGACTGACAGACTGACAGACTGACAGACTGACAGACTGACAGACTGACAGACTGACAGACTGACAGACTGACAGACTGACAGACTGACAGACTGACAGACTGACAGACTGACAGACTGACAGACTGACAGACTGACAGACTGACAGACTGACAGACTGACAGACTGACAGACTGACAGACTGACAGACTGACAGACTGACAGACTGACAGACTGACAGACTGACAGACTGACAGACTGACAGACTGACAGACTGACAGACTGACAGACTGACAGACTGACAGACTGACAGACTGACAGACTGACAGACTGACAGACTGACAGACTGACAGACTGACAGACTGACAGACTGACAGACTGACAGACTGACAGACTGACAGACTGACAGACTGACAGACTGACAGACTGACAGACTGACAGACTGACAGACTGACAGACTGACAGACTGACAGACTGACAGACTGACAGACTGACAGACTGACAGACTGACAGACTGACAGACTGACAGACTGACAGACTGACAGACTGACAGACTGACAGACTGACAGACTGACAGACTGACAGACTGACAGACTGACAGACTGACAGACTGACAGACTGACAGACTGACAGACTGACAGACTGACAGACTGACAGACTGACAGACTGACAGACTGACAGACTGACAGACTGACAGACTGACAGACTGACAGACTGACAGACTGACAGACTGACAGACTGACAGACTGACAGACTGACAGACTGACAGACTGACAGACTGACAGACTGACAGACTGACAGACTGACAGACTGACAGACTGACAGACTGACAGACTGACAGACTGACAGACTGACAGACTGACAGACTGACAGACTGACAGACTGACAGACTGACAGACTGACAGACTGACAGACTGACAGACTGACAGACTGACAGACTGACAGACTGACAGACTGACAGACTGACAGACTGACAGACTGACAGACTGACAGACTGACTGACAGACCGACGGACCGACGTCATTGAGATAACACTTGATTCGGACTCCTGGGGCCCTAAAACGTATATTTCCGTAAAAAATTGGGGGGTCAATATTTTTGCGATCACAATACCTTCCATACCATTGGTATGGTGCGGTTGGTAAAAATGCCACTCCTACCTGAAATATTACTTGCATTAGTAAACACATTTTAACAATAAGTATTTTAATTTTTACAGATAACTGTGAGCAGGAAATCTCAAATCACTCAGCATGTCAATACAGCGATGCACCGGGAAGCAGTTGTAACAACCAACAACGGTGCTTCCAGTAGTGACAATGGAGAACCGGTTGATTTCAAGTTTGATTTATGCCAGGCTATGGTGGCTGCAAACTTGCCTTGGAGTTCTTTAGAAAACGTCACGTTTAAAAATTTTCTCCAGAAGTACACTGACTGCAATGTCCCCGATGAGTCCACAATTCGAAAAAATTACCTTCAAAAATGTTTCGATGCAAAAATGGCGAAAATCAAACAAGATATTGGCGACAATTATTTGTGGATATCTGTGGACGAGACGACAGATTCCGTGGGCCGCTACATAGCGAATTTAATAGTCGGTATCTTAACGGAAAACGAGCCGGGAAAATCTTACTTAATTGCAAGTCAAGAAATCGAAAAGACAAACAGTACTACTATAGCACAATTTGTTAATTCGGCTTTGTTGCGATTTTGGCCCGGAGGAAATAATAACAAAGTTTTGTTGTTGGTGACTGATGCGGCAGCTTACATGCTAAAAGCTGGACAAAATCTGAAATTGTTCTATCCCAACTTGATTCATTTGACCTGTACGGCTCATGGATTAAATCGATTGGCTGAAACGATACGGAATCATTTTGATTTAGTCAACACTTTAATTTCGTCAGTCAAGAAAATTTTCCCCAAAGCTCCACTTCGGGTACAATTGTATCGAGCCAGTCTACCCGATGTTCCGTTACCCCCAGAGCCAATACTGACGGGATGGGGAACTTGGCTGAACGCAGCACTGTTTTATGCAGAACATATGCATGAAATTAAAGAGATACGCTTATGAATGAATAATTATGAGAACGAAGTGTGATTAGAAAAATGCGGTCATTATTTGAATTCGAATTTTACAGGTGATCTGGCAGCTGGATCCCAACGACGCAAAGGCTATCTCAGAAGCAAGGGCAGTTCTCGAACAACCTCAACTCTTCGCAGATCTCGCATACGTCAAAGCAAATTTTGGTTTCTTGCCGGAAGTTATTACAAAACTGGAGACAAGAGGTCTTTTGCTAAGCGATTCTTTGAATTTGATAAAAACAGTTCAGAACGCGGTAAGCATGCTGAAAGGGAGAAACGCTATCATATACCAAGACAAATTAAGTAATGTTTTGGCGAGAAATCCAGGTTTTGAATGTATATCAAAAATTAGTGATATATTGATCGGCGGGGAGGCAACTGAAATTCCTGATGTCAATCCGAGTGTACTTTCTAAATACATGTACGCGCCTATTACCTCGTGCGATGTAGAGCGATCATTTTCGGCATATAAAATGATCTTAACGGACAAAAGGCATAGTTTGACCTCCGAAAATGTCGAAAAAATACTTATTATTTACTTCGATGCCAATTATAATAAATAAAATGTATTTCTATATAGCTTAATGTTGTTGTACAATCATTTCAAACCTCTTAGAACCTAAAAAATGTTGCATATTTTTTGCATATTTTCGGAATATTTTTTGCATATTCGCATATGTCGTTATAGATCAGTTCTAGAATAAATAAAAGATGTTTTATGATTAGTTTCACATTTTTTTAATAAAAAGAAAAAAAGTTGCATATAATCCGGGGTCTACTCATGAATATTATCGATGATAATCATACCACTTGTTATTTTACAGCTGATAATAGTATGACTTCATTTGACAGCAGCCTACTTGATTTCCTGAACTTGGAGAAGAAGGTGGTTTGAACAAAAAATGTATGAAAGACCTTGCTTAATTTTTGCTGAAAAATCACCCATTAAAATCTTTCGCATTCATTT
The DNA here is from genome assembly GCA_932526585.2 of Philonthus cognatus. Classification (NCBI taxonomy): domain Eukaryota; kingdom Metazoa; phylum Arthropoda; class Insecta; order Coleoptera; family Staphylinidae; genus Philonthus; species Philonthus cognatus. The sequence goes on from OW052241.1 coordinate 77,897,399, forward strand.
AGAAACACTCTGTATACCTAAAAGAAAAATTCTCAATATTTATTGATTTCATCATTTCTATACTGGTTTTATTATAGTTTTCTTAATCCTAATACCTATTTTCAATAAAATGGTGGTACAATTTTATATTGTAAATAGGTCTCGAAAATAAATAAATAAATTTAATTTGATCGATCTGTGCGAAAAATTACAGACATTGAAATTGTCAATATGTACGAATTTTATTGATTGGTAAATTTTTATTTTGTTTGTTGTTTTTGACTTCATTTAAAAAGTATGTTTTTTGACAATTTTTAGAAAATATATTACAACTGTTTTTGATTACCTTTACTATTTTTATTAAATTTCACTATTTGTGTATCAAGTCTAAGAGTTTTATCGATTTATAAATTGTTGATATTTGTTTAATAAAGTGAATAGATCTTAACAAATAAATTAATTAACTTTGAACATAGAATTAAGGAACACAAGTTTAGTTATTTACAAAAGAAAAGTAACTCCACCTATGCGGAACACCTAATAAACGAACATCATCATTTCAACGATAATTTCAAAATCCTACATAAAAACACTAAAGGAATCAAACTAAACTTGCTAGAGTCATCAGAAATTAATAAATATAATAAGTTGGGCATAATCTTAAACGACCAAATAGAAGTTAACAATTCACCATTGCTTAATATTTTTTAATGTTGTATTTTATGTTAGTTCTTTGTTATAATTTGTTATTTTGTATTAACTTTGTCTTAGATTAAGCACTTTATAATTTTAACCTTATTAAATGTGTGTATTTTATTTCTATGTTGGATTTCTCATAACGTTATATAATTGTGTATATGCTAGTTTAAGTGATCCCTGTATTGTTACCTGTTTAACACCCCCTCCCCCTCATTAACTAATTAATATTTAAGGCAACTGTAACCAATTTGTAACATCATTCATCTACCTGATGAAGCCACTGTGTGGTGAAACAATTGTTGTAGTACAATAAACATTATTTTGAAACCTAAACATATTAAGTGTGTTATTAAAGTGATATTATGGAGTTTCCACAACTAACAGCCTCAGTTATACAATAAATAAATTACGTCTTAGATTTGACATGATTTTTATCAATTTTGGTGTCAGTTTAAACCTTGCTTAATTTATATATTAATAAAGTGAACAAATATCAACAAAGTAATGACGTCTTGAATTTGTCATGATTCTTATCAATGTTTGTGTCATTTTATACTTTCTTAATTTAGTTTATTTTTAATTTGCTATTTATTATTTTCTTACAACGTTCACAAATCTTCTTATTTTATCAGTATTTTTGTAATTTTTAAAATTATCATGGCTTTCAACAATTTTGACAATTTCAACGAATTCTGTAAATTTTGTTCTAATAATCCCATTCAATAATTTGGTCAATTCTTACGATTTCAATTTATCTATATTTTTTTACTGTATCTCTGATAATAGGGAATTTTCGATTTAGGTATACAGGGTGGTTTATTGTGGAGGTTCCATAAATAATAAACTTTTTTATTTCAAGAGATATTAAATAACCGTTTTCGCGAGCCAGGGTCACTTTTTCGTATTTTAATCAATGCCAAAAAAATGGATCTATCTCTAACCGTTTCTGCTCTTCATAAAAACGATATTATATCAACTTTCGGTTATAGAGCAGAATCGGTTAGAAGTAAATTAATTTTCTTTTCGACATTGATTAAAACACAAAATAATGACCCTGGCTCACGAAAACGGTTTTTCAATATCTCTTGAAATTAAAAAGTATTCAATAAGTGGCACCTCAAAAATGCACCATTTTGGAGGTGCCACATACTGAATTTTTTTTTTATTTTAAGAGATATTAGAAAACCGTTTTCGCCAGCCAAGATTTTGCGTGTTTTAATTAATGGCGAAAAAAAAGTAAGCTATCGTTAACCGCTTCCGCTCCATAACCGGAAGTTGGTAAAACGTCGTTTTTATAAAGTTACTGTAACTCATTTGTTTTTAAAGGTATAACCAAACTGTAAAAACTTTCTTATGGCAACTTTTTACGCCTTTTAAGAACGTTTTGTTTTTGTTTTCTTATATCAAAATCAGATTTTTCTTATGGATGCATATGGAGGTATTCATACAGGGTGGGGCAGAAAAACCTATCCGATTTCAAAACGTTATAAAATTAAAACCACTCAACTTGACATTTTTTTTTATTAACATATCGCAAATTTTATGCCATTTTTAAATTTAAGTTTTGAAAAGCACATCACTCAAATGTCGTCCTTGGGAGCGGATACACTGATTTAGGCGCTCGCGGTAGCTTTCCATGACTTTCATTTCCACAGGAATTTCTTCAATTGTCCGAGCAATTTCCCTTCGTAAAGCAAGAAGGATCCTTGGTCGATGCTGGAATACCTTCGATTTGAGGTAACCCCAAAGGAAGAAGTCACATGAAGTGAGATCCGGTGAGTGCGGCGGCCAGCCAATATCACCTCTCAGAGAAATGAGGCGTCCGGGAAACATTTTCCTGAGAATGTCCATTGATCGTCGCGATGTGTGGGCGGTTGCACCATCCTGTTGAAACCACACATTTTCCACGCGATTTTCTTCCATTTTGGGTTGAAGAAAATTTTCCAGCATGAAACAATAGCGCTCGCTGTTGACCGTTACGGTTTGCCCATTTTCTTCAAATCGGATAGCTTTTTCTGCCCCTCCCTGTATCATTAAACAGAATTTTTAACCCTGATTTCAATGATGTGCCACATGTATACTTTTTGTCAAAAAATTCCATTAGCAAAGTTGCCATGACAACCAGTAAACAATTGACATAAAGTGCTTCTTTGTTTGTCGTATATAACAAAAAATATTTTTTTAGAAAGTTATACAAGTGGCACATCGTTGAAATAAGCAGAAAAAATGCTATTCAATGATATGCATATATCCGTAAGCGCCCATAAGAAAACAGTGAGTTTGGTGTAGGAAACAAAAACGAAACATCCTTGCCACAATAAAGTTTTTACAGTTTGGTTATAGCTTTAAAAACAAATGAGTTACGGTAACTACATAAAAACGACATTTTATCAACTTCCGGTTATAGAGCGGAAACGGTTTGAGATAGATCAATTTTCTTTTCGCTATTGATTAATACACGAAAAAGTGACCCTGGCTCGCGAATACGGTTTTTCAATATCCCTTAAAATAAAAAAGTTTTCCATATGTGGCATATGTGGCCAAAATAAACCACCCTGTTTTCAGACATTCGTTGTTTTTGTAAAATCCTTTTAATTTGAAGCGTTTATTCCCCTTGTATCTGCGCCTGTTCAAGGCCTTGGAACTTAAGTTTGTCTCGGGCCCCGCTTTTGATTGGGCCGGCCCTGTCCATGAATACTTGATAATTTACAGTGTAGCAGGGATGTATACTTAAACGAAAAATTCCTTTTATAATGGCCAACACTTGGTTCCACAATATTTAAAAAAATCCAATGTCCGTCGTGGTGTTAGATCAGGAAACAGTTGTTTCAATTAGTGTTTGAATTCATCTCTCTAAATTAGTTATAGATAGGAAAAATTATAATTGAAAAATAGCCTAATTATATTAAAATATTTATTATCTCTGCCAAACACAAAACAGTTTTACATATCTGTTTTTTTTAATATGAGCAATCAAATTTGACATTTCAAGAATTTAGTGGTGTGATGCAGGTTGTGTGTATTAGGTTAGGACAAGATTAATAACATTTTATGTTGTAAATCAACTTTTAATTTGTAGGTTATGTGAAGGGAAATCTGACATTAATATGACTATCACCGCCTCAAATTATTTGTATCTACTACCAATTAAATAAAGTGTCTCTGAGTATCAGGTAGGATAGGAGGATCAGGTAATATTCCTTGCAATATCTGTCTTTTTTATTTTCAGCCCATTTATATGTTCAAATTTTAAAAAAGTTCTAAATACAAGTAATTTTTCTTTTAGTCATATATGTTACGATTTTTTAATGTAAATTTTCAGACATTCATGATCTTGTTAAACATTTTCAATTTAAAAACTCTAAAATTTCGAGTTTAGAAAAGTCTGAAAATTTGGCTTGGTCGCGTAGCGCAGCGGAGCGACCAAGCCAAATCAGGCTTTTCTAAACTCAAAATTTTACTTCATGCGCCACGCATATAAAACGCTGATTTAAAGTGAAGTTCAAAATATACTTCGACTTAGTTTTGTTTAGTTCATTAGTATTACAAATGTTTATATGGAACAGAGCTGGGCAGGATTCGAATCATTCAGGATTCGATTCCCAGATTCGAATCCTTTTAGGGGATTCAAAAGAGGTATTCGAATACTTTAGTGAAAACGGATTCGTGATCCGGATTCGTTATATTTTTTCGTATTCGAATCCAGACGTAGATGATTCGAATCCTTATAAAAGGATTCGAATTCTTATAAAAGGATTAGAATCCTTATAAAAGGATTCGAATCCTCATACACGGATTCTAATCCTCCCAAATAATTCCAATCATCGCTATTAAGGCTGGGATTTGAATTCGATTAATTCAAATAGTTAAATATTCTAATATGAATATTTAAATCACTAAATTATTCATATTTGAATACAAATATTAACATTTTTGAATAATTCTAATATTTGGGAATGCATATTTGGTTACTTAACCATCAAATATTTCCAACCTTAATAGTATATTTTTAACTTCACTTGAAATCAGTGTTTTATACGCGTGGCGCATGAAGTAAAATTTCGAGTTTAGAAAAGCCCCGTGAAAATTTGTCTCGGGTCGCTGCGCGACCCTCGACAAATTTTCTACGCGGGGCTTTTCTAAACTCGAAATTTTACTTCATGCTTAGTCTGGGAGTGGACAACAATCGTTTGATCTTGTAATAGGTCAGTAGAGGTCATGTGCAAACATTATTTTTGACGAAATTAAATTAAAATATTAATACAAAAATCACCCAAGAAAATAATAAAGAAAAATCAACATCCAGTAAATACGAGAATAACATTAGTCGATCAAATTTTTTTTATGTGAAAGAAATAACAAATGCAGCATCGCCTTAAAATAATAAACAAGTACCGGCGCGTGGAGAAATGCTAAGACATACAGAAAGATTCAGTTCAGGGTTTAACGAACGCAAACACAACAAGTGTGCAGAGTCAGGGAAATTACGTTGACGTCAGAGAGGGATGGGTTTTATGACCAAATATGGTAGTAGATAAAGTCTAAGCAACAAAATTTGGGGAGGGGAGAACTTTGAGAGCAGCAAAGAAACAATTCTAAAAAGCAGTTAGTTTTGGGACAGGGACTAGGACAGTCAGTATTTGAATTTAAATGGGGACAGTTGAGAATAGGAAGTTTCAGTGGGATGTGAGTTAGTGAAGTAATGTTTATAAAAAGAGTTAGGTATTCAGAATAGAGTTAGAAAATGGAGAATGGAGTTAGGGATAACAGCGCTGGAGAGACTATCACGTAAGAGTAAAATTAATTCTCCATCAAAGTTAAAATCAAACAAACAAAACCAGCGAAATAATTTAAACATCTGAGAAAAGGGGAAGATGGGGGGGGGGGGGGGGGTGAGAGTGAGGGGTGTATGGTGGTTGATGTGTGAGGCCGAACTGAGCGAGAAAACGAGGTATGTCCTACTAACTAATCGACCCAGTCGATTAATGTGTAAGGCCAATCCGAGTCAGTATTGCGCTAAGTGTCCTACTAACTAATCACACGAGTGAGGGGTGTATGGTGGTTGATGTGTAAGGCCGAACTGAGCGAGAAAACGAGGTATGTCCTACTAACTAATCGACCCAGTCGATTGATGTGTAAGGCCAATCCGAGTCAGTATTGCGCTAAGTGTCCTACTAACTAATCACACGAGTGAGGGGTGTATGGTGGTTGATGTGTAAGGCCGAACTGAGCGAGAAAGCGAGGTATGTCCTACTAACTAATCGACCCAGTCGATTGATGTGTAAGGCCAATCCGAGTCAGTATTGCGCTAAGTGTCCTACTAACTAATCACACGAGTGAGGGGTGTATGGTGGTTGATGTGTAAGGCCGAACTGAGCGAGAAAACGAGGTATGTCCTACTAACTAATCGACCCAGTCGATTGATGTGTAAGGCCAATCCGAGTCAGTATTGCGCTAAGTGTCCTACTAACTAATCACACGAGTGAGGGGTGTATGGTGGTTGATGTGTAAGGCCGAACTGAGCGAGAAAACGAGGTATGTCCTACTAACTAATCGACCCAGTCGATTGATGTGTAAGGCCAATCCGAGTCAGTATTGCGCTAAGTGTCCTACTAACTAATCACACGAGTGAGGGGTGTATGGTGGTTGATGTGTAAGGCCGAACTGAGCGAGAAAGCGAGGTATGTCCTACTAACTAATCGACCCAGTCGATTGATGTGTAAGGCCAATCCGAGTCAGTATTGCGCTAAGTGTCCTACTAACTAATCACACGAGTGAGGGGTGTATGGTGGTTGATGTGTAAGGCCGAACTGAGCGAGAAAACGAGGTATGTCCTACTAACTAATTGACCCAGTCGATTAATGTGTAAGGCCAATCCGAGTCAGTATTGCGCTAAGTGTCCTACTAACTAATCACACGAGTGAGGGGTGCATGGTGATTGATGTGTAAGGCCGAACTGAGCGAGAAAACGAGGTATGTCCTACTAACTAATCGACCCAGTCGATTGATGTGTAAGGCCAATCCGAGTCAGTATTGCGCTAAGTGTCCTACTAACTAATCGCAAGTGTGTCGAGTGTGTGATGCTAGCTCCGAGATGGTTTTTGTGGGTTTCCCATCTCGTAATGCAAATGCAGGGGCTAGTTAATTTTGCTCCCACAAGTAGAGTCATACATTTTTTTGAGTTTAACCAAATGCACATGACTTTTAAGCATAAACGTTGGGTAATATATTTTGTGAATATAAATAATATAAGATATATCAATTCATTAGAAATGTCATGAAAGGTCAATAAACTTTGCATACGTTAAGCTCATATCCTGTTTTATTTATTGTCCACACATCCTCCTAGTCAAATTAAAAGGGAATAAAGACACAGTATTTACGATAATGCATATTGACACAAACAACGAACCTGGTAAATAAATAAAAGGGTTACTACATACACAACACAACGTAAACAATAATACAAATTATAAATTTGTACAATACCTAGGGTCGAATCATTACAATCTTTAAATTTAACTCTTTTATAAAATCGACGTATGTAATATAATAAATCATTCGTTGAAATCATAGAAAACGATGCAAAATTTTATCTAAAATTAACTTTTAGAGTTACCTTTATAATTTGCTCGGCTCTTAATGGGTGAATATTCTATTCCTAAGAAAAACCGTATTTATTTAACATTAAAGTTGCATTTAATATAATAACAAACTGTGAATAAATCGACAAAAATCTAGAAATATCGAAAAACTCGACATGTAGAAAATCTTGACGGTCCACTCCCAGACTAAGCATGAAGTAAAATTTCGAGTTTAGAAAAGCCCCGCGTAGAAAATTTGTCGAGGGTCGCGCAGCGACTCGAGACAAATTTTCACGGGGCTTTTCTAAACTCGAAATTTTACTTTATGCGCCACGCGTATAAAACACTGCTTTAAAGTGAAGTTAAAAACGCACTTAAAAACCAATACAACTTCGATATTTTTTTCAAAATCGGATGTTTTCTTTCCTATCCATGCTCTAAACGTTCAGGTATTCATTGTTTTCTTGTAAAGAAACTTCGATTCCCTGTAGTCCTTCGGTCTCCGACGACCATGATTGGTCCTTCGAGCTGTAGCCTTTGTAAAATGGTAAATAACTTAGTAATCTAGAGTGATCCTTTAATTTGAAACTTCTAAGAACGACTGTTGTCCACTCCCAGACTAAGCATGAAGTAAAATTTCGAGTTTAGAAAAGCCCCGCGTAGAAAATTTGTCGAGGGTCGCGCAGCGACGAGAGACAAATTTTCACGGGGCTTTTCTAAACTCGAAATTTTACTTCATGCGCCACGCGTATAAAATACTGATTTAAAATGAAGTTCAATAACAGATATATCATCATTAATTAAAATCATTATTTAATCAGATATTTAGTCGGAAATTGAACATTTTTGTTAATAGAAACTGGTGGAATAAAATATTTCTGGTTGCAAATAATAGATTCAAATTTATTTTTAAAGGATTTGTATCCGTGATTCAAAAATGAGGATTCGAATCTTTGATTCGAATCATATTTTTCACTTGCGAATCCTTTATTCGAGTATTCGTGACTCGAATCATATTAGGTGATTCGGATTCTTGATTCGAATCCTGTTTTTGAGGATTCATCCCAGCTCTGATATGGAATATGTGAAAGTATACTCAAAAGAAAAAATCGCCGTGTGTGTTGTAAAGTTGCAAGTTTTAGCGTTCTCTTTCTTGAAAATCACTGCATCGTGACAACTTATTTGACAAATTATGATTTATTTGTCACATTGATAATCATTTACAAACATCTCAAAATTTGATGTTTAAAATACCTTACTGTTAAAGCAGGACTGCAACTGTACGCAGTAAATACACCTTAAGTTTGGTCATATTAAAAAAAAAACAGAGTTTAGCTTGATATTTTATTTAATCATTGACTAAAGCTTAAGAGCATTTATAGAAACTTAAATTTAAATGAAAATTATTAATTCACAGCACAATTAATGGAAAGTCTTGATTCGACATTTTAAAGAATAAAGAAAGTCGGCGTTTAAAAACCTAAATTGAAAATATTTGTATTCTAATACAATTTATTAATATAAAAAATTCTACACTTAAAGTCAAATAGAAGAAGTTCTAGCAGGAAAGTATAAGATGGTGCATGAGGTTTCAATTTATAAAAACCGATGACACGTAATGTTTTACAATCTAAAGGAAATTAATCATTTTGCAATATGATATAGCATTGTTTTAATAGAAGAAATGAATAATATTAAGATTTCCAAGTATCCAGAAAGTGAATATTACAGTAATAGTACCGACAACGATCTAAAAATAGATGTTTGACGAGAGGTCAAGTTTTTAGAGTTTCAATGGCATGTTTACATTCTAGAATGTTGATGAGTCATAAGCAAATATTTCTTTGCACGATTTAAATCATTTCATTTAGAAGCGATAACAACATTTTATAATTATTATAATACATCGAAAGTAGTTAATTTTTTTTAAATAGATATATATTATCTACTTTTATTTCACATCTGTAACACCACTTTTGGCAACTTCGCATCAAATCAGTGTTTAATACTGCGTGGCGCATAAAGTAGAATTTCGAGTTTATAAAAGCCCGAAAATTTTTTGTCTTCTACAAATTGTCCAACATCTTAAGAGGTGTAAGTGTGTTTCTTATTATCTAGAAATTGACCATGCTAACACTGGGCCCTTGTTGGGCGCCATAAATTGTGAAAGTAAAAGTTGAAAACTTTACATTGAATTAGTGTTTCGTACGCGTGGCGCATGAAGTAAAATTTTAAGTTTAGAAAAGATTAAGTTTAGACGCTACGGGTCTAAATCCAAACGCTCAGGCTTTTCTAAACTCAAAATTTTACTTCATGCTTAATTTGGGAGTGGAGGACACTCGCTTAAAAATACTTAAAACCCTTGCATTTGAGGTTTTTTGTCGCCCAACGTGGGGCCAGGCTAATACTGTGGCCCCTTGTTGGGCGCACTAAATAGCAAGCATCTAAATTTGAAACTTCTGAATCAGCGTTTCGTACGCGTGGCGAATGAAGTAAAATTTCAAGTTAAGAAAAGCCCCGTGAACATTTTCTACGCGGGGCTTTTCTAAACTCGAAATTTTATTTCATGCTTAGTCTGGGAGTGGAAGACACTCGTTAGTTTAAAATACATCACAACTGGTGATGTATTTAAACAACAATTATGGGTCCTAGGAGTTGTGAAATGAGTGAGTTACTCAATTGTTTCCAAGGCCCTCTTTACAAAAAACAAAAGATTAAAATTTTACATATAAAATGTACAATATACTATAAGTGTAATATATCATTGAATTCAGAAAAAAATATTCTTATAAAAAATATATATAAATCCAAAATGGCGCCCATAAGAAAAACAAAAGTTGGCTATGGTTCTTGGGTAAATGTTACAGTTATCTTAAAATAAAATGTGTTACTAGATTTCTCGTTACAAAGTGCCTGTATAATGTCAAAGTTGTAAATGTCTGGATTCAATAGTTTTTGAATAAATAATATAAACGAAATTTCAAAAAAATAGTTTTTTGACAATATCTCAAAAACGAAATAAGATATTTCAAATTTGTTTTTAGATTATTATTGGGCCCTGAAATACGCAACTTTGCCCCAATTTAACGGACTCTCTATTTCTTCAAATACACGAGATCCCCATACATTTGGTTGAAATACGGGCACCCTGTATAAAACGTATTACTTAAAAATTGGCACTTACGACTATTTGGATATGGCATGCTTCAATTATTAAATCAACTTTTAAAGTTCTGTCTGTATGTTATAGGTAATATATTTTTAATAAACTTCCGTTAGGTGCGCCTGGGGCCGTCGCCCCCTTCGCTCCCCCCTCTCTCTTACTGCGGTGCTGTTTAGGAATGGCTCTCGCAACTGTATATCGAAAAATCGTGATAAGTATACCTAAAAAAAAATCCCAGTCTTCTCATTTTATTGATTTCGACATTTTTATACTATTTTTATTAATATTTTTGTAATTTAAATGTTTGCAATTTAAAGTCTCTAACGGGCAGGTGGTGGCCGAGCGGTAACGTCGTCGGGCTGTATCGCTCGGCGAGCCACAAACTAGGGTTCGATTCCCGTGCACGGGGAAACTTTATTTAAAAATAATTTCTCGTCGTGACCCTGGGTGTGGTATGAATGTGAGTGTGTCCGTATCAGAGCTGGGATGAATCCTCAAAAACTGGATTCGAATCACAAATCCGAATCACCTAATATGATTCGAATCACGAATACTCGAATAAAGGATTCGTAAGTGAAAAATATGATTCGAATCAAAGATTCGAATCCTCATTTTTGAATCACGGATACAAATCCTTTAAAATAAATTGGAATCTATTATTTGTAACCAGTAATATTTTATTCCATCAGTTTCTATTAACCAAAATGTTCATTTACCGACTAAATATCTGATAATATAATGATTTTAATTAATGATGATATATGTGTTATTGAACTTCATTTTAAATCTGTGTTTTATAGGCGTGGCGCATGAAGTAAAATTTCGAGTTTAAAAAAGCTTTTCTAAACTCGAAATTTTACTTCATGCTTAGTCTGGGAGTGGACAACACTCGTTCTTAGAAGTTTCAAATTAAAGGATCACTCTAGATTACTAAGTTTATTACCATTTTACAAAGGCTACAGCTCGAAGGACCAATCATGGTCTTCGGAGACCGAAGGACTACAAGGAAACGAAGTTTATTTACAAGAAAACAACGAATATCTGAAGGTTTACAGCATGGATAAGAAAGAAAACATCCAATTTTGATAAAAATATCGAAGTTGGGCTGGTTTTCAGTGCGTTTTTAACTTCACTTTAAATCAGTGTTTTATACGCGTGGCGCATGAAGTAAAATTTCGAGTTTAGAAAAGCCCCGTGAAAATTTGTCTCGGGTCGCTGCGCGACCCTCGACAAATTTTCTACGCGGGGCTTTTCTAAACTCGAAATTTTACTTCATGCTTAGTCTGGGAGTGGACCGTCAAGATTTTCTAAATGTCGAGATTTTCGATATTTCTAGATTTATGTCGATTTATTCACAGTTTGTTATTGTATTAAATGCAACTTTAATATTGAATAAAAACGGTTTTTTTTAGGAATAGAATATTGACCCATTAAGAGCCGAGCAAATTATAAAGTAAACTCAAAAAGTTAATTTTAGGTAAAATGTTGCATCTTTTTCTATGATTTCAATGAATGATTTAATATATTACGTACGTCGATTTTTTAAAAGAGTTAAATTTAAAATTCAAATGAGTGTTGTCCACTCCCAGACTAAGCATGAAGTAAAATTTCGAGTTTAGAAAAGCCCCGCGTAGAAAATTTGTCAAGGGTCGCGCAGCGACCCGAGACAAATTTTCGCGGGGCTTCTCTAAACTCGAAATTTTACTTCATGTGCCACGCGTATAAAACATTGATTTAAAGTGAAGTTAAAAATGCACTGAAAACCAACCCAACTTCGATATTTTTTCAAAATTAGATGTTTTCTTTCCTATCCATGCTGTAAACCTTCAGATATTCGTTGTTTTCTTGTAAAAAAACTTCGATTCCCTGTAGTTTTTCGGTCTCCGAAGACCATGGTTGGTCCTTCGAGCTGTAGCCTTTGTAAAATGGTAATAAACTTAGTAATCTAGAGTGATCCTTCAATTTGAAACTTCTAAGAACGTGTGTTGTCCACTCCCAGACTAAGCATGAAGTAAAATTTCGAGTTTAGAAAAGCCCCGCGTAGAAAATTTGTCGAGGGTCGCGCAGCGACCAGAGACAAATTTTCACGGGGCTTTTCTAAACTCGAAATTTTACTTCATGCGCCACGCGTATAAAATACTGATTTAAAATGAATTTCAATAACAGATATATCATCATTAATTAAAGTCATTATTTAATCAGATATTTAGTCGGAAATTGAACATTTTTGTTAATAGAAACTGGTGGAATAAAATGTTACTGGTTGCAAATAATAGATTCAAATTTATATTTAAAGGATTTGTATCCGTGATTCAAAAATGAGGATTCGAATCTTTGATTCGAATCATATTTTTCACTTGCGAATCCTTTATTCGAGTATTCGTGACTCGAATCATATTAGGTGATTCGGATTCTTGATTCGAATCCTGTTTTTGTGGATTCATCCCAGCTCTGATATGGAATATGTGAAAGTATACTCAAAAGAAAAAATCGCCGTGTGTGTTGTAAAGTTGCAAGTTTTAGCGTTCTCTTTCTTGAAAATCACTGCATCGTGACAACTTATTTGACAAATTATGATTTATTTGTCACATTGATAATCATTTACAAACATCTCAAAATTTGATGTTTAAAATACCCTACTGTTAAAGCAGGACTGCAACTGTACGCAGTAAATACACCTTAAGTTTGGTCATATTAAAAAAAAACAGAGTTTAGCTTGATATTTTATGTAATCATTGACTAAAGCTTAAGAGCATTTATAGAAACTTAAATTTAAATGAAAATGATTAACTCACAGCACAATTAATGGAAAGTCTTGATTCGACATTTTAATAGTGGACTAAAGCAAATACATGAAAACTTCTGGTTAAATACATAGCAGGAAATCTGTTACATTACACTTTGGCTGCTCAACATTCAAATTAAATTGACGTGTGTATACTGAAAGATACACATGGCAGTCAGTATTAACCATTAAATAAAGAAAGTCGGCGTTTAAAAACTTAAATTGAAAATATTTTTATTCTAATACAATTTATTAATATAAAAAATTCTACACTTAAAGTCAAATACAAGAAGTTCTAGCAGGAAAGTATAAGATGGTGCATGAGGTTTCAATTTATAAAAACCGATGACACGTAATGTTTTACAATCTAAAGGAAATTTATCATTTTGCAATATGATATAGGATTGTTTTAATAGAAGAAATGAATAATATTAAGATTTCCAAGTATCCAGAAAGTGAATATTACAGTAATAGTACCGGCAACGATCTAAAAATAGATGTTTGACGAGAGGTCAAGTTTTTAGAGTTTCAATGGCATGTTTACATTCTAGAATGTTAATGAGTCATAAGCAAATATTTCTTTGCACGATTTAAATCATTTCATTTAGAAGCGATAACAACATTTTATAATTATTATAATACATCGAAAGTAGTTAATTTTTTTTAAATAGATAGATATTATCTACTTTTATTTCACATCTGTAACACCACTTTTGGCAACTTCGCATCAAATCAGTGTTTAATACTGCGTGGCGCATAAAGTAAAATTTCGAGTTTATAAAAGCCATTAATAATGGTTATGGTCATGATCTAGTTGATAAACTAATTAAAGAACATACATTTTCCCAAATTAAACATTTACTGTATGCAGGAATACCAAATAAATCAGACAGTACAACTTACAAACCAATTACTTATTTTGGCAATGTTAGTTTCCAAATTAAAAATATTTTGAAAAAACATAATATAGAAGTTGCATTCAAACCATTTTGTAAAATTAATAATTATATTTTTACTTTCCCCCGTATGTAATACAAAGGGAAAGTATTGTTTTCGTGAAAATTTTCTAATCAAAAATTTTAGCGGAAATATCCGTTATGAGGTCCCCTGAGTCGAATAAGACCATTTTTGAAAAATGTCTGTCTGTCTGGCTGTGTGTCTGTGTGTGTGTCTGTGTGCGCTGTACAGCAAAAACTTTTTGTTACAATCGGAAGAACTGAAAAGCTTTTGGTGAAAATCGGAAAACCGGAAGTGGTACTTTACTCTTAGCGTTTTTCAGTTTTTTCAGATTTTTTCAATAAATGTTCATCAAACGAAAAATTCTTTCAAATAAAAGTTGTAGATAATAACAAAATGAAGATGTATTGTTCACTTACTTTTTGTCATAGCACTCTTAGTTTTTGAGATATTTCAAAAGTTGTGTGTTTTATCTAGTTATTGAGGACCACTTCGTAATATGTTATAAAAAGAAGAACGTTTTTCGGGAACTTTCAAACACAATTTTCTACAGGGTGATTCATTAGCCTCTTTACAAACTTTAAAAAGTAATTTAATACGCAATTTACGGGGGAAAGTACTATGATGGACACATCACCATTTTTAATAGTAAAACCAAAATTGATAAAGGTAATAGATCAGGAGTATATAAATTAACATGCACAGATTGTCAAGGAGTATACATTGGTCAATCTAATCGTAATTTCAATACTAGACTAAAGGAGCATAACCGGGCTTTTCGGTTGCGACAATGTGATAAGTCATCTTTTGCAAAACATCTCTTAGATGAAAACCATACTTTTGGAAAAGATGTACTTACTATTATTCATTGTGCCGAAAAGGGTCGGAAGATGAATCTCCTTGAATCCCTAGAAATACATAAAGCTAGCGCTAATCCGGGAATCCCCCTAATTAACGACCAGGTTGATCTACTGTATACCCCCATTTTTAAAGCCGTTTTGTAATCCGTTTTCATGTAATCACATTTTGTATATATACCCGTATTGTTTCCAGTTTTAGACACTTCATGTTTGATAATGGCAAGCTGAATTTGCCGAAACTGCAGTCACATAAAAATAAATGGTGTTATACAAACAAAGTTAAAAGTGTTTTATTGTGTTAAATTAACATGTATAACGAAGTAGAAGCCTCCACAATTCAAAATAAACAAAAGATTTAAATAACCTAACCTACAAATTTGATGTGAACAAACAAGATTTAACAATCCTAAATTCCGAATTTGATGTAAACACACAGGATTCAACAAATATTTCCTTAAAGATTGATGTAAGCAAACAGGATTTTACAAACGTAACCTCCAAGTTTGATTTTAACACTGGAGATTTTAACGATGTAAGTTCTTAAACTGATTTAAACAATGTAGTCTTTGATGGGTTATGCCAAACCTGAATAGCTAGACATAACCTTATAATAAATGAAATTTGTCACTTTTTTTTTTCAAGGCACACTAATTATAATCTTTGAAAAATATAATTTCAAATAGAAGATATATTTTAATTTTGTTTCGACAACAATATTTAAAAAAAAACAATATATTTCCCATTATTGGGTTCAGAAAAATAATGTCTAACGATAAAACGAGTGTATTTCACTCCCAGACTAAATATGAAGTAAAATTTCGAGTATAGAAAAGCCCCGCCTAGAAAATTTGTCAAGGGTCGCGTCAGCGACCCGAGACAAATTTTTTCGGGACTTTTTTAAACTTGAAATTTTTCTTTATGCTCCACGGGCATAAAACATTGGTTCAAAGTGAAGTCCGAATTTTTAAAATTAATGTATTTGAATATTTTTTCCAAGGCACACTATTTTTTTTTTAATATAATTTTAAATAGAAGATTTATTTCAATTTATTTTCGACGATAATATTTTTGAAATACAACATATTGGGCATTATTGGATTCAGAAAAATAATGTCTAATGTAATAAAAATACAACATTACAGGCAGCTGTTTAAAATTTTTAAGTTATCTATTATTTGGCAATGAAGTTATTATTGAAAAAAATCAATATTAATGCAATTTCTTAGTATTTAAACGGCCATTGCCTTTGGTTTTTAATTAAAAAAAATCGGTCAATAAATAACAAAGTTATCGAACACCCAGTATACACAGGTCTATTTCTTCTAATTGAAAGCACCCACCGGAACGTCGGTAATGCATCGAACCAATCGAACGTGATCTGATATATGTAGCCCCTTGGGTTTTTTAGAGTGTTGACCGCTATATGTGAATGCATATGTATATGTATGTAAGAATTATTTATCGATATTAAAAAAAAAACAACATGCAAAAGGTTATATAGATCCGTAGCGCGTGCATATAAAAACGCGCGTTTGGTCGCATGATTTTATTTCGGTAATAAGCGATCCGACTAGGAAATCTTTACTTTTATTTCATTTTCATTTAGCGCGGTGGCCAACGGGTGTTACTCACTATATTGCTTTGTGTTTAGTTGTCTATCTTCTTATATCAACTATGATTGATCAACCTATCGGCAATTGTCTGAACCGAGAGCTGCTATTAGATGCTGAGAACTATGGCGCGTTTCTTAAACAAACCAGTTTATTCTTATTGATAGTTTTAATACATTGGTGGGTACAGAAAGATATAATTTCAATTTATTTAAGTGTGGATTTATAGAGGAAGATTATCCACATGAATCAAAATTTGTTTAATGCTAATCAAAAATTCTTTTCTGTAATAAATTAATTTTTGAAAAACATTTTTTCAATTTTTTTGGGTTTATCAAAGTAATTTTTGTTGTCTTTTGTAGGTTATTAAATGAATTAACAATTCTGTTTTTTTTAATAAATAGTTTAAGCCCCAATCTCCAATGTTTGAAACACACTACGTAAGCCACACCACTCTGTCTGACATACCCATGAATGTATGCATTTGTTTCTGGAAATAAAATATTCTATTCTATTCTATTCTATTCTACACTAGCGGTATCATAGCCTTAAATTGTAAATATTTTAAAATGAAATATTTCAACATTCAGCTTAGATTTTACAAAACGACAACCTATTGTTTGGCTACAAAATTACAAAAACTAAAAATTAACTAAAATTATTCCACTTACACTGGATCTAATATATTTTAAAATAAATATATTTCGATATTGCTTTTTTAAGTTAAGCAATTTTGTTTTGGCATTTACAAATATAAAGTAAATTTTATGCAAATCTGAATCTTTATTTATATTTTGACCTACAACTGGGGTACACTTTGACCTGAGATTTTTTTTGATCTACGATAGGACAACATTTTAATCTACGATAAGACAATATTTTAATCAGTCATAAGACTACAGAGGCTAATTTTTGACACATAATAAGGCTTTCTTTTATCTATATTTTACCGACTACAAGTCTATATATTAACCTAAAACAAAGTTGAATTTTGACCTGTACAAGGCTATATTTTGACCTACAACTGGGCAATATTTTGAGAAAGCTATATTTTGAGGCTATAATAGGATAATATTTTGACCTATCATAAGGCAATATTTTAACCTGTGATAAGACTATATTTTGACCTGAGACAAGGCTCTATGTTGGCTTGTGGGAAGGTTATATTTTAACTTGTAAGAAGGCTTTATTTTGACCTACAAGAAAACGAGTCCCTTTCACTAGTTGAATAAACATGAAGTAAAATGTTTAGTTTAGAAAAACATTAAAATATTATCTTGAACAAGTTTCTCATCTTTCACTTAAATATGTTTATATATATATATTTAACTATGATTTAATAAAGGAAACACTTGGTTAAGTTTCAGTAATATTTTGTTATTTTATTCCAACTAGTTTCGACTTTCAGTCATTCTCAAGGAGTACAGGAAATTACATTTTTACAAACATTATACAAGAGAGGTTAATTTAAATTTTATGGTTAGGCAATAGGGTCATGACGGGTGAGCTCCACAGATCTTCGATGTCATTAACAATTGGTTTTCCCTGTTTTATTGCTTTCTGGATTTCCAGTCCTTCGCGATGGTTGAAATGACGTCCTTTATTGCCTGTGTATAAAATCTTTAGTGTTTGGTTATTAAAAAAGTGATTATTGTCAATGCAGTGTTTAGCTAACCCAGTACAATATTTTTTATTTAGGATTGAAGCTTTGTGTTCTTCCAGTCGTTTTTTGAAATTCCTCCCGGTTTGGCCAATGTATATTGAGTCACAATCGTCGCACTGGATTTCATACACTCCACACTTTTTAAATTTATCAGTTTTTTGTTTGCTATTCACTAGGAGTTTGCCTAAATTTATTGGGTTAGTCATGATTATGTTAAATTCTTGCCCTTTAATACATTTTTTAACTTTTGGAGAAAATTCGCTAACAAAATCTAACTTACACCAACTTGTGTTTTCTTTCTTGTCTCGGATATAAAAATATTTTTGGTACTGTTTTGATTTTTTATTTGCTATCATATTATTAACTAATTGCTCACTATATCCATTATTTACTGCTATTGTTTTTATTATTTTTGTTTCTTGTAAAAAGTTTTGTTCACTTTGAGGTATATGTATTAATCTATGAATTAATGAATGAAATGTGCTATATTTGATTTTGTGGTGTGTGTTTGATGTTTCTGGGATAATGGCGTCTGTTAATGACATCGAAAATCTGTGGAGCTCACCCATCATGACAGCCCTTATTGCCTAACCATAAAATTTAAATTAACCTCTCTTGTATATAATGTTTGTAAAAATGTAATTTCCTGTACTCCTTGAGAATGACTCAAAGTCGAAACTAGTTGAAATAAATAAACCAAAATAGTAGTGAAATTTAACCAAGTGTTTTCTTTATTAAATCAACCTTAAAATGTTGATTAGTTGGGCGAATCCCCGGCAAATCCAAATTTTTGGGCTTCTCTAAACCACAGTTCATATATATCCAGTTAGCCAGTCCCCATATAAATTTTGGGTACACGCGAATGGGAGCAGAGCGCTGGATGCCAAATTAGTGTATACGGCTGCCTATATACACCAGTCTGGCTTCCTGCGGTCGGTCGGTTACGACTATTTTACTCCAGATGTCGCGAAATCAAGTCTCAGAGAGAGAGTGAGAGAGAGACAATTTCTTTCTTCCTCTATTCCGCGCTTCTCGTATCATATTCCAGATGTTGATTTTTCAATCTTGAAAACACGTGTTTTTTTCTTTTAACGAGCTAAGGATGCGTGTTACATTCATTCATGCGTTTCCTTCTACAATTTTGTTTTCTGCGTTATTAGAGAATAGATTTTATGAAATTATATGTGAACGTTGTAAAATTCATTAAGTATTATTTATTTTGTACAAAAAACTTAAAATACAAAACTATTTAACTTTTGATAAAAGGTAAAACAAATAAATCAACTTATCATTTTATTAACTAATCAGATCAATCCTATTGATCAGATCAAATCTACTGATCGATAAGGGTTTCTTTTTTAATTAAAGGGGTCAGTGCAAAATGCAGTTGTCATTTTTTTTTAGTTTTTGAATTATTACCGTTTGAAGTTTTTAACCCATTAAGCGCCGTTGATGCATACACGCAACATTATTATTTTTTGATAATTAAGTTACTAAATAAGTTTATTTGATATATTATATTATTTGACCTAAATTGAAAATGTACCAAGAAAAATTTAAATATTTTGTTATTTAAAGTGTATTATAAATACTTCACAATATTGCAATGTTTTATACGCGTGGCGCATGAAGCAAAATTTCGAGTTTAGAAAAGCCTAATTTGGCTCGGTCGCTCCGCTTCGCTACGCGCCCGAGCCAAATTTTCAGGCTTTTCTAAACTCGAAATTTTACTTCATGCTTAGTCTGGGAGTGGATACACTCGTTCTTAACTTCATATTGCACGTTTTTATATAAAATCGACGAATGCCTGAACATTGACAGCGTATACATTACATTGATTTTTATATAATTTGTATATGTGCATATATATATACATGTGCTTTAAATTTTCCACCCTCCTGACTTATGTAAAACTTTTGTTAATAACATGAATAAATTTATTTATTATTTATTATTATTATTTATTGATGAGGCATTAATTTTTTGAAAATCCATTATCATTTTAATATAATAATAATAATAATAAACTATTTATGATTTTTAACTTTTTATTAAATTCACGTATACATTATGTGTATTTAAAGAAAAAAATCACACTATGTAATGCAATAAGTCATTCATAGAAATCATAAAAAGAAGTGTAGAATTTTAATTAAAATTAACTTTTAGAGTTAAAATTGCTTGGCCGTTAATGGGTTAAAATAGTTTTAAATATACTATGTGTCCCGTTTCAAGGCGCATTGTATGTTTCATGTAAAGATTTCCAATGTAATTGGAATTTGAGTTTGTATCGCTTATTGAACCAAAACGATTACAATAAAATTAAAATCATTTCTTTACCTACTAGCAGTATTTTTGAGGTATTATTTTTGAGTTCTCCTCAGTTTCATTTGAAATATAGCTTGAAAATAGTGAACGATTATACGAAAATAAAATCGTCATAACAGTAGTTGCTACGAAAAGTCAGTGTTTGGCATCAAATTTATTAAAACACAAAGCAATAATTCAATTCAACGTGAGTGTTTATTCTGCAAAAGAAAAAAATCAGATCCCAAAATGGACTCAGTATATATTATAATCACGATGCGTATTTTATTAAATGAACCATACTTTTAATAAATATTAACAGTTTCAGAAATTTGTGGTTTTTGCACTGACTACTTTAATTATCCGTTTATTTTGAACGATTGTTACATGATCAACATGTACTTTTCCGATTGAAATTTTATAAACGCTTGTGTGCCATTTGACCAACACCGACAACACTCAGCGGGCACTAAAATGTTACCTAATTTTTGGATTAAAATTTATGGCATCAGTCGTGCGGCTGCATGGGGATAATTTAAAAAAGAATAAGCAGAAATATTTTTCGATATTCTCAATACTTCCCGAGATACACGAAATGTTATATAGAGAAAGTACAAATTATATAAAAATCATGAAACTTTATAATTGAGAATATTATCAAAAACTGCGAAACAAACAAACTTGTTAAATCAAGTAATTAGTCACATTAATAACATTATAAATTTTACATTTTAATAATTGTTATCGACCTCATGGCTATCTTTTTTTGTACGGAAATATACGTTTTAGGGTCCCAGGAATCAGAAACAAGTGTTATCGATAATATTTGAGATAATTGGCTCAAATATGTTGAAAAGTCTCGTTAAGTTATGATAATCAAAAACATTTAGAAAACAACAAGATGTCTTTTAATAGAATAAGTATAATAGATTTTTTCTGAGAAGTTTAATTGCAAAAATTATTGAATACTCTATTTCCAGTTTACAATGTTTTGTATGTCAGGTTAATTCAATTATTTCAATGGTTTTATTCTTAGTCAGATTACATTTACAAAAGGTACCGATAGGATTATGTTACAGACTAAATAGGTAAGTAAAAATAATTCAAAATGATTTAAGAAAACCCGATCAAAAAAAGTCTAACTAAAATATCGGTTAGTGAAAAACATGATAAGAAATTACCGAATTCGATTCTGCGCATACGGATTAAATGTGTCAACAGTAAATAATCTTTTTAAATCCCAAAATATTTATGGTTTTTAGAAGGTTGCGGATTATCTGTAAGTTGCAGTGGTATTTAGAGGTGGATAACTATCGATAGTCGGCACCATCGATAGTGTTTGATAGTCAGAACACATATTATCGATAACTATCGATATTTATCCAGGAAAATTAATTAAATTATTTATTTTACAATTTATTTTATTGTGGGTCTAACAACCACTGATTCTTGTTCAAAAACAGAAGCACATTAATATTTTTTGGTTTAAGTCTTGATCTTCTGTCGCTGATGATCAGGCCAGCTGTACTAAATTCTCTTTCTGACTCCGTCGAAGATGCTGGAATGCATAGGTATTTCAGGATTAACTCGGGAATGGGCTGAAGTTCTTGGCCATTCACCTAAAAAAACGAAATAAATATACACAATGATTAACCTATTATATAATATATTTCTTACTTTCCAAAATACTAATGGATCCGTTTCTTAAGCTGCATTATCCCTTTCCAGATATTGCCTCTTCCTAATTATTATATCAGCGCCATCAGCGATAACGCTTCTGGATTTCTCTTCTACTCTTCGGGCGACGAATGACAACAATGACTTCTTTTGTAGAGTGCTTCCCTGATTTTGATGTTCTATTTCGTCAACACAACTTTCAATATGTGAATTCAGAATCATTTCCTGTTCTAACAAAGTTGCCGCCTTGTTTGCATTTTCTAAATTATTAAATCCTTCCATCTTATATCTCGGATCAAGAAGTGTTGCAATTCTTGTTACTGATCTGGTCTCATATGCAAATAGTCTTTTTCTTGTCGATTCCATCAAGCCTTTGCAGAACTTCTTCCCTTCCGATGTAGCCATAATTGTGATAATATCATTTAAAGATGTAAAAATTCCAACTGTCAGTGGTATTATCAAAGATATGGTAACATAACTGGACCCGGACACTTTTTTTGTTGCCTCATCGAACGAGAACAATGCAGCTTCAAAATCATTAAGAATAGATATTTCATCAAGAGTAAACGGAGAAGGAGCTTTTCTCATTTTCAATAGAGTTCTATTTATTGCATCACTAGTTTTTATAATTCTTTGTATCATATATAATGAACTGTTCCACCTTGTAGAAACTTCGTGAATTAATTTCAATGGCTCTTTGCTACCCTGAATACTTGTTTGCTCTTCTTTAAATTTATCAGTGGCTGAAGTGCTGCTTTTAAAAAATCTGAGAATTTCTTTGCATTTGGTCAAAACCCTCTGAACATAATCACTGCTCAGATTATCTTGTACAGCTAAATTAAGGGTGTGAGCAAAACATGGGAGGTGGGGCTTCTTCAAATTTTCACATGTTTTAATCATGTTAGCAGCATTGTCAGTTACTATACATGTAATTTTATTTCCTGTATCCCAATTTTCAAAAATCTCCTGCAGTGCATCAGCAATATTTTGTGAAGTATGATTCGTATTTAGTGGCCTTGCTGTTAAGACAACAGACTTCAATCTAGAATCAGATATGAAGTGACAAGTGGCTGACAAAAACGACTCTGTGGAAACTGACGTCCAAGTATCACATGTTATTGAAAGATACTTGATACCACTTAGTATTTCTCTTAGTTTGCTTTGCGACTTAGTATACAAATTCTTTATAACATATTCTCAAATAGCAAATTTACTGGGGATAACATAACGAGGGTCAAGAAGATAGACAAATCTTCTGAATCCGGTATCATTAACAATATTGAAAGGTTGAAAATCTTGTGCAATCATCATTGCAAGAGCACAGTCCAGCTCTTTCTTTCTCTTTGAAGAACTCTAGTATTCAATAGATCTCTTAAAGAAAGGACTTATTGATCTATTGTTAGACTGTGCTGAGGTTAACTGTGTACTCGAGCTGGAAGTAGAAGCAACAACAAGTTCCTCATTTTCAACATCATTCCTATTTATAGAGTGGAATCTTTTCAAGTGGTCAGCTAAGTTACTTGTATTGCCGCTAGTTTTATATTCCTTACCACATGTTATACATTTAGCTAATTTACGGTCAGATGAAAATATTGAAATATTATAATATAATATATAATATTGAAATATTTCCAAACTTTCGAAATCTTCGGTCTTTTATTAGATATCCGTGACACAGATGTTTCCGATTCTGACCCTGACTGCCCAGAATGGGGGTTTTCATTTTGAGGCAACACTTCCGGAGTAGAATTATTGTCCTTCCTAGTCGTACCTCCGCTACTTGAGCCTATGAAATTTAAAATGATACGTGAAATTTTGTTTCTCATAAAAAAAGTTTCTGTGACTATCGACTTACAGAACACACAAAATTAACCACTTTCGTGTTATACGTTGCACACATTACAATTCAATATATATATATTTTTTAATAATTCAGTCTTTTAGAGACATGGCGGCTCATTATGATTTTTATGTGAGACTAATTCTAAATTATATGAAACTGAATTAATTTAAAAAATGAATTATTATAATAATCAGTGAATTAAATACCCAAAATTTTAATTTCTTAAAATTTTAAATTTACTTTCCTCGAAATTCAAGCAGTTTATATAAAAAACATTATTAATATAATATATCCACTTCCTTGTAATCAATATTTGTTAAAATGTTTTTCTAATCTTTTTTATATAAAAGAAATATTGGTAGAAACATAATATGGTTCCAGATTACGTGGTCCATGAAATATGTCACAAATATAAATATATACACATTTGGTTTCATTCAAATGAAAATAATATTTTTTTTTTCAGGAAATTGTAGATATATATTAAAATCATTGTTAAGTTTATGAAAGGTTTGTAGCTACGTCGTTTGGTTTAAAATGATGATTATTTTTAATTTAAGAAAAAATGTCTATTGGAGCAAAATTGTTTCCATGTTGTGGAAAAATACATTTTAATAAATATAAAAAACATACAAAATTGTTCTTTGTAATTTTCGTAAAAAGTAAAAGAAATAGTGAAAACTACAATGCGCTTAAAAAAATCAAATTGCAAAATAATGCTTCAAGAATAGAAGTTATTTTGCTTTTATTGGGAATTTATCGTAGCGCAGTTTATTTAGTTAACTAACATTACGATCATATCCGAAAAAGTTGTAAAAACACTTGAATATTTGAGAGAAAACGGCCCGATTTGTACACGGCCCATGTGTATTTTTCCACACTGTACACATGGCCAGTCCGCTCCTGTACAGTTTACCTCCTAACTAACTACTCTTAACAAAGTTCTGAAGTCAAAAATTCTCGCATATTTCATGCATTCTACACCTATATTTTGAGCACTTACAACAGTTAAGGTAAACACAACTTCCGGTGATCGGTTTTTTACGATACGCTTTTTTCTTTAGGTTTTTAAATAAGGCCGCTGTAATGTACCCTGTACATCATTATATTACATTTTATTATTATATTATTTCTCATTATTATTATTATTATGTATATTTCGCACAGATAACATTAGGGCCAACAAATAGTCAGAAACCGATCAATAACAATTTGTTTATCAGTACTTTCACTAAAGATGTTATTTCAAATCATTATCTTAAGTAAATGTTTTCTACCGCGCTCATTAGACATTGCCCCTAACGTTATGCGTGTCCCTTTGTTATAATCTCTTTTTTCCAGAGCTTGATTAGAATAAGTTGTTAGTCTTATTTCAGACATCGCGAAAAGCACTCTTACTCTTGTACTCCGTTTATACTAATTCTTTTATATTAATAAATCTGTTAAAGTCATAAACAGTATATTAATAACAATTAATATCCGCCTCCCGCTCAACCATTACACTGGCGCAGTCGGTAAACGTGAAATAAATAAGTGTAAAAAGTAATTAGCGGGTTTTTTCGCGAGTAAATAATACAAAATTGTGCATAAAATCCGAAGTACGTTCCTCAACACATAGAAGGACGCCAAAATCGTAGTGCCGTTCCCAAGCTACCATCTCAATAGCGTCCTACTCCTGTAACGATCATATCCACAGAGTGCCAGAAGGAAGCCATCCACGTCGTGAAGTCCCAAGCATTTAAACAACGAGCTACCATATCAAAACTGAGTCGTCGTACTCAGAAAAGCGCTAAGCAGATTACCCGAGAGGGTAACACAACAACCGTTTCCACAGCCCCACCAGGAAGTGCGCGTACCACCAGAAGACGAGCGATTAAATCGTGCGACGAAATGCTCATCGTAATTTTCTTCTCGATTCTAAGAATCTCCGGCACAGTGATGGCCAACGATTTCTACAACAACACCCCTTTACAAACTTCACCTGGACTTTACTTCGAGGGATTAGGACAACTAAATTTGCAAGAACAATCATGGAAGCTAATTGCTCACCTAGACATATCCGCTTTACAAGGAAAAACCGCAAGCATTGACAATACATATCACAAAACTTTAAATTTTTGTACTTACGCTTTGTTCGGTATATTTTCAAGTTGCAAAACAACACTAGTATTATTAAGTCACGAAATCAAAGAAATTGAATCCAAAAGCTATGTATTACACCAGATTATCGGACATCGCCAAAAACGCGCATGGTTTAACATTGTCGGCTCAGCTTTCAAAACAATTTTTGGCACTCTTGACGAAAATGATGCAAATAAATACACTCATGCCATTAATTCCATTAATAATGACGAGGGGCGTTTGGCCAAATTACTACAAGAGCAATCATCAATAGTACAATCAACTATTAAAAATATGAACCAAACTGTTAATAACTTCAATGATAATGAACAAGCAATTAACAAAAATTTCGAACTCTTCCAAAATTATACTCAGAGTTACAATAAAAAAATGTGGGACCTAGAAACTAAAACTGCTTTAGACGAACATATTGTTTTATTGACGTCAATGGTAAATAATTTATTAAGGGAGTATGACAATTTAATTAACGCAATTCTTTTTGCCAAATCGAATCAAATCCACCCTATCGTATTGACACCCGATCAATTAATTCAAGAACTACAAACTACACTTCAATATTTACCTTCCTCCACAAGCTACATATTACCTCTCGAAATAGAAAATGCAGTTGATTTGTTAGCAGTAACTTCTTTAACTGTTTTTTATTCAAAAAATCAAATAATTTTTATAATTTCCAACCCATTGATTTCGCAAAACATTTTCAACTTATATAAAACTATTTCTCTACCAACCTCTCATAATCACGATAACTACGTTTTTATAGAACCTACATCAAAGTATCTTGCCATTTCACAAGATAGACAACATTACACTCTTTTTGATGACCTAAGTTCATGCGTTAGAATATCCAACAAATATGTTTGCCAAACTAAACAACAACCCGAACGTATTGCTGAAGATAATATTTGCGAAATAGATATTTTAGTTAACGGAAAACTTAATAAATATTGTAATACGAGACTTATACCATTAAAGAACGTTCTATGGAAAACACTTAATGAGAAAAACACCTGGTTATATATTTCACCCGCGAACAAGACAATTTCTATTGCTTGTAATAATAGAGATACTTTCGACTTAATAATATCCAATAACGGAATCTTGCAGGTAGCGCGCAATTGTAAAATATTTACAGGTGACACAACCTTTTCTAGTACTACCTATAACTTCACAAGCAATCTGAGATACATTTTGCCAAATTTTAATATTTTAGACCATGAATGTTGTTCCAAAAAGGTTTTAAATGTTTTCAAAAATATATCTTTCGGAAAAGTTAAAATTAACTACTTTGATAATAATGATCTAAAAATGGCTAGTCATAAACTCGATGAAATTTCAAAACTTAGTGAGAATATAGTAAATAATAGGAACTATAGTTGGATTTCAGAAATTCATTACTCTTTCCTATCATATATTTTGCTTTTTGTTATAGTTATCTTTATTCTTTACAAGATTATTAAACGCACTAGAATTTTGCATTCATTTAGACAAATAAGACCTAACCATAACAGAGTCGCCGCATATGTACCAGAAAATATACCAATGAATATTAGAGACATGAATATAGCTCCAGACATGCTTAATGATGCTCCTGCAGTTCCGCCATTGAGAAGAAGTGAACGAATTAGATTCAATCGTAATCAATAAAAAAAAAACAAAAAAAAAAAACTATGTCAAAAAAAAAAAAACTATGTCATTACTTGGGTTTGCAAAAGATAAATATTTTTCTTTCCTTTACCTGTTTTGTATTGTCAAAGAAATACCATATTTAAATGTATGTTGTGTATATAAGTACTCTGCATTTTCTGTATAAACAATTATTGGTATTGGTGTATTTTTATTTTCAGTATCATATATTTTTATATTATTTCATGTACATATGTATTTACAAATGAATTCATTCTATTGTGTATTCATATTTATATTATCTATAGATCTTCAAATTAGGCAAAAAAAAAAAAAAAAATAATCAATTTATCACATTACCCTCTATTCAAGTAATTCTTTTAACTTTTTAAATTTACATTGTAAATTTTTTATAAGGGGGGGAGTGTAATGTACCCTGTACATCATTATATTACATTTTATTATTATATTATTTCTCATTATTATTATTATTATGTATATTTCGCACAGATAACATTAGGGCCAACAAATAGTCAGAAACCGATCAATAACAATTTGTTTATCAGTACTTTCACTAAAGATGTTATTTCAAATCATTATCTTAAGTAAATGTTTTCTACCGCGCTCATTAGACATTGCCCCTAACGTTATGCGCGTCCCTTTTGTTATAATCTCTTTCTTCCAGAGCTTGATTAGAATAAGTTGTTAGTCTTATTTCAGACATCGCGAAAAGCACTCTTACTCTTGTAATCCGTTTATACTAATTCTTTTATATTAATAAATCTGTTAAAGTCATAAACAGTATATTAATAACAATTAATATCCGCCTCCCGCTCAACCATTACACCGCTATTAATTTGAAAATCTCTGTTTGTTCTCGAGATAGTGCCCACAGACAGACACAAACACAAACACAGCCCCCGACATTTTTTTAGAAATGACCCGATTCATCTCGCTGATATTTTTCCGTTAAAATTACGAATTCGAAAAAATCACGATTAGAGAAGTGACAAAAATAACAATAAAAAGTAATGATACTTACATTCTCCTGTTTTGTTGTTTTTCTTTATCAGAAATCTATCCATTTTGTGCTTGCAAATATCTGGTTTGGCAAACACGCATTGATGAACACTACAATAATTTCACTTCACAAAACACGGGACTTCCCAATTCCGAACAAACACAGCTGTTACAGATATATTTTCCCTAATTTAATTGCTACTTACTAGATTGCGCAGTAATAGGCAGTAATAGTCACGTCAATACTCATTACACAATTTTTTTTACATATCATGTCGTCGCACGCCGATCGTGGTGTACACCACTACAGCCCATATTAAATCCGTGTAGATAATAAAATATCGAAAATTATCGATAGTAAAAATAAAATATCGATTATTTTCGATAGTCAAAACTATCGATAACTATCGATAGCGCTATCGATAGTTATCCACCTCTAGTGGTATTGTTCCTGTCGCGCAATACTTGAGGGTATACACCATAATAAAATCGTGGTCGAAAAAATGCCTACAAATAAGTAAAAACAGATAGATCACTTCGAAGAATTTGATTTTTCATCCCTTCTATAAAGCTATCCCCACTAAAATAATGAATATTGTCCAAAAAGAAAATAGTCAAGGAAAAGAGTTAATTCGATATTCATACACGTTATTCAGAGTGTAAATGGATGAAACAGAACGTAGCAATTTTAATGTTAATTTCTCAAAATTAAAATATTATCTTCCCTAATTATTTCAGGGAAATTATGATATTCATTTGGTTAGAGTAAAAATATACACACCGAGCTTTGCTATTTATTGCATTTTTAAAAACCGGAGTGTCATGAAATTAAACAAGCAAATGATGAGGTGTTGATTTGTTGGCTTTTTATTCAAAATATATTCTGTTGATTTTGTGTTACACTTCGATCAATTCTGTATAATTATTACTGAATAAAAAAAAAATGAAAAAACTGCTTCTAAAATATCGTTAATAAATAAGAAAACAGTTATTAATAAATAAGAAAACAGTTATATGTATATTTAATATAGTTTTTTAATGTTTGTTAATTTATTGTATATATGAATGTTTTTATGAATCTATATTGCTATGTTTTTAGTTTTGTGTATTCGTAAATAATTTATCTATTTTATTGAAATAATTTCTGTTATTTTTATTATCAATTCCAATTAAAATACCCATCAAACATTTTTCAAATTGATTTTATCATTGTCAAAAGATTTTTGTATTTATCTAACTTTTAAATAAAAAAAATGTTTAATAACATAAATATATTAAAAATCTATTAATTTTTAAACACGTTTTTATTAAAAATATATATAATAACTAAAAATGTTGGAAATATATTTTACATTTTTTCATTGTAAAATGACTTTATTTATTTATACAAATTATGAATATTTGAAACAATAATCTATTAATCTAATAATTTTAATAATTTTTTTATTAAAAATATATAAAATAACTAAAAACGTTGAAAATATATTTTAGAATTGTTAATTTCATTGTAAATTTCTTTTTATAAAATATATTCCCGAATTTCATAATTTGGAACACGCTTGAAATCTCAAAATAAAAGAAATATTTTCGAATAGACTTTTTGTGGTGATAATAAATTTTATTATTCGTCTACCACAGTTCATATACAGGAAGTTTTCCGTTAAAGTATACATATTTCAAATTCACCTTATTTTTTTTAAATCTGTAGATATTCGTTGTGTTTTTAAAAGAGTTCAATTTGATGCTTTAAACGAGTGTTTTCCTCTCCCAGACTAAGCATGAAGTAAAATTTCGAGTTTAGAAAAGCCCCGTGAAAATTTGTCGAGGGTCGCGCAGCGACCCGAGACAAATTTTCGGGGCTTTTCTAAACTCGAAATTTTACTTCATGCGCCACGCGTATAAAACACTAAAATATTGTAAAATATAAGTATATTTGAACCTCACGTAAAATCAGTGTTTTGTGCGCGGGGCGCATGAAGTAAAATTTCGAGTTTAGAAAAGCACAAATGTACAGTGTATTCTGTATATTGAGTTATTTATACTTAAAAAACTGTCTGTATAACTAATCAATAATATAAATTATTTGCCAAATTTGGTACATACCAAAGTTTTAATTGAATTTATGAAGAAAAGAAAAACAATCAAGATAAAAATAATATCAAATGAATTCTTTAATGTAAACTCATTGAATTTTATTTTTTGATTTTTAGTTAAATTTTAGGTTTATTTAGGAGCTTTTTAAATATATCTGATTCCCAAAGTCCATAATTTTGAACACGCTGGAAATCTGAAAATAAAAGAAATGTTTCTGAACAGTTTATTTTTTACTCTATTCATAAGTAGATGGACCCACTTCCCTACCACAGTCTCTCCTTTTCTATCCTCGAAAACTCGGAATCCAGTTCTCCCATAAGCATTGTCTACCCTTGTCTAAACTTACTTCATGCGCCAGGCGTATAAAACACTGATTAGTGAATTTGAAGTTCAAGTCATTTCATCTTTTATTATCTGAAATTGCCTAAAGTGGTAAAACAGATGTGAAATAAAAGTAGAGAATACTGATAAGAGAAAAAAAAGACCTAATTTATTTTTGAAAAACTATCTGTTTTTGAATACAATTTTAAAGGGCCTCGAATATATTAGATGCCCTAGGCCAGTTATGGGGAAACTACGGCCCGCGGGCCAAGTCCGGCCCGCGGAAAGGTTTAATCCGGCCCGTTTAAGAGTGCCGTCGTGAGAATGTTTGAACGCGTTCTTACTTCGTAATGTGACGACCCGCATAAAAACTACCTACCTACGATTAAGCACTATTCTTTGGCCCGCTACGATTGTCTGGTTATTACAAATGGCCCGTCTTAAAATAAGTTTCCCCACCACTGCCCTAGGCCTCACATTTTTTCTGAAAGTTACTGTGGATACATCATGTGAATTTTGATATGTACAAAAATGCCATGTTTGATAAACATGCCAACAGCATGAAACGTTGTTCCAATGTTGTTCAAACATTGCCTAAATGCGTTAACTTCAGCAACTCAGGTTAACCTTTTCGAATTTTCTTTCTACTCCCTATAGTGCAGTCATTAAACATTTATTAACCATTATAAACACGCAACTATCGACGTCTGACAGCATTGATTTTTCCCTTCGTGACGCCACAAAATTAGTCACACAATTTCAGCAAAGTGGCCAAAAACGCATGAATGAAAACCGTAGTAAACGCAGCCATGCACAGACATTTACTCAGCAAGTACACACACATCCACGAATTGCATATACGTATTGAACGGCAGGAAAAAAGCAGCAGGATTTCCCAAAGGCGATGATGTAACGCGACCTGCGCACGCATCCAGTTGCCGGCGAGTGGGTGCGGCAGAAAGAACTAACAGTCAGCAGTTCTTCTACGAATTTTACAATAGAGAATATATTCATTCTCGAATCCTCCAGATATACACACAACAGGTGAGTCATTACGCAAAATTCCATTTGGGATTAATTAATAAAGTGCATTTAAGTAATAAAACAACTTGTTTTTTTATGAAACAGTTGAATTGAATAAAAATCACCTTAATCACAATAGCTGACATTTTTATATTTATCCAGGTAATTGTAGCACTTTACCTGTTAGTTTCTTTTTTTTCATGTTATTGATTTATGCTTGAAGAGTGCTTGTTTACTATGTTAGGGTCATGAAAATAGGTCATTGAGATTTTCAATTTTCTTTGTATAATACCTTAATTTTCAACGATTAAAATTAAATAATGATAATTATTTTTGCATTTTATGCCGGCGATGACATCACCTTGCATCCACCTCTACCAATAACACACATATCAGATATATACGAATGCGAACCGGTATCGCGTTCAGTCCCACTTTAACACTCCTTCGCTCAGCAGGCTGTTTTTCTAGTTCGCATAGTGTGCGTGTGGATAGTGACTAAATTTAAAATTTTGTTCTAGTCGAAGACCAGAAAGGATAGTCATGAGCAATCAACAGTATTACCCTTTCAAGGTGAGTTTTATTTGGTGTCCATTTTTTCTTTTCTTTCGGTGGTTATGTAATTATGGTCATTGCTAAACCGTGAAATAGCGATTGTTACGAAAACGTCGAGGGAACCTGTTTGTTCGTATTTGGATAATTAGTAGGTCGTGAGGATTAATTGGGTTTTGTAACCAAGGATGTTGTGTTTGGAAATGTATTCTTATTCGGAATATAGACCTTAAATGATCTATTACTTTAACTGAAAAATGTATACAGATTTCTATTTCTTTAACTTTTTGTATTTTAAATTAAATTGCAACTAGGAATTATATTTTTTATCGGTATTTCTTATTGATATTTTGGTAAATTAAATAAATGTATTTTTTACTCTTCGTTAAGCCAATACGATATTTTTTGATGTACATATGGGTTTTTGAACATCACGTTAAATCTGTGTTTTATATGACTAACGCATGATGTAAATATTTTAAGTTCAGAAATATTATTAGAAATACACGTATACCGGGTGTTAGATAAATAACGCCCAACGCCATAACTCTTGTATTTATTGACCGATTTTATTGAACTAAAATCCAAAGTCAATGGCCGCTTAGATACTAAGAAATGACATGAATATTGATTTTTTTCAATAATAACTTCATTCCCAGTTTTAAATATATAATATATATAATAATATTAATTTAAAATTTTGAAATGGCTGCCTACATTTTTTTGGTTTTATTACATTAGACATTATTTTTCTGAATTCAATAACGCCCAATTTCTTTTTTTTGTTCAATGTTTTGGTCTATTTTTTTAAATCTCTTATTTAAAACTATATTTTTAAAAATTATAATTAGTGTGCCTTGTAGAAAAAAGTGACAAATGTCATTTATTGTGAGGTTATGCCATTAATAATAACAAAACAACAAATAAGTACCTAGATTACAATTTAATGTAGAATAAAAGTACAGGAAAAATGTAAATATTTTGTTATTTCAATATTTCGAATATTACTCATTTTTTAAGTGTATTTATAACTTTGACAACATTTCAGTGTTTTATACGCGTGGCGCATGAAGTAAAATTTCGAGTTTAGAAAAGCCTAAACATTTGGTTTGGTCGTGTAGCGCTACGCGGCCAAACCTAAATTTTAAGGCTTTTCTAAACTCGAAATTTTACTTCATGCTTAGTCTGGGAGTGGAAACACTCATTCGAACTTTAAATTTAACTCTTTTATAAAATCGACGTATGTAATATAATAAAACATAAAATCAACTTTTAGAGTTAACTTTATAATGTGCTCTGCTCTAATGGGTTAATATTGTATTCCTAAGAAAAACAGTATTTATTAAATATTTAAGTTGCATTTAATATAATAACAAACTATGAGTAAATCGACAAAAACCTAGAAATGTCGAAAATCTGGACATGTCGAAAATCTTGATGGTCCACTCCCAGACTAAGCATGAAGTAAAGGGTCGCGCAGCGACCCGAGACAATTTTTCACGGGGCTTTTCTAAACTCGAAATTTTACTTAATGCGCCACGCGTATAAAACACTGAAATATTGTAAAGTTTAAAAAGTACTAGCCTTTATTTTGTTCAGTTGGTTGATAAATTGTGTTGAATTTTCTAAGCTGGTTATACATACCAATTCTATTTATAAATGTTGATCAGTATTAAAAGTCCAATTTTGTTTCAAGACACACTACATGTATTGCCTAAAAATCCGGTGAATAAGATTTATTATAATTTTTTCTAGCATAAATATAATTTAATATTAACATATCGAGCATAATTGGATTCAGAATAACAATGGCCAATATATTAATATAAGAAAAGTATATGCAGCCATTTAAAAATTTAAAGTTGACCATTATTTGGCAATGAGCTAATTTTGAAAAAAATTATAATTAGTGTCAATTTATGGTATTGAAACTACGATTGACTTTGCTTTTTAGTTCATTCAAATCAATCAATAAATAACAGAGTTATGTCTTTGGGCGTTTTTTTATCGAACACCCGGTATACGCTTCGCCTCGCGCCCAAATCCAAATGTTCAGGCAAGCACAAGATATTGACTTAATGCTTAATCAAGGTGTAGATACTTTCGATGAAGGCAAATCATTAAACGCTATTAATTTGACTTTAATGAAACCCGGAAACATCGATTTTGTGATTTACCGGTAAAATATCAATAAACGATAAAAGGCGGTACATTTACAATCCCTAGTTGCAACTTCACAAATGTCTCGATAATTTTATCTATTAAACATATCAATTATAAAAAGCTAATTTATTGTCTTTCTGCAATAATTTTGTCTCGTGGAGACTATTTCAAATATTCATTAAAATAACTAGTTCCCGTGCTAATACCCCGCTAAATATTAAATTATTCAATTAATATGTGAGTTACACAACAACAAAAATATAAATAATCATGCTGTTATGGACTTTAACGAATGGATGCTTTTCTTTGCATTTCGAATTTAATTAAAATTAGGCTTTTAATAATAATAGAAGGAAGGTTTCAGTTCTCAATTTTCGCATAAATTTCTGCTGATTATTAATCCGATTTATCTTTAAGTGTTTTCCTGCAAATTGAAAAAAAAACATGTGTCACGATTTTTGTAAAAACTACCACTTTTTTTTGCTTGTAACAGTTTGCGAAATCTGTAAACACTTTCTTGGGGCAAATGTTTATGATTGATTAAATGCAAATAGTTTAATATTTGCAAAGCGATGTTTGATTTTTCAACCTCAACTTTAGTTTCGCATGTCGAGATGTACGCATCATTTTTAGTGTTGATTCTAACGATATGTAGACATTTCTTGAATTTGTATCTTCTAAAAAAATAAATTTAATTGATGCTTAAATATTAGAGTGAATAGTTTAAGTAAGGGTTTTATTTGTAATGTAAACATGAAGCAGAAATACACAATACTTTAAGCATAGTCTTCTTTCCATGATTTTATCAAAATAGTTTCAGTTACAGTTTTTGTATAATGATGGTTTAAGTTTTTGAAACATGATTGTTCAGTTTTTGTATAATACAAGTTTTAGTTTTTGTATCATAAGAGTTTAAGTTTTTTTTATATAATAAAACTGAGCCATGGAATAACTTCAAGATGCCTAAACTTTAGACATGAGTTATTTTTTAACATAACACTAAAATGTTGTCTCATTGAAGCATTGTATTTTTATTTCTATTATGAAAATATGATTTAAGCATTGTAATATGACTATAAAATACTTTTTTTCTATTATGAACATATGATTTAAGCATTGTATTTTGCCTATAGGATTTATTTTTATTTCGATTATAAAAATGCCATTTTTACCCAACTATGTGTAAATAACGATTTTTAGGAAATGGTAATTTAAGCTGGCTTCGTTGGCTATGCTCATGCTTAGTGTGGGCTATTAAAACTATCTGCCAATGTTTATTAATTTTATATTATATCCAACATTCCCTTTTATATTTGTACATTCTTGTGTAGCTTTGAAAAAAGTGGTGGTAAATATATTAATTATGAACTGTCGTAAACGTACATAGAAGTACACAAAAAAGAAATTCCAAAACCTCCAATAAAACAAACGTTGACTTTATGTGCTCTTTTATACTCGGACAGTTGGATAGAAAGCAATAAAAAAGCTGTATACGCTATTTTTAGAAGTCCGTGGACGTCTAAAAATAGCGTAAATAAAGAATTTTGTGAAAAAATTTCTATTCAACATAAAATGTGAAAAACGCAGTTAGAATGATTTAAATTTACTACTTACTATACTATATGCACTTAATATATTTTTTTTATTTATTAAAAAATGATAATAATAAATATAATACAAATAATCATAATAATAAATATAACACAAATAATGTCTGCAAATCGGCACTCGACCAAAAGCCTAGCTTGTATTATTTTTTTCATATTTTAATAAATTTGTAAATCTTTGGAATTGCTATACATGATTGCATTTACATGATAAAAATTCTACCCCATGTTAACATTTTTTTGTTTTTCTTAATAAATCAAAAACTTTTGTACAAAATGTTCATTGTTAGGACATGAACATGTTAGAATTCCTTATTTTGGCTTTTAAGTTTAGCAAAACAGATACTTACATTATGACATTTTCGCCAAGTTGATTTCGTAGCTAAATTATTTGTATTATTAATTCAGCGAAATTTTCTTTTAAGTGTACATACCCTAATAATTGTAGCGTTTGATAAATTTGTATTTTTTATAATTTAAACCTTCTAACGAGTGTTTACACTCCCAGACTAAGCATAAAATACCAAAATCCAAATCCAAATTCTTGAGGCTTTTCTAAACTCATAATTTTACTTCATGCTTCGTCTGGGAGTGGAAACACTCATTCGAAACTTGAAATTGAACGCTTTTATAAAATCGACGAATGCCTGAAAATTTGCAAATGTGTGTATGTGTACTTAAGGGAAAAATTCCCCTTTGGGATCAGAAGGACATAAACATGTTAGAATTCCTTATTTTGGCTTTCAAGTTTAGCAAAACAAATACTTACATTATGACATTTTCGGCAAGTTGATTTTGTGGCTTAATTATTTGTATTATTAATTTCAACGTTGAAAGCTAAAATAAATAAACCTAACATTTTTATGTCCTTCTAGCATTATACATTTCGTAGGAAAAATGTTGATTTATCAATAAAATCAACAAATTGTTAACAGGAGTTAACATGGGGTACATTTTATACCATATAAATAAATCCCTATGGCTATACTTAAATAAAACGCACGATATACTTCTTGTTGATATTTCTCGTGTCCTAAGTGCAATACTAACTATCGGGTATCCAACAATTATTGAAGTCCTGGGTGACTTCGGAATCAAACATGAATATCGATTCGTACTTCAAAATTATTGAATCTAACGTTTGTAAAGTCATAACCTTTTTCAGAGAAGAAAAATCAACATTCATGTTTGACTTCTTGGATTTTGGAGGCGTTTACTTCGTGGTACATCTTCAATTTTGATATAAAGAAAACTTAACTTTTTATACCACTTTTATTTTACTTCAGTGACTAGTTTCAATTACACGGCAATCATTCTCAAACTAAGTACTTAAGACACGAGTTACACAGGTATATATATTAAATCTTTAATATATATACCTGTGTAACTCGTGTCTTAAGTACTTAGTTTGAGAATGATTACCGTGTAATTGAAACTAGTCACTGAAGTAAAATAAAAGTGGTATAAAAAAGTTAAGAGTTTTCTTTATATTCATGTTTGATTTCACAGCCACCCAGGCCTTCAATAATTGTTGTTAGACACCCGATAAATTGTATCGCACTATCTATTATGAGGATGTTTTGCTGCTTGACTTG
The DNA here is from genome assembly GCA_932526585.2 of Philonthus cognatus. Classification (NCBI taxonomy): domain Eukaryota; kingdom Metazoa; phylum Arthropoda; class Insecta; order Coleoptera; family Staphylinidae; genus Philonthus; species Philonthus cognatus. Next base: position 77,935,669 of record OW052241.1, read on the forward strand.
ATTTTCATACTGGCCTTGTTTTGAGGTAAAAGCATAGGCTTAAATAATTAGAATGAATCACAGATAACACTACTTTAATTTGTTTTTTCGATTTCTGAATGTATTGATAAAATAAAATACAATGTCAGGTTGATTATCCAACAAAAGTTGTAGATCGTGCATTGTGTATTAGAGCCACCTTTCAGTCAGTCAATAATAATATCCCGTGAGGAATCGAACCTTGAAAGCTGACCGCTTAAATTATGAAAATGGGACAAGGCTCTAAGTTCACTCCAACAGAAAAGTAACGAGTTTGTAATAAAAGTTATAAATTGAAAAACCGTCATGTACTAGTTTTGTACAGAATTAAATTACCTGTGAACACTGCTGCAAAGTAAAATAAACTGTACCTTATGACATGGCAGATGCAAAACTGTCCACTAAAGTGAATTAATAGGGATATAATTAAATTAAAAAGTAGCAAAAATTGCTAGTTTTAAAAACATATGTATACAAGGAACTTTTCTTTTAAGTATACATATCCATTCGTTGAGTGTATAAAAGCGTTCAATTTGAAATTTTGAACTAGTGTTTTACTTGATTAAGCATTACGCATGAAGTAACATTTAGAGTTTAAAAAAGCTTGAACATTTTCAGGCTGTTCTAAACTCAAAATTTTACTTCATGCGCCAGGCGTTAAAACACTGATTTTATGTCAAGTTTAAAACAATAATTTACATTGGATTTGTGAGTACCTAGACTTTAAAGAAAAAAAATTCGTATGCAATATTTTGAACTTCAAAACGTTTCAGCGTATAATTCTAAATTTAATGATTTCAGTGTTTTTTAAGCGTGGCGTATGAAGTAAATTTTTGAGTTTAGAGACCAATATAAATTTTTAGGCTTTTCTAAACTTGAAATTTTACTTCATGCTTAATCTAGGAGTGAAGACACTCGTTAGAAACTTGAATTTGAACACTTTGAAGAAACAAAGAACGCTTGAAAATGTACAACGTATACATAGTGTGTGTATATGTATCCTACAAAAAAATCCCGATATATTATAAATTAGTTAATTTTATGATTTAATCAAATAGCTGTAGTAGTTATGTTTAAATAATTGTTTTTATCATTCTAAGATAGATAATAAAAGGACATTCATTTTATTTTTATAGTAATTATCAGAACTGGGACGAATCCTCGTAAAAAGGATTCGAATCACGAATCCGAATCACCTAATATGATTCGAATCACGAATACTCGAACAAAGGATTCGTAAGAGATAAATATGATTCGAATCAAAGATTTGAATCCTGTTGTTTCAAATCACGAATACAAATCCTTTGAGAATAAATTTGATCTTATTATTTTTTTGCAACCATTAATATATATATATCGTTACTAGTTGTTTTAACAAAAATATTCAAAACCTTATTTATTATTAACACTGAAAATCGTTGATAGACTAAATATCTGATTCCCTGTTACTCTGATTAAAGATGTATTTGTGTGTTTCTGAACTTCACTTAAAATCAGTGGTTTGTACGCGTGGCGCATAAAGTAAAATGTCGAGTTTAGAAAAGCCACGGGGCTTTCACGGGGCTTTTCTAAACTCGAAATTTTACTTCATGCTTACCCTAGGAGTGGACACACTTGTTCAAAACTTCAAATTGAACTCTATTATACAATCACTGAATATCTTTAAAACCGGGAAAGTCAGAGAAAAGTCATGTAATTATATTCAAATTTACCAAAGTACTAACATAAAAGCCATATGATATTATTAAATTTATAAAATTAACTTAAATATTAACAAAAACAATGAAAACAATTTAAAAAAGTGGGGGTTTCTCACAGAAGAAAGTTATATTAAAATGCCCGGGAAAAAAAATCTTGAATCAGGGAAATGTCGGAAAAATTTAACATTCCAGATTGTGGCTACCATGTCAGTTTTACTTCAAATAATATTAAACAAAATTTTGAAAATTAGATTATTATCTTTAAAAACATTTTCAGTCATTTAATGTTCTTATCAAAGCATTCATTTTGAAGTTTCGAACGAGCTTTTCCACTCCCAGACTAAGCATGAAGTAACATTTCGAGTTTAGAAAAGCCCAGAAAATTTGTCTCGGGTCGCTGCGCGACCCACGACAAATTTTCACGGGGCTTTTCTAAACTCGAAATTTTACTTCATGCGCCACGCACATAAAACAGTGATTTAACGAGAAATTGAAAAAGACACAAAAAAACATTTTTTATGTTAATCCTCACAATTAATTCAAATTATTTTGTAAATCCTTTTGTAAGTATTCGAATCCTTTTGTAAGTATTCGAATCATTTTATAAATATTCGAATCCTTTTATAAGGATTCGAATCACATACATTTGGATTCGAATACGAATCCTTTTAAAAAAATGTAACGAATCCGGATCACGAATCTTCTTGAACTAAAGTATTCGAATGCCTCTTTTGAATCCTCTAAAAGGATTCGAATCCTGAATGATTCGAATCCTGCCCAGCTCTGGTAATTATATACTTCTCCGTATTAAATAATAAAATTAACTGATTTATATACATTATTATTTTGTTATTTATTTTCATGAGTTTATTGGTATGAGTTTTTAGTTACATGTTTTTAAATAGCCAGAAGAAATGTTACTATATACGTTTTTATTGAAATTTAGTAAACTTGAACATAGAACATGATTTTAGTTGATAAGTGAAAGTATGGTAATGAAAAAGCGCAACTAACTATGATAAAATGACATCCATTCTCCGTAATAAATAATAAAATTAACTAATTAATATAGATCATTATTTTGTAATTTATTTTCATAAGTTTATTGGTATGAGTTTTTAGTTATTTAAAAAATAACCATAGGAAATGTTAAATATATTTTTATTGAAATTTAGTAAACTTGAACATAAAACATGCTTTTTATTTGATAAGTGAAAGTATGTTAATGAAAAAGCGCAACTAACGATGTTGTGGAGATTAAAAATACCAGAAATACCGTAAACATTGCTATTTTTAATCTTCTGTTTATAGATGTGACACGCGAAGTGGCGAAGCAAATTTAGAAATGCCACCACTTTTCAGAATTCTCAGCTTGAAGAATAAAATCTAATTAAAAATTAACAATTGAAAATATCCTAATGTCCACAAGAACTAACAATTTATTCACAAATTGTGTATACATATGCATTTTGATGAAAGAGACATGTTTACGATATCTTACAAATTTAAAACAATTTAATATCCTCGAATATGACTTAATCAGAGGGTTAATTGTAATTAACCACAATTAAGTACCTGCGGTGCTAGTGGGCATAAGTATAATTCAATTGCAATTTTAGATATTTATTACTATATTGTGATAAATTATAACTCAATATAAATAATTGTATTTTTTTTAAATAATCATAATCATTTTATTGAATGTAGTTCTCACCATAGCATTTACTGCAGTTCTTATACCATACAATAATGAGCTTTCTAATTAATGGTGATTACTTAATCCCCTATGATGATCCAGAATAATACTTATAATTAATTTGATTAAAGCCGCATTTAAATTTCAGTGGGCGTTTTTAATGGACTCGTTATTGCTAACAAGCCACGTTTATTCCATTTTTTGTATTAAATTTCCTTACGCGTTTTCATTTAGTTGATTTTATAATGAATGTTTCACTTTTTGCATTACTGTTAAAATTATAAGGCGTAAATATTACAGATTTTTAAAATTAGTATTCAAATACAGTTAAATCGTGTTTAGCCTAAATATCTTTTAAGTCTTTTGTTTGTTCATTAATACATTTTTATTTAAATATTGTTAATTTTATAAAAGAATTACATTTTAAATAACAAACAGTTGAATCATGTTGAGCTCAAACCTACTCTAAATAAGATGAAGTGTTTTGTTTATTCATGGATCAATTTTTATTTAAATATTGTTAATTATTTAAAAGTTCTGACGTAGAGATTAAATATAAACTTAACTAAGAGACAGTTAAACCATATTTAGCTTAAATCTATTTTAATCAAGATGAATGGTTTGTTTCTTCAGGGATCAATTTTTATTTAAAACTTGTTGCTTATTTTAAAGTTGTAACCCAGCGATTAAACTTGAAATCAACTCTACAGACTGTGTAGACTGTGTAGATTCCCCCAAAAAATTATTCAAATCACGAATCCGAATCCTCTCATTTAATAGCATTCGAATTAGGAATCCCTGACTATTAAATATAATAATAACAATAAAACAAGATTCGAATCAAAGTATAAGTAATTAGAGAATGAAATAAACATTTAACCTTGTACATATAGAACTTTTTCTGTTATTGTGCAGAAACTAAAATTGAATTTCCCATCACAAAGGCCATCTACTGGTATAAATGGTAATAAATCATAAAAATGTTTGAACCGATTTTATGTATTTATTTTATTAAAACGCTTGAATGTCACTGCTATATTAAATATTATATTTTATCATTTGTATTTCTAAACTACTGTATAATAATCGAA